>CM019713.1:38217135-38932135 GCA_009760885.1 Achatina immaculata
AAAAAAAAAAAAAAAACGTCCACAAATAATCCGTTGTACCTCATGCCGAGAACTTATCAGTCACCCCTCGATCTTAATCAACCTCCATCACAGCTGCAGACATTTATGATATGAAAATCAACACGGACAAAATGTGGACCATGAAAGTCAGCAGGAGTCCAAGCATCTGCATGGAAGACAACAAAATCCAGCAATGTAAAGAATTCGAGTATCTTGGTTGCATGTTTACGGCAGATGGGAATATTGACAGAAAAAAACTAAGTTAGAACACAAAAGAGCAAATGCCGTTACATACCAGCTATCCCTTCTGCTTTCTTACCCTAACATACCATTCGAAACCAAGAGACTAGCACGTTTATACCAATGTTCTGCTACCAGTGCCAAACATGGGCACTAATCAAGAAACAGCAAAATAAGACATCTTTATGCGGAATGAGATGTCTAAGGAAAGTAGCAAACATCATTAGGAAGAGCAAGATAAGAAATGACGACATAAGACATGTGGTAGGAACTACACCATGCCTACACTATGTATGTATGTATGTATGTATGTATTAAAAGGTCTGGCCACATAACGAGAATGACACACATGCAGCCAGCAGCGAAGAGCTTCAGCCAAAGAACTACAGGACACATATCAAGAGGAAGACTCCGGAAAAGAAGGATAGATAGAGTTAAAGAAACACTCACGAGTTCTGGTATGAGCATTACTGAAGCCATTCATATGGCCCAAAGACGCAAACTGTGTCTCGCCCTCGACACTTCACGATAGAAGAGGAAAGATAAAGTAAAGTAAGTAAGATGTGTAGTTGGTCTAGTTTTGCTGTCTATTTTCCGGGGGGAAAGGATAGAGTAAAATTTGTAGTTGGTCTAGTTTTGTTGACTATTTTCCAGGAGAAATGATAAAATAAAGTAAAATTTGTAATTGGTCTATTTTTGTTGGCTATTTTCCAGGAGAAGTAAGACGCCTCCTTACCTCCGTCAGTCTACGGGACACCCTTGGGCAAGGTGGAGTACCCGTATAGCCCCCCGATCAGGGTGACGTGAAGCCATGGGAGCAGGTGGTGGATGGAATGGGAGAGCAGCTGACAGATAATGTTGGTTATGGTCACCATTCTATGATGGTAGGCAGATGATCTCAATGTAGGGACAATGGCTACGATCACTGACTAGTACAGTCACTGCCCGGAAGGAAAGCAATGGTAAACTACCTTCTGGAAACATACCAAGAAACCCAAGCAGCAATCATGGAATCGTTGATGATCTGGAAATGGATGCAGCAGCAGCAGGCCATCTTGCTCACAACCGAGAGGCCTACAGGAGTGCTGTTTGGGAGGCAAAGTTCCGCAAGGGACATGCAAAGGAATGAATGAATGAATTTTCCAGGAGAAAGGATAAAATAACGTAAAATTTTGTAGTTGGTGTAGTTTTGTTGGCTATTTTCCAGAGGAAAGGATAAAGTAAAATTTGTAGTTGGTCTATTTTTCTGGCTATTTTCCAGGAGAACGGATAAAGTAAGTAAAATTTGTAGTTGGTCTAGTTTTGTTGGCTTTTTCCGAGAGAAAGGATAAAGTAAAGTAAAATGTGTAGTTGATCTAGTTTTGCTGGCTATTTTCCCAGAGGATAAAGTAAGTAAGTAAGATTTGTATTTGGTCTAGTTTTTTGGCTATTTTCCAGGAGAAAGGATAAAGTAAAGTAAAATTTGCAGTTTGTCTAGCTTTGCTGTCTATTTTCTGATTCCTTTATAACGGCGGGGGTCTTATAGCCACCTGGAAATTCTGTTTCGTCAAGTTCTGCTGCTTTATTCGAGGTGTAACAGCCTTACATTCGTCGCATAAGTCATACATTGCATCACCATCATGTGTTCTACGAATTAAAGGATATTTGCTCATCATACGGACTTAAAAAACAAAAAAAACACCATGAAGATGGACTGCAGCAGTTGATTCTTTCCACCAAAAAGACATGGCTTAGCTAAAAACCTCTTTTTTAAGCATCTACAAAATGATAAAAGTAGTGATAACTGACAACATTGGCAACGAGAGGGACAACTTTCCGGAAAGGACAGGTCATATGAAGACGGATTTATTCAATGGTGTTTAATGTGCGGTTATCAAACATGTCCCCTGGGTTGTTATCGCTATCGTTGCTGTAAGTGTGTAACCAGATAACGAGCTAGTGAGTACAGTAAGTGACTAATTCACTGCCTTCCGTGAAGAACTAATATTTACTAATGATATATATGTAGGGCAGTTTATCAGTAAAGTAGACACCCACGTTTATTAGTAAAGTAGACACCCACGTTTATCGGTAAAGTAGACACCCACGTTCATCAGTAGACACCCACGTTTATTAGTAAAGTAGACACCCACGTTTATCGGTAGACACCCACGTTTATCGGTAAAGTAGACACCCACGTTTATTAGTAAAGTAGACACCCACGTTTATCAGTAAAGTAGACACCCACGTTTATCAGTAGACACCCAAGTTTATCAGTAAAGTAGACACCCACGTTTATTAGTAAAGTAGACACCCACGTTTATCATTAAAGTAGACACCCACGTTTATCATTAAAGTAGACACCCACGTTTATTAGTAAAGTAGACACCCACGTTTATCATTAAAGTAGACACCCACCTTTATCATTAAAGTAGACACCCACGTTTATTAGTAAAGTAGACACCCACGTTTATTAGTAAAGTAGACACCCACGTTTATCATTAAAGTAGACACCCACGTTTATCAGTAAAGTAGACACCCACGTCTATTAGTAAAGTAGGCACACACGCAACTTGTGTGGTCCTGTGGACGCTAGCTTCTACATAAACAACTCTGCAACATCTGATTTGACAATGTGCCATTTCTTTCCTCCAGTTATCGAACTTAGTATCATAACCATGGCCTTATGTACAACATAACAACCTTTCTCACCTCTCTCTTTTTTTTTTTTTTTGCACATTCACACCTGCTTCCTTATGTCTCATTTTAAAACCTTCTTTTGAGCACAATATTTCAGATTGTAATATCAAGCTGTTTCTCCGGTAACCACATATCTCTTCAATTTATCTGTAGGTTAATACAAAAATGGTGTAATAAATTTAACATCTCTTGCTCTGTTTTTTACATTCGTTGAACAAGCTTCTGTTTTATCAGAACATTACATAATTCAGCAACAACAGAGAAATCTCATAAAACTTCAGCACTGGCTGGGGGCTCTCTTCTACATGAACATGATCCCGGTTTGCAAATAAAAAGGACTGAAAGTGAATTATTCATTGAACGTTTGTCATAATTTGTTGTGCGCGCAACTCGTGTGAGTATCGACAGAGTTTGAGTAAAAAAAAAAAGGTTTCAGTCAGAACAGAAGGTAAGCCTCTGTTTTACATAAGTGAAGTTTTACTAAAATTGAAGGTCAAACTTTTCATTTGCTAAGTTACTGGTTACTATTATCGCTTTTTTTTTTCTTTCCCTTTTCGTTATTTCTGACAAAGTACCGTTGTAACGAAACGGTGATTTATAAATTATTTCGGACAAAAGCTGGACGTTAGAATCTGATAACCTCAGTATCTGTTAACAACAACAACAACAAACAAACAAACAAACAAACAACTTTTTTTTTCATCCATCGTTTTCCAGATATCAGCTTGAAACATCATCATCATCATCATGTGCCGTGCCGACTGGCGTTGGCTATTATGCTTCTCCAGAGTACCCGATCCTTCATGCAGGCCATCAGCTCAGTTGGTGATCTCCTCTCACACCATCCCGTCAGACTGTCCTGTATCATTTCTCTTGGTCTTCCTCTTGATCTTCTTCCTTCTATTTTTCCTGTTGTTATAATATTTTCAATGCCCCCTCTTCTCATTGCATGTCCTATGAAAGTACATTGTCTCTCTCTTATCTTTTTGACAAGATTTTTTTATCTCTCCAGCTCTTCTCATACATTCTTCATTAGTTATTTTTGCTGTCCAGGGGATTCGCAACATTCTTCTAATAAACCACATTTCTGCTGCTTACAATGATTTTTGTGCAGACTTGCCTACTGTACATGATTCACTTCCATATAACAAGATAGGTTCAATATTGCATTTTAGGACTCGTTTTCTAACATTCATTGATAAAGATGTGTTAGCTAATATGTTTCTCATTCTCTGAAATGCAGTCTTTGCTTGGCCTATTCTGTTCCTAATTTCTGTTCTGCATTTCCCATCTGAAGTTATTACTGCTCCAAGGTATTTGAATTTCTGAACCTGCTTTAGAATAGTTCCGTTTAATTTAATACAGCATGCTGGTGGATTCTGTTTCTTAGATATAACCATAGTCTCTGTCATTTTGATGTTCAAAGTAAGACCTTTCTGTTCACTTTCTTTGGCCACTTTATCCTATATTTTTTCTCATTATTTTTACTCCTCCTCCTCTTGTCCATCAGTCCTAAGATGTCGTCTGTCATCCATTTAATTTTAGAGGCTTCTTTTTTGGTGGTATTATCTCCTTAACATGAGATCTTAACATGGTGGATAGAATCTCTTAACACTGCCCATTGTTCATCTATACTATTTATCTTTGCTATTGCATTGTATCTATTTGTTATAATAACTTTGCATTGTTCTCTCAGTTCTTGGTCATTTTTAAGGAGTTCTGTATTCATTTTGGTGTTTCTCACTTTTCTGCATGTTTTCTTTAGCTTTATTCGAATTTTTCCACAGAGTGGGTCATGGTCACTATTGCAGCCAGCTCCTGGCATGGTTTTTGTTGTCAGTAATGCATTGCGGAATCTTTTGTTGATTAATATGTAGTCTATCTGCTTAAAAGTCTTTATCTGGACTGCACCAAGTTGCCAGTCTTCGAGGATGTTGTTTAAACCAGGTGTTTCCTACAACCATGCTGTGTATTCTTGCCCATTCAATTAATTTATAACCTCTGTCATTCCTCTCCCCCAGTCCATAGTCACCAACGATGTCTGAAGTTCTTCCTTTACCAACTTTGGCATTAAAATCTCCCATGACTTGAAACACCATTATAAATTTCTGTGGTCTGTAAAGTGTTCGACCAAGGCTTTTCCTAGATCTTCTTTGACTCTTTTCATCAGTTCCTACGCTGTTACGCTGTTTTGGTATAATACTTGTATATAAAGTATTCTGACTGTTCTTGCATTAATATCTTTTTTAAACCACATCTTTCAAGCTGTATTCTCCTTTTTACAGTTGACTGTCTTGAAATGAAGTTTTGATTAACTCCAATTTCCTTCAACGTTTTTCACATGTCATCCAATAACATAGATTTAATAAACTGTTGTTTATAGTTCTTATATATATATATATATATATATATATATATATATATATATATATATATAACTCCATATATAACTATATTCCATAAACTCCACTGGTCAGAAACAGTTCAATACATTAGAACTTAGTCTATAGTTTGATGGACAGAAACAGCTCAACACATTAGAACTTAGTCTATAGTTTGATGGACAGAAACAGCTCAACACATTAGAACTTAGTCTATAGTTTGTTGGATAGAAACAGTTCAACACATTATAACATAGTCTGTAGTTTGTCGGACAAAAACAATTCAGCAAATAAGAACTTAGTCTATAGTTTGTCGGACAGAAACAGTTCAACACGTTAAATCTTAATCCATATTTTTTTTTAGACAGAAACAGTTCAACGCATTAGAACGTAATCTATAGTTTATTAGACAGAAACAGTTCAACACATTAGAACTTATTCTATAGTTTGATGGACAGAAACAGTTCAACGCATTAGAACTTAGCCTATAGTTTGTTAAACAGAAACAGTTCAACACATTAGATCTTGTGTCTATAGTTTGTCTGACAGAAACACGGTTAATTATGAAATAAATATATGAACAACATTTTCTCCTTTTTTATACAGTGGGGCATTAAATAACAGCATGGATAAAATGACAATAATGAATATATTTATGTATAATATATATATACCCATATTTACGACTTTTATATTCTTTTCTCATTTTCTTTTTGTTGTTGTCGTCTCTTACAGATGATCACCAAGATGCTTGTTGTAGGGGTTGTCTGTGTATTTCTGCTGATGTCAATAGCACCAACTCAAGGTAATCTAGAGCAGTAGCATCAACTCAAGGTAATCTAGAGCAGTAGCATCAACTCAAGGTAATCTAGAGCAGTAGCATCAATTCAAGGTAATCTAGAGCAGTAGCATAAACTCAAGGTAATCTAGAGCAGTAGCATCAACTCAAGGTGATCTAGAGTAGATAACGCTGGAGAGGACACTACGTGTACAGACGTGGTTTCCAGCTCGGAGTTTCCCGCGTGTATAATCTTGGGGTAAAGCAAAAACTGAGACGATCGTGCTTTCTGCGAATAATCAGTTCAGAGACTCGTCCATCACGGCATGAGCAATAGATAACTGACGAAAGACAGTGCCACGTGATGAGCAATAGAGAACTGACGAAAGACAGTGCCACGTGATGAGCAATAGATAACTGACGAAGGACAGTGCCACGTGATGAGCAATAGAGACCTTCTTCTGCGTTAGAGGTTGTTGATCACTTCAGATCCTGATCCCTGTCGACATGGCAAACCCTGCAGTCCTCTCCAGATCCTGATAGGAGCCCCAAAGCTTTTGCCCCAAGGTTGTGTCCTCTGGCCATGTCTCACGCCTCAGGTCTGCATGGTTTAGGCACTCTTGTAGGACATGTTCTGGAGTCTGGGCTCCACTGCCACCTGGACGAACACTCGTGTGTGTGAGATATTTTGAGTCGATGCAGGTGGTTCTGTAGTCTGCAGTGGCCTGTCCTTAGGCGAAAGAGGATGGTTTGCTGATGTCTTTGTAGTTGGTGTATTGCATCTGGTTCATTGTTGCATTTCAGTTTCTTTTTCCATTCAGATCTGCACTGGTTACGGACTATGGTTTTCGCCTCTTGGTAATTTACTGGATGAGTGGTTTGATCTTGATTGCTGCCAGCTTTGGATAGGCCGTCAGCTATTTCACTGTTAGCTATTCCACGGTGGTATGGTACCCATTGTAGGGCCACGGTTGCTGACAGTGTAAGGTGCTTCAGTTCTGTTGTGATTTCCTGTCTGTTTGCTTATGGGTTCTTTGCTATTTTTAGAGATTGTAGAAGTGTCCTGCAGTCTGTGAAGAAGGCTATTTTGTGTGGTGGGTGCTGGTTTTCTGTTTTAAGTATTCTGAGGGTTTCAAGGAGGGCTGTTGTTTCTGCCCTGTAGTTGGAGGAAATCTTTCCAATCGCGAAGGTCTTTTTTGGTTTGTCTTCCATCTGTGTATCTTATGTAGACGCCTCCACCTCCATTTTTTACTGCTTTTTCTGCAGACCCATCTGTGTACACATGTGTCCATTCCGTTGGGTTGTATTTGCTGTCAATCAGCTCCTGGGTCAGTGTCTTCATCTGAAGTGTTGTTAGGTAGTTCTTTTTGTGTATGCCTGGTACCTCTGTGAGGACTGTTATCTTTTCACAGTGACTGTGCTCCTCCACAATTTGGAGTGGTTCAGTTTCTTCATGAGAGGTGGGAAGGAGGTCTTTATAGTGTTGTTGCAGTTGTGTTGTCAGATGGTTGAAGCTGGTTCTTTTCAGTCTGTTTTTTGTGGACTCCTGAATTCCTTTGTTCACAGAGTGGGTTGTCAGGCGTATTAACTTTTGTTTGTGGATCATTAGTTTTTCTTTGCGCCTGACCTCAAGTTGAATTTGCGTGTATTTCTCCATCTCCGTGATGGGAGTGCTCTTCATTCCTCCTGTGATCAGCCGCAGGCCAGTGTTTTGCACTTTTGTTAGGCGAGCGATGTTTGTGTTGGAGGCTGTGGCCCAGGCTGTCGTGCCATATTCAAGTGTTGGCCTTATGGTGCCCACACATGCTTTTTTAGTATTTTGCTGTTGGCTCCCCAGGTTGTCCTGCCAGCTTTTTAACTGCTTTGTTTTCTGTGTCCAGCAGGTGTGGCTTCCAGGTTAGCCTCTTGTCCAGTTTCACTCTGAGGTATGTTGAGTGTTCTGTCTGTGTAAGCTCTCTTCCTTGTATTTCTAGTTTAAAGTTTTCTGTCTTGTTGGACAATGAGAAGCAGGTGGCTGTGGACTTTGTGGGGTTTATCATCACTCCCCATTTTGTGGCCCAGTCTCCTATGGTATTTAGTGCTTCTTGTATTCTGTGGGTTGCTGTTGATGTTTTTTTTTCTGCAGCACAGCGAAGTCATATGCATGCAGTTTGTCTGTGATGTCATTTATGTATATCAGGAACAGAGTGGGAGAAATAACGCTTAGGGTGACTCTGTGGTTTAGTTTTCCATTCATTTTTACCCTGACTGTTATGTATCTCAAGAAATCTTGTCTCCGCCAAAACATTGTTCCTTCAACCTTGTTGTTGAGTAGTTTCAGGAGGAGACATTTTTTCCATGCTTTGTCAAATGCTTGTGTTAGGTCTGCAAAGGTGGCCATAACTTTTTTCTTCTCCTGGAAAGAGTCTTCTATTTCTTGGGTTAGGTAGATGAGCTGGTCTTCTGTGCTGTGATGTTTCCTGTATGCTGACCGTGCAATGCTTATCGGGTGATTTTTTTTTCTAGGTGTTGTATGAGTCTGGTGTTGACCATCCTTTCCACCACTTTGCCCACGCAGCTTAGGAGGCTGATAGGTCTGTAGCTGGATTTGTTGTGTTTGTTTTTTTCCTTTTTTTCCTGATGGGAGTGATGATTGGCTCTCTCCATCTGTCGGGAAATTTTATGAAGCTCCAGGACTGGTTGTAGATGTGAAGGAGGACTGGTTGTAGATGTGAAGGAGGACTGGTTGTAGATGTGAAGGAGGACTGGTTGTAGATGTGGAGGAGGACTGGTTGTAGATGTGAAGGAGGACTGGTTGTAGATGTGAAGGAGGACTGGTTGTAGATGTGAAGGAGGACTGGTTGTAGATGTGGAGGAGGACTGGTTGTAGATGTGAAGGAGGACTGGTTGTAGATGTGAAGGAGGACTGGTTGTAGATGTGAAGGAGGATTGTTTTTGCTGCTGATCCCAGGTTCTTTATCATTTCATTTGTTATTCCATCTTTTCCCGGTGATTTCTTGTCTTTTAGTTTTTGTGTAGCCTTAATGGTGAATGTTGCCATCATACACGGGTCTGGATTTTGCTGTTTAATCCTTTCTTTGAGTTCTGCTTTTACTTCCTGTATGTGTCTTTTGGGGATTGTTGTGATGCTCTCATCTCTGTAGTGATCTGCCAGGATGTTTGCTGCCATTTTCCCACTATGATATTTTCCAGCTTCTTCTATGACTATGTTGGGCTGGCTTGGTGATTTGTCTTTGTTTATGGATCTGATCAGGTTCCACGGTTTGTTAGTATCTTTGTCCAGGCTCAGGGAGCTAGTTTTTCTTTCATTCCATGCTCTTTGACATTCAACTATCTTATTATTGTTGAAGGCTTCCATAGTGTTACTGTGTGTTTTGATATTCTCAGTGGTTGGGTTGCACTCCATTTTTTCTATGGCCTCAGATAGGTCATTGTGCAGCTTCTCCAGTTCTCTGCTCCAGTAGGGTTTGTAGTTGTTTCTTCTGCCTCTAGGTATGTACATACCTAGGGATTTCTTGGCAGCTTCCAGGATTATGTCTGTTAGGATTGTCACATTGTGGTTTACGTTGTTGGTCAGAGTGATATGCAGGCACCGCTGCTATATTTGCTCTTTGCATTGGTCCCAGTCTGCTTTTTTTTTTAAGTTCCAGGCTGGTGCCATGCTGAGTTGTTTTGGGCACTCTTCTCCGTAGATTTTGAATGTGACTGACACATGGTCGCTTCCCTCTAGTTGTGTGTTGACTGTTCTGACTGTACATCGATGTACGTCGTCTGTTGCTGCAGCGAGGTCAGATGTGCTTAATATTTTTTCCATGCTCTGGAATAAAAGGTGGGTTAGTCTGTTGTCTGTCTTCCAGTTCTTCTCTGTGGTTCAGTGTCTCATAGCCCCAGCTTGGAGGGTGGCTGTTGAAGTCCCCAACAACAAGGTGTTTTGTGCTTTCGATTTTTATTGTGTGAAGCTGTAGGGCTGTGGCAGGAGGGCTGTAGCAGTTGGTAATTTGCATGTCTCCACTGGTTAGGAGGAGTTTCACTGTTAGGTATTCCAGCTCGCCTTCTGTGGATCTGCTTGTTTCTACAGTTGGGATGGATGTTTTGACTAGGGTCATTATTCCACCTTTTGGTCTGTTCGGCCTGTCATGTCGAAAGCACTCGTAGCCTCGCATGGAAAACCCGAGTGTCTCTCTTAGATGTGTCTCTCTTAGATGTCTCACTTGAATGCGGAGGACGTCTATGCCGTTTGTTTTTAGAAAATCTTGCACTTCGATTTTCTTGTCTCGCACTCCCTCTGCGTTCCAGTGAACCACTGTGAATACTGAACTGTTTAGTTTGCTGGGTCTGGCCTGCTTTTCTGATCCTTTCAGGCCGTCGGGGGGGGGGGGGAGGTGTTGGTTGTTCTCTTGGTTTATTTTGAGACGTGGGATTCATTTCCTTTCTTTCTCGCTGGACTAGGGCCGGGATGAAGCCATGCCGGGAGATCGGATTGTATCAAGACCATTCTTAACCTCGTAGCTGCGTGTGCGTCCCGTTTTACCCGGGTACTGCGTCGCCGCCAACACACTCCGTCTTCGGCAGGCCGGGGGGGGGGGAGGTCCTGGACAAGATGGCTACATCGTACACATGCTCGCGCTCCGGGCGGTCGACATTAGGTTGCATTCTGTTTAACAGCGGTACAGCTTTGAATTATCCCTTAAACCTGATTAGAATTTCACCACAAGAGTATATTTTAGCGAGGTCTTGTCAGTTGCGTCTAGAAAATGTCACTACATTATAGTCCGTGCGCAAATTAAGTCCGAAATATAAAGAATTGTTTCATTAGTTCACAGCGCGTAGTACGCCGGTCGCCATCTTGACCGAAACCCCCCGATAGAGAGCTGACGAAAGAGAGTGCCACGTGCTGAGCAATAGGGAACTAGCAAAAGACAGTGTCAAGTGATGAGCAATCAGAAAGCTGGTGAAAGACAGTGCCACGTGATTAGCAATGGAGAACTGGCCACGTAATGAGCAAAATGTTCGTAGTGTGGTTGTACGTCTTCTGAAGAGCAAACCTATCATCAAACCGAAAGACAGAAGATGCCAATGTAAACAGACAGGGGTTTTATGACACTACAGGAAAACTGTGACAGTGCCTGCAGTAAAAGCAGATAACAGCAGAGCTGGAGTTAGAAAGAGATGTATGGCGAAGTGTTACCAAAAAAAAAAAAAAACAGGCAGTAACAAGAAGGAAAGGAGGGGAATTTAGCTATAAGAGATAAGAACAGTAAAAAGGGTTATGAAGATCAACAATAACAGTAATCCAAATATTTCGGCAAATATGCCTTTATCAAGGACTACAGAGAAGACAAAATAAACAGATAAATACACGCCAAGAAAAAAAAATATCTGCGAACCACTGTATGGAAACACTGGAAAACTCGCGACGGAGATGCAGCGAGGAAGACCTGAAATTGTTCTGGATTTATGTGTATCTGACACTTGAAGAAAAAAAGACACCGAGAAGGATATATCTGACACCATAAGACATTGACTATAGGAAGGAGCATAGAGACATGTGTGGCACTGGAAAACTTATGGGTGGAGGGACAGCAAGGAAGACCCAGAGAGGCATATCTGACACCTGAAAACTCGTGATTGAAGGACATGAGATAGAGAGAGACATCCCTGACATTAGAAAACTCTTTCCTGAACGATATAAAATAGAGACATATTTGACACTGGGGAACTCTTTTCCTGAATGATATAAAATAGAGACATATTTGATATTGGAAAACTCTTTCCTGAATGATATAAAATAGAGACATATTTGACAATGGAAAACTATTTCCTGAATGATATAAAATAGAGACATATTTGACACTGGGAAAACTTGTGACTGTAGGACAGACAGACAGACAGACAGATAGATAGACAGACAGACAGACAGACAGACAGACAGATAGATAGATAGATAGATAGATAGATAGATAGATAGATAGATAGATAGATAGATAGATAGATAGATAGATAGATAGATAGATAGATAGATAGATAGATAGATAGATAGATAGACCTGACACTGGGAAAACTTTTGACTGTAGAACAGAAGATAGAGAGATAGAGACATATTTGACACTGGAAAATAAAAGGCATCAGATGTGATTAGAAACACAAAGAAGAAATAATAAGTCTGAGATCCATCCATCGTCGACCACCGACAAGAAACACGACTACGATACTTTTCAATTTCATCGCCATCATTTGCATAAATAATTATCGTTCTTCTTTATGTCTTTTGGTACAAATATATTTTGTGGTAAGGACGGGCGTTTGTCGAAAACCCTTGCCGAAGCCGAGGTTCAGATATATGTTGTAGTGCGCCCGAGTAGCGTAGCGATTGGTACACTAGGCTGTTATGGCGAGGTTGGTGGTTCAGACTGGGGCGGAGGTTTCTCACTCGGCTAGATGTAGAAATGGGTACCTGACTCCTCCTATAGCTGGAAAAAAAAGAAGGCAACGTGGCCCTGATGCTGATAAAATTAACATCTAATGTAAAGGAAGGTTATATGGACATTAACATTGTACTCCTTACATGTTTTATGGCTGAAAACAGAGATATCGTTATCTTATTTGTATTTTTATTTCCACATGATTCCAACAGCCGATTATGATAATGATGATGATGACGGGAGAGATAACGATGATCATGATGATGACGGGAGAGATAACGATGATCATGATGTTGACAAGAGAGATAACGATGATCATGATGATGACGGGAAAGATAACGATGATCATGATGATGACGGGAGAGATAACGATGATCATGACGATGACGGGAGATATGATCATGATGTTGACAAGAGATATAACGATGATGATGATGATGACAACGTGGCATTCAGTCTGGGCAGGACCAGCGACTTCAGCGCTGGTGACGGTGAAGCTCTGTACTACAACAAAGTCATATACAGTGAAGGGGTGAAGATCGGACAAGATCCTTGCTTCATTGCTCCTGCGGTAAGGCCATTTTTTCAATAACATTTTTGACAGAATAACTATATGAGATAGCGCTCCAGGCAAATCCACATACAGTATGCTCTGATCTTCAGCATTCTGTATCCTGCAGCGTTCAGAGACACTAGTTTTATGTTTTCTATATTGTTCATCTTGTGCAAACCCCCCCCCCTCCCCCTTCTCCCTCCCTTCCTTCCCACACCAGCATGATGTCTGCACGGAGATCGCCGTATTTTAATCTCCGCTTCTTCTTATCAACCTGCTTATGCCTTTGGCGTGGCAGGGAGTTTCAGATATCGGGTCCGGAGTAAGGTGAGAGGCCTGGGTAGCTGTCATGTTATGTTCCTCCTCCCCCCACCCCCCCACCCCCAGTGCGTCTTTCACCCCCTATCTATCCACTTTGTTCCTTGGTCGTCCTCACGCTCTATATCCAGAGGTTTTCAAGCTGTGTGCTCGCGCCACTGGTTGTCCTGGGTTCATGCGTATCAAATGCCCCGAAACGCTTAATTCTCTGATTTTCGATGTGGTCCTCGACAGGTCAACGAATTAAGTGCTTTTTGGGAACTGCTCCATCTTAAAAGGAAACCTAATTTCATCGTACTTTTAGATCTTCATTTCTGCCAGATTTTGTGGGGGGGGGGGGATGCTAAGAATGTCTGCCCTGTCCAATAAATAGCCAGACTGGTGCGCTAGATGTAGCCTCCCAGTAATGTCTGCCATATCCCTGACAGAAAAATCTAAATGGTCTGTGAGGCAAAAATGAAAATGATTTGGGAAACAGACACAAGCCTCTCTCTCTCTCTCTCTCTCTCTCTCTCTCCAGTTTAAGCCAGAATATTTCAAGTAAATAGGTGACACATCTGAACATTAAATTATTTAAATATTAGTTTTAAATATTTGAATTTAAGATTTAATTAAACAATTCTTTATTTCCAGTCGGTTTGCAGGATATGAGCGCATAAAGTATATATATATATATGAGATATTCAATATGAAAAGCCTCAGTTATGTAGTAACGCTGGAGATGATTGGGACATGTGCTCCGGATGACTGATGACTCACTACCAAAAACAGCACTAAAATGGACACCACAGGGGAACGGAAGTAAGGGTAGACAAAAGGAGACATGGAGAAGAACAGCAGAGAGGATGTTGAGCAATAGAGGGCTCACCTGGACAAGATCGGGACAAAGGGCAAATGACAGTCTTTTGTGGAAAACCCTTGCGGATGACCCATTTCTCTTGGGCACTTACAGTTCAGAGAAGAGAGAAGGGATGTAGTAATTGCAAGGTACGGTAGTTTCAATTAAAAAAAAAAACAGGAAGAGACTGCTCACTCTTATGGAAATGCTAAAAATTTAGGGAAAAGTATTTTCCATGTCCGTACATCACACTGAAATAGCAATGCCAGAACGGCAATACCGACATCCAATATCCTTTTTTTTTCAAGCAACATATTCATAAAATTGAAACTGTTTATTTTCCCAACTCTTTGAAAACATACACATAGTTATCTAGAAATAGTTCACTCATCCAGAAAGTATTGCCATTCTTATTCTCGTATGTATCTTTCACGTGTTTGCTTGGCACTGCCTTTCCTTGAAGGGCTGTTGTCTTCATTTCTTTAGCTGTATGTGCAGTTTTTATATTTATATGTCATTTACCCATATATATATATGTGTGTGTGTGTATGTGTTAGAACAAAGCAGCCACCAAATCGCTTACAAAGAGACCAAGGCCATAATAAAAAAAACCAATACAGACAGCAAGGGGCAGTGGGCAAAGAAGTTTAATATAAACAATGCTCCTGATCCCGATCCAGTCATCTAGCTACAGACTATCCTGTTCCGTTTAAGTACAGGCCACTGCAGACATGCCGAGCCACCTACCTCGACTCAAGATCTCTCACACGGATGAGTGTCCCTCTATGGGGACTGAGCACAAGTCCCCAGAACACGTGTTCCAAGAGTGCCAGGCTTTCACTGACCTACAAAGCCAGGCCTGAGCACAGAGGATGGACCTGGGGCAGAAGCTGCCGGGTTGCCGTGAGGACCTGGAGAGAGCTGTGGGCTTCATCCCAGCGAACTGGCTTCCGACACATTTAGCATGACTTGGCACTTGAACACACAAGAAGATATATATATATATATATATATATATATATATATATATCTTCTTATATATATCTTATATCCTTCCCGTGCCGTTAGACGTCACATAGGGCTCGCAAAGTAGTTCGCCAATTTTTCCTGTCTTCGGCGAGTCTTTCAACCTCAACAAAGGATTTTATGCCTGTTAACTTGGCCTCTCTTAATAATGTCCTCTTCAGAGTTTCACGCGGTCTGCCCCTTTTTCTTCGGCCTGTTGTGTTCCACTTGATAGCTTGTTTTGGGATTGTCTGATCATTTCTTCTCATCAAGTGACCAACATATGTCCATCTCCTTTTCCTGATCACCCGTGAGACTGGTTGTTGTTCAGTCATCTGTCTTATCTCTGCATTGTTCTTGAATTCATTCCATTTGATGCCAAGTATTTTCCTTAGGCATTTGTTTTCAAAAGAGTCTAATTTCTTTTCTATTTCTTTAGTTGTTTTCCAGCTTTCGCATGCATAAATGAGGGTGGATATTACATTTGAATTGAATAGTCTTAACTTGGTTTTTGTGCTTATAACTTTGGATTTCCATATGTTCTCAAGATTCTTGAAGATTGATGCTGCTTTTGCAATTCTGATCCTAACTTCCTTTCTAGTGTCACCATCCTGGTCTATGTAGCTGCCAAGGTATGCAAATTGATTGACTTCTTCAATATCTGTCCCTTCTATGTGTATTTTTCCATTTTGATTGATGGGAATATATATATATATATATATATATATATATATAATATATATATATATATATATATATATATATATATATATGTAATCACCAAAACCATAGAAAACAAACAAGTTGAATTCTTTCCAGACTAAATGTTTACGAAGAATTAGAAAAATATTTTGGCCAAACACCATAAGAAATAACATCTTATTAGCAGAAATGCAGATGAAACCACTGACAGCAATTATTGAGGAAAGACGCTGGCGATGGTTGGGACATGTGCTCCGAATGACTGACAACTCACTACCTAAAATAGCACTAAGATGGACACCACAGGGGAACAGAAGTAAGGGTAGACCAAAAGAGACATGGAGAAGAACAACAGAAAGGATGTTGAGCAATAGAGGGCTCACCTGGGCAAGAGCAGAAAAAAAGGCGAAGGACAGGCATTTCTGGAAAACCCTTGCGGAGGCCCCATGTGCCCTGGGCACTTAAGGTTCATATATATATATATATATATATATATATATACTTGTATTTCAGTTGTACTCATTATTTTTTTAGTTCAGAAGCAAAAATAACAAGACTGCTCTTCCTCCCAGGGTGGACTTTACGTGTTCTTTTTCAACGCTGTCTCAAACCTTGCCAGAACGTTCGAGTTACAACTGGTTAAAAACGATATTGGTACTGGTTATCTCGTATCTACAAGCGGATCTTCATTTGGCTACTCCCCTGGTGGTAGGCTGTTTGTACTTAAGATGTCTTTGTTACAACTAAGTCTCTGCAAGTTAGTGATCAAGTGATTTAGCAGAATTTTGTATGCTTAGCCTCGAAAGATACTTGACAAACACAAAGAAAGAAAGAAAGAAAGAAAGAAAGAAAGATTAAGAAAGAAAGAAAGAAAGATTAAGAAAGAAAGAAAGATTAAGAAAGAAAGAAAGAAAGAAAGATTAAGAAAGAAAGAAAGAGTAAGAAAATTACCATGATTCGAACCATAGATTCTGGTAGGACAAGTAGCTGCCTAGCCATAATAGGGACAAACGCGCTAACACATGCGGTGTCCAACTTCAATGGCACCAAGGACCATAACTGTATGCGAAAACTGAATGGCGGGTCGCATATATTGTAAATCAACTAGTTTTGCCAAATTTCATAAAAATGAGAAAAAAAAAAGGTGACAGATATGAACTAATGTGAATTAATTGTTTTAACCATCTCTTTATGTCTTTTAAAAATGTGTTTACATATTTTTTGAGGACAGTAATTTTATATAAGATTTTTTTAAGTTAAATATTTTTTGTTATATCTTGTATTTTGCTGGCGGCAGAAACATAAAACCCTCACATACCGCTCGTCACACAGGCTTGCGCTATAGACTCGTCTGTCTAAGACATCCAAAGGACAGGTGCTTTGACTACTCTTTTTTTCGAAATCTGATCATAAAACACTGTGCTACATTACTTTTCCTTTGATAAACCGGGGCTTTTTTGTTTTGTTTTCTTAGCTGACAATTTTTTATGTTTTAATACGTTTTAAGTATCCAGCCATTTCTTCGTCCGTGAATTAATCCACGTATATTTTTATATCCATCCATCCATCCATCCATCCATTCATCCATCCACCCACCCACCCATCCATCCTTCCATCCATCCATCCATACATCCATCCATACATCCATCCATCCATGTCTATGAACACTTCTTCTTCAGCGTTCCAAACAATTAAGGCTCATTGCTGCATGTAAAGTTCGCCTCAGTCCCTTTCTATTCCTAATCTTCTCTCTCCAGTTGGTGACAGCAACTTCCTTTATATCCTCTTCTGTGTTGTCTTTCCATCCAGGATGGGTGGATGGATATTGGTCTACCCCTATGAACACTGATAAGCGAACATCTTTAGGATTTCGTTTGTTTGTTCTAGCAGGAGAGAAGCAAATTCTCGCCCGTCATCACTGTTTGATGATCTGCGAATAGATGCATGAGCAAGCAGGGCGTCGAGGTTACACCCGAGAGACCTGCAGGAGAGCTGTTAGAGAGGCAAAGTTCCGCACGGGACATGCGTATGACTGACCTTACCGTTTGTGAAGTCACTGCACGAGGGAATGACTTCTGCTTTTTTGTAAATTCTTCGTCATGTGATGTGTCCTTTCCAGAACGCTGTCCTTGTCACAGCCTCTCTGAATGCACCAGGGTCTTGCGCAAGTTGACCGGCGTCTCGCAATGACATATTCAAACTTTCCGTGATGTCTTGAGTCCACCTGCGACGAGGTGGTCTCTTTTCTGTTTTTTTTTTTTTTTTGCTAGGAGACAATGCCTTCTACCAGCTCTCCAAACCATTGTGTCTCTTGATGTGGCCCGAAGTATCTCAGCTTTATAGAACCTTTTCATTCAGAAATTCTTCATTTTAAAGCCTCAAGATTCCAATTCGAAAAAAAAAGTTTTAACGAAAAGCGCGAATATTTTTATTTAACGCATTCATCGGCATTGAAAAGCTGAAACAATTCAATAGATTGCCGAGATGTGAGAACTAGGATCTGGATCTGTTCTAGTTTGTTGACCATTAATTTCTGCGTCATCTCCCTTTCGTTCAGTTTTCTCATAGACTGTTCTTGCTGTACGACAATGTCGTATTTTCTAATTTATATTCTTGAATTCCACGCGGATCTTCTTGAATTCCACGCGGACATTAATTTACACTCTACATTGATTTAATTCACAAAATAAATGTATCATTCATATTCATGATTAATGATTTAATTCACAAAATAACTGTATCATTCACATTCGTGATTATTGATTTAATTCACTAAATAAATGTATCATTAATATTCATGATTACATTCTAACATGCTGAAGCATAAGTAACGCCTTCTTCCATGTGTCTGCAGCAAATGCCGCTGTTGTGAGACTTCGTAGGTTGGATCGCGTTTGTGTTATAAGCAAGGGAAAGTCATATGTGTATGGAGGAAACAAGGATGTCTACACAACCTTCCATGGCTTCCGCCTCGGAGACTGAAAATGTCACGTGATGTAGAGAGGTCAACACCCTTTTTGAGACGCAGAGATCTACCACATATTTATGGTATTCAAGAACTTCACTCTTTCTTCCTACCGCTTATAAAAAAGAAACAAGAAGCTAAATAAAGTGTCATTTCTAAAGAAAAAGTAACCAACCGTCTGTACTGTGTTGTATGTGTGCATGTGTAATGTCTGAGAAATCGTTCATAATAAAATACGAAACAACAACCAGAGCCAGAACAACCAGGCGATAGAGGAAAAAAAAACACTGGGACAAATAGAAACGAGCCAAATAGACAATTACAAGCCAACCAAATAGACACTCGGGCAATTACAAGCCAACCAAATAGACCCTCTGGCAATTAACAAGTCAAATAAATAGACACTCGGGTAATTACAAGTCAACCAAATAGACACTCGGGCAATTACAAGTCAACAAAATAGATACTCGGGCAGTTACAAGCCAACCAAATAGACCCTCTGGCAATTAACAAGTCAAATAAATAGACACTCGGGTAATTACAAGTCAACCAAATAGACACTCGGGTAATTACAAGTCAACCAAATAGATACTCGGGCAGTTATAAGCTAGACAAACAGAAATTTGCGAAATAGAACCCAGACAGATACAAACTCGAATAATTACAAGGTAAATAAATAAATACTCGGGCAATTACAAGCCAGATAAACAGAAATTATGGCAAATAGAAGCCAGGCAGATAGAAACTCGAACACTCATAAGCCAAACAGATAGATACTCGGGCAATTACAAGCCAGATAAACAGAAACTGGGGAAAATAGAAGCCAGACAGATAGAAACTCGAACACTCATAAGCCAAACAGATAGATACTCGGGCAATTACAAGCCAGATAAACAGAAATTATGGCAAATAGAAGCCAGGCAGATAGAAACTCGAACACTCATAAGCCAAACAGATAGATACTCGGGCAATTACAAGCCAGATAAACAGAAACTGGGGAAAATAGAAGCCAGACAGATAAAAACTCGGACAATTATAAGCCAATCAAATAGACACTTGGGCAATTACAAGCAAGCCAAACAAATAGACACTCGCGCAATTAGAAACCAGACAAACAGATACTCGCTCAATTAGAAACCAGACAAATAGACACTCGGGCAATCAGAAGCCAAACAAATAGACACTCACTCAGGCAATTAGAAGTCAGACAAATAGAAACGAAATAGACACTCTGGTAGTTAGAAATTAAAATCGGCTCTTGGTTAGCAAGAAAAGATGAAACTTTAGAAATATGAATAAAGTAGCTTTAATAGTTCGTGCTCATCCTTTCATAGCGCATGTCTCACTGCTCAGATATCTATTTGCCCTAGTGTCTACTTGTCTGGATGTCCAATCTTCTGGTCTCTAACAATCCACTGTCGAGTATTGAAAATCTCATGACTTAGGGAAAGGAGAAGAAGAAGAAGAAGAAGAAAACTTATGAATGAAGGAAAGTAGGCAGACTGAGAGAGAGAGAAATATGGCACTAGAAAAATCATGACTGATGGAAATTAGCCATATATATGTATAATATATATATATATATATATATATATATATATATATATATATATAGAGAGAGAGAGAGAGAGAGAGAGAGAGAGTAACGTTCTAAGTGTACTACTCTATGCAAGTGAATGCTGGAAAATCACCAAAACCATAGAAAACAAGTTGAACTCTTTCCAGACTGCATGTTTATGAAGAATTAGACAAATATTTTGGCCAAACACCATAAGAAATAACATCTTGTTGGCAGAAATGCAGATGAAGCCACTGACAGCAATTATTGAGGAAAGACTCTGGCAATGATTGGGACATGTGCTCCGAATGACTGACGCTCACTACCAAAAATAGAAATAAGATGGACACCACAGGGGAACAGAAGTAAGGGTAGACCAAAAGAGACACAGAGAATACCAACAGAGAGGATGTTGAGCAATAGAGGGCTCCCCTTGGCAAGAGCAGAAAAAGGCATTTGTGGAAAACCCTTGCGGAAGACCTATGTGCCATGGGCACTTAAGGCTCAGATATATATATATATATATCACATTGAAAACCCATGACAGAGAGAAATGAGACAGAGAGAAACATATCTAGCATGGGAAAACCCATGACTGAGAGAAAGTGAAGAAAAAGATACTACATAAAAATATTCAAAGAAAAGAAAACATTAATTTTTGTGACAGATCGGCATGAGAAAACTTTCTACTATACCCAGATCTTATCTTCTTATATCTTATATCCTTCCCGTGCCGTTAAACGTCACATAGGGCTCGCAAAGTAGTTCGCCAATTTTTCCTGTCTTCGGCGAGTCTTTCAACCTCATCAAAGGATTTTATGCCTGTTAATTTGGCCTCTCTTAATAATGTCCTCTTCAGAGTTTCACGCTGTCTGCATCTTTTTCTTTGGCCTTTTGTGTTCCACTTGACAGCTTGTTTTGGGATTCTCTGATCATTTCTTTTCATCAAGTGACCAACATATAGTATACCCAGATACATATAAAAAATGTAAAAGCCAACCTCGTAATTTCCTTTCATTATCTGTTATGTTTTTAAACTTTCAGAATATTGCAAAATCTTGTACAGGCATACCTCGCTAATACAACGGATTAGGTTCTAGACAACCGCCGTAATGCGAATCACAGCGTTTTTTCCCCCCGTTTGATAGTGTATTTAAGGTGCCGCTGTGGTGTAGTAGTTTTTGCATTCGCCTCCAGATCAGAAGGTCCCTGGTTCGATTTCGCACTCGGGGGTGCGGGTGGGGGAATTCTTTTTAGGACCGACTGGCACCAGGGTCAACCCAACCTAAAAAAAAAACGGGTACCTAGGGTTTCCCTAGGAAAACAAAAGCAGTGAGAGAAGATTCTGGCATCATTCATTCATTCATTCATTCATTTGCATGTCCCTTGCGGAACTTTGCCTCCGAAACAGCACTCCTGTAGGCCTCTCGGTTGTGAGCAAGATGGCCTGCTGCTGATGTATCCATTTGCAGATCGTCAACGATGTCTTGCAGCCATCTTCGTTTTGGTCTTCCTCTTTCTCTTTTTCCCATTATGTACCCTTCCAATATGGTCTTCTTTAAATTATCATGATGTTTAATGTGTCCAAAATATTTATGTTTTCTCTCTTTAATCCTCTTTACCAGCCAGCCTTCTTCAATATTAAGCTCTTGTTCCTGATACGCATTTCTCCTTCCACCTGCATTTGCTTTTTCCCTTGCTTCTGTTTCTGTAGCAGTCTGATAGTTTTTTACCAGATAGGGTTGCTGGCCCTATGCTGTAAGCTCTTGTAGTATAGATATATTTGTTCTCTTTTGTGTCCACGATATTTGGAGAACTCTTCTGTAGCATTTACATTCAAAGGCATTTATGTGTTTCTCAGCTGTTTTGTTAAGTGTCCAGGTCTCACGATTGGAAAGGTGCATGACCTTAAAAATCTTATTTTTGTAGTTCTGCCTGTAAATGCAACGGGACTTAGATTTAGAGTGTATATAAAAGTGCATAAAATATTTATATTCTCATTTCTTAATAAATGAGAATATAAATATTTTATGTACTTTTACATATAACAGCAGAGCTAGGCCTAAAAAATGAAGGGGAAAAAAAGTCAAAAGTAATAAAGGAAGAAACTGCTACTGCACCGTAGTGAACCTTTAAATATCTTAGTAACACACGAGTAATTAGCGCGTGGGACGCTGGAGCCACATGGTTTGAACTCGCAATTCAGCTACATCTAACATTCCCCTCTTCCACAATCATAATCCCTCTGCACTAAGTTCCACTCTTTTCTGTAACACACAGTTCTATAACCTCCTCACAGAATCAGATTGCAACCTCTCTGCCCCAAATATAGTCACCTATTCCATCTTCTCCCCGATAAATTACCATTGTATCACTATCTCCCCTTTCCACGGTCCCCCCCCCCTTCCTTATTTATGACCCACCTTTCACACATCACAAGTTTCCATTTAAACATTTTCTACACTCCACCATACCGACTTCTTGGTCTCTTACAAGCCACACCTTCTTACAAGTCATTGCTAAATGCTCCATTAATTTTATTTTATTCTGTGTTTTTCCATTCATAATTTTTACATAGCATTCATGTAAATTTATATTTTATCTGCTCTCTTTCTCTCTTTCTCTCTCCCTCTCTCATATATTTTTTTTCTTCGTCCTGTGTGTTTTTGTATGATTAAAGTTCACCAAAACGTCACAACTGCGTGTTAGTAAAGTAATAAAGTTGTTCCTACTTCTTTCCTAGTTTATAGACTATGAATATCTTAGTCCTTTTCTTAGCATGACTATTAAAGAACATTTTAAATAAGAAATAACTGTAGAAGGAAGACTAACAGACATACAGGAGATTCATCGCAGGAAACGACGAATGGTATTTTCTCTTTGCTGGTGGAGTCTAACTTGGTGACGATTTTTGCAAAAGAAGGACTACTTACTGTGTCGGGCAAATGAATTATTTTGCTGCCTGCAACCTGAAAGCTGTTAAATGATATGGCTACCTGCTACTGGTGGCTGTAGTGCTTTTTTAAAACAATACAGTGAAAGTTGCTTCATTGACTAGCACTTGCTTTGATCAAGAATTTCCCTGTAGTAAATTATACTGTTTAATAGAAAACAAGTTGAATTCTTTCCAGACTAAATGTTTACGAAGAATTAGAAAAATATTTTGGCCAAACACCATAAGAAATAACATCTTATTAGCAGAAATGCAGATGAAACCACTGACAACAATTATTGAGGAAAGACGCTGGCGATGGTTGGGACATGTGCTCCGAATGACTGACAACTCACTACCAAAAATAGCACTAAGATGGACACCACAGGGGAACAGAAGTAAGGGTAGACCAAAAGAGACATGGAGAAGAACAACAGAAAGGATGTTGAGCAATAGAGGGCTCATCTGGGCAAGAGCAGAAAAAAAGGCGAAGGACAGGCATTTGTGGAAAACCCTTGGCGGAAGCCCCATGTGCCCTGGGCACTTAAGGTTCAGAGAGAGAGAGAGAGAGAAATTATACTGTTTGATAGTATTTTACATTCTATTAACTTCTTTCAAAGTCAGTGTTCTCAAACCCCGTATCACTAAGCCAAACCCATATTTATAAAATCCTTCATTATCATTCCAGCAATTGCTGAAGACCCTCGTGAAAGACAAGTTCACAACAAGAAGCAATTTTCTCTACTCTTATACCAAAAGCGAAGTCTCCCTCCCTTAAGGGCTGAGCCATAATCTTCAGCTTCCAGTTTTCTTGCTACTTCCAGCATATTTTAAGTCACTTCTTTCACTGTAGTCTTTGAATCTTCAAGTCATCCATGTGGGATAGAAGTCAGCTTCTTCCAAGTGTTCTTTAATATTGGTATTTTAACGTCTCTCCAATGAACCGCGAATCAGGAATGTTCTTAATGACATCTAGAATGACATCTTCTTTCCAAGAGTCTTTCAAATCCATTGTGTCTTGGCCCATACCAGAGATTAGATATGATGATGACACAGTATTACTGTCCACAACACAAAAAGGAATGGAAAAACTAATTATGTCAGAACAGTGAAGAGCAAAACTTTTATCTTAATTCAAAGAAAACTAAATTGATGACAGCTGACACAATAAATAAATCAGCTGAAATACACATCTATGAAGAAAAACTGGAAGAGGTGGAGAGTTTTGAAAATCTTGGATCATTACTAACTAATAATGGAGATATAATGAAGTAGAATAAAGGAGGACATCGATCGCTCTACAGAAAATAAAACAACTAACGAAGCTGTGGAGAGGAACTGACAGAACTACAAAAATACGATTTTTAAGGGCATGCATCTTTCCCATCACAACATATGCCCGTGAAACCTGGACACTTAACAAAACAGCTGAGAAACACATAAATGCCTTTGAATGTAGATGCTACAGAAGAGTTCTTTAAATATCATGGACACGAAAAATAACACATATATCCATACTACAAGAACTTAATATTGAAGAATGTTGGCTAGTAAAGACGATTAAACAGAGAAAACTTAAACATTTTGTACATATTAAACGTCATGAGAATTTAGAGAAGACAGTCTTGGAAAGTACATAATAGCAAAAAGAAAGAGAGGAAGATCAAGGCGAAGATGGCTGCAAGACATCGATGATAATTTGCGAATGGATGCATCAGCAGCAGGGCATCTTGCTTACAACCGAAGACCTGTTAGGGAGGCAAAGTTCAGCGAGGGACATGCAAAATGACTGCCTATAAGATGTATCACTACTTAAGTCATCTGTAGTCTTAAGAAATGTCTTTTTTCAATATAAAGTCTTGAAAACAACAATTACTATGTGGTCGATAGGCTTAAAGATGTCGTAGTAGCAGGCAAGAAACCAACATTATCTTCACGAACATCGTTACAGAGCTCTCGTGAACAGAGACATTGTCAGTGATCCGTGACATCTTGAACATACACTGCGAGGAAAACAAGATGGTTTTCTTCGGCTTGTTAGACTCATGCTGTCACAGCCACTGAAACACTAAGTTAGAAACAAGTATGGGGGGGGGGGGGATATTGATTGCATGCACTTTTTCTACATTCGAGGTTGTTGATCACATCAGATCCTGATCCCTGTTGACAGGGCACCGCTCTCAGTCTTCTCCAGATCCTGATCCCTGTTGACAGGGCACCGCTCTCAGTCTTCTCCAGATCCTGATGTGAGCACCAATGCTTTTGCCCCAAGCTTTTGTCTTCTGGCCATGTCTCACACCTCAGGTCTGCATGGTTTGGGCACTCTTGACGGATATTTTCCAGAGTCTGGACTCCACTGCCATACGGACACTCGTCTGTGTGAGACATTTTAGGTCGATGTAGGTAGCTCAGTTGTCTGCAGTGGCCTGTCCTTAGGCGAAAGACGATGGTTTACTGATGTCTTTGTAGTTGGTTTGCAATTTGCATATAAATATGGCGGAGGAAATAGTTTTGTTCTCGTGTTAAATGCTCTTTCACGTATCTTTTGCATTTTATTGTGCTTGCAGTCAGAGGTGAACTATTTCATTTTTTCTCCTGAAAGAAGACCACTGTGTGGTTAGGCTCTCGGTTTACTAATTCGACGGTACTGGGTTCAAGTCCCAGTCGTGGGGATTTTTTCTGGTAACACCACTCCAAAAAGGCCCTGGGATCCACCCAGCCTCTAAAAACGGGTAGCAGAAAAATTTGGAAGATAAATTCGGCCAGGCGTGATACTAACCACGTCGTACTCGCAATTTTATGTGCCGATGATTTTGGAAATATGGGCCTAACACCGCATCCCCAATATGGCTTATAAGCATGGAAACGGGGATTTAGCTTTGTAGCTACTAGTACGATTTTCAATATTGACTTCTTCCTGTTATTTCTTTAAAACGTAAAATAGATTTATACCACAGGGCTTGTAAAGTTATCCTATTTGCTTTTTCTTCAGAGCTCCTTCGATGTTATAGCGCTTGTAATGTAAAAACTTTACTACTGATATATATATATATATATTCTACAGTGCTTGTGTACTGTAACCATGTAGTGTCTTGACATGTCTAAGTCACAGAATTGTAATGTAGAGAGGCCAGCATTTACTCTTCATATATCATGGACATAAAAAGGAACAACTTTATCAATACTACAAGAACTTAATATTGAAGAAGGCTGGCTAGTAAAGAGAGAACTTAAATATTTTGGACATGTTAAGCGTCGTGAGAATCTAGAGAAGACAGTTTTGGAAGGCGAAGATGGCTGCAAGACATCTTTGATAATCTGCAAATTGATGCGTCAGTAGCAGGGCATTTTGCTTAGAAATAAGAGGCTTACAGGAGAGCTGTTAGGGAGGCAAAGTTGCACAAGGGACATGACTGACTGAGACGGTATGAAGTCCTGGTGTCTTCACATTTCTGGACCACGACAGCCTTTGAGGTTGGGACGCCAACACTTATCCTCGCTACTTTTATTTTCACAGGGAAACCCCAGATATCCATTTGATGCGGTGCCAGTATGTATCACAGGGAAACCCCAGATATCCATTTGATACGGTGCCAGTATGTATCACAGGGAAACCCCAGATATCCATTTGATACGGTGCCAGTATGTAGACTATGTTTAAAGTGTGAGTGTGGCTGTCTTGGGCAGCGGCCGCCGAAAGATGTCGAAGTCACACCTCGGGCGTTGTCGAGTCATGTGACTGGTCAGGTGTGTTGTTAGAGTGATTGGGAGTTTTGAAGGTCGAGTCAGTCTATGGCCGAGGAAGCCTTGTTTGGTCGGTATGAATGTTCCGAGATTTTCTTCAAATTCTTCGATGTTGGAATAAAATGTTGTTTGTGCAAGATCCCAGACTACCGTGGCGACCTGATGTAGTGTAAGTTTTGTTTTATGTGTAGCTTTGTCCTTTTCTGCTGTGTGAGAAAACTTAGATATCTTAGGCATTAAACGTTAGAACTGCAATGAGTTCTTGCGTAGTGGACTGGAGTTGGAAGGGTTAGACGCCTGGGTTGTAATTTAAAGGGAGAAATTCGGGGGTCCTGTCTTGTGCGGCTGCACTTGTAAAATGGGAGACTACTTGAGTGCTTTGTCACCCCCACCCCCACACACCCTAGAATTGATCTTCCCTTGTTGAATCATATCATTAATTTTCATAACGTTCAAGTAGAAGGCATCAAAAACGGAGCATGTTACAGTAGGTCAGAACAACAAAATAAAACTCTGCCCCAGGTCGAGTAATTGTAATCGTTGTCTTCATTTTCGCAGAGCATCTTCCAGTACAAAGAGCTGGTCGGTCAGAGAAAACTTCCACTCTGGCAGGTCAAGCGAGTCCGGGATCTGATGGTCATCCGTGAAGTGCGCTAGCCACTACGCTGCTGCGGCAGAGGTACCAGCAGAATTACTCTTTACAGGATTGCAGATGTTTCTACATTTTCTTACGAATTGTTTCTCAGAAATCTCTCTCTCTCTCTCTTCCTGTTTTTCTCTCTCTTCTTTCTCTCACACACAAACATATACACACACTTCATCATCATCATCATCATCTTCTTCTTCTTCTTTTCCTCTTTTTTCTCTTTCTCCTTCTTTTTTCTTCTTCTTTTTCTTCTTCTCCTCCCCTCTTCCTCTTCTTCTTCTTCTTCTTCCATTGAACTGCATGCGTGATCGTCTTCTCAGCTGATGCAGTGAAAGCGGTAAGACACAGCATCCTGTAGGACTTGGGGAAAGTGGTTACAGCTGTGTTTTTTTTTTTTTTGCAGTAGAGCTACTAGCAGGGGGCGTCAGTTCTTCTTTAGCAGACTCCACCACCGTTGGTATTACGGCGATACCAGTCCCACAGTCCTGGCTGGCGTTGTTACAGTCGGTCACCAAAGGAAAATTCGTACAGGTTCATCGCACCTGACTCTAGCACGTCAGCTAGACCAAACAGCGGCTTCACCCGCTTCACACATACACATGCACAGCACAGGACATTTTGGTTGCTTTTTGTCTTATTATTGATACTTTATTCATTCCTTTATGACACAGCGGGGGCAGTGAAGTTTTTGGCTACCATGAATTCGCCCCTCTCCGAACTGTGCTGGTATCCATTCATCACGTGACACTTCAGTCTCCAATGCGGTAGCCGGTGAAGGTCGTATAGATCCGATTCTTGTCTGCATACAACCACGAGTCTCCCACACTTTTAACACAAATGCGATCGTACCTCAGGAGTCTCAAGATAGCAGTATTTCCTGAAATAGAGTATATAAGAATTTACTGTGGGTTTGTTTTTCCTTATACTACAAAGAGTATATGGGGTTATTCATGTGCCCGTGATACATTTTAAAAATTCGCAACGAATAAACTACGAAACGGATCATGCTTATTTTTAAGCCAAGAGAGAGAGAGAGAGAGAGAGAGAGAGAGAGAAAGAGAGAAACTCCTCAAGTTTTTTCTGAAATAAAACCCGAGCGCAGAGCTCCCGTGGTTTGCCGCTAGGAGGCAGCAGTAGCAAATATGGCGTTCATTAAACGTGAGCAGTCTTTTTGTGTTTTGGAATACACAAGAACCTCGTCTGTTGGGACTATGCAGCGACGATTTCGAGCGGAATTCCAGAAATCATCACCTTTTTTTCAACAGTATCAAGAAATGGTATGCGAAATTCCGGGATGAAGGTTGTCTCTGCACAGCTACTCGGCACGGACGTCCAGGACCAAGCGAAGAAACTGTGAATCGTGTTAACAGCGAAGCCCCCACCGTCACCCCAGAATTTGACATACCTCTTCTTGATGCTGTTGAAAACAGATGCTGCCTTCTGGAGTTCAGCTCGAAATCGCCGCTGCACAGTCACAGCAGACAAGGCTCTTGCGTATTCCAAAGTGCAAAATGACTGCTCACGTTTAATGAACGCCATACTTGATACTGCTGCCTCCTAGCGGCTAACCACGAGAGCTCTGCTCGGGGGCTTTATTAAAAAAAAACTTGTAGAGTCTCTCTCTGTCTCTCTCTGTCTCTCTCTGTCTCTCTCTGTCTGTCTCTGTCTCTCTCTGTCTGTCTCTGTCTGTCTCTCTCTCTGTCTCTCTGTCTCTGTCTGTCTGTCTGTCTGTCTCTCTCTCTGTCTCTCTGTCTCTCTGTCTGTCTGTCTCTCTGTCTGTCTGTCTGTCTGTCTCTCTGTCTCTCTGTCTGTCTCTCTGTCTCTCTGTCTCTCTGTCTCTCTGTCTGTTTCTCTCTCTCTCTCTCTCTCTCTCTCCCACACACACTCTAGGCCTAAGAATAATCATGATCCTTTACGTAGTTTATTTGTTGGGAATTTTAAAAATATTTTATGGATTTATGAAAAACCCTGTATAATCATTGTTGCTGAAATATAATCATAAACTGAGACGATACGTTTATTTATTTTATTTCAGTTACGTTAATGCAGTGTTCAGATTAATCATTTGTGCGGAATTCAGAATTGTGCTGAATTAAATAATAACATGTTCGCTACTGTAGGATTCAAACAACCAATGAGATATATGAATGAAAAAGGGAGATAAAGCAGAAATTAATATCAGCGAACTAGAACTTTATGTTTTTTTTTCTTTCCCAGAGCAGTCTGTTGATTTCTTTTATCTTCGATGAAATGGCTTGACCACTGTGTTTATCATGGTCGTAAAGCTTGCAAGACAACATTTGGAGGTCATAGGCATGAATATAGACAGTTTTCATATAAGACTTTTAATCTTCAAATGTCATGAATTTAGTCGGCTTTTTTTTTTGTTCTTCTAAGTGTTCAAACTGTTCTGAGTCTAAAGACCATGAGCAGTGACGAGAATTTGCTGCTATACTGCATGATGTCATACAGCGTGCTGGGGAGTGGTTGCTACAGTTATTAGCGAATGTGAATATGAAAAGATGAGGTGTACACGGGTGGATGGATGGATGGATGGATGGATGGATGGATGGATGGATGGATAGATGGATTTATGGATTTTTTAATGTACGAAGGGCGTCCACAAAGTAAGTTTACATGGCATATAAATTCCACAAAAGTGATGTCGGACTAACTGGCGTGGTTGCAGAATGTTCTATATTCACCACACTTGGTAATACTAGATAGCAGAATCATCTAATCAGCGTCTGTTAAAAGACTGAAAATCGACTGGAGCAGTGGTCTAAGCAGGAGCATCGTGCTCTGGTACGATTTGTTAGGGTAATGCAGGTGCAATTTGTTGGAAGTCTATGGAGACAACGTGATGAGCTGACACGTGTGCCAAAACAACGGCGTGCAGAATTTTCGAACTGGGAAAGTGACAGACCCACGACAGCAGGAGCGGCAGTTAATACGCCCCCACATCAAACGTGCTATAATGGAGAAGATAGGAGTGAGTGTGAACGCATTAACTCATAACTTGAGTCTGTCACATGGAATAGCGTTCAGAATGATTGTACAATTATTACTTCTTACATCCTTCCCGTGCCGTTAAATGCCACATAGGGCTCACATGGTAGTTCGCCAGGTTTTCCTGTTTTCGGCGAGCCTTTCAACATATTCATGGCATTTTATGCCTATTAAACTGGCCTCTCTTAACAATGATTTCTTTTTTTTCGGCCTGTTGTGTTCCATTTGATAGCTTGTTTCGGGATTCTCTGACTGTTTCTTCTCATCACATGACTGACATATGTCCATCTTTTTTTTCTGATTACCCATGAGACAGGTTGTTGTTCGCTCAACTGCCTTATCTCTGCGTTGCTCTTGAATTCTTTCTATTTTATACCGAATATTTTCCTTAGTCATTTGTTTTGAAAAAGGTCTAATTTGTTGTTTATTTCTTTAGTTGTTTTCCAGCTTTCGCATTCATAAATGAGGGTGGATAGTACATTTGAATTGAATAATCTTAACTTGGTTTTTGTGCTTATAACTTTTGAATACCATATGTGCTCGAGATTCTTGAAAGTCAAAGCTGCATTTACAATTTTAATTCTACCTTCCTTTCTGTTGTCACCATCCTGTCCTATGTAGCTGCCGGGGTATGCAAATTGGTGTACTTATTCAGCTGTTCCTTCAACGTATATTCTTCCTTCTTGATTAATGAGAAGTTTCATTATTTTTGTTTGGTTGTACAAATGAGACTTCATAAAGTGTGGGTTCCGCGAGCCCTTTCCGAGGACCACAAGGCAAAGAGAATGGCATATGCTTTGTCATTCCTGAAACAATATGACATTCACGGCCAAGACTTTCTGGAGCGTGCTGTCAACGACGACGAGACATGGGTTCAACATAGCACCCCAGAATAGAAAAGTGCAAGTATGGAACGGAAGAATCCGAGCTCACGAATCAGATAACTCAGGGCTGTGCCCTCTGTTGGCAAGATGAAGGCTACCGTGGTTGTGGATCAGAAAGGCGTGTCGTTTGTCGATTTCTGGAAATGGAGAGCAACAGTTGCTGAAGCTGTGTACGGCGCAACACTGGAACGTTAACGAGCAGTCGTCCTGGTCTACTGACAAAAAAAAGGTTTGTTTGCTCCTCCAAGATAAAGCTCGTCCATTCACGGCTGCTTCGATTGGGGAAATCTTGTAAACATCTTCAGCGGGAGAAGTTGGATCATCCTCAGTATAGTCGTAATCTGGCACCAAGTGATTTTCATCTCTTCCCAGCTCTCATGGAGCATCTTGGCGGCCACAGACTTCAGAGTGACGAGGATCTCACAACAGCCGTAACATGGTGGCTCTATGTCCAGGACACCACATGGACATCGAAAAAAACCTGTCCTATGCTTAGATGAGTGCCGTGTCGTGTCGTGTCTTATCTCCCTGTAACTGCGAGCTGGTGTTCTTTGCAGCCGATGCTGTGAAGATGTTGAGGCACAACATCGTATCGGATTGGGAGCGGGTTATGGCGGCTACTTTTTTCATTCCCGGAGTGCAGCTAAAAAAAGCATAGGGTGTGCAATGCTTCTTTAGCAGACTCCACCACCATGGGGACTACGGCGATCCCTGCTCAGTTAGCCATGCTAGGCCTGTTACTGGGGGTACCAAGGGAGAGGTGGGACAAGGGTCTTGGTCAGCTATGATTCGCTAACCCTCAAGCTAGCAAATCAGTTATGGGCCGCTGATTGCCTAACTGGACATCGTCTTCGGCGCCCCCCCCCCTCACTACGCGTATACAAATGCCTCAAACGTCATGACGATTTCGTGTGAAAGTAAGACGTCCGTCATAGACACACAGTGCACAGTGTGTTACGTCCGAATAAATTTTGCTCTTGAAGTAATAACCCTCGAAAACTTACTTCTTGGTGGCCCTCGTATTAATGCAAGTGAGAACACCATTATGGCATTGCTGTACGGAACTATGTAGTTTACTTTGTTTAGATGAAGCACTGACTTTCACGTAACAGTTACCTACCAGACGGGGAGTAGCCAAAAGAAGACCCGTATGAAGACACGATGTATCCTGTACCTTCGTCATTTTTGATCAGGCGTAAATTAAATGTCCTTGCTAAATTTGATACAGCATAGATATGAAACACATAAACTCCACCCTGGGGGAAAAAATTTAGAGGGTTGTCACTGTTTTAGATTGTCAACAACGGAAGAAAACCTATACAAGTAAAAGGGATACACATGTGACCATGAATATACTCGTAACAACAACAATGTTACTAGCAAAGAATCGGAATATAGCGCAAAATAAAAAAGTAACGCTTTTGGAATAATCATGAAGAAATATAACAACACTTAGGGCTGAATGGGAAATAACATATTATTATGTACATTTTTTCAGAAAGTCGAGAAAGTAAACATTTTGACATAGTGAATGTGTTTGAAGAAAAAAGACAGTATCTGTGTGGCTCACAGTAAGAAGAGCTTTGAACAAGTTGTCTTTTTTCCAGGTGTATGTTCGGACATTATTGCTTTCCTGAAATGTTCACAATTTTGAAATATTTACATGCATATTTTTTTAGAAACATTCTGACATGCGTGTCTATACCAATTTTTTTGTAATCTCATTAAAATAATTGCACTTATTATTATTATTATTATTAACAATATTAATATAGCCTCTACTGCCTTCCATATGGAAGGGTACATAATGGGAAAAAGAGAGGAAGACCAAGGCGAAGATGGCAGCAAGACATCGTTGATGATCTGCAAATGGATGCATTAATAGCAGGCCATCTTGCTTACAACCGAGAGGCCTACAGGAGAGCTGTTAGGGAGGCAAAGTTCCGCAAGGGACATGCAAATGACTGACCGACTGACTGACGTAATGAAACAACACAACACATAAATAAAAAGAAGAAAAATGAAAAACTTAGTTTTGTGGCATCCTTCCTGTAATGCTACAAAGCTAAGTTTTTCATTTCACAGAGGGGTACTGGCTATTGATTTACTGACTGATTGATTGATTGATGGACGCTGTAGGAGATACTTCGATGAGATCGGAGAACCAGTGAATTTGTCCGAAGTCTACTGATTATGATCTATGTTAAAAGAACAAAAGAAGAAGAAAAGAGATTGTCCTTACCCTGGGAGCAGTGAAGCAAGGGTCATCTCCTCTCTGGAATCCTTCAATGTAAATCGTTTTATCGAAGTTAACATAGTTGCCGTCACTGACCTTAGCATCTATGAGCCGACCAAAGGTGAATGCTACGTTTCCATCAGCTGTTGCAAAGAATAATAATAATAATAATAGCACGAATAATAATCATCATAATAATAATAATAATAATAATAGTCTGCTCCAGAAAACTTAAGGGACCAGGTGGTGTAGTGATTAGAGCACTCGTCTAACAGCTGAATGGTCGAGAGTTCGAATCCCCAACTGAGCGTGATTTTATTCTGATCAATACGGCCCCGGGGTTTACCTAGCCTCGGAAAATGGGTACCAGAGAAATCTGGGAAGGTAAAGCGACCAGACGTGATACTGACCACCTCACACTTTCATGTACCCAAGGTCATGGAAAATACGGGGCCAATACCGCGTTCCCCAATGTGCTTTAATGGCATGGAAACGGGAATTTTACCTTTTACCAGAAAACTTGAGTGATTTTAACTGCACAAATGAAACAGATGAACTTAATTGATCATTACAGAGTGCCAGGCCAGCAGATGGCGACGGATCTCCAGTCTCTGTGGTTTTCGCTATCGATGTCTCCCTTTTCCAGCAGCGCCATGTATGCAAGCGTCAAGTCAAGCCTCAAGTCATGACCTTCAAGTCTCAAGTCTCAAGCCATGACCTTCAAGTCTCAAGTCCTTGTAAGCAGTTTCAAATATATCTCAAGTCAAGTTTTTTTTTTTCATATACACAACTTTTTTCTTAAGACGACGAAAACAACAGGCCGTGACCCGGTGGTACTGAAACCGGGTCCACTCGTAACCAGATGTGGACCATACCCCCCGGCATTCAATGTGCAGGGCGGGTCTCGGACATCTCGTTTGTTCCAAAATAACGATCAAAGTGTAGATACTACAGAACGCAGAACTGCATTCTGATCTTAGCCAAAAGGCTGTTGTGTAGGTTATGAAATGTGCACCACCGTGGAAGTTGTCTAGCACAAGTGTGGAAGTTGTCTAGCACAAGTGTGGAAGTTGTCTAGCACAAGTGTGGAAGTTGTCTAGCACAAATTTGCTGAGCAGATTGTCTCCTAGATGATTTCCTCCATGCTTTATTCGACCACAGCAACAGTTAACTAAGTCTTGTGTTTTCTAAGCCCAGCTCTCTTTATCTTCATATCTTCTGTCTTAGATGTTGGTCTTCGCTTCATGGCCTACCAAATGTCATCTCTTCTCGCGAAGTACATTCTCCCATCATTTCTTTCCACCCCAGGTGGCTGATGGGAAAAAATATCTTATGAGTTCCTTACAAATACCTTTATATTTCAGCTTTGGCCTATACCCTGCCAAGAATCAGAAATACAAAAACGCCAAAAAAAGGGGTGGGGGGGGGGGGGTGGGGGTGGGAAGGTAATTCATTCCTTGAGATTTCGATCTTGTGCTGACACTGTTTAACGTTGTAAATACTTCCCAGTAGTTGGAAAGTAATTGTCACAGATTTATGAAGAGGGCTAAAATTAGTTACAATCTCATGAAAATGTAATCATGAATATTGCTATTGGAAATGAAAACATCTCAACGTGCCTCTCACAGCAAACAGGTGTAAACCGCATTTATGTTTATTTATAATATTTAAATGACTGGATGCTTCAAATACCACACCATTTCTTGACTACAGTTCACGTATGCGAATTCATTTAGTGTTTACATTAAGTCTTGAGTTTAAATGTCGGCTTAAATTAAGAATTTACAGTATAAAAGATTTTAATATTTGGGCCAATACGGATATGTAATTTCGCCATTATTCAGTCGAATACACATACCGTGACAAATATTTCGTATACTCTTAGCTTTAATATACTGTGGACACAGTATCTTCAAGGTTCAATTTTACTGTTAGGTTTATATACGCCTTTAGAATTTGGGGCTGTTTCTACCTCGTGTTCTATTAGAAACACCTTCAGAATCTGGAGCTGTTTATACCCGACGCTCTGTTAGAAATACCTTCAGAATCTGGAGATGTTTCTAGCTCATGTCCTGTTACAAACGGCTTCAGAATCTGGAGCTGTTATTAGAAACACCTTCAGAATCTGGAGCTGTTATTATAAACACCTTCAGAATCTGGAGCTGTTATTATAAACACTTTCAGAATTTGAAGATATTTCTAGCCCATGTCCTGTTACAAACACCTTCAGAATTTGGAGCTGTTTCTAACTCATGTCCTGTTACAAACACGTTCAGAATTTTGAGCTTTTTCTAGCTTATGCGCTATTACAACACCTTCAGAATCTGGAGCTGTATCTAGCTTATATAGTGAAACTATATCTTATAATGAATGACCTTCCAGACTGGCTTTTTCTGCTACATTACCTTGAGTTGATGCCATCGACATCACCAGAACCATGCAGACAGCTATGACAAACATCCTGATGATAATCTGCAACAGAACGTGGGGAAAAAAGCCAATTTGAAATCATATACATCTTCATCATTATCATTTTGGTTGATTTCGTTAATACATGCTCGACTATGTATGAAACAAATAATATTACTCATCCAGTGCACTATAAACCAAGTTTTGGACACATTAAACATCATAAGAATACCATTTTGGAAGGGTACATAATGGGAAAAAAGAAAGACCAAGGCGAAGATGGCTGCAAGACATCGTTGATGATCTGGGAATGGACTCATCAGCAGCAGGGCATCTTCCTTACAACCAAGAGGCCTACAGAAGAGAGCTGTTAGGGAGACAAAATTCCACAAGAGACGACACGCAAATGACGGACTGAACGCACTATAAACCAGAGTTTTTTTTTTTGTTTGTCTGTTCACGATTGCATACCTTCAACGATTGCCCTGCAAGTTCCTATACCCCTTTTTGTCCTGGCAACGATTGCCCTGCAAGTTCCTATACCCCTTTTTGTCCTGGCAACGATTGCCCTGCAAGTTCCTATACCCCTTTTTTCCTGGCAACGATTGCCCTGCAAGTTTCTATACCCCTTTTTTCCTGGCAACGATTGCCCTGCAAGTTCCTATACCCCTTTTTTCCTGGCAACGATTGCCCTGCAAGTTTCTATACCCCTTTTTTCCTGGCAACGATTGCACTACAAGTTTCTATACCCCTTTTTTCCTGGCAACGATTGCCCTGCAAGTTCCTATACCCCTTTTTTCCTGACTATGGAAATCAACATAATGACTAGTCCTATCAGGTGCTAGTACGACTCCAAATAATGCCAACCCCTTGGTTATTGATTCGCATAACCATGGCTAAAAACAGAAGAGAAGATATGAAATTCTAATATAAAAGTATCCTTCCTTTTGCTTGTTGTTTCTCTGATATCGGCTCCATTACCCCCACTCCCCCTCCCAAATAAGTTGATCCTCAAACCTCCATCAGGTGATCGCCATACATTCTAGGATAACCTCGGCTGAGGACCCTTGCTATGGACTGACTAATAATGCGGGTATAATATGAATGGCTAAATAGTTTCTTTCCTTTTTCTCGGCTGAACGTGAGAAAGACATTATTATAGCTAAACGTTTACAGAATCAAATAAAAGTTCCGAGTTGTCGAGTATTATATACACGTAGTATTACTCTAAAATGCTAAATCAAAATAAGGCATAAGAAGAAAACCTAAATCTCTTGAAACGAAATTGAAATGAAAATGGGTGTGTGTGTATGGGAGGGGGGGAGATAGAATTAGAGGTGTGTATTTCTTAGCCAGAAAAGAAGACACATTCAGAAGAAAATGGAAACATATATATATATATATATATATATATATATATATATATGACAAGCAAGAGCAAGGGCATTGAGAAGCCTTTCAGAAACAGCAGAAAAGGCCTCATGCTGGCTGTGGAGTATGCAAAACAAGCATTGGGAACATAAGTAATTTCACTTGCCACAACCAATACCAGTCCTCCGTAGCTAAATCGCTAAAGACGCATTTCAAAAAGTGCAGTGTCAACTGGAAGACCATGGGACCGGGAAAAAAAAACCAACAACTCACAAGACCTCTGGGAGTCATGACCCAGAGGGGCCCGCCCCCCTTAGAGTGTCAGGAGTTTAAAGGGCCGAAACACTTGTCTGGGGGGGGGTACTTCCTCTGATGATCTGAAGGAGTTGTGTTGTTGTTCCGCTCTCTACGGTAGAGAGTTTCCTGCATATATATATATGTATGAAAAAAGATAGCTAAATTAAGTCTGGTTATAAAGAGAGGCTAAATAACGTAGTGAAAATTATAGACGATGGAATACCACAATAGGAAATCTTCATTGGTGCTGACGAAAAAAAAAAACGTCATAGAGATTAGAAAATAAGAGCGATCCAACACAGAATGGAATTCCTGCTTAGGGAACTCCAGTAATGATTAAAGGGCTGCTGCGGTGATGTATAGGAGAATATTCTAAGAACAATCATCACAGAACCAGGCATAAAAATTGGAGGATACAATATTAACAACCTTCGGTATGCTGACGACACAGCACTGATAGCTGAGAACCAAAAAGACCTGCAAAATCTCTTGGATAAAGTCGCCAAAGAAAGTGAACAGAAAGGCCTTACTTTGAACATCAAAAAGACAGAGATTATGGTTATATCTAAGAAACAGAATCCACCAGCATGTAGCATTAAATTAAACGGAACTATTCTAAAGCAGGTGGGAAATGCAGAACAGAAATTAGGAACAGAATAGGTCAAGCAAAGACTGTTTGCATTTCAGAGAATGAGAAACATATTAGCTAACACATCTTTATCAATGAATGTTAGAAAACGAGTCCTAAAATGCTATATTGAACCTATCTTGTTATATGGAAGTGAATCATGGACAATAGGCAAGTCTGCACAAAAATCATTGGAAGCAGCAGAAATGTGGTTTATTAGAAGAATGTTGTGAATCCCCTGGACAGCAAAAATAACTAATGAAGAATGTATGAGAAGAGCTGGAGAGACAAAAAACCTTGTCAGAAAGATAAGAGAGAGACAATGTACTTTCATAGGACATGCAATGAGAAGAGGGGGCATTGAAAATATTATAACAACAGGAAAAATAGAAGGAAGAAGATCAAGAGGAAGACCAAGAGAAATGATACTGGACAGGATGGTGTGAGAGGAGATCACCAACTGAGCTGATGGCCTGCATGAAGGATCGGATACTCTGGAGAAGCATAATAGCCAACGCCAGTCGGCACGGCACATGATGATGATGATGCGGTGGTGTAGTGGTTAGAGCATTCGCTTGCCAATCACAAGGTCCGTGGTTCGATTTCGCACTCGGGCCCAACTTTGTTCGGACCTACCGTCACCTCAGGCAGGGAAGACATGTGCTGGTATCCTTACCTCAAAAGCTTTAGTGACTTTGAAGCTGGCGGCACAAACACTTCACACCACCTAGGGCGTGCAAATGCTGCAGGAGATAAACTGATTAATATGATGTTTACGATAGTTACGAGTCAAAGAATAAACTGACTAAAGACGATGTTTACGATATTTACGAGTCAAAGAATACATTGATTAAAGACGATGTTTACGATATTTACGAGTCAAAGAATACATTGATTAAAGACGATGTTTACCATATTTACGAGTCAAAGAATACATTGATTAAAGACAATGTTTACGATAGTTACGAGTCAAAGAATCAATCACTCGCGTAAATAACAAGATCTCAGCCGAGCTCAGTTAAAGATTAACACTCATTAAAACTGAGTTTCTACAATCCATGTCATTGTACTCAATGGTTCTAGCTAATTAACTGAGTTTCTTGCAAAATAATTAACAGAGTTTCTAGCAATAATTAATACGTTTCTAACAACCTCATGTTTTTCAACGAAAAAGCGATAACCAAAAAAAAAAAAACCCAAAATAAGACATGGAATAAAACATCCAGTGTGTGATATTTACTGTAACTGCTTCACAAATGTAATACACAGGCTCGTGTTCCTCTGTTGTGCTAGGTTTTTAACTCAGCTACATCAATATTCACACCGCGATATGTGAGTAGGTGAGTAAGACAAAAGCTAATATACCATGTGCGCCCGGCCTATGGACTGTAGCCTTGGGGCGCACGGTTGATATCTGTTGGGACATGCACCGCATATACCGAGTTTATGACATGTATTTCAGGTTATTGGACATACACCGCAAATACCGAGTTTATGACATGTATTTTAGGTTATTGCAGCGTGACGTACCCTTTCAAGCAAAAGCTCATGTTAAACTCAGGTAATATAAAACGATTGACAGAAGTCATATATATATGTATATATTGTTTACTCATCTAGAGATATATTAAAGAGATATGTCTGCACACATGGGTAATAGTGAGGCTACGAAATCAAATACTTAGTGCAAAAGTTCTTAAATGACAAAAACAGTTACCTAAGGTGCACGAGAGGGAGGGCATCAGATAGGAATGGAAACAATGACAAATGGAATTACTGAAATTTTGCCCTATGACATCATATGACAAATAATGAAGTTAACATCTGGGCCGAAGACAATCAAGGGGAAGACTGTGAATTCATATAAGTCAAGAGTAAAATATCGTGAATCTGCGTAACTCATGAGTGAATATTGTGAATGTATTGTAACTGAAAGGACAGATTTTAGAAGGTCTGTCGTTGTGGTGTGAGGAGATATCAGCAACAGAGTGTCTCAGAAATGTCAAAGACAGAGATTTGTAGAGGAGTATGAAAGCCCACGCCGGCCGGCATGGCACATGATGATGATGATGATGTAACTAAAAAAATCAATGTAACTCCAGAGTAAATAGTGTGAATCTATATTAGTCATTACTATGGATTCATTTAACTCAGAAGTTAACAATGTGAATTCATTTAACTCATCTGTTATACTGAGAATGACTACAACTAGAGAGTTAATACAGTGAATCTATATAACTCAAGAGTTAATACTGTGAATTCATATAACTGAAGAGCTAATACTATGAATTCATATAACTGAAGAGCTAATACTGTGAATTCATAAACTCAAGAGTTAATACTATAAATCCAATATAACTCAAGAGTTAATACTGTGAATCCAAATAACTCGAAAGTTAATGCAGTGTCTCCATGTAACTCACGAGTTAATATAGTTCACAAAATAACTCTTGCTGGAGCGTTTTCTTATGTCTACATTTGAAGAAAACGTAGAGTTGACTTTTAATATTTTTATTATTTTTGAAAAAAAAAACTGACCTGCATTACAAAATAAGATTTAATATTTTTTTTTTATTATTATTATTTTTCTTTTCTTTTATAATGAACGACGCAAAGTGTATAGACTGCGCAGAAGTCTGCCCCCGCCCCAAACAAGGCTAATTTTATGCTTCTGTTGATTTCATAATGTACGATCTTTACTTCAGCTGAACCATAGCTTTGTGGAGAAGTTGAACGCGTCCAAGATCTTTCACAAAAACGGGATATCCAGTAAACACCCCGTGTTTAACAGACAAAAAAGTGAGGTGACTATTAAGTGGAAAAATGGAAAGAACTAAGCAACTGGATATATATATTAAAAAAAACAGGACAAAGATAAATTGATCACTGGGAATAATATGGGTAATATAGAAGTTGTGGGCGAATGATGCATGTGATACAATTATCTACAGTATCTGAAGATACCAAGCATTACTGAACTTCGGGCATCTAAATCCTTATTATTTTGTCAAATTGGAAGCTCATTTGCTTGCATTTCTCCTTCTCTTCTGGCGTACCCCTTAGAGTCTTATATATTCTAAACCTGTATCGTCTGTCCTAAAAGTCGTGCAACACCTGATAAAACTCCAAGCGTCTTCCACGAAAACACTGAATTAGCAATCTTACAGAGTTGGAATAGGACCTTGACATGTATTATCTGAAGCATGAAGTGCAACACATCAAGACGAGGAACAACTGCAGGGTTTACAGGATATTTGGACACAAAAGATTAATAGGGAATATTGTGTGTGTGTGTGTGTATGTATGTGTGTGTGGTTTTTTTTTTGGGGGGGGGCGGTTGGGGGGGGGGGGGAATCCCCGTTTCCATGCCACTAAGGCACATCGTGTTAGGCAGGTATTTTCAAGACCTGCACATGAAAGTGTGATGTTGTCAGAATTACACCTGGCCGCATTTACCTTCCCAGATTTCTCTGGTACCCGTTTTTAGAGGCTGGGTGAACCCCGGGGCCTTTTTTTTTGGTGCGGTGTTACCAGAAAAATTCTCCACTGCTGAGACTTGAACCCGGTACCACCGGATTAGTAGACAGAACGCCTACCCACTCAGCCAGTCAGGCCGCTAGTATATAAATAATAGTGAATGTGACAAAATTAATGATTTGTTCACATCGTTTCTTCTTCTTCTTCTGGCAAATGAGTAAATCATTGGAGATAACAGAGATGTGGTTCATGAGAAGAATGATGCGGATCACATGGACAGCCGAGATAACTAATGAGCAGTGTTTGGGACAAGCTAATGAGAAACGTAGTATAATAACAAAGATGCGAAAAAGGGCGATCATCATTCTTAGGGCCTGTGGTGAGAAGAGAGAAACTGGAAAACATCATAAAAGTGGGCACAACTGAAGGCAGGAGAGGCAGAGGACGACGGAAGGAACACATAAGAGGGCCTGACATTGCGGTATGGAAAGAAATCGGCAATAGATTTACTCAGAGATGTTAAGGACCGAGTTTTGTGGAGGAGTATTGTCGCCCACTTTATACCCGACATGGCACATGATGATGATGATGATGATAAGCCGGTATAGGAAGACAAATGTAGGTACATGGAGAAAGTTGTGTATTTTTGTTAGAGAAATTCCCAAAGCTTCATACTTTCCCTGCTTTGGATTCTGTGTGAGCTCCACGTCTGTTGACATGGCATACGTCAGTGTGAGAAGCGAGCTCCTCCCAGCCTGCAGTATATCTGGACTAACAGATGTGACGATGTCCGTGACACGCTGCTTCATAATATTCAAATCCTACAGAAGCAGGACTTACCCCTGTAAGAAAAGGGTCTCAAGGCGTCAGGTTTAGTGATCTAAGGGTCACCTTCAGTGAGACGTTGAAAGTGTAAAGGAACTTTTCAAACACCCTAGTTTTTATGTTACTTTTATTTTACTTTTCGGCACCTCACTTGATTACACAACACAAAAAAAGTGAGAAATATACCCAAAAGACACACAAACACACACAGACACACAAGTGCACAGACATACACACACATTTAGACAGACACACAAGCACACATACACAGGCCCACACAGTCTTAAGAGATGAGCGGACCCAAAGTCATCACCAAGGGGGAACCACGCCGAATCCCACCTCTTTAGTCAGATTGTTAGAGTTGTCTGCCGTTTATCTGCAATTGATAACGCTGTTTAAAGATGGTACTGGGGACGGAATGAAGAAGAAAGTATGATTAAATGATCAATGTACATTGCACATTGCACACCCCCCCCCCCTGACTTGTTAGCTGCACTCCGGGACTTAAAAAAATAGTTACAGGGAGATTCAACAAGAAGAAGAAGGTAATCAAACCCTTTTTGTGGGGAAACATCGACACTTTTAAATATCACGACATACAGCAAGTTACCAAGGTTCAAGACTCAAAAGTTCAGTCTCCGGTGTCACTGCATTAAAGACAGCCCCATATATATGCCCCGCCGCATGCCGCAGCATCCACCCAAGAGTTTGTTTGCTAATAGTTCCCTGTCAAGTGTTCGTTGTTTACGATGCATTTCTTGCCACAAAGCAAGCTACCTCCTTTAACAAATGCTTGGCGAGTACACTATAAAGATTTTAAACAGGGTGTTCCATAAGTAACTGTGCACTGACCCGGTATCGATTCCGGTATCGCAGTGATATCATAATTTCTGCGGTATCTAGCCACATCTACCTGCCACAGTGAGTCTTTAAGATATCACTACGATGCCGGAATCGATACTAGGTTAGTGGACGACAGATATTTTCCGCATGCACTGTAGTATCGATATGTGAAAAGCAACAAACCAGCTGCTCTCATCAAGGGACACATGAAAGCAGAGCGGAACAAATCATGCTCCACCGGCCATCGACAAAGTAGCCAAAAACACCTCCTAGAGTGGAGACAATAAAGGGAGATCCATGCAGGATGGTCAAAGAAGAAACTGAATGTGTTAGATTCGCTAGCACAGAAAGAAGCTAAAAGCATTAAGAGAAGAATAGTGGCAGAGAGAAAGAGAGAAAACAGTAACTGCCACGTTAGAGTAATAATTTCGTTTTCTCTCCTCCTCGCCTCGATTTCTCAACTGTCACAGGAGCAATTGTGTTAGCAAGGTAAAAAGGTAACGGAAGCCCTGTCATGTCTTAAAGGTTCGAAGGGGATATGGGGTTTTTCCTTGACCTGTCAGCACACCAGAGGGTGATGTGGTCAGCATCACGCCTGACCACCTTTCCTTCTCCAGCCCCAGAAGAAGTCGGGTACCCATTTCTACAGCTGGGGTGACTGGGGCGCCTCCGGTCGGATTCGAACCCTCGACCTTCGCCGTGAGAGACCAGAACACTAGCCACTTCGCTACTCATTTATCAAACAAGATATTAAAGCCAGCAAATCAAAATGAGAGTTACACCTCAACATCATCTGTTCCAAACTAACTAACGGAGGGAGTCAGGCCTTGTTCTTCTTCGTCGTTCGCTCAGACATCAGTAGCACTTGTACATGTACATGTACGAACTCCCTGTAACTGCGATCTGTTGCTCTATCCAGCTGATGCCGTAGAGATGTTGAGGTATAACATCGTATCGGCGTGAGAGCGGGTTATGGCGCCTACTTTTTTCAGTCCCGGAGTACAGCTAAAAAGGAGGATGTGTGCAGTGCTTCTTTAGCAGACTCCACCACCACGAGGACTATGGCGATCCTTGCCTCGTTAGCCAGGCTAGGCCTGTTACTGGGGGTACTAACGGAGAGTTGGGACAGGGTCTTGGTCAGCTATGGTTCGCTAACCCTGCCGCTGGCGTATCAGCTATGGGTCGCTGATTGCCTCAAACGTTTCAAAAAACTTAGCAGACACCGATCTCACAAATGCGGTAGTTCGTCTCAGGTTTTCAGGTTCACCGTAGAGTTTCTCTTTGCTGCAAGGGCGTGGGTATGGGCCACGACGTTTGTCTTAGTGAGTGGTACAGAGGGCAGCTCTGGGGGGGGGGGGGGGATTTGACGTGGTGTCCCTGCTGTTCTTTGCCTAAGGCACCTAGGTCTGTTTGTGTTTTTTCCCAGTTTCCGGTATATACGGTGTGTCAGCCTGTAGTGTGCTGTTCTTGGTTGCAAGCAAGATGTCCTGCAGCTCGTGCATCAGCATGGTCATTTCTACTGACCAAAAGCTTGATAATTTCTACTGACCAAAAGCTTGGTCATTTCTACTGACCAAAAGCTTGATAATTTCTACTGACCAAAAGCTTGATAATTTCCACTGACCAAAAGCTTGATAATTTCTACTGACCAAAAGCTTGATAATTTCCACTGACCAAAAGCTTAATAATTTCTACTGACCAAAAGCTTGGTCATTTCCACTGACCAAAAGCTTGATAATTTCTACTGACCAAAAGTTTGGTCATTTCCACTGACCAAAAGCTTGATAATTTCTACTGACCAAAAGTTTGGTCATTTCCACTGACCAAAAGCTTGATAATTTCTACTGACCAAAAGCTTGGTCATTTCCACTGACCAAAAGCCTGATAATTTCTACTGACCAAAAGCGTGGTCATTTCCACTGACCAAAAGCTTGATAATTTCTACTGACCAAAAGCTTGGTAATTTTCACTGATCAAAAGTTTGATAATTTCTCAAGAATCTGTCCCCATCAAGAGCTTTTTTTCTGTGGGGTGTTCTTTTGTCCATTTGTCTTTACATGTGGCTTTTAGTCTGTTTGTTTGTTTGTGTGTTTGTTTGTGTGTCACTTTGTTGCGCTTAGACGCGATGCAAAATTACAAGACTCAGCTGTCGAAGGTCGAGGATTAATACCGAAATCAAAGCCCTGGTCAACGAAATCTGACACTCATGAGTACACTAGTTTGTTAGTTGATCCGTTGATTTCAACCGTCAGCTTAAGCTCGGTACGTCTGCACTTGCTCTTGTAAGTATCACGTACGAGAATATATCATGGCTCCACTTCACTCATAACAACAAAAAACAAAAGCCACGTATATTTTTCAGTGACTCATTTCACAAAACAAAGATGATATGATGGGATTGGTTGGGCGGGGGGGCAGGACAGAGAGAAAAAAAGCGACGGTTTTATGCATCCACCAAAGTCTCAATCTGCTTATTTTCGTCGGTCATGTAATTAAATCCTGACATTTATTCCCAGCCAAGAATGATGGGGTCGATCGATTATCTGGGACCTAGAAAATGTTGGCGATATACAACTGTCAACTAATGACAAACTTCAAACAGACGATGAATTGCTGTATTTTAGCGGTTCTCAAACAGGTAGCCCATAACAGCAAATGAACTCATAAGACACATTTTTTTTGTGTGAGAATTTATTAAGGATGGAGCTGGGTGAATCGATAACGACGCGGTTTTTTTTCAGGACAGTAGGCCGTGGGTTCTATTCCCACTACCGACGCTGTTCACTCCTATCAGTAGTAAAATTCGGCACTCGGCACGAAGTGTTGAGGAAAGTGGCCTCTGAATATCGTAAATATATTCCTGAATACGAGTCACCTTAGACTTAATCTCATACTGGGCTGTCTACGGATGAGCTGGGATGTCACGCCATTCTCAGTTCCAGGAGTGTAGGATTTTCACCTCTGGCACCCGGATGCGAGGGCGGAGATGCTCGACTGTCCTGGGTGGAGCTCGTTAAGGCGGGGCTCCAAAGCGGAATAATCTTTCTTTGTTTTAGCCTAGCAAATTGTCAAAAAAATAACTGACCTACATAAATAAACAGAACAAATACTTTTATGAATATTTTGAGTGGAAGGGGGATTGGGGGTGTGAGGGGAGGCGGGGAAATTAGTCTGAATTAGCCCCCCCCCCTCTCCGGAGACCAGCCCTGGAGTGATGCCCCGGGCTGGACTCTCTTCTCATTCGGCCTGACTATGGCGTAGCATGGGTGGACACTCTCGGGACAGATTATTGAAGACCAATTTTGTTGTTGTTGTTGTTGTTGTTCTTCTTCTTCTTCTGACAAGAATGTCTGTAACTATATTCTCTTAGAAGATGGGAATATCTGTAACTATATTCTCTTAGAAGATGGGAATATCTGTAACTATATTCTCTTAGAAGATGGGAATGTCTGTAACTATATTCTCTTAGAAGATTGAAACTGGGAATGTCTGTAACTATATTCTCTTAGAAGAATGAAATTGGGAATGTCTGTAACTATATTCTCTTAGAAGATGGTAATATCTGTAACTATATTCTCTTAGAAGATTGAAATTGGGAATGTCTGTAACTATATTCTCTTAGAAGATGGGAATGTCTGTAACTATATTCTCTTAGAAGATGGGAATGTCTGTAACTATATTCTCTTAGAAGATGGGAATGTCTGTAACTATATTCTCTTAGAAGATTGAAATTGGGAATGTCTGTAACTATATTCTCTTAGAAGAATGAAATTGGGAATGTCTGTAACTATATTCTCTTAGAAGATGGGAATATCTGTAACTGTATATTCTCTTAGAAGATTGAAATTGGGAATGTCTGTAACTATATTCTCTTAGAAGATGGGAATGTCTGTACCTATATTCTCTTAGAAGATGGGAATGTCTGTAACTATATTCTCTTAAAAAAAACAATTCAGATTTAAAAAATAACGTGAAATAAAATAGCAAAAACCTATGCCAGTATAAAGAACAAATACTGCTTTTTCGCAACACATAAGGACATTGGCAGTACATCACTTCAAAACTGGACAGTAAGAAAGAAAGAAAGAAAGAAAGAAATTTTTGATCCCTTTGGACCAGTGACTGTTTATAAATATTTGAAACACTGTCTGACCTTCGGCAAGGACAAATCCCTAGATATTTTTCATTTGCACAGACATAAGTCTCCATTGCGCAATCACCGCTTCCATTGCCCATGTGACGTCAGGATTAGAAACGTCAGACAAATGTGGAAAGAACATGGGAGGAAAAGGGGGGGGGGGTGGTGGTTGTGTGCGCGAGAGAACGTAATTGGACCTTAATGATCCGTGCGCCCTCTGGTTTCTGCCACCACTAGTCGACCGGACAAACGTGAGGAAGATTCACGTGTGTTGCGGGACGTACACGTCGAGTGAGCTCTGGCAGTTCAAGGTCAGAGCGTTGCGTGCGTCTGGACAGTATATCAATAAGAATAGTACGGGCTGCGAGTTAATCCCCCTGATAGCAGATGTCATAGAGAAGGAGAGGACTGAAATAGCAGCAGCTAGCGTCGATCACGCAACTGTTTGCTGTAATTATGTTTTGATCTGAAAAGGTCTGGTGAATGTATTATTAGCCATGGGGTACTGGAAGAACAGACAGCTAGTCTGGTGGGGTAAGTCAACATGTACTGGGCGGGGAGAGTGGTAGGTTCTCGTAGGACCAGATCAGGTTCCGGGATCGGGTACTTTTTGACCGCCAATCAAACCACGGAAAAGTGTTTTCACGAAATGTTGCTTCTAAAATTGGTGCAAACTGACGTGTGCTCACTTGGCACTGGTCAGATGATGGGAGAGCATATTCTACGTGAGTACTAACATACGAGGTGCAGAGAGGACAGGTGTGGTCAACACCTGTGCCAGCTCAAGAGAGGCTTTATGGGGATGAACACCGACTCCAGCTGACCACTGATAACTTTAGAAGTAGACAAGTCGGCGTCTGAGAAGATGTTATTGTAATAATTGTTGTTGTTGTAGTTGTTGTTGTTCTTCTACTTCGTCTTCTTCTTCTTCTTCCGCGTTGGAGTATTGGTTGGTTATGCTGTATCTACAGCCACGTCGCCCTGGCATAGTCCGCTGTCTTCCCTAGTCAAGAACGAGGGCCCATAACTTTTCTTTCAGTTCCTCTCACTCTCTACAGAGAAGTAAAGTTTATAAAACTCATTCGCGTACACCGAGGAGTTATGCTTCATTCAGAATGTAAGGCTTTGCTGTAAAGTGATATCGGGTGATCATAAAGCATTTCTCTGATTAAGAAAAAAAAAATCACATCTTAAAAATTATGCTACATAAAAACGTGAACTTTGTAGCATTACGTAGAGGATATCATAATGCTGTCTGTGAAGTTCTTGAAAGCAAATTTCCCATGGAATGGGAGGGATGTTCCAGCGCCATGGCCGTCATGTTTACCAGACATTACCCCTTCACTGTTTTAACTGGAGTATACTAAGGACAAAGTGTTAAGATCATCAGATGTTTAAACTTTGAAGGCAAGGATAACGGATGCTTTAGGGGCGGCGACTAAAGAGATGTTACAGAATACATGACGAACAAAAATTGATTGTTGCTCAGTAGACGCTCTCCGGGTAATCAGTTTTCTTTTTATTTGAATAGTTTCAAATGTCGACTTGTACGCTTTTGAAGTAGTTGGTGGTTATCTGGAGGGCGTGGTTATACAGAAGAAAATAAACTACCACAAACAAGACACCAGCGTATCATCTGAGGAGGCCAAAATGCTGATAAATCTAATCTGCACGAACAAATAGGAGAAAGAGAAATCAGACCACAAAATTTATGATGCCTGCTAACAGGTGAACAGACAACAAATCATCATCTTGTCTCTCTAAAATTTCTCTTCGTTGCTTGTCACACAAGGTGAGGGTGTGCCTTATCACACTGGCTGAGGGGTGTGGCTTGTCATGCAAGTTGAGGGCGTAGGTTGTCACACATGTTGGGGTGTGACTTGTCATGCAAGTTGAGGGTGTGGCTTGTCACAGAAGTTGAGGGCGTAGACTGTCACTTATATTGGGGTGTGGCTTGTCATGCACGTTGAGGGTGTGGCCTGTCACAGAAATTTTAGGGTGTGACTTGTCAAAAAAATATTAAGAAAGTGGCTTGTCGCGGAAGTTGAGTGTGTAGTTTGTCAAAGAAGTTGAGGGCGTGGCTTATCATACAATTTGATGGCACTGTCATCGTCATACGCACAAACGAGTGGAGAACCGTATTGTAATCTAAATATTCAATATCATAAACCACGAGTACTCATTTATGAACATCATTTTATTTGTATTTTATTTGTTTTATGTTGTGCACCATCTCATGGCAGCTGATACCGGTCTTGTGTGTCTGTTAAAGCAGTTGTCGCCGCCTTCTTTCGAGTGTTAAGACCTGATTCGGATATTGTATGTGTAAAAAAAGAATAACCACACACAACAACATGCATACACACATCCCCTCACACAAAAACACAGACATGTTTGTAGGGCCTTCGTAGGGAATTTTATAAGGACATTCCCCCTTCTTCCCCCAAATGATTAGCCATTCTGTTTTCATCCACTAAGAATCCCTCCTTAAAACAGGGAGGAGGGGCGTAGCACAGTCTCCGCTTTGCGAACATTCGACTTACGTACAACTCACAGTTACGAACAACTTTCTTACGAAAACCTATTTGATTAAAAATTACTGTTACGAGCAACGGTTCGTATATAACACACGGGCGAAACTTTGCGGCGCGCATCGCAACATCGCGCGTCTATGGTGTTTAGTCGGTTTCTTTAATGTAATTTTTGTACATAGAAAGCAGCAGCACCTTTCTATATAAATGATATGAACCATACGTAACTGTTCCGTATTACGTACAAATTCGGCTTATGAACGTTTCCTTAGGAAGGGAAATGGCTTGGGTTACTCCGGGGAGGGGGGGGGGCGGACTTAATTTCTCATAAATTTCTCGCAGTTTTTATCTTTCTTTTGTTAGTCAAGTTCCTTGTTCATATCTCATGAATTTCTCACAATTTTTATTTGTCTGTTATTACTCTTCATTTCTCATACAATTTATTTCCCTGTTGTTAGTACCTTACTTCGTTTCTCGTAAATTTTATCAGACTGTACTTGGTCAAGACCCTACTTCATTTCTAATAGATTGGATCTTTTTTTGTTGTTAGTTCAAGATGTAGATGGAAGAAATAAAAGAAATAAAGTCATCCAACCTTATTAAGACTTTTTAATAATAAAAGTTACAGAGTAAGACAAAAGAAAACTAGACAATTCAAGACAACACAAGAAAAAGACACAAGACAAGACAATTCAAGACAGAATAAAACACACAAGACCAAGACACAAAACAAGACGCAAAAACAAGAGGGGGCAAGACAAGACAAGACAAGACAGGACAATTCAAGCCAGAACGAAACACCACAAGACAAGGCAATTCAAGACAGAACAGGGCAACACAAGACCAAGGCACAAGACAGAATGGGGAGGGGGCGGAGGGCATGAAAGACAGGACAAGACAAGACAATGTGATGCTCAACAAAAAGGGAAAAAAAATATATTGTACTAAAATTTGAACATTTGCACCTGGGCATTCAGAACGGGTCATTCCAGGTGTAAAATATACCATCCTTCACATGCCAACTTCAAAAGTTTCCCACTTAGTACCTAGAACAAGTGGATAGTTTTCTGTTTCGGGGGAGGGGGTATGCGTATGTGTAAAACTAAATTATACAATATACACAAAGCCACTACAGTAAATGTGGGATAACAACAACGCAAGACACGCGTAGATAAAAACAGTAGGTGTCTCCGAGGAGCTCCCGATGGCTTGACTACCGCAGGGAAGAGGTTACGCCAAAGTTTGCGCAAACCCCAGCCAGTCCAGTAAGGTAATGAGAACTCGTTGGCCGCTCCGCGCCCGCCACCTTCCTCCCCCATACCCCCCCAACCCCGCCACCCCCTTGGCTTCACATTAGCTCGCTGACATTGACGGTAACGATAACGTGGTGCCCTGGACATCACATTTGTGCTGTTCACTATTATAAGTAAAATCTCTTTCATAAAGTGTGTCAGGTTCTGTGTTTTTTTTTTGTTCTGTATTTCCAGTACGACCGATTACCTTCCACTTGCCACGGGCTTTTTTTTTCTCGTATGGTTCGGACATTAGACAGTCACAGAGATAAAACTAACAACCGAAAAGTTGTGAAAATACATAGGTATATATATTTATATATGAAAAAAAACTGATTCATTGATTAAGAAGAAAGAAAATATCTACATTATTTTGAAACTTCGTGTCTGCCATGTGCTTGTCTCTCTCGGGTGATAATTTTCCAGGTTGGAGTGTTTTTAAGCTGTCGCCACCATACAACAGAGGGTTGTAGCAGCCATTGAGGCGGTCAGCACGTGAGTTGGTTATTTTTCCCGTGAATTTCTAACTTTTAACACGTTTTTAAGCCATGGGGTACTGGAAGAACAGACAGCTAGTCTGGTGGGGTAAGTCAACATGTACTGGGCGGGGAGAGTGGTAGGTTCTCGTAGGACCAGATCAGGTTCCGGGATCGGGTACTTTTTGACCGCCAATCAAACCACGGAAAAGTGTTTTCACGAAATGTTGCTTCTAAAATTGGTGCAAACTGACGTGTGCTCACTTGGCACTGGTCAGATGATGGGAGAGCATATTCTACGTGAGTACTAACATACGAGGTGCAGAGAGGACAGGTGTGGTCAACACCTGTGCCAGCTCAAGAGAGGCTTTATGGGGATGAACACCGACTCCAGCTGACCACTGATAACTTTAGAAGTAGACAAGTCGGCGTCTGAGAAGATGTTATTGTAATAATTGTTGTTGTTGTAGTTGTTGTTGTTCTTCTACTTCGTCTTCTTCTTCTTCTTCCGCGTTGGAGTATTGGTTGGTTATGCTGTATCTAGAGCCACGTCGCCCTGGCATAGTCCGCTGTCTTCCCTAGTCAAGAACGAGGGCCCATAACTTTTCTTTCAGTTCCTCTCACTCTCTACAGAGAAGTAAAGTTTATAAAACTCATTCGCGTACACCGAGGAGTTATGCTTCATTCAGAATGTAAGGCTTTGCTGTAAAGTGATATCGGGTGATCATAAAGCATTTCTCTGATTAAGAAAAAAAAAAATCACATCTTAAAAATTATGCTACATAAAAACGTGAACTTTGTAGCATTACGTAGAGGATATCATAATGCTGTCTGTGAAGTTCTTGAAAGCAAATTTCCCATGGAATGGGAGGGATGTTCCAGCGCCATGGCCGTCATGTTTACCAGACATTACCCCTTCACTGTTTTAACTGGAGTATACTAAGGACAAAGTGTTAAGATCATCAGATGTTTAAACTTTGAAGGCAAGGATAACGGATGCTTTAGGGGCGGCGACTAAAGAGATGTTACAGAATACATGACGAACAAAAATTGATTGTTGCTCAGTAGACGCTCTCCGGGTAATCAGTTTTCTTTTTATTTGAATAGTTTCAAATGTCGACTTGTACGCTTTTGAAGTAGTTGGTGGTTATCTGGAGGGCGTGGTTATACAGAAGAAAATAAACTACCACAAACAAGACACCAGCGTATCATCTGAGGAGGCCAAAATGCTGATAAATCTAATCTGCACGAACAAATAGGAGAAAGAGAAATCAGACCACAAAATTTATGATGCCTGCTAACAGGTGAACAGACAACAAATCATCATCTTGTCTCTCTAAAATTTCTCTTCGTTGCTTGTCACACAAGGTGAGGGTGTGCCTTATCACACTGGCTGAGGGGTGTGGCTTGTCATGCAAGTTGAGGGCGTAGGTTGTCACACATGTTGGGGTGTGACTTGTCATGCAAGTTGAGGGTGTGGCTTGTCACAGAAGTTGAGGGCGTAGACTGTCACTTATATTGGGGTGTGGCTTGTCATGCACGTTGAGGGTGTGGCCTGTCACAGAAATTTTAGGTGTGACTTGTCAAAAAAATATTAAGAAAGTGGCTTGTCGCGGAAGTTGAGTGTGTAGTTTGTCAAAGAAGTTGAGGGCGTGGCTTATCATACAATTTGATGGCACTGTCATCGTCATACGCACAAACGAGTGGAGAACCGTATTGTAATCTAAATATTCAATATCATAAACCACGAGTACTCATTTATGAACATCATTTTATTTGTATTTTATTTGTTTTATGTTGTGCACCATCTCATGGCAGCTGATACCGGTCTTGTGTCTGTTAAAGCAGTTGTCGCCGCCTTCTTTCGAGTGTTAAGACCTGATTCGGATATTGTATGTGTAAAAAAAGAATAACCACACACAACAACATGCATACACACATCCCCTCACACAAAAACACAGACATGTTTGTAGGGCCTTCGTAGGGAATTTTATAAGGACATTCCCCCTTCTTCCCCCAAATGATTAGCCATTCTATTCTCATCCACTAAGAATCCCTCCTTAAAACAGGGAGGAGGGGCGTAGCACAGTCTCCGCTTTGCGAACATTCGACTTACGTACAACTCACAGTTACGAACAACTTTCTTACGAAAACCTATTTGATTAAAAATTACTGTTACGAGAAACGGTTCGTATATAACACACGGGCGAAACTTTGCGGCGCGCATCGCAACATCGCGCGTCTATGGTGTTTAGTCGGTTTCTTTAATGTAATTTTTATACATAGAAAGCAGCAGCACCTTTCTATATAAATGATATGAACCATACGTAACTGTTCCGTATTACGTACAAATTCGGCTTATGAACGTTTCCTTAGGAAGGGAAATGGCTTGGGTTACTCCGGGGAGGGGGGGGGGGGCGGACTTAATTTCTCATAAATTTCTCGCAGTTTTTATCTTTCTTTTTGTTAGTCAAGTTCCTTGTTCATATCTCATGAATTTCTCACAATTTTTATTTGTCTGTTATTACTCTTCATTTCTCATACAATTTATTTCCCTGTTGTTAGTACCTTACTTCGTTTCTCGTAAATTTTATCAGACTGTACTTGGTCAAGACCCTACTTCATTTCTAATAGATTGGATCTTTTTTTGTTGTTAGTTCAAGATGTAGATGGAAGAAATAAAAGAAATAAAGTCATCCAACCTTATTAAGACTTTTTAATAATAAAAGTTACAGAGTAAGACAAAAGAAAACTAGACAATTCAAGACAACACAAGAAAAAGACACAAGACAAGACAATTCAAGACAGAATAAAACACACAAGACCAAGACACAAAACAAGACGCAAAAACGAGAGGGGGCAAGACAAGACACGACAAGACAGGACAATTCAAGCCAGAACGAAACACCACAAGACAAGGCAATTCAAGACAGAACAGGGCAACACAAGACCAAGGCACAAGACAGAATGGGGAGGGGGCGGAGGGCATGAAAGACAGGACAAGACAAGACAATGTGATGCTCAACAAAAAGGGAAAAAAAATATATTGTACTAAAATTTGAACATTTGCACCTGGGCATTCAGAACGGGTCATTCCAGGTGTAAAATATACCATCCTTCACATGCCAACTTCAAAAGTTTCCCACTTAGTACCTAGAACAAGTGGATAGTTTTCTGTTTCGGGGGAGGGGGTATGCGTATGTGTAAAACTAAATTATACAAATATACACAAAGCCACTACAGTAAATGTGGGATAACAACAACGCAAGACACGCGTAGATAAAAACAGTAGGTGTCTCCGAGGAGCTCCCGATGGCTTGACTACCGCAGGGAAGAGGTTACGCCAAAGTTTGCGCAAACCCCAGCCAGTCCAGTAAGGTAATGAGAACTCGTTGGCCGCTCCGCGCCCGCCACCTTCCTCCCCCATACCCCCCCAACCCCGCCACCCCCTTGGCTTCACATTAGCTCGCTGACATTGACGGTAACGATAACGTGGTGCCCTGGACATCACATTTGTGCTGTTCACTATTATAAGTAAAATCTCTTTCATAAAGTGTGTCAGGTTCTGTGTTTTTTTTTTGTTCTGTATTTCCAGTACGACCGATTACCTTCCACTTGCCACGGGCTTTTTTTTTCTCGTATGGTTCGGACATTAGACAGTCACAGAGATAAAACTAACAACCGAAAAGTTGTGAAAATACATAGGTATATATATTTATATATGAAAAAAAAACTGATTCATTGATTAAGAAGAAAGAAAATATCTACATTATTTTGAAACTTCGTGTCTGCCATGTGCTTGTCTCTCTCGGGTGATAATTTTCCAGGTTGGAGTGTTTTTAAGCTGTCGCCACCATACAACAGAGGGTTGTAGCAGCCATTGAGGCGGTCAGCACGTGAGTTGGTTATTTTTCCCGTGAATTTCTAACTTTTAACACGTTTTTAAGGCATAAACGTTTCGACGGGTGTTAGTTCTGAAGGTTACTAGTTCTTCATTATAGATATATATATATACACGCTTATTATCACCATAATCATCATCGTTACTGGTTGTCAGCTTCAATACATTAAATGTATAAACATGGTATACGTCTGTTACAAGCGACTGACGTATGTTATAAGCCATAACAATAGTTACACGTATTTCTGTCTGCTACTTTCTGGATGTTTATGAGTGTTTTTAATTCAATTTTTAATGTTGTTTATAAGTGCATCATTTGATTTCACTAGATTATTTTCAGTAATGAAAGAAATGTTGTTTCAGTAACATTCTTCTTCTTCTTCTTATTCAGCTTTCCGAGCTACTAAGCCTCATTGCTGCAGATAAAGTTCGCCTCCATTTCTCTTTATTCCTAATCTTCTCTCTTCAGTTGGTGACACCAAATTCTTTTATATGCTCTTCTATATTGCCTTTCTATCTCTGTCTTGGTCTACCCCCTTGGTCTTGTTTCCCTCATCCCTTGTACATACACAATTTTCGTTTGTCTGTTCTCTTCCATTCTTTCTACATGGTCTAACCCAGGGTAATCTGTTCAGTTTCAAGACGTTTATAATTCGTTGTAAATGAATAAATAATCGTGAATCAAGGGACATAACCATTGAAAATAAAAATGGCACGCTTTGAAATCTTTTCGCTCTGTAGTGGTGACTTCTCTTGACATGCGGTTACTGTCTTTTGACTCGCGTTCGCTGTTTCAATTTCTCTTCGATAATAAAACAATTATCTAGCATATAGGGAGGGGAAGATGGAACGGGGAGAAACACGACAAGGCCAACATTCCGACGCAGCCATTCAACATCAATTTTGTTCATAAACAGGAAACAACGTGGCTTTCGTACGGTAAACTAAGAGAACACAGTTTTGTAGGTTTAGACTTCGAAAAAATCGCAGACAAAAGCACTTTAGTGAGACGTGAGAGAGAGAAAAATCGCAAGAGAATTACCTGGGACTCAAACCACGGACTCCGGTAGGATGAGCAGCTGTCTAGCCACGAGAGAGCAGCGTACTAACGAACTGAGCTAACTCGCACCTCCAAAAAAAAAAGGGTTACTAGTGGCCATGCTTGCAAACAGCTATTATTGAAAATAATCTAGTGAAGTGAAATGATGCACTTATAAACATTAAAAACTGAATTAAAGACACCCATTAACATCGAGAAAGTAGCAAATAGAAACACTTGTAACTATTGCTATGGTCAATCGCCTGTAATAGACGTATACCATGTTGAAGTATACACTGATGTATTGAAGTTGACAACCAGTAATGATGATGATGATGAGGATTTTAATGATAATAATCGTATAATTTTTGTTTTTTTAAATGAAGAAATATTAATCTTTAGAACTAACACCTGAAAGATGATAAACGATACGTTTGTGCTTTTTATACAGTTAAAGTATACGTTTAAACAGAGCTGGACGTAAAGTCAATGAAAATTAATATGTGTGTGTGTTTTAAAATTAGGATTTTTTTTTAAACCGAAAATTTCAATCTGTGAGCTGGGTTTATAACTTCTTTCCTCACAAATGTACCGATCAAAATGAAAGATAAGAATACGGGACAATATGGGAGACGTGTTTTAAAACATGGGGCATTTACGATCCCCGGACAAGTACTTAAAATACGTGACTGTTCCGTAGGGAGGTCACATTACCCAAGTGACTCTTCTGGCATCGCAGGACTACCTTTACCACTATCTCTAGCCAAATGAAACCCGACTTCGGCCCACGTGCTTCATGGTAGAATGGTTAGAACGTTTTCTAGACTATTGCTGGACGCAGTGTTTCTCTCTCTCTCTCTCTCTCTCACGCACACACACAAACACAAACACACACACGTTTGATTGTATAAACTAGGAAAAAAAAGTAGGAACAGCTTTATTACTTAACGATTACCAGGACGAAGAAACAGAGAGAGGAGATAAAGTATAGATTCACATGAATGCTATATTTTGAAAAAATTAGTAATGAATAGAGCACTTAGCTGTAACTTGTAAGTAGATGTGGCTTGTCCGACGGCGTGTGTCAGAAATGGGCATGGTAGAGCCTACAAACCGTTTAAATGGAGACCTGTGATGTGTGGTCGGTGGGTCGTAACTGGGGGTAGTGAGTGGGGAAACCGTGGAGGGGAGAGAGAGTTATACAATGATAATCTAGCTAGGAAAAGGTGGAATAGATGATTATAATTAAGGTAGAGGGGTTGTAATGTGATGCTGTGAGGACGTTCTGAACTATGTGTTACAAGTAAGAAGGGAGTGGAGCTTAGTGGAGAGGGATTATAATTAATGAAGAAGAGAATGTTAGGTGTAGCTGAATAACGAGTTTAACCCATGTTGTTCCAGCGTCCCATAATCCTGAATGCAGCGGTTCTCAAGCGCTAGGCGGCTTGTGTCATCTGGGTGACATTGTTTGATGGCTGTTACCAGAAAATCAGATTTGCCTCTGTGGTTGGGGCCATTTAAATGATTTGGGACTGGTTTCGAAGCATGCTGGGCGATATCGTACATATGTTTCTGCATGCAGTCACTTAATCTGATGCCAGCCTCACCAATATACGTCATCCTGCATCTTTTGCATACGATGACATATATCATATTTCGGAACTCGCATGAGAATCCCTCATGAAGAATGAGGCTAGCTTTGGGAAAGGTGATCGCTTTCTTTTCCCAAACTACAGGGCAGGTAACGCAGCGGGGGCGGTTACACTTCCTGGTGCCAACATATGCAAGGCTCCGCTTCAAGTGGTTGTTGATGAGAATGTCCTTGAAGTTTGGGTCACGTTTGTATACTAATAGGGATGGATCTAAGAAAATATCGCGAGTGTCGGGGTCGAGCTGAATCATTGGCAGATGATGATAAAGAATTTTCTTAACCATCTGACCATGCGGGTGGAAAGGCAGTACTAACTTAACTCTGTCCTATGGAGTAACAGGCTTTTTTTTTCTGAATGCTTCTTTGCGGCTCACTAGTTGGGTACGGTTGAAGGCTTCACGAAGGACATTTTCTGGGTAGTGGCGATGACGGAAAAATTCTAATAACTTGTTGGACTGATCTATAAAGTCCAAGTTATCCTGACATATGCGGCGAAGACGGAGGAGTTGGGAGTATGGGATGGAGTTCTTACATGTTTCAGGATAGGAGGAGGTGTAAAGTAAATAGGTGTGGCCGTCGGTGGGGTTGTAAAATACAGAGGTGACAATCCTGTCTATGCCAATATAAATTTTAATGTCTAAAAAGTTGACATACGTGTCAGAAATTTCATAAATATTATTGAGTTGGCGAATTCAATAACTTTTTAAAACTCTTCCTGTGGCATAGTGGTGACTCCAATGCCATCATCGATGTACCTTTTATGGAAGTCTGCCAGTGTAGGTTTCCCATAATTTCACTTCCAGAAAGCCCATAAACAGACATGCATAACTGGCACCCTTTTCGTTTCCATGGCAACACCACTGACTTGGCCAAAGTATTCACCGTTGAATTCGAAAGAATTTAGGTTTAGTACTAGCCGTGTAAATCTGATTATGGTGTTAGTGGTGGGGTGAGGGTCTTTGTCGAGAAAATAGCGGAGTGCTGAGAGTCCGTCCTCACAGGGGACTGAGGAGTATAGAGAGCAGACATCAAGGAGAAAGATATGATAGGTGTGACGACGAGAGTGCGTGATCGTTTGAAGTGCTTGTCAGATTTTTATGTTAAAACCTGTTTGCACTCTGTAATGTACTCTATACTATAGTATAGGATATGTGTTGAGTCAAGTTCAGTGAAGTCTTTGCTAAGATTCTGGACAGATGGGATGTATCTCCTTGGCTTTTGACCACGTCGCAACGCGTTTTGTCTCTTTGTCTTCCTTGAAAGGGCAAGCTGTCCATTACGGCAAACGAAATAATATAACTCGCCATGCCTGGGTCAAACCAGTCCTAATTCTTCGATTACTAGATGTTCCTCTTTAAGTACGAAAGTCCATGGGTTTTCAAAATATTATGCACAGACACTATTCTGATCTACTGTTCCGAAACCAATATTCAGGCAATAGGATTTTTTTTCTTTTCCCCCTCCCCCACCTGAAGGTAAAGATAACATCCTCGTTTTCAAGGCATTAAGACATATTGGAGATACGGTGTTTGGCTCGTATTTCCAAAAGCATCAGCACGTGAAAGTTTGATGTGGTCAGTATCATGCCCGGCCGCTTTTACCTTCCCAGAATTCTCTGATACCCATTTTAAAGGCTGGGTAGACCCTAGGGGCCTTTTCTTTGGTGTGTGCCAGAAAAAATGTCCCACTGGTGGGGCTTGAACCCGGAACCACCGGATTAGTAACCTGGGCGACACCACCCCCCCCCTTTTTTTTAGAATTGCTGAACAAGAAAGCTAATGTAATTATTCGACAATTAGTCCGTTACAGCCACCGCCACTGACATTTGGATAATGAGGCGGGAGATCTGTTATGTATGTATTGCGTGGCCATTGTCATTTGAAATATGAGGCGGGAGATCTGTCATGTATGTAATGCGTAGCCGTTGTCATTTGAAATATGAGGCGGGAGATTTGTCATATATGTAATGCGTAGCCATTGTCATTTGAAATATGAGGCGGGAGATTTGTCATGTATGTAATGCGTAGCCGTTGTCATTTGAAATATGAGGCGGGAGATTTGTCATGTATGTAATGCGTAGCCGTTGTCATTTGAAATATGAGGCGGGAGATTTGTCATGTATGTAATGCGTAGTCGTTGTCATTTGAAATATGAGGCGGGAGATTTGTCACGTTTGTAAAGCGCAACCATTGCTAGTTGAAAGACGATGACGGGAGATGTCAAGTTTGAAATGCACAAGGATTGTTATAATCTACAAGTACAAGGAAATTATTTTCTGAAGAGAAATATTATTAGTAAAATTAACAATTTGTAAACTCCCATCATTTGTGCTAGTTTTTGTTGGTGGTTTGTGGGGGGGGGGGGGGGCAGAACCTAGCTCCTTGGCAGAGATTTGAAAACCCCTGAACTGGTCAACCTAGAGTGTGTTTGTGGTGTGTGAAAACACAGCAGCAATGTCAACCAACCGCTGGAGTAGTAGAAGGCATGTTGTTTTGTTGCCCATCTAAAAGTCGTTAAAAGACTTGCGTAATGTTATTTGCAAAGTCAAACAATTTGAGGAATGCCGTGTAGGCAGAGCAAAGTTGCCACGTCCGATGCTGGAGGCATGCGGTGTAGGCAGAGCAAAGTTGCCACGTCCGATGCTGGAAGCATGCGGTGTAGGCAGAGCAAAGTTGCCACGTCCGATGCTGGAGGCATGCGGTGTAGGCAGAGCAAAGTTGCCACGTCCGAGACTGAAGGCATACGGTGCAGGCAGAGCAAAGTTGCCACGTCCGAGGCTAGTGACATTTTGTATTATCCAAGCTTCTGACTCGCCATGGAATTTGTTCATTTAGGGCTCGTCTCTAAATTTATCACACTTGTGTCCACATCTAATTTTATCGTAAGGGATCCACATTTAACTCTGCCATACAATACCCATTATATGTTATACTCGAGATCATCATCTAATTTTGTTCTTCTAGGTCCACAGAGAGCAATAGAGGGCTCACCTGGGCAAGAGCGGAAACAAAGGCAAAGAACAGGCATTTGTGAAAAACCCTTGCAGAAGCCCCATGTGCCCTGAGCACTTAAGGTTGAGAGAGAGAGAGAGAGGTCCACCTCTAAGTTTCTCATCCTTGCCATCGAAATTTTCGTTATACATTTTTAGTATAGAAGTGATAACACAAGCCAGAAGCAAGAATTTAGAGCTCACGAAGACATTGCTATCGTTTCCTTAAAGCTATGCTCCTGGTAATCAGGCTGTTGTGACACTTCACCCTGGGCAACAATAGGGTAGCAGTGTTCCCTGTGGTCTTTCAGCTTACAGGAAAGTTTCCACGTCTCACTGATGGCTGTGTTGCAAGATTATTCGCCATGGCAACAGCTGCCAAAAGGTTTAGAAACAGAAAAAAAACAACAACAACAAACAAACATAAATGGGAGTTCTGTCTGTCAAATTTGCCAGAGAACCAGTTCAAATTGTACACACATTACAACATTATTTTAACATTACAGTTTAACATCAGAATATTGCTGATACAAATGATCTTTACAGAAATAAATGATGTGGCATGTAGGAGACTATGTTGTATGGCGTGTCGTGTTTGCGTTAAATATGGCATGTCGTTTATGAGTGCAACATAGCATATCGTATGTGCGTATAATATGGCATATCGTCTATGTGCATAATATGGCATATCGTCTATGGTGTACAATATAGCATACCGTACACGTGTAAAATGTAGCATATCGTCTATGTGTACAATATGGCATATTGTATATACGTGTAATATGGCATATCGTATATGCGTGTAATATGGCATATCGTATATGCAGATAATTTCCAGGATACTCTTTCTATCTCTAAATTAATATCTAAGTTTCCAGGATACTTCTTCTATGTCTAAGTTGATAGCTAAGTTTCCAGGATACTTCTTCTGTCTCTAAGTTAATATCTAAGTTTCCAGGATACTCCTTCTATCTCTAAGTTAATATCTGTTTCCAGGATACTTCTTCTATCTCTAAGTTAATATCTAATTTTCCAGGATACTCCTTCTATGTCTAAGTTAATATCTAAGTTTCCAGGATACTCCTTCTATCTCTAAGTTAATATCTAAGTTTTCAGGATACTTCTTCTATGTCTAAGTTAATATCTAAGTTTCCAGGATACTCCTACTATCTCTAAGTTAATATCTGTTTCTAGGATACTTCTTCTATCTCTAATTTAATATCTAAGTGTCCAGGATACTTCTTCTATCTCTAAGTTAATATCTAAGTTTCCAGGATACTCCTTCTATCTCTAAGTTAATATCTAAGTTTCCAGGATACTTCTTCTATCTCTAAGTTAATATCTAAGTTTCCAGGATACTTCTTCTATCTCTAAGTTAATATCTAAGTTTCCAGGATACTTCTTTTATCTCTAATTTAATATCTAAGTTTCCAGGATACTTCTTCTAAGTTAATATCTAAGTTTCCAGGATACTTCTTTTATCTCTAAGTTAATATCTAAGTTTCCAGGATACTCCTTCTATCTCTAAGTTAATATCTAAGTTTCCAGGATACTCCTTCTATCTCTAAGTTAATATCTAAGTGTCCAGGATACTTCTTCTATGTCTAAGTTAATACCTAAGTTTCCAGGATACTCCTTATATCTCTAAGTTAATATCTAAGTGTCCAGGATACTTCTTCTATGTTTAAGTAGAGACTCGGTTGCTTTAAAACGTGACGACGACTTCTTGACTAAGAGCAAAGGGTCGGTCCTTCCCTTGCTGCCGTAGCCATAAAGAAAGGATTCTCACGGGTTTTGTAATTATGTTTAAGATTAGACTGAGCAGACTTATAACCTTAGGGGTCCAGAGAAACAAGGGGGCCCAGAATTAAGAATATGACTATTATTGCTGCAGTATCCGAAAGAAGCGACTATCAGTTGTGTTTGGTCTGTGTACAGACATAAATGCCACATACCCGTGGCCGAGGGGCGGATGGAAGTATGGCGTCATGTAACTTGCCGAGCAATATGTGCTAGACATATTCCCCCTCTCTTAAAACTACCAAGTGCTGGATTTGTGTGATCAATCATTTTAGTCGCAACAAATGTTTGTGTTGTAGTGTTCATTCTCAATATGTAACTGATGATAATAGCTGGTTATTAAAGATTTTGGTGCTGAAGTCGAAGGCGCTGTCCGATGACAGTCAGCGACCCACAGCTGACATGCTGACCTGATGTTTGATGAACCATAGCTAACCAAGACCCTGTCCCACCTCTCCGTTGGTACCCCCTAGTACCAAGCCCAGCCTGGTAACGGGGTAGGGATCGCTATAGTCCCCACGGCAGTGAAGCCTACTAAAGGAAGTATTGCACACCCCATGCGTTTTAGCTTCACTTAGGGACTGAATAAAAAAAATCGCCGAAATCCACTCCCGATCCGACACGATGCTATTCTCGGGGATTTTCACTGCCTCGGTTGCAAAGAGCAGCAGCTCGAAAGATCCTGGGAGACTGAAGAAGGAAATTGAAGGTTTAAAAACAGAACTCGCCCAACTTCCATTCTGAGCCTCATTCAGTACAGCATGTTTTTAAAAGGTGAAGTATTCCAAAACAAGGGGGGGGGGGGGACAAGACCGGGGGGAGGGGGGTAGACCAAGACAGAGATAGAAGGACAACACAGAAGAAAATATAAAAGAAATCGGTGTCACCAACTGCAGAGAGAAGATTAGGAATAGAGAGGAATGGAGGCGAACTTTATCAGCAGCAAAAGAGCATTAATGGCTCAGAAAGAAGAAGAAGAGAAGAAGAAATATTCCAAAAGCCCTGCTACAGCCTGATTAATTTTATCTCGGACCAGTCACTCAGCCACAGGCAGACACAGTATGGGTCAAACTTTGATGGACAGTGGCAGGTTCTGGTTACATTCTCTTTCTTATTTGACCTGGTCTGCGCGCCCCCCCCCCCCCCCAACTCCACACCCCCACAGCTCACATTGCCTGTTGTCCATCTATTTCAGTCTGGATATACCGTAACCGTTACAGCAGCTGTTACGCCGTCCTGACGTCAATGGCGCGTAACACACTTGTAACCCCGGGCCCGTAGCTTTCAATCAAAGGCTCTCTGGAGGTCACTTTGCATAACCTGAACGCCTGACCTTTTGAAATACCTAGTCCAGCGATGGAAATTCTCTGTCCATATCAAGACAGTGTTTCTCAGACTTGCTCAGTCTGCGGGACCCTTTTTCTCCCAGGCCACATCCTCAATGCTCCCGTCTCTTAACCCCCCTTCCAACCCTACCATTCCTCTATTCGTATAGAGGCCTATTAAACTCTTCTTCTTCTTCTTCTGCTGCTGCTGCTGCTTTCAGAGCCATTAAAGCTCATTGCTGCAGATAAAGTTCGCCTCCATTCCTCTCTATTCCGAATATTCTCTCTCCAGTTGGTGACACCGATTTCTTTTATGTCCTCTTCTATATTGTCTTTCCATCTCTGTCTTGATCTACAACTTGGTCTTGTTTCCCTCACCTCTTGCGCATACATCATTTTCGTTATATATACTTTGCCTTGCAACACCTTTTAAAATCCAAACCCAGGATATGCATTACACAAATAAAAACTTCAGCGGGCAAACCAGTTTATTTAATAATATGAAGGAGTACATTTATAACTCACCTACTGCATTATATTCTCTATTTCTAATGTCATGGATGAGTTTCATGTAGGGGCACATGTTTCGCAATATCAGGTTGAAAAATGCTAAGAAGGAAGGTATTACTACCCCCGCCTGCTGCTTCGTTTTCCCTCAACGCTCTCTTGTCTTCCACTGTTCCCCCTGCTGACTCGTTTTCTTTCAGCCCCCCCACCCCGGTACTTTCCTGCGCCTAAAAAAAAAGGGGGGGGGCGTTATCGCCCACTTTGGGAAACATTGATCTAGGACTAGTCTGATTATTTTGAAATCTTCCGTAATGTTACGAAGGAAAATCGACGCTTGTTCTCCGGTCCATGATGTTGCTGTAACAGTCCACGGGTCTGGCAATTAGTCAGGGACCAAGGGGAAAATAAGTACGTAATGTGCGAGTTGAAGTGTTGGGGTGTACATTTATCAGGATATTGTTGATAAATAAGCTCGGTACAAAATAAATAACATAGTGTAAAAGAGGTAGAACTGGTTATCTACGGATAGTTACAGGATAGTTTATTTATGGCCACCCCCACAGGGAAGAGAGTTTGTTGGTGCTGCGGTCAAGATGCCCACAGACTTTCGGACAGTGGTTGCTCAGCTTTTCATCATTCAGTTGCCTGGATGAAGGTTTTCAAAGCAGAATGAAGCATCTTCTTCCAAACCCAGGATTGCGATGTTATCCTAGTCTTTGCATTTTTCTGTTTGCATATTAGAGGGGATTTCAGTATTTGGAGAGAGAGAGAGAGAGAGAGAGAGAGAGAGAAGGACCGAACTTTCTTTTCAAACGACTCGAAATGTCTCACACAGACGAGTGTCCATGTGGCACCGGAGTCCAGACTCCAGAACACATCCTTCAAGAGTGCCCAAACTATGCGGACCTGAGGCGTGAGACATGACCAGAGGTCAAGAGCTTGGGGCAAAAGTTCTGGGGCTCCTACATTTTGGATTTCATCATTCAACTTTCAATAACTTTTCAAATATCCAGTTTAGCAAAAATACGATATTGCGAGTAAACACATAACGAATATGAGTAGAAATCAGTTCAATAATTTTTTTTTCATTTCAGTCACACAAATTCACACAGTCAACATTAAATAAATACACAGGGCATACAGGTACGGTGGGCAGATAAAACCTCCGTTTCCACGCCATTAAGGCATATAATGGTACGCTGTTAGGCCCGTATATCCAAGATCATCGGCACATGAAAGTATGGCGTGGCCATTATCAAGCCTGGCCGCTTTTACCACTCCCAGATTTCTCTGGTACCCATTTTTTAAAGGGTTGGTAGACCCCGGGCCTTTCTGGTGTGTACCAGAAAAAAGTCCCAGATTAGTATGCCGATCATCAGTATATACTTGTATATGCAGTTTAATTATTCAAACATATGCACATACACACACGCGGCACAGTAAGCTAATCTAGGCTTCGATGAGCAAATATAAGTCTTCCACAGAACCGATTTATTTAAATTTCCCCGTTTACAATGAGATACCAGAGCTTAGTTTTCCAATGGTATGCCGCAGCACGGTGGTGTGCCGCAACACGGTGGTGTGCCGCAAGAAAGCTAAAAACCTGTCTCATTAAAATTGTTGAGCAAAAAAAAAAAAATTTGTGACCAAATTACACCGTATTTTTGCTTGTTTATCTGATAAATACCAGCCAGGTATTATAAATTACGACGCATTTTGCTTGTTTATCTCATAAATACCAGCCAGGTATTATAAATTACGACGCTCGGGCATTTAGAGAGAATGGAGGAGGATAGACAACGATGGTCTATATAAAAGTGATGAAAGGGATAGACCAAGAGGTAGACATAGACAACGATGGTCTATATAAAAGTGATGAAAGGGATAGATCAAGAGGTAGACATAGACAACGATGGTCTATATAAAAGTGATGAAAGGGATAGATCAAGAGGTAGACATAGACAACGATGGTCTATATAAAAGTGATGAAAGGGATAGATCAAGAGGTAGACATAGACAACGATGGTCTATATAAAAATGATGAAAGGAATGGACCAAGAGGTTGACATAGACAACGATGGTCTATATAAAAGTGATGAAAGGGATAGACCAAGAGGTAGACATAGACAACGACAGCGAGACAAACTGAAAGAAAATATACACGCTCTTGGAATCGACAATTTCTAAGAAAAGATCAAGAACAGAGAGGAATGTTGAAGTGTCTTGTCTGCAGCAATGAGCTTGGAAAGCCTTTGAACTCAGCAGTTGCCCGAAGAAGAAGAAGAAGAAGAAGAAATTTACTTTGAAAAGAATGTCTTGTGTAAAAAAAAACAAAACAAAAACCTACAAATCGCTCTCAATTTTTTTCATTTTTCTGTGTATTATATATATATATATTGCAATATAGTCAATGTATCTACGAACTATGCTAAACGTATGCTGCTAACTGCACGAGAGTCCACCAGTAAGAACATACGTGTGTTGCGACAGAAATTTGCATTACCAAGTGTGTGGCCCAGCCTGACAAAGTTTGGGAACCTCTGTAATAGAGTTGACTCAATTTAAGGGGACAAAACTCTGATATGTCTAAAACTACTAGAGAGAATTACTATTCAACAATAACCGTCCAGGGTTACCTGCCCTGCTTTCACATCTCGTTCTGGGAGATTTCACGTATTGTTCCTGGTGAAATGAAGTGTGGCAAAACCATAGCACATGTTTCAGGGATATTTTTATGAAAGCGACCATAGGTTCCCTTTAACTGTCCAGCATTTTGTTTTCATAAATTGCGCAATGTGATCATGTGATGTAACCAATCACTCACGGAAGGCTGGCTGCAGTGAATCTCCAGTCTGCTCTGTTTCTTGCCTTCATAAGTGCACTGCTAGTGGCAAGATGGTTTCTGCCCCATTTCTTGGTGTTGTCCATCCATCTATGTCGTTGTCTTTTCTTCGACCTTGCCCTCCAGTAGTCTTCAGTATAGTGTTATCTCTTGACAAAATATCTTAGTTGTCTTGTTTTTATGATTTTCAATATTTCTATTTTCACTTGCAGCTGGTTTAGCACATGTTTGTTTTCTTTTGCGTCCACGGGATACGCTCTAATCTTCTATATATCCACATTTCAAGGTCACACATGGGCAATCCTTGGCTTGGGGACCACATCTGGCTCGCGACAGCATTTTTGTAGTTCGCATTAAGATGGTAATTTTTTTTAAAAGTGGAATTTCATGGAGCTTTTAAAATATTGATTTTATATGGCAGAATTATAATACCATAGACTGAAAATATAACCCATAAATTTGAAAACGCATTTTATGACTAAAAGTTTCGTAAATTTATTATTATTTAAAGTGTGGGGCCCACGTGAAGACGGAAGATTTTTTTTTTTTAACCTGCCTAACAAAAAAGTTACAAATGCCTGATCTACGTCAGTATCAGAACATTTTCTCTAATGTCATCAACTTTGATGCACTGACAGTTTGTCATTGTTCTTTTTTCGATCGGCCTACTAATCCAGTGGTACCGGGTTCAGTCCCAGCAGTGGGACTTTTTTTCCTTGTAAACACACACACACACGTAAGGGTTGACCCAGCCTCTAAAAATGGATACCAGAGTAATCTGGGGAGGTATAAATTCAGCCAGGCTTTATACTGACCAGATCACACTCTCATGTGCTGATTGTCATGGAAATAAAACCTCAAACGCCGTATCCTCATTATGGCTTAACGACATGGATACAGGAATTTTACTTTTTACCTTTTTTTTTATTTTCTTTCTCTTTTCCGCGCTGTCTGTTTCATATGCCCTAAAACTGTACAGACTCATAATTTTAAAAAGGTACATTAATTTTTTTATATTCATGTTTCGGTTCATAGATTGTTTTCATTTCTCTTTCTCAGATATTCCTGCCTGAGATAATCTACGAGCATGTGGAGCAGTGGCATGACTTACCGGACAAAGTAACAGTTGATAAATGATGTACTCAGCGACCCATTACTGCCATAGATCTAGAGGCGCGTATCAAGGGCCCAAGATGTCCGCGAAGCTCGAGCCCGTGGCGGGTGTGACTGGTTCAGAGAGACCCGTAGATATGAGTCTACCAGCACGTGGTCTACAACAGCCCAGAGCGCCACTTCTCGTTGCTGTGCGTCTCGACCCCGTGGCGTATCAGAACGAAAATATTGATTTTATATGACAGAATTATAATACCATAGACTGAAAATTCATTCATTCCTTTGCATGTCCCTTGCGGAACTTTGCCTCCCAAACAGCACTCCTGTAGGCCTCTCGGTTGTGAGCAAGATGGCCTGCTGCTGCTGCATCCATTTCCAGATCATCAACGATGTCTTGCAGCCATCTTCGTTTCGGTCTTCCTCTTTTTCTTTTTCCCATTATGTATCCTTCCAATACGGTCTTCTCTAAATTATCATGACGTTTAATGTGGCCAAAATATTTAAGTTTTCTCTCTTTAATCCTCTTTACTAGCCAGCCTTCTTCAATATTAAGCTCTTGTAGTATAGATATATTTGTTCTTTTTTGTGTCCACGATATTTGGAGAACTCTTCTATAGCATTTACATTCAAAGGCATTTATGTGTTTCTCAGCTGTTGTGTTAAGTGTCCAGGTCTCACAGGCATATGTTGCGATGGGAAAGATGCATGCCCTTAAAAATCTTATTTTTGTAGTTCTGTCTGCTCCTCTCCACAGATTCTTTATTTGTTTTACTTTCTGAAGAGCAATAGATGTCCTCCTTTTAATTTCCCTCATTGTATCTCCATTATTAGTTAGTAGTGATCCAAGATATTCAAAACTCTCCACTTCTTCCAGTTTTTCCTCATTGATACATATTTCAGTTGCCTTGTTTGTTTTGTCAGTTGTCATCACTTTAGTTTTCTTTGCATTAAGATAGAGGTTCTGCTCTTCGCTGTTCTTGCGGACTGACATAATTAGTTTTTCCATTCCTTCTTGAGACTGAAAATATAACGCATAAATTTGAAAACGCATTTTATGACTAAAAGTTTCGTAAATTTATTATTATTTAAAGTGTGGGGCCCACGTGAAGACGGAAGATTTTTTTTTTTTTAACCTGCCGAACAAAAAAGTTACAAATGCCTGATCTACGTCAGTATCAGAACATTTTCTCTAATGTCATCAACTTTGATGCACTGACAGTTTGTCATTGTTCTTTTTTCGATCGGCCTACTAATCCAGTGGTACCGGGTTCAGTCCCAGCAGTGGGACTTTTTTTCCTTGTAAACACACACACACACACACATCCACACACACTCGCACACACACACACACACGTAAGGGTTGACCCAGCCTCTAAAAATGGATACCAGAGTAATCTGGGGAGGTATAAATTCAGCCAGGCTTTATACTGACCAGATCACACTCTCATGTGCTGATTGTCATGGAAATAAAACCTCAAACGCCGTATCCTCATTATGGCTTAACGACATGGATACAGGAATTTTACTTTTTACCTTTTTTTTTATTTTCTTTCTCTTTTCCGCGCTGTCTGTTTCATATGCCCTAAAACTGTACAGACTCATAATTTTAAAAAGGTACATTAATTTTTTTTATATTCATGTTTCGGTTCATAGATTGTTTTCATTTCTCTTTCTCAGATATTCCTGCCTGAGATAATCTACGAGCATGTGGAGCAGTGGCATGACTTACCGGACAAAGTAACAGTTGATAAATGATGTACTCAGCGACCCATTACTGCCATAGATCTAGAGGCGCGTATCAAGGGCCCAAGATGTCCGCGAAGCTCGAGCCCGTGGCGGGTGTGACTGGTTCAGAGAGACCCGTAGATATGAGTCTACCAGCACGTGGTCTACAACAGCCCAGAGCGCCACTTCTCGTTGCTGTGCGTCTCGACCCCGTGGCGTATCAGAACGACAAAATATTTGGTTCGTATTTTAACGCTCAGTGCCATGGACAAGCATCTCAGAGTTCGCCACTTAGCGCCAACAAAAAGCGCGATCAGAACACTTTCTTGGAGCCATTGTCCCCAAATACGCCCCCTCCAGACATGAAATATAGTGATGGAAATGGCACGACGTCTGAAACTCTGACAAAGAAGAATAGAACTCTTACCTTGAGTCCAGTAGAACTCTTCCCTGCAAGCATACATCAGAGAGCCAAGAGAGAGTTCGTGCCTGAGTTCAAGAAAGATGATATCTATTGGAGCAAGCGTCTTAAAAATAACGAGTCAGCTCGCAGATCCCGGGTAAAGAGGAAAGCTCTGGAGAAAATGATGGAAGTAAGACTTGCCGAGCTACAGAAAGAGAACATTGAGCTTAAACACGAAGTGGCGGCCCTTAGAAGACGTTATTGTGATCAAGATGGCTCTTCGTCTAGTTTTTTGGGGTCTCAAGAACAGTCTTCTAGGAATAGTCCCACCTTACCTCCCTCGCCGCCAGAAGAGAATACCGGGAAGGCAGAGGATGACTATCAGAGTTCAGAGTCAGGTGACTCTCGTTCAGATGATGATTCATGGGTGTACACGATGGGCAGCGAGTCTGCTCTGAACCGCTCACTAGCTCCTGATAGTCGTAATAGAGTGGGGTCCATTGGGAGCAGATTTACCTCACTGACTTGTGGTAGGCAGGGCTCAAAGAACACTCAAGAAGGTTACGTAGACTTGAGTTTACGCTGTGACCTCATCGGTGCTCTTGATTTAACAGGTGGCCAGAACAGCTGCCCCACGGGGACTTGGAAGCCTTCGTCACCAGAGACCCTCATCACGAACTCAGACAGCTTTAAGCCCAACACCCCACTAAGCAGCGACAGCGGCAGCTTGGAGGGCGCTAGTGCTGGCAGCATGAAAGTGTTCCCTCCCAAATGCCGTTGGAAGAAGGAGTTATACTCTTCACACATACCTCCTGCAGAAGAGCTTCAGTGATCTTTCTGTACATTTATGAACTAAATGAGTTCGACGTCTTAGCAGTTCCACTTATCTGAGCGATGCAGTTGTTTAACTCTTCCACTCCAAAACAGCACTGGCAGGGTTAATAATGTATAAAGTAGGGAAAAAGTAGAAACAGCGTTATAAATTAACGAGTACACAATTGTAACGTTTCGGTGTGAACCTTAGTCATGCAAAAACACACAGGACGAAGAAATAGAAAGAGAAGATAAAATATAAAGTCGCATGAATGCTGGGTAAAAAATAGGAATGGAAAAAAATTAGAATAAAATAAAATAAATGGAGCTGTGACTTGTAAGAAGTGTGACTTTTAAGAAACTGTGGCTTGTTAGAGGCTGTGTTAAGAAATGCTTAAGGTAGGGTGTAGAGAATGTTTAAATGGAGACTTGTGATTTCTAATAGGAGGGTCGTAAATAAGGAGAGGGATGTGGGGGGTGGGGGGCTGTGGAAAGGGGAGAGAGTGATACAATGGTATTCTAGCCGGGAGAGGGTGAAATGGGTGATTATAGTTGGGGTAGAGGGGTTGTAATCTGATGCTGTGAGGAGGTTCTGACATAATTAGTTTTTCCATTCCTTCTTGAGACTGAAAATATAACGCATAAATTTGAAAACGCATTTTATGACTAAAAGTTTCGTAAATTTATTATTATTTAAAGTGTGGGGCCCACGTGAAGACGGAAGATTTTTTTTTTTTTAACCTGCCGAACAAAAAAGTTACAAATGCCTGATCTACGCCAGTATCAGAACATTTTCTCTAATGTCATCACTTTGATGCACTGACAGTTTGTCATTGTTCTTTTTTCGATCGGCCTGCTAATCCAGTGGTACCGGGTTCAGTCCCAGCAGTGGGACTTTTTTTTCCTTGTAAACACACACACACACACACACATCCACACACACTCGCACACACACACACACACGTAAGGGTTGACCCAGCCTCTAAAAATGGGTACCAGAGTAATCTGGGGAGGTATAAATTCAGCCAGGCTTTATACTGACCAGATCACACTCTCATGTGCTGATTGTCATGGAAATAAAACCTCAAACGCCGTATCCCCAGTATGGCTTAATGACATGGATACGGGAATTTTACTTTTTACCTTTTTTTTTATTTTCTTTCTCTTTTCCGCGCTGTCTGTTTCATATGCGTTAAAACTGTACAGACTCATACTTTTAAAAAGGTACATTAATTTTTTTTATATTCATGTTTCGGTTCATAGATTGTTTTCATTTTTCTCTCTCAGATATTCCTGCCTGAGATAATCTACGAGCATGTGGGCCAGTGGCATGACTTACCGGACAAAGTAACAGTTGATAAATGATGTACTCAGCGACCCATTACTGCCATAGATCTAGAGGCGCGTATCAAGGGCCAAAGATGTCCGCGAAGCTCGAGCCCCTGGCGGGTGTGACTGGTTCAGAGAGACCCGTAGATATGAGTCTACCAGCACGTGGTCTACAACAGCCCAGAGCGCCACTTCTCGTTGCTGTGCGTCTCGACCCCGTGGCGTATCAGAACGACAAAATATTTGGTTCGTATTTTAACTCTCAGTGCCATGGACAAGCATCTCAGAGTTCACCACTTAGCGCCAACAAAAAGCGCGATCAGAACACTTTCTTGGAGCCATTGTCCCCAAATACACCCCCTCCAGACATGAAATATAGTGATGGAAATGGCACGACGTCTGAAATCCTGACAAAGAAGAATAGAACTCTTACCTTGAGTCCAGTAGAACTCTTCCCTGCAAGCATACATCAGAGAGCCAAGAGAGAGTTCGTGCCTGAGTTCAAGAAAGATGATATCTATTGGAGCAAGCGTCTTAAAAATAACGAATCAGCTCGCAGATCCCGGGTAAAGAGGAAAGCTCTGGAGAAAATGATGGAAGTAAGACTTGCCGAGCTACAGAAAGAGAACATTGAGCTTAAACACGAAGTGGCGGCCCTTAGAAGACGTTATTGTGATCAAGATGGCTCTTCGTCTAGTTTTTTGGGGTCTCAAGAACAGTCTTCTAGGAATAGTCCCACCTTACCTCCCTCGCCGCCAGAAGAGAATACCGGGAAGGCAGAGGATGACTATCAGAGTTCAGAGTCAGGTGACTCTCGTTCAGATGATGATTCATGGGTGTACACGATGGGCAGCGAGTCTGCTCTGAACCGCTCACTAGCTCCTGATAGTCGTAATAGAATGGGGTCCATTGGGAGCAGATTTACCTCACTGCCTTGTGGTAGGCAGGGCTCAAAGAACACACAAGAAGGTTACGTAGACTTGAGTTTACGCTGTGACCTCATCGGTGCTCTTGATTTAACAGGTGGCCAGAACAGCTGCCCCACGGGGACTTGGAAGCCTTCGTCACCAGAGACCCTCATCACGAACTCAGACAGCTTTAAGCCCAACACCCCACTAAGCAGCGACAGCGGCAGCTTGGAGGGCGCTAGTGCTGGCAGCATGAAAGTGTTCCCTCCCAAATGCCGTTGGAAGAAGGAGTTATACTCTTCACACATACCTCCTGCAGAAGAGCTTCAGTGATCTTTCTGTACATTTATGAACTAAATGAGTTCGACGTCTTAGCAGTTCCACTTATCTGAGCGATGCAGTTGTTTAACTCTTCCACCCCAAAACAGCACTGGCAGGGTTAATAATGTATAAAGTAGGGGAAAAGTAGAAACAGCTTTATAAATTAACGAGTACACAATTGTAACGTTTCGGTGTGAACCTTAGTCATGCAAAAACACACAGGACGAAGAAATAGAAAGAGAAGATAAAATATAAAGTCGCATGAATGCTGGGTAAAAAATAGGAATGGAAAAAAATTAGAATAAAATAAAATAAATGGAGCACTTAGCTGTGACTTGTAAGAAGTGTGACTTTTAAGAAACTGTGGCTTGTTAGAGGCTGTGTTAAGAAATGCTTAAGGTAGGGTGTAGAGAATGTTTAAATGGAGACTTGTGATTTCTGATAGGAGGGTCGTAAATAAGGAGAGGGATGTGGGGGTGGGGGGCTGTGGAAAGGGGAGAGAGTGATACAATGGTAGTCTAGCCCGGAGAGGGTGAAATGGGTGATTATAGTTGGGGTAGAGGGGTTGTAATCTGATGCTGTGAGGAGGTTCTGAACTATGTTAGATTTATATGCCTATACACCAACTATTCATGGCAGGGTTAACAGATCTTGCACACCCAACGCGAATCAGTGTTCAGAGAGATATTTAGGCAAAGTCTAAATTAAACGTTGCACATTTCTGGCCTATCTTACATTTTGAAATTATAGAGTTAACTTCGTTCCGGTTTTTTTCTGCTAAAGTTTCTCTCATCAAAATGTATTCTGACAGAATATGGTAAATAATTCAGGAGTGAAAAGTTAACGTTTTGAATTTCAAAATGTATAATTATCTAGTTAGCATGTCTCGTCTAATTGGTCGATTGAGATTCTCTTTACATTTATAATATATAGTAGAATGAGTTGGCAGAGTCGGACCACCAAATCCCTTAGAGAAAATTAGAATGCGTTGGCAGAGTTGGACCACCAAGTCCCTTAGAGAAAATATGTCTAGTGGCTCGGAGAACACATATGCAAGTATATACATATACTGTATGTATATGACGGATACTCGTAACTATATACATACTGTATATACATACATACATACATACACATACATACATACATACCTACATACATACATACATACCTACATACATACATACCTACATACCTACATACATACATACCTACATACATATATACATACATACATACATACATACATACATACATACATACATACCTACATACCTACATACCTACATACATACATACCTACATACATACATACATACCTACATACATACATACATACATACATATATATACTCCTAACTGTCCTGAAGTGCGAGTCTACTTACGTTTGCTGGCAGCTCTAGATTAAAGTCTTCCTCCGCAATAAGCACTTAGTATAACTTTGTGTCAGTGCTTCCCAACTTGAGGCTTGTGGACCCCTATGGGTCTGAGAATAGTCATCGGGAGGGCGTAAGATCCGAGAGGCGTTCCGGGGGGGGGGGGGGTCACGAAAAAATGAGCAGCAGGAAGCATCAAAATCAGGTAAGGCAAAAAAAATTTTTTTGAGCGACGCTATGGGAGTGAAGTGGTAGCCAAGGAGGGCGGCACATCTTATGTAGAATTCTAGAGACACGTGAAGAATTTGAATACAAGTGACAGAAGAGCATAGGGGTTTCAGTGTTATTTATCATTGTTTTCGTTGGTCCACAGACTGAAAAAAAGACACGTTGGAAACCGTTGGTTTCTCGATTCGGTTGAGTTTTTGCAGTGGAGTGAAAGGCTTGTATTCCCTGGTATATCAGTGTAAGGCCGTGTTATCTTGCCTGTCATAACTGAGTAAATTCTATGTTCCGCAGCAATTTCATGCAGTAGGAGTGTGAAGTGTTAGCGTGTTAGTGCCTTCACATTCCTAGGCCACTACAGCACCTGATTTTGTTGCGAGCAAACAGCCATAGCCTAAAGGAAGAAAATAATAACAGTGATTTCAGTCTGGAACTAACCAAACAGTTCGCTGCACTCAGTGAGCTAGAAGAGACAGATATAGATGAATTATGGAATTCTTACAGCACAGCCATAGCCACAGCAACAACAAAAAAAACAAAAAAAAAGCGCTAAAGTGAAAAAAAAAACGAGTAGAAAAGCATGGATATCAGATAACACATGGAAGTACATACATGAAAGACTTGCAGCCAAATTAATCATGATGAATGTAAAGACAGATCTTGGAAAAGATTTGGCAAAAGGAATAGACAATAAAGTAAAAAGTTCAGCTAGAAGGGATAAAAGAGAATACATGGACAATATGGCGAAAGAAGCAGAGAAAGCAGCAAAAACAGGAGACAGCAAAACTATATAACATACAAAAGAGGTTAACAGGTGCTGTTGCATCCAAAGAAAGACCAGTCTTTAGCAAAACTGGCATCCTATTAACATCAAGTAAAAACAAAAAGCAAAGATGGGCCGAATACTTGCAAAAAATACTTAATCGACCACTCCGAAATGAATTAATAAATCTTGAATCCGACTTACCAACTCCACAACTAAATATCAACCTGGATGAAATTACATTGAATGAACTGAAACAGCAATGAATCTAATCGTTAACAACAAAGCTGCAGATGAAGATGAAATAACAGCCGAAATGAAAAGTTATAAGCATAAAAACTATGTTAAGATTATTCGGTTGAAATATAATATCCACCGTCATTTATGCATGCGAAAGCTGGAAAACAACTAAAGAAATAGACAAGAAATTAGACTCTTTTGAAAACAAATTTCTAAGGGAAAATCCTCAGCATAAAGTGGAACGAATTCAAGAACAACGCAGAGATAAGGGAGATGAGCAAACAACAACCTGTCTCATAAGTGATCAGAAAAAGAAGATGGACAAATGTCGGTCATGTGATGAGAATAAACAGTCAGAGAATCCTAAAACAAGCTATCAAGCAGAACACAACAGGCCGAAGTAAATTCGGTCGACCACTTGAAACTCTAAAGAGGACATTGTTAAGAGAGCCCAGTTTAGCATCCCTTGATGAGGTTGAAAAGCTCGCCGAAAACAGGAGAATTTGGCGAACTACAATGCGAGCCCTGTGTGACGACACAGCAAGGATATAAGATGTAAGACAGCATTTGATGTAGTTTCGCCAGCATCTATCCTCACTGCCTTTGTTTTCCTTGGGAAATCCCAGGTACCCAATTTAAAAAAAAAAAATTTAGGCTAGGTTTTAGGTGCCGGTCAGTCAGAGATAGTTCCCCGCGAGTGCGAAATCTAACCAGGGACCATCTGTTCTCCAGGTGAAGGCCCTAACCACTACATCATCGCTCGCCTATTTGTTGGCCCGATTCAGAATAGCAAGGGGAGATAAATAAAATGAAACTTCTTACAAAGCATGACACAGAAGCAATTAAATAGAGTCAGGAAACAACACTTTAGGAAACTTTTTGTATGGGGAAGAAGAAAGATATCTGGCGTAAGACAAGCTAATATTCAGAATGTTTGGGGGAAAAAATTGACATAAATATTTGATACAGGAAACAAGATGAGAAACTGACAAAAAAAAATTAAGAGAAATATTGTTTCTGTTTTCAAGACTTGAAGAAAGTAACTTTATTGCCAGCAGGTCAAAGAACTGGGCAAAAAGGATTATCTCAACTTCATATCTCAACTTCCACTTCAATGAGTTCATTCAATATCAGTTTTAGTACAATTCGTCCCCCGAATTACAAACGAGTTCCGTTCTTAAGTCGAATTTGTACGCAAGTCAGAAGGAACAGTTAGACACAGTTTGTGTCTAGCGCCAGTTAAACAACATATAGCATAACATGTAACCTTCTAAGAATCAGAAACAGTAAGGAAGCCGACTAAATGATGTGGGCGCACAAAGTTTTGATGAGCTCGTCAAAGTAACGCCCGCATGTTATATGAAGTTTTCTTTGTATGTGAAATTTTTAATATTACAAGCTTTACGGGAGGTCGTTCGTAACTACAGGTTGTGCGTAGATCAGATTTTCGTAACTCAAAAACAGACTTTTTTTTTTTAATGCCCGCATGGGGTCGCTAGATAATTTTACCACGTGTGTGGTGAGGGTTTGTAGATTAAACTTAACCTGGGTAGAAAGACCACCTTTTTTATTTAGAACTGCCTGTGTCAGTATTTTATAAATATAAATGACAGTAACCGGACACACAAATGCTCACGTCCATAAATCGGAACAACCTGAGAAATTATTTTCTGATTGTATTTTGAGTAACCTTTTGGATGTCTATTTAATGGCTATAATTGTTCAGACGATGGACATGCGAGAATATGTCAAGAAGTAACTGCGAATCAAGCGACGTATTTACTGAAAAATATATGAAAAGACTCGAGAAAAAAACTGAAAAAAAAAAAATTAAGAGAAATATTGTTTCTGTTTTCAAGACTTGAAGAAAGTAACTTTATTGCCAGCAGGTCAAAGAACTGGGCAAAAAGGATTATCTCAACTTCATATCTCAACTTCCACTTCAATGAGTTCATTCAATATCAGTTTTAGTACAATTCGTCCCCCGAATTACAAACGAGTTCCGTTCTTAAGTCGAATTTGTACGCAAGTCAGAAGGAACAGTTAGACATAGTTTGTGTCTAGCGCCAGTTAAACAACATACAGCATACAGTGTAACCTTCTAAGAATCAGAAACAGTAAGGAAGCCAACTAAATGATGTGGGCGCACACAGTTTTGATGAGCTCGTCAAAGTAACGCCCGCATGTTATATGAAGTTTTCTTTGTATTTGAAATTTTTAATATTACAAGCTTTACGGGAGGTCGTTCGTAACTACAGGTTGTGCGTAGATCAGATTTTCGTAACTCAAGAACTGCCTTGTTTTTTTTTAATGCCCGCATGGGCTCGCTAGATAATTTTACCATGTGTGTGGTGAAGGTTTGTAGATTAAACTTAACCTGGGTAGAAAGACCACCTTTTTTATTTAGAACTGCCTGTGTCAGTATTTTATAAGTATAAATGACAGTAACCGGACACACAAATGCTCACGTCCATAAATCGGAACAACCTGAGAAATTATTTTCTGATTGTATTTTGAGTAACCTTTTGGATGTCTATTTAATGGCTATAATTGTTCAGACGATGGACATGCGAGAATATGTCAAGAAGTAACTGCGAATCAAGCGACGTATTTACTGAAAAATATATGAAAAGACTCGAGAAAAAAACTGAAAAAAAACCCCAGGCGCTTTTCATATATTTTAATGGTTGCGTCCCTTTGACTTGCGCCCTTATTTCTTTAATGTGCTCTGTTACGTTGGTTTACTATTATGTGTGCATAATATTGATTGTTGTGTACTAAATTTACAGCAGCGTGCATAACTTTCTCTCAGGTCAGTGGTAAAATATGTTGATGATAGTCGCATAATTTTGATTTTACATTGTTCTGAAGTCATATAATTTTGATTTTACATTGTTCTGAAGTCATATAATTTTGATTTTACATTATTGTGAAGTCTTATACTTTTGATTTTACATTATTGTGCAGTCGTTATATTGATGTAGTTGTATCCTCTACTGATAGTGGTAAAGAGAAATGTTTGTGTGTCTGACACTGTTTAAGAAAGACAGGGTGATAGGCAGATATGACACATAGATAATGCTCAATCTCCAACGTTCCAAATTTACAAAGATTTCTTTCTCTGATCGTTAGTCCGTTGAAATAGTGGGGCTTCTTATTGTACATTTACATTGTTTTTTCTTTTTAGAATATACAGTACTTATTTAATATAAGACTACACAGTACTTACTGAATATAAGACTACACACTACTTAACTTAATATAAGACTATACACTACTTACTTAATACAAGCCTACATATTTTAAAGTCTTTGTATAAGGTAATAGTTGTTTATTTCAATGTTTTAAAATGTCTTTGTCTGTTTCAGTAAAGTATTGTGCACACACACCCGTGAAATTCGTTTTATGTCTATTTTCGTTTTCCGATGGGATCATCGGAACGGAATCTCGACGGAAAGCGAGGACTATTGTGGGTGAAAGAGAGAGACAGAGACAGACAGAGACAGAGACAGAGAGAGAGAGAGAGATGCGGACGGACAGACATGTAGGCAGAGAAAGAGAGATAGAGACAAAGACAGAGAGAAAGAGGCCGAGAGAGTCAGAGACAGAGAGAGAGAAAGAGAAGGAGAGAGAGACAGAAAGACAAAGAGCCAATGAGAGTGAGAGAAAGAGAGAAAGAAACACACACACACACAATGATGGCCATATTTTTCTTCTTCTTCGTCGAGAACTTTCAAACGTCACCTTGGCTATCTCCAAAGAATACTGCATTTTGTTTTAGACTGTTAAGATCACTGTACAGACACGGCCATATTGATAATTACGAATGAAAATAGGACTCACAGACAACAGATACTGATGGAGACAGAAATCTAGGAATGCTAGAGTTGATATGCTGATAGTTACAGTTGACAACGTATGTAACGTAATACAGTTCTAGAGTGGTGTAAGCGACACACTAAAAAAAATGTATCTTTTAAAGCACAGAAATCAACACAAACGCATATAAATTTAAAAGAGAAAAATAAATCTGTATAGAACAGCTGTCAGTCAGTCATTTGCATGTCCCTTGCGGAACTTTGCTTCCTTACCAGCTCTCCCGTAGACCTCACGGTTGTAAGCAAGATGCCCTGCTGCTGATGCATCCATTTGTAGATCATCAACGATGTCTTGCAACCATCTTCGCCTTGGTCTTCATCCCTTTCTTTTTACCCATTATGTACCCTTCCAAGACGGTCTTCTTTAAATTATCATGATGTTTAATGTGTCCAGAATATTTGAGGTTTTTCTACTTAATGTTCTTTACTAGTCGACCTTCTTCAATATTAAGTTCTTGTTCTGTATATGCCTCAATCACAATTTTTCTAGTGCCATCTCTTTCTTTCTCTCTCTCTCTCTTTCTCTCTCTCTCTCTCTCTCACTATGCCTACTTTCTTTCAGTCATGAGTTTTCTTCTTTTTCTTCTTCTTCTTTCCTCATGAGATTTTCGTTACTCGACAGTGGATTGTTAGATACCAGACGATTGGACATCTAGATAAGTAGACACCAGGGCAAATAGATATCTGAGCAGTGAGACATGCGCTATGAAAGGATGAGTACGAACTATTAAAGCTACTTTATTCATATTTCTAAAGTTTCATCTTTTCTTGCTAATCAAGAGCCGATTTTAATTTCTAACTACCAGAGTGTCTATTTCGCTTCTATGTGTCTGACTTCTAATTGCCCGAGTGAGTGTCTATTTGTTTGGCTTCTAATTGCCCGAGTGCCTTCTGTAGCATTTATATTCAACAGCGTTTATGTGTTTCTCAGCTGTTTTGTTAAGTATCCAGGTCTCACGGGCGTATGTTGCCATGGGAAAGATGCATGCCCTTAAAAATCAGATTTGTGTAGTTCTGTCTGCTCCTTTACACAGATTCTTTAGTTGTACTTTCTGAAGAGCGATATATGTCCTCCTTTCAGTTTCTCTCACTGTATCTCCAGTATTAGTTACCATAGATCAGCTTAGATAACAAGTTAGTGGAGGAGGTCAACGAATTTGTATACCTTGGCAGGAGAGTAGTAGAAAATGGAGACAGCACAGAGGACATCAACAGCAGACTTACTAGAGCAAACCAGGCTTTTGCAATGCTGCAGACTATATGGAAATCAAAAAACTAAGCATAAATATGAAAATCAGGATATTTAAGAGTAATGTTCTAAGTGTACTACTCTATGGAAATGAATGCTAGAAAATCACCAAAACCATAGAAAACAAGTTGAATTCTTTCCAGACTAAATGTTTACGAAGAATTAGAAAAATATTTTGGCCAAACACCATAAGAAATAACATCTTGTTGGCAGAAATGCAGATGAAACCACTGACAGCAATTATTGAGGAAAGACGCTGGCGATGGTTGGGACATGTGCTACGAATGACTGACAACTCACTACCAAAACAGCACTAAGATGGACATAGGGGAATAGAAGTAAGGGTAGACCAAAAGAGACATGGAGAAGAACAACAGAAAGGATGTTGAACAATAGAGGGCTCACCTGGGCAAGAGCAGAAAAAAAGGCGAAGGACAGGCATTTCTGGAAAACCCTTCCTGAAGCCCCATATGCCCTGGGCACTTAAGGTTCAGAGAGAGAGAGAGATAGATCAGCTACTGTAGGAAAAAAAGTTAGTAAAGGAAAAAATAATCGTTAGATTTTGGATGTCTGAAATTACACACCTTAGGGATTGATCAAGGGCTACTGTTCTTGATTGGTGAGTAAAAATGATGTAATTGTAAGGAATGTGGAGATTTGCTAGAATTAACATACAAGGGAAGCTACCATAAAAAAACGAAGGAGTTGAAAACCAGGTGACTTCCCTTGAGCTTGACGGCTACACTGAGTAAGAGTAGACATGCCGTCATGAAAGACAATTATTGCGTGTATATTTGCGTTCAGTCCATGCGCTGGGTATATAGGTATATTCTGGAGCACTTATTTATTAAAATTTTGTATTTGATATTCTATACCGCCGGCGCCTTATGTCTTCTCAGCTCTAGGACTCTAGGCAATTCCTGAGTAAAAGCAATAGTTTGGGGAGATGTTCATTTCTGGCAAGAGTGAAATCAGTGCAATTTATTAAAGGAAAGAACATAATTAACGTGTCAAGGTAAAGAGCTTCATTAATGTGCCAAAGTAGAGAACTTAATTAGTGTGCCAAAGTAAAGAACTTAATTAATGTGTCAAAAGAAAGAACTTAATTAACATGTCAAAGTTTTAAAATAACATTTCCGTTTATATAAAACTCACGTAGCTCTCTAATAGCCTAACTTTGTCGGAATATAGAAATAGCTGCGCCTAAATCTCGTATGTTTGGCACCTCTGTACTGGTTGTGCTCAGCTGAAAGTGAAACTGTGGTAGGAAAATTGCTTCAAAACCTTGCTACTGTCTTCAGCTTTTTACATCGCCTGCGTGAGTAATCTCTCAGCTTTTAAAATTCGCCATCTCAGTGCATGATAGAGGCTTAAATTCTTCCGAAACTCAACTCTTTCGCTCTGGAATTCATTTCGGACCTAAAGTTTTAAAGGAAATTTTGGCAGAGAGGAGCTAGAAGGAGGTTTCTTCTCTGTAATTCTAAAATCTGGGTTGAGTTAGAAATATGCTACTTTTCCTTTTATTCTTCTTTGTTTCATCGTTCGCTCATACATCGACATCAGTCTCTCTCACAAATGCGCAGGTCGTCTGAAGTTTTCCCCCATAACCTTAGAGCTTCTCTTGTAGGGACTGGGATCTTACCAGGTCTTTTGTCAGGATGGATTTTTATTTAGACTTTGCCAGAAACATCGCTCTGAGCATTTGATTGACATAGGCGCACAAGAATTAAACAGAGAAAACTTAAATATTTTGGACACATTAAATCCCATGATAATCTAGAGAAGATCGCCTTGGTACATAATGGGAAAAAAGAAAGAGAGGGAAACCAAGTCGAATATGTCTGCAAGACATCGTTGATAATCTGCGAATGGATGCATCAGCAGCAGACCATCTTGCTTACAACGGAGAGGCCTACATGAGAGCTGTTAGGGAGGCAAAGTTCCGCAAGGGACATGCAAATGACTGGCTGACTGAGGAGCACAAGATTCACCAACGCTGCTAGCTTTGTTTCGGGATGAAAGAGCTAAGGATAAACAACTGCATAGCCATATATATAAAAGTGGGAAAAAGAAATACTAGCCCATAATACTATCATTGTTTTCATTTTTCAGTTGTTCATATAAAGTACTTACTAAAAAGAAAAAGTCAAATGTATACCCCTTCCATGTTATGTTTCTCTTTAACTGTAAATATTTTTTCAGAAGCGATTTTTTTTTTCGTCAGTTGAAACATAATGACACAATTGTCACTTAAGTCCTGGCACTCTGTGGAGAGAGAAACAACAACAACAACAATAACAACAACAACAACAATAACAACAACAACAACACAGCTTCGGTTATCGTTGGAGACAGCACCACTTCAGTTACAGATTCAACTCGGGGGACGGGAGAGTCAAGGGTGGGAGTGAGGATTTTTAGTAGATGGAACCAAAATAGGGGGGGGGGGGGGAAGAGAGAGAGAGGCCTTGTAGTGGACGGAACCAAAATAGGGAGGGGAGAGAGGGAGACCTTTTAGTGGATGGAACCAAAGTAGGAGGGGGAGGGGGGGAGAGGCCTTGTAGTGGACGGAACCAAAATAGGGAGGGGAGAAAGGGAGACCTTTTAGTGGATGGAACCAAAGTAGGGGGGAAGAGGGAGGCCTTGTAATGGATGGAACCAAAATGGGGGGGGGGGACGGGGAGGTGAGGGCTGGTAGTGGATGGAACCAAAAATCAACAGAGTACGCCGGAAGGTTGATTTGGGGGGGGGTGAGGAATACAGTGGGGGAGAGATAAACAGTTTGTGCACCGGCTTACCACGGAACCTCCGCCTAATGACACATAAAAATATGGGCCCCTTATGGCTCCGAAAATAAGGGCCCCTTTTGGTCTTCTGATCCGCCTGTTCGTGAAGGTGATGTAGCTTTTTTCTAGACAAAAAATTAGTTGGAACTCTAATGATACAAGCAACGTTTCTAAAACATTTTATATTCTTTAGTAAAGAAACAAAAATTGACTTCTTGGGGGACAATAATTTATGTGTAACCGTCTTTTTAATTACTTTCTTTTGTTTTTTTTTTAGACGACGAAAACAACAGGTCATGACCCGGTGGTACTGCAAACCGGGTCCACCCGTAACGAGATGTGGACCCTGCCCCCGGCATTCAATGTGCAGGGCAGGCCTCAAACATCTCGTTTGTTCCAAAATAACAAAGTGTACATTCTACAGAGCCCAGAACTACACTTTGATCTTAGCCAAAAGGCCGAGAAGCGATTTCCTTTCTTTTATTTATTGTCACTGTCGTTAATATTATTTAAGTGAACTCGTCTTCAAAGTTTACTTGCCTTATTAAATAAATACATGCTGTAATTCACGAAAGAAGTTATTTTTAAAAATCAAATTCCCCTAAAGTAGTTATGTAATCTATAACATTTATCGAGATCACATGAACCAATATATAGCAATTATTATTAATTAACTGTGACTTTGTAGCGGCAGGACTCTACAATTCAAATCAAAGGGGGAAAACCCTTTTATAAAAAGCTGTGAATAAAAAGGAATATTTGTCTCCCTTATTTGACAAAATATGTTATGTCTTTAGGAAGTTAAGTATTTTATCGCCATGCAATATCAATTCCGGGTTACGGATGCACTATTTCCTCCAATGGATATTCCTTCGCCTTGTTTCCTCGTTTGCCTGGTTTGCGATTCATTGTCCTGCAGACTGGCAGATTTAAGTGTGCAAAAATGAGTGCTGTTATTGATTTTTTTTTTCATTTTGGTTCTGTATTTCGTTGTTTTTGTTATTTTTTTTCCTTCCTTGCTTGACGTTTATGTACATTATAAATTCAAAATGCTCTGCTCACTGTTTCTTGAAGTGTCATAAAATGTCACACCATCGTATGATATATGACATGACATTTTATAAGGGACAGAGTTATTTTTGCTAAGGACGAATTTTATATTATCTTTTTTTTAATGTAAAGAACTGCTTGACCCAGAAGGAAAAAAAACACACACACAGACAAAGAAAGAGTGAGTAAGTGTGTGTGTGTGTATGTGTCTGTGTGAAAGAGAGAGCAACATATGAAAATATTACACATAATGTAAAACATGAGCTGAGCAAAACGCAAAACGAAAGACAGAAGGCTAAAGAGATCGAGGTAGACAGAGAGAGAGAGAAAATTCGCAGACGGACTAACTAGATGGCACGAACAAAGTACACCAGCACAACTTATAATCAGCATTCAGAGCAAAGAGTTGTGTAAGCATGATAGCCAACATCAGCAGGCAGGGGAACAGACAGACAGACAGACAGACAAACAGACAGACAGACAGACAGACAGACAGACAGACTGATAGATAGATAGATAGATAGATAGATAGATAGATAGATAGATAGATAGATAGATAGATAGATAGATAGATATATAGATAGATAGATAGATAGATAGATAGATAGATAGATAGATAGATAGATAGATAGATAGATAGATAGATGGATGGATGGATGGATGGATGGATGGATGGATGGATGGATGGATAGATAGATAGATAGATAGATAGATAGATAGATAGATAGATAGATAGATAGATAGATAGATAGATAGATAGATAGATAGATAGATAGATAGATAGATAGATAGATAGATAGATAGATAGATAGATAGATAGATAGACACCCCAAGGCATAATCTTCGTAAACCTAAACATATACAAAACAATCAAAACCTAACGAGTATAGCACACAACAATTCATATTTAATGGCAATAAGAACAAAAAAACCTCATAATTAAAGAAAATAACAGATCTCATACTAAATGACAATAATACACAAGTCACAGTTAACTGTTCCCTCCTCAAAAACACTCCTAGATCACTCGTGTCTGTTTAATGCCAGTTTATCTCCGTCTGAATGCTTTGTTTTGTCACAGATCTACTCCAGTTCTACACCGAATCCCCGTTTGTCTCTTCATCTTTGTCCAGTGTGTATAAATACTTTTATGTCAAGGCAGTGTCAGTCAGTCCTCTCTCGCGATTTCAATGTATCACAACAATTTCAATGTAGCATTAATTAATGTTTTTGTTATTTTTAGTTTGATTATTAATACATTCATGAACCCGAAGCCTCTTACTTTCATTTAACTGTAAGATTGTTCTGGCTCTTCAGAGCTCTTTATCCATTCATTCATCCATTCTGTTACTGCAGTGGTTCTAAACTTTTTTCAGTCATTGATTCTCTCTATGCGGTCTGAGAACAGCTGTGGGCATGTCATTAAAATTTTTAACAAAATACAAACTGTATATAGAACCAATGTACCCTCTAAAATTTTGAGGTTCCTGCTCAAAAGTTTGAATCCTTGCGCAAAGATGTTCTCAGAAATAATTGTGCTCGCAAAAGTGCCTCATAGCATCAATGGAGAGTATTTTAAATCTCTTGAAGAGAAAATAAAATCCGTAGAAATCAGGAAAGCAAACTCATGTAGCGCTATCACATCGTTCTTCAACCCTAATATAACACAGCGTCAGATAAAAAAGTGGGAAAATAAAGCAGCAGTTTTATTTATTTATTGAGCATCATTTGAAAATTTGTGCTTGGCATTATTTTCTTATAAGTGCTGCCGCTCAGCTTAGAGTGAACATTGCACAGAACCTAGACGATATTTTTAGCCAAGCCAATCCGTGTCTGGTTGGCGGCCCTCTATAAAATCCATCTGTTGACCCGCTGGGATTCCATGGACACCGAGGGGCTGAGAACAAGTTGTTTCAACTGGGTGAGGCGCCGGTATTCGTTGGCAACCCTGCCTGTCTATAGAAACCTATTACGTCCATGTTACTGCATTTTTCTAAGCCAAATAGAAGGAATGCATAAAGATACATTTTGTTAAAGTTCATCAACGTAGTTTTATTTATGCAGATGATTTCTATATCTCTCTCGGGTTGTGAAAATGCTGCACTTGCTGTTTGTGTGTGTGTGTGTGTGTGTTTTACATTCTAAGTTGTGCACTTCTTATAATTCTTCTTCTTCTGCCTTCGTCATCAAAAGGGCACTGCCTTCGATGTGCTGACGGTTTTCATTTAGATATCAGCGCCCTTAGGTCCAACACCACCTAACTTCGGTATGGTTTATTTCTGAGACCAGACACGTGGTTTTTCTTCTCATATCAGTCCCTACTTTCTCCAGCCAGACTATAGTCAGTGGAGGCAGATGTCAGTCAGCTATGGTTCGCCAAGCTTGATAAAACAAGATGACTAACCTCTCTAGCTCATTCAGATTCATTTTCAAAGACAGAAAGATCAGGAGAAATACAAAAGTAAAGCTAGTCTCATATGGGGATACAGCGTTAGAGACCTCATTATGCTGGGGCAGCATGAGGTAGGGTGGCCAGTTCCTTTCCTCGCTGGCTTTCCTTCCCAGATTTTCTCTGGTACTCATTTTACGAGGCTGGATCGACCTTGGGGCTGTATTGGTCGGGAAAAAAAGATCCTGCTCATTTTGGGGATTCGAACCCTCGACCTTTCGGTTGCTAGACAAGTGCTCTAACCACTACACTAGCCGGTTCCCCCACTTGCCGATACTGCAGAAATTAAAATTTAAGTTTAAAAGTGATTTGGATTAACCACCATAGTAAATCTTTGTAGTATAGAGTGGCGCACTCGGAATGAGCGATAGTGTCGCCCAGTGCCCACTTCGGAAATAGGAAATGTCTTGTGAAAGCTACTTTTGTGTTTGGGGCTAGTTTTATGTGCGCCACTCTGTAGAGAGTGCTGTAACCCAAAGCCTGTGATTCGGGGGCCAATACGCTGTTCGCTGTGGCAATCAGCGACCCAAAGATGACATGCTAGCGTCAGGGCTAGCGAACCACAGCTGGTCAAGACCCTGTCCCACCTCTCCGTTGGTGCCTTCAATAACAGGCCTTGATGGGGCCAGGGATCCCCATAGTCTCCGTGGTTGTGGAATCTGCCAAAGAAGTATTGCACATTCCCTGTTTTTTTTCAGCTGCTTCCAGGGAATGAAAAACAGCTTCTAATCCGACACCCCACTATGCTTCAACATCATCACGGTATCGGCTGTAAAGAACACTAGCTCATAGTTCCAGTGAGGTTAAAGAAGAAGAAGCAAAAGAAGAAGAAGGCCTGTGATTATTCATCTCCATGTCCAGAGAGTGCTTCTTTGTATTAATAGCAAACATAGACTTGTGTACCGCTGTTTAGCTACAGCCTGCACACTAGCACAGTATTACTGAAAAACGCCACACTCTGTTTAAGCATAAGCTAAACAAGCTAGCTTGTGAAGGTAGATGGAGGTGTATTGGTTCAGTTTAAAAAAAAAAAAGAAACGAGGGAATGAGGAAAGTGGGCAGATACAAGAATGACAGAAAGTAAGATGAGTGCGTATACATAAGGAACATACAATAATCCAATATTTCGGCAAAAGCCTTTTTTTAATGATCAAGTGCAGAAACTACTCAACAGATAAAAACATGAAAAATAGATGAGAAATTAAACACTTAGCTTTTTGGGCTCCGCCTTGTATGAAAGATGGGCACACAATGCGCCCAAATAGACGTCGGTCAGCAAAATGTGAAAGCAAGCGATTGGCTGAGAGATGAGGTAAAGATACTATATGGGAAACAACACGGCGTTATGCCTCAGCTGGCCCAGATTACTCCCATCAGGTGCCTGTAGGCTAAACGTTTATGAGCACATAACAAAAAATGTAAATGATAAGTTGACTGAAAGCACTGAATATAATCAAATTCAGGTTTAAAAAAAGAATGTACGAGGTACACACGTGACCACTTAGGACAAGTGAAGTAGTTAATATAATAAAGTGTGAAAGAAGAGAGCGAGAGAGAGAGAGAGAGAGGGAGGGAGGGAAGGAGAGGAGGGTGAGAAGGGAGGGAAAGAGAGAGAAGGGAGGAGGGAGAGAGAGGGAGGGAGGGAGAGGGAGAGAGCAAGAGGGGGGAGAGTAGAAAAGAGAGAGGGAGAGTGAAGGTGAAGGAGAGAGAATAAGAGGGAAAGAGAGAGGAAGATAGAAAGAAGGAGAGAGAGAAAGGAGTGAGAAGGAAAGGAAGAGAGAGAGAAGGAGAGACAGAGAGAAGGGGAGAGAGCGAAGAAGAGAGAGAGCATAATAATCAAAGAAAACAAAATCATAGTATTCTGTACTCCCCACATACAGATACCAGATGAAATGTACCCCAAAATTGTTGAAGAAGAGTAATACAAAGGGTCTCTTTCTTCTCTCAGCAGCAACACAATAAACCTTTCACCAGGGTCTTAAATCTTTGAATTTTTTTTTTTTTTTGCGTTCTCTGCAAAAAGATTCTTGACTATTATTTGCACAAAACAAGAATGGAGAATGTAGTGTTAAATAAAGGCTTTGGTGGACCATTTTTTACCTCTGAGAACAAGCGAGTGAATTTGTATTTTCAAATTGTGAATAACTGGTCGGCACAGACGGTTAAGTCTTTCAATTTTAATTCAAGAACGTGTTTTCATTATCATTACAGTACTAATATTTAAAACATACTAAACGCCTTTGTTAGCTGAGTGGTTAGGCTCTCAGTTTACTAATCCGGTGGTACCGGGTTCAATCCCACCAGCAGTGGGATTTTTTTTTCCTGGTACACACCAAAAAGGCCCCGAGGTCCACCCAGCCTCTGAAAAATGGGTACCCAGAGAAATCTGGGAAGGTAAAAGCGGCCAGGTGTGATACTGCCCTCATCAAACTTTCATGTGCCGAAGGTCTTAGAAAATACGGGCCTAACACCGTTTTTTCAATATGCTTTAATGGCATGGAAAGGGGAGTTTTACCTTTACCTTACTAAAAATGAATCGAAAACTATTACCTGTAAACCTGTGAACTATTCGATGTATGTGAATATAACATAACGGGGAAATTATTTCATATTTTCACACATATAAGATTAATTTGTGACCAGATTGATCATGACATCATGTACAAGAGTTGTTTCCGCTGCTCTGTAAGGGTACATTGATTGTCAGGAAAGTAATCCTATGATGAAAAGTAACACAGTTATGATTTGCTACTCTACCCGATAAAGATAGATAGTCCCATAGCAAATGCCGTAAGGGATGAAGCGTTAGAGACCTCATTATGCTGGGCCATCAGCGTATGAGGTAGGGTGGGTAGTTCCTTTCCTCGCTGCCTTTCCCTTCCAGATTTTCTCTGGTACCCATTTTACGAGGCTGGGTCGAACTCGGAGCTGTATTGGTCGGGAAAAAAAAATTCCTCTCAGCTGGGGATTCGAACCTTCGACCCTTCGACCCTTCGGTTGCTAGACGAGTGCTCTAACCACTACGCTAGCCAGTCCTTACTCTACCCGAACCCGCCTCAATTTTATTTCCGGTGTCTCTTGATATTAACATACTGAGTTATTTTTTTATGTCGGCATCATCATGTGTCGGCTTGGGTACTAAAGTTCGGAGTAATGAATCCTCATCTCCCCCCCTCTCTTTCTCTCTCTCTCTCTCTCTCTCTCGCCCTGATGGTGCATTCAGGAAAGCTGTATCCTGTCCATTCTAGAATGTTCCCATCGACATCTGTATCTCGCTCTTTTTCCGCCCGCCTTTACATCCACTATGATCTTCAGTATATTATTATGGCTTTTGATGTGGCCAAAGTATTTTCTTTTCTTGATTTTTATATCTTTGCACTAGCAGTTGTTCTAATACCTGCACGTCTGTTCTTTTCATATCAAAATATGTGACCTACTTTCTTGTACATCTACATTTCCTCGGCATTAATCTTTCTCTCCGACATTTTTTACTTAAGAGTTCAAGTTTCTTGTCTCTACTATATTGCAGAATAGAATTGTATAAATTCTTGTTTTGTTTATATGGACAGATTCCTGGATAACAGCGCTGTCTTTATGGTGTTGAATGTGTGTCTTGTCACCCCTATTACTCCCTTTATCTCCACTTTACATCCCTCATCTTCAGTTAGTATGTGCCCAAGGTAGCTGCAGCTCGCCAGCTGTTCTAGTTTCTCGTTGTTTATGGTTATATGCACCTTTCCTGCTGAAAACACAGTTACTGTTGGTCTTTTTGATATTTGTATGTGGTCCTTATTGTTTGGGCTTGCGTTGTTTATCTTATCTAGAAATTTCTATAGTTTCTGTGGATTTTCTGCTAGGACCATATCATCTGCACAACTTAATTGTTGATATTTCTTCCTGGTAGAAATGGAAAAAAAGAGAGGAAGACCAAGGCGAAGATGGCTGCAAGACATCGTTGATGATCTGTGAATAGATGCATCAGGAGCAGGGCATCTTGCTTACAACCGAGAGGCCTACAGGTGAGCTGATAGGGAGGCAAAGTTCCGCAAAGGACATGCAAATAACTGACTGGCTGAGTTCTTCTGAGCATCTGAAGATATTCTCCGTGTACAGGTTGAATGGTCACGGAGACAGAGCACATCTACTCTAGTGTCTTCTTTCAGTTTCCAATCTTCCAAATTCTGTAACCGCTGTCTTTTTTTTTTGCGATTAACTAATGAATTCTGATTGTCTTCTCCTTATCGTTTGTATTAATGTATTTACTCTAACTGACCTCGACTTAGTGTTTGTTTGTTTTTTTTTTCATCAGCTAAGGCTTTGATGAATTAGAAGGAGAATGGTGTCGGACTGGAAGTGGGTTACATTGGGTTCCTTTAAAGTCTAGGAACGAACCTAAAAAACTATCCTCGCTGGAAGCTCCTCCACAAGAAGCGACCAATCTCTAGCCGTGCTCTGTCGAGCCGAATTGATAGAGCAGAACAGCTTGTGGCTAAAGACATCACAGCCTGGTGAGACTGGGTCTTGACCAGCAATGGTTCACTGGTCATACTGACGGCATAATTATGTGTGCTCCCAGTTACTATGTTCCTAAGTTCGCTATGTTTATCATTTTCTCTACGGATATTTTCTTCTTCTATCTGAATATGTTGAAGACGCTGTGCGATTTGGTGGCAAATCAGCGACACGTAGCTGACATGCTACAGTAAGGATTAGCGAACCTTAGCTGACATGCTAGAGTAAGGGTTAGCGAACCTTAGCTGACATGCTAGAGTCAGGGTTAGTGAACCATATCTATATGCTAGAGTCAGGGTTAGCGAACCATATCTATATGCTAGAGTCAGGGTTAGCGAACCATATCTATATGCTAGAGTCAGGGTTAGTGAACCATATCTATATGCTAGAGTCAGGGTTAGTGAACCATATCTATATGCTAGAGTCAGGGTTAGCGAACCATATCTATATGCTAGAGTCAGGGTTAGTGAACCATATCTATATGCTAGAGTCAGGGTTAGTGAACCATATCTATGCTAGAGTCAGGGTTAGTGAACCATATCTATATGCTAGAGTCAGGGTTAGCGAACCATATCTATATGCTAGAGTCAGGGTTAGTGAACCATATCTATATGCTAGAGTCAGGGTTAGTGAACCATATCTATATGCTAGAGTCAGGGTTAGTGAACCATATCTATATGCTAGAGTCAGGGTTAGCGAACCATATCTATATGCTAGAGTCAGGGTTAGCGAACCATATCTATATGCTAGAGTCAGGGTTAGTGAACCATATCTATATGCTAGAGTCAGGGTTAGCGAACCATATCTACATGCTAGAGTCAGGGTTAGTGAACCATATCTATATGCTAGAGTCAGGGTTAGCGAACCATATCTATATGCTAGAGTCAGGGTTAGCGAACCATATCTATATGCTAGAGTCAGGGTTAGTGAACCATATCTATATGCTAGAGTCAGGGTTAGTGAACCATATCTATATGCTAGAGTCAGGGTTAGCGAACCATATCTATATGCTAGAGTCAGGGTTAGTGAACCATATCTATATGCTAGAGTCAGGGTTAGTGAACCATATCTATATGCTAGAGTCAGGGTTAGTGAACCATATCTATATGCTAGAGTCAGGGTTAGCGAACCATATCTATATGCTAGAGTCAGGGTTAGTGAACCATATCTATATGCTAGAGTCAGGGTTAGTGAACCATATCTATATGCTAGAGTCAGGGTTAGTGAACCATATCTATATGCTAGAGTCAGGGTTAGCGAACCATATCTATATGCTAGAGTCAGGGTTAGCGAACCATATCTATATGCTAGAGTCAGGGTTAGTGAACCATATCTATATGCTAGAGTCAGGGTTAGCGAACCATATCTATATGCTAGAGTCAGGGTTAGCGAACCATATCTATATGCTAGAGTCAGGGTTAGCGAACCATATCTATATGCTAGAGTCAGGGTCAGCGAACCATAGCTGACATGCTAGAGTCAGGGTTAGTGAACCATATCTGATACGCTAGAGTCAGGGTTAGCGAACCATATCTATATGCTAGAGTCAGGGTTAGCGAACCATATCTATATGCTAGAGTCATGGTCAGCGAACCATAGCTGACATGCTAGCGTCAGGGTTAGCGACCCATAGCTGACATGCTAGCGTCAGGGTTAGCGACCCTTAGCTGACATGCTAGCCTCAGGCTGACCAAACCCTGTCACGCCTCTCCATTTGATCTCCTGTAACAGGACCAGCCTGGGTAATATGGCAAGGATCGCCATAGTCCCCGCAGTGGTGGGGTCTGTTAAAGACGTACTGCACATAGCCTTCTTTTTAGAACTACTCAGGGACTAAAACAATAGCCGCCATAACCCACTCCCATTCCGACACGAAGGTGTGCCTCAACACTTTCACGGCACCGGCTGCAAAGAACACCAGCTCGCAGATCCGAAGGGATAGAAGACAAGACAGGGCAATACGCGTGAAGTCAAGACAGTCAAGAGAAGACAAATCAAGACAAGACAGTCAAGACAAGAAAAGACAGTCAAGACAAGTCATGGCAAGACAGTCAAGACAAAGACAAGACAGTCAAGGCAAGACAAGACAAGACAAGGCAATTCAAGACAAGACAGACAAGACAAGACAGTCAAGTCAAGATAAGACAGTCATGACAAGATAAGGCATGCCAAAGGGATTTTGTTTTCTACCATAAAAAAAAACGCCATGAGATCAAAAAGTTCTCATTCTTATACAAAATGTTCTTTTTTTTTTCATTCATTTCAGCTCTGTTGGTGTACAATATTTTCCCTTCGAAATTGTCAGTTGCACTTCTCTGATAACGAACACCACTAGGTCTCCCAAAGAGGAGCTAACAAGCAAAGGCAAAAATGTATGAAAAGCTGTGTGTTACAAGGCCCTAATGTGAGTGGGCTCTAATGTCTGTCATATTTTTGAAGGACAAGCATAATGTCAGGCAAGAAAAGCCGAGGAGGGGGGGGGGGAATATTTAAATAAAAGTCTTATTTGAATGACAGGGGAGGGCATGGCTCAGGGCTTCAGAAGAGTAATGAAAGAGATCTTTTGTTCCTGGGCCATCCAGGTGAAGTGGAGCGTGACTGTTAAGAAGTTTGGAAATAATTATTCTGATCAAGAGAAGAAAATTTCAAATCATTTTTCAATGCGTTTTGAGTTTTGTACACAGAGGGTTTCTTTTTTTTTTTTTTGTCCTGCAAAGAGAGAAAGAAAAAAGAAATAACCCTTAATGTTTGATGATTTAAGACTTGGGCAAGTTCTGTGCGTAACTGTTCTGGGTGAGGGAATTTTAAAGTTTGTTAGGTCATGAATAGCTGGTTTTCTGTATCTGGGTGTCGAAATGTGTGTCACGCGGAATAGCAGGGGCAGATAATTTATTATATGTGAGAGAATAGATAGAGGAAATGGTTGGAGGGAGTGGAGCAACGGGAAGAAGGGGAGAGAAGTGAGAAGGATAGACAAACAGACAGACAGATATATAGACAGAGAGATATATAGATAGACAGACAGGCATATAGACAGAGAGATATATAGACAGACAGACAGATACATAGATAGACAGACAGATATATAGACAGACAGATATATAGACAGACAGATATATAGATAGGCAGACAGATATATAGACAGACATATATATAGATAGACAGACAGGCAGATATATATAGTTAGACAGACAGATATATAGATAGACAGACAGATATATAGATAGACAGACAGGCAGTTATATAGACAGACAGACAGATATATAGATAGACAGACAGATATATAGATAGATAGACAGATATATAGACAGACAGACAGATATATAGTTAGACAGACAGATATATAGATAGACAGACAGATGTATAGATAGACAGACAGGCAGTTATATAGACAGACAGACAGATATATAGATAGACAGACAGATATATAGATAGACAGATAGATAGATATATAGATAGACAGACAGACGGACAGACAGACAGGCAGATATATAGATAGACAGACAGATAGAGAGATGCATAGATAAATAGACAGACAGTTACATAAATAGACAGACAGACAGGTACATAGATAGACAGACAGACAGATACATAGATAGACAGACAGACAGATACATAGATAGACAGACAGATACATAAATAGAGAGACAGATATATAGATAAAGAGACAAACCGATACAGATATGTGACAGGCAGATACATAGACAGACTGACAGACAGACAGATAGATAGATAGATAGATAGATAGATAGATAGATAGATAGATAGATAGATAGATAGATAGATAGATAGATAGATAGATAGAAAATTTAAAATTTCACAATGAAGCTTATGGATGCAACAGCTTTAATGTATGCCAGAACTTGTGGTCATATATGATCCTAAGAAGAAACTTTGGGCCGATAAAAGATACCAGCAGTGGAGAATGGAGAGCTAGAGAGGACACTGAACTGAACAGCTTGTTTAAATCCCAACGAATTATAAATCTCCTGAAACTGAACAGGCTACGCTGTCTGGGGCGTGCAGAAAGAATGGAAGAGAACAGACAAACGAAAATGATGTTTGCACGAGAGATGAGGGAAACAAGACCAAGGGGTAGATCAAGACAGAGATGGAAAGACAACATAGAAGAGGATATAAAAGAAAATGGTGTCACCAACTGGAGAGAGAAGATTAGGAATAGATAGGAATGGAGGTGAACTTTATCTGCAGCAATGAGCCTTAATGGCACGGAAAGATGAAGAATACATACATACATATATATAATCTAGAGCATATGTATATACACACTTGGGTTTGGCTAAGGGCGAACTTTGTGTGGAGTTATAAATATATCAAGTTATATCAGTTTGGGCCCGACTGGCACCGGGGTCAACCCAGCCTAAAAAAAGGGAGTTTCCCTGCGAAAACAAGGGCAAAGAGGACATGTCCTGGCGTGCTTACCTCAAATGCAATAGTGGCTTATACATATGAAGACATTAACTCTACACGCCCTTACGGCATGCAATTGCTATCTTTCATAGAGAACATTTTGGAGTGAGCATAAATCTAGACAAAAGGGGAGACAACAGCATAGCTTGTCATGTTTCCTGTAGGTTGTTAAGGTATCTGCGAACGAAGAAGAAGAAGAAGAAGTTAAGATATTGGTTTGTGTATCTCTATCATAGTAGCCCATATATCTGTCATAACATGGCATGTTTCATGTAGGTTGATAAAGTATTGTTTTGTGTATCTCTGTCATAGTAGCCTATATTTGTAATGAAATCAAAACATGATTGGTTGTGCTTTTTTGTTTGTGTCTAACCTTTCTAAATTTTAAAGTCTTTCCTAAAATACAGCATAATTTATTTACTGCTTCCATGAACGCCTTGTTTAGAAAATGTAGATTTGTGTTACGAACACTTGTTAAGAAATTGTAGATTTGTGTCATGAACTCCTATTAAGAAAATGTAGACTTGCGTAAGTAATTTCATTATTGCATATTCCTTTCAAGATGTTTCTTCGTGAACAAAGAATGAAATGTTGTAGCCTTCTTCTTCATCGTTCGCTCATACATCAACACCAATCTCTCTTTCAAACGTCTCAGGTTTTCAGCATCACCGTAGAGCTTCTCTCTTTAAGAGATTTGGTTCTGGTCCAGTGAACTTTAACGAAGAAAAAAAATATATATATAAATATATAATTATATATATTCGGAAAATGCCGCAGGTAAATGTGGCTAGATTAAGATATCACTACGATACCGGAATCGATACAGGGTGAATCGATACACAGTTACTTATGGAACACCCTGTTTATATAATTCAAACAGCAGTGTTATTCGAATCTGGCGTAATTCAACGCAACAGTTATCAAAAGGCTGCAAAGTAAATTCAAAAGGATTATGAAAGAAAATGTTTGAGTTTGTAAGAAGAGGCAGTATCTTAAAGCCGGTCAACCAAAACAGGTCAGAATCTCTCTTACAACCAGGTAACGCAGGCAGAAACAGGCTGATATAATCTGCCAGCCCAGTCGTTGAGACAGAGATCACTATATGGGCTTTAGTGAAGGAACGTGGTGTCACTGGGAACAGAGATCACTATATGGGCTTGAGTGAAGGAACGTAGTTATTGAAAGTAGAGATCACTATGTGGGCTTTTGTGATGGAACGTAATCACTGAGAACAGAGATCACTATGTGGGCTTTAGTGATAGAGGCTTCTATGAAACTTTCTTTTATAGATGCGTCGCGGGAAACTGAGACTGTAGACGCCTCATGTTTCTGAAGAATAAAATGGCGGTCATTTCTCAGACATTCAGTCTTGCACGTACCATGAAGATCATCAGCTGCCTAGAAGAAAGTTAAGATTATGCAGTACGAGTTAGGAACTGAAATAAGGGCCTTTCTTACACAGACAGACAGACTGACAGACAGACAGACAGACAGGCAGACAGGCAGACAGACAGACAGACAGATAGGCAGACAGGCAGACAGACAGACAGACAGACTGGAAATTATGTCAAATATTCTTCATGCCGTGAAAGAGGCTCTTCACATTTATACAAAGACCAAATGAAATTCGTAGTAACGAATCCAGTTCAAGTTTTTGCTCATAAAGAGGTAAAAAAAGTTCATAGTTTTTTAGAAACTAAAGTCTGTCTTGTCATAAAGAGGTCAACAGAGGCTCTAGATCATAAGAGGTGGGGGGGGGGGGGGGTAATCATGTCATGCCTTAGAGGCACATAGGGATATGGTGTTAGCGCCCATATTTTTCTTGACCTGTCAGCACACTAGAAGGTGATATGGTCAGTATCACGCCTGGCCGCCTTTCCTTCCCCAACTCCAGAAGAAGTCGGGTACCCATTTCTACAGCTGGGTGACTGGGGTGCCTCTGGCCGGATTCGAACCCCTGACTTTAGCCATGAGATACCAGTGCACTAACCACTTCGCTACTCAGACACCCTCTAGATCATAAGGAGGTCATTTTTTTTTTTTGTTAACAGAGAAGTCAGTAAAGGGTGTAGGTCATGTTCGGGCTATTTAAGGATTTTGGTCGTAGGGCACCAAGGCGAAGATGACTGCAAGACGTCGTTGGGATCTGCGAATGGACGCATTAGCAGCAGGCCTTCTTGTTTACAACCAGGAGGCCTACAGGAGAGCTGTTAGTGAGGCAAAGTTCCGCAAGGGACATGCAAATGACTGACTGACTGGTTGTAGAGAGAGCAACACAGGTTCACCAATAAGAAGTTTCTGGCAAGTGAAGTAGAGTGAGTATTTCTTTTTCCTCTTTACTTTCAGACTCCTGCCCAAGGAACAAAGTCTTACATATGTTCCACTTCTCTGGTGTGGTAGTATCACAGAAGCGTTGTAAATACCATAAGAGAGGGTCTTGCACAGAGTATAAGCTCGTTAACGTCATCACAGCTCCCAAAATATGCTGCAAGTTTATTTTTTAAAATACTGGAACGATTACTAAAAATCTACAGGAATTTCGCTTCCTTTCCTCTCAACTGTTTTGGGTAGTTTCTACTGTTTATGCTATAACATTATTTCAGATCCTTCAAATTAAATTGTACATCCATTGTTCAGTTTTAATAAATTAAACCTTACATCCAGTGTTCAGTTTGACTAAATTAAACCTTGCATCCATTGTTCATTTTACTAAAGTTAATCTTATATCCATTATTCAGATTTACAAAATTAAACCTTACATCCATTATTCAATTTTACTAAAGTTAATCTTATATCCATTATTCAGATTTACAAAATTAAACCTTACATCCATTGCTCAGTTTTACTAAAGTAAAATTCACAGCCATTGTTTAATTTTGCTTTAGAAAAAAAGCCCGCCCCATTATTTCCACCATAACCAGAACTAGAAGGAAATTCTCTTCGCCTTCCCCCAGAAGGGGGATTTTTATGACAAAATTGCCAGAAAAATGTTAAAACCAGAAACTAGATAAAAAAAAAAAGTTAGAGAAAACAAAAGCAACGACTGAAGACCCCCCCCCCCCTCTTTTAAAAAAAAAAAAAAAACGCGAGAAAGAAAAGCAGACACAAAAACATAACAGAAAACACTAAACTCTTCGTCAAATTGTTTTTGTTTTTGTTTTCTTAACAGTTAAAACTTCTACGGTTGTTTTAAATAACTTTATCATGCAAGCTTTCTCACTGTAGGTTTTGGTGTCGTCTTTTCAACTCCCATTTAATTGCGGAGGCGGGGGTGGGTGGGGGAGATTACAGATTCCACTGATTGTACAGTTATGTATCTGCCTCCATTAACAAGAGGGAGGGCGTTTCCTCGTCCTCCCCTCTCCCCTCCTCTCCACCCACCCCCCTGTCTGTCTTGCTAATAAATGAGTACATAATGCCCCATGTTCGTGCTGCTTGTAGAAGGTTTCACACTTTATGCTTATTTTGATGTATGCGATGCGTGTCCAAGCATAAATTAATCTTCCCCGACCTTCTCTGTTGCATTGTAGGCATTTAAGTGCAAACAGAAGGCCGGTACGCAGTGAATGTACATATACGTTTATATAGTTAACAGCATGCGTACACTTTTCAGTATTTGTATCCTGTAGAGCGAGGAATTTTATCTGTGTGTAACACATTTTATTACATTTAATTTAAAACTGTAACCTGATTCTGCTGTTACATTTTTGTTTTGACATCAGCATAAAGTCTATTTCTTCTCCAACACAAAAAAATGCCACGATATCAGCTTTTCCACTATGTATATCGTGTATATACCGTATTTCACGCATATAACACGCATCAATGTATAAGACGCACATTTTCTTAAAATTTGGCAAGCAATATTTCGGAACAAACCTATAAAGAGAAAATGTTTCTTGAACTTCCTAACCTTTGAATCAGTATAGTTCTGGTCCAAGAGTGTACACAACCGGGTATTCTCTCGCGGAGCATCTTCACTAAAACATGCAATAACGTTTTCAAAACACTATTATATCCGCACTCATAGCTACGAGGGGTGATTGATAAGTTATCGGCATAAGGTACAAATTCATGAAACTCACAGTTGATATTAGGTGCATTTGTAGATCTGCTTAATGTAAGATTAAGCACCAAGTTTCAAGAAATTAACTGCAACCAAATTTTTTTTTTTTTTGCAGGCTACTGAAGTGGTAAAGGGTGGCAGAAATTAAGAAAATGGATAAAATTTCTCATCCAGCAGTCATTCGCTACCTCTGCATCAAGGGCTTATCATCGAAGGAGATCCATAAGGATATGGTAGAGACTCTAGAGGAGATTGCCCCTTCTTACAGCACAGTGAAGAAATTGGCAGCTCGGTTCACACACGAAAGAGAGAGTCATGAAGACCAAGAGCGGTAACCACCGATGAAACCACGGGCAGAATCCATGTCATGATAATGGATGATCGACGACTAACTGAGCGGTACATTCCTACTGAGTTGGGCATCTCACAGGAACGTGTTCATGCCATTATTCACAATGATCTTCAAACGACAAAGGTCTCTGCTCGATGGGTCCCGAAACTTCTTAGAGTTGATCACAAACGGCAGAGTCTCAACATGTCAAGAGAAAATCTTGGCCATTTTTTCTGCAGATCCTGAAAAGTTTCTTCAGAAATTTATGACTATAGGTGAGACTTGGGTTCATCATTTTCAACTAGAAACCAAAGAAAAGTCAAAGCAATGGAAACATCATGGTTCCTCGCCTCCAAAGAAAGCAAGGGTGGTTCTGTCTGTATGCAAAGTGATGGTTTCCATCTTTTGGGATTCAGAAGGTGTGCTATTGGTAGACTATCTTCAAAAAGGCAGAACGGTCACCGGGGCCTATTAAGCTAATCTTGTGAAGCAACTGCGGATCAAATTGAAGGAAAAGCATAGAGGGAAATTGACGAGAGGAGTCATCTTTCAGCAAGACAATGCTCCAGTTCACAAGTCGGCGGTGGCAATGGCTGCCATTCATGAATGCAGCTTCCAGCTTCTTGAACATCCTCCTTACTCCCCATATTTGGCCCCTTCGGGCTGTTAACCAAACTCAAAAAGGAGCTCAGTGGTATCAAATTTGCGTCAGATGATGACGTCATTCATGCTGTAGACCACTTTCTACTGGCACAAGATGCTGACTTTTACAAAGAAGTGATCTGTAGGCTCCAGGATCGCTGGACTAAGTGCATAAAATTGCAAGGGGAATAAGTTGAGAAATAACTCAAAAAAAGTTGTCCACAAATAATCCGTTGTACCTTCTGCCGAGAACTTATCAATCACCCCTCCTAGCGTTATTTTCTAGAAAAAAAAATTACGGTTACGCCTATAACATGAAAGTGTTATTACCTAAAAATTTACCAAGGATTGTATCATAAACAGATAAGAACAATGGTAAACAGTCTATAATAACTAACGGTCGTGTAAGCCCAGTGGAAGGATCGGCACTTGGCTTGAGAAGGCGTTCAGTGGAAACTGGCAGTGGATACACGAACAGGTTTATAAAGTAAAAGAAATAAAAGCGAGTTTATCTCTGAATATGTAGATTTACTGTTTCGTTGAGTGTCCTGATAGCACTCACAAGAAGTTTAGACCAGTTTCATTGCTATCTATCTATCTATCTATCTATCTATCTATCTATCTATCTATCTATCTATCTATCTATCTATCTATCTATCTAGTGAACATTTTAGGGAAGAAATTAATATTCTAAAATCTTCATTACCGACCCCAAATTGCGACCTGAGCGTGTTGAAAACTTTCAGCGACAGTAAAAATGTAAAGCTAAAACAAATTAATATTCCTTTCCTCACAGTCGGTGAGGTTTATAACTACATCCGGTCCTTAAAGAACACTAACTCAGCAGGATGTGATGATATTAGTAACAAGGTACTACGCTACGCTGCACCAGTTATCACAGACACACTAACATACTTATACAATTTGTGCATTGACAAACAATATTTCCCTGACGCTTTTAAACTCGCCAAAGTTTTTCCTCTTTTTAAATCTGGACAGACTAATGACCTCTCAAACTATAGACCCATATCCACTCTGTCATCACTATCTAAACCTCTTGAAAAGCATATACAAAAGTTAACTCTGCTCCACATGCAAGAAAACAATCTACTAATAGACAGTCAGTCAGGTTTTAGACCAAATTACTCCTGCCACACAGCATTAACTAAAATGACAGAAAGCTGGCTGTCTAATATAAATGATGACAAATTGTGTGGTGTTGTCTTTGTTGATTTCAAGAAAGCCTTCGACATGACTGATCATGACATTCTTGCAAAAAAGCTGGAAGGCTATAGATTACACCCTGACCTAACAAAATTTATTACATCTTTTCTCTCAGGTAGAAAACAAGTAATTTGCTTTAGAAACAAAATATCTGGCTCGTCTGTGGTTGATACTGGTATTCCTCAAGGCTCCATTCTTGGTCCTCCTCTCTTTGCTATCTATATTAACGACCTACCACTACATTTAAAGCACTCTTCATGTGATCTTTTCGCTGATGACTGTACTGTTTACAGTAGTGACTATGACATCAATAAACTACAGACAACGCTCCAAAATGATATAAACAGTTTGATTAAATGGAGTAATAAAAATGGTATGTTGATAAACACCAACAAAACAAAATCCATGCTCATCACTACAAGACAAAAACTGCAGAATGCAACAAAAACTTCTCTACAGCTTTGTGCTGGGACTAAGGCAATAGAAAATGTTCATGAACATAAAACCCTAGGACTCATCATTGATCAGCATTTAACTTGGAATTCTTACGTACATAACCTAACAAACTTGATTGCACAGAAAGTTTACCAATTAGCCAAAATTAAACACTTTATCGACAAAGACACAAGAAAGATATACTACATATCACACATACAAACACACTTAGATTACTGTTCCACAATCTGGGATGGATGCTCAGTCTCAAACACAAAAAGGCTCCACTCACTTCACAAGCGAGCATTAAATCTTATTTGTGACAAACACCCAGTACAGACTGTAGATCAACACAAACAACTCAAAATTCTACCCCTCAAAAATAGAATCATTTTTAACAAAGTTAAGTTTGTTCACAGAATTCTGTCGCACAATGCTCCGCCTTACTCGTGGTCACTGTTTACGTATAACACTAAACATAGCCAGCGTTTAAAAAACTGTCTTTTTCCTAAACCCAGGATTGATCTGTACAAGAAAAGCCTTGCATACTCTGCAGTACAGCTCTGGAACACCCTCCCCTACCATTTAAAATCCATTGGTAATACTTCATCCTTTAACTCAAACCTGTTTCATTATTTACTTGCCTCCATAAAATAGCCAGCACTCTCTCAACACATGGCTCATAAACCATCAAGTACTTCAATGACATAGTTAGGAAAGCAACTTGTTAGATATTGTTAGAAATTATTTTAATGTTTGTTAAAAAAAAACATATGTTAGAAGATGATTTACAATGTATTTTTATTTCTGTATATGTCTGCGTGTGTATGTGTGCGTGAGTGCTATTTTATTAGGTTAATGACTTCTTCTCTTTTACCTTGAATGTAATAGTTAAATCCTACACTCTTTTGATATGTTTTTCCTAATTTAATTTGTATTTTTTAAAACTAAATCAAGTGTGTGGGAAGAATGAAAGATGGAGTGATGAAGGGCAGAATGTAAGACGGGCCTGCGTGCCCAATTCTTTACCCTTGAAAAAATAAAGATTATTCATTCATTCATTCATTCAATCTATCTATCTATCTATCTATCTATCTATTCCACCAACATACCTACCTACCTACCTACCTACCTACCTACCTACATACCTACCTACCTACCTACCTACCTGTCTGTCTGTCTGTCTGTCTGTCTGTCTGTCTGCAGCATACTGTCCTCCAGTATAAACTTCGTCTGTTAATAACTCAGCTCTGCTGACATTTATCACGCCAGAATGAAGCTGACAGCTACACTTTTAAAATTAGCGTCCGGTCTTTTCCACCACGCGTTGTCTGGTGGTTTATCGCTTTTTCCATTTTTCGACATCCACAGAATTGGGCTAAACTTCTCTCTCTCTCTTGGGCTCTGAATGATCATTTGGTTTCCTTGTCCGTTGCCTGCTGCTGCTGCTGTGAGTGTTGACGTCTGTGTGAGTTCGTGGAGGTAAAGACTCTGTACAATGTGGTAGTCGGGCAACCTGTAGCTGGCTTGCTAGCGTCGAGGCTGGTGAACCATACAAAACCCCTGTCCCCACACCATATTGGCACCACCCAGTAACAATACCAGTCCTCTGTGGCTAAATCGCTAAAGACGCACTTCAAAAGTGCAGTGCCAACTCAGTCCCGGGACAAAAAATGCAACAACTCACAAGACCTCTGGGAGTCATGACCCAGAGAGGCCCACCCTTCCCCCCTTGGAGTATCAGGAGTTTAATAGGGCCGAAACACTTGTCTGAGGGGGGGGGGTACTTCATTTGATGATATGAAGTAGTTGTGTTGTTGTCCCGCTCTCTACAGTAGAGAGTTTCCTGCATACAGACCCAGCCTGGCCAACTGGGTAGGGATTGCCATAGTTCTCACGGTGGTGGAGTCTGATGAAGAAGTATTGCACCACTACACCCCACCCCTGCTTTTTTTGGTTGTACTCAGGAACTGAAAAGGAATAGCATAACTGCCATAATCCGCTCGCAGTCCCATACGATGTTGTGCAGTAACATCTTCACAGCATTTGCTGCGAAAGAGCAGCAGCTCGCAGATCCAAGGAGACAGAAGAAGCAGAATTGTCACTTCTTTTTTTGTCATATAACGCCAATTGCATTGCTCAATATGTGGCCGTTGCTAATGTCTTGTATTATATCTATCATTTTGTTTTAACATAGTGTAAGGAGTGGAAAAATAAGCAAGCAGTGACCCCGTTTTGAAAGGAAATCCCCAGGCCTTCGAGTCCGGCGCTGATCAGGTATATAAGACGAGAAGAGAAGAAAAAGGGGGATAAGTTGAGCACGTGGAAGTCCAGAGACCAGTCGTGGAAGAAGGTGATGATTTCGATAGATGGAGGCTGGCGTGTGTATTTTAGTTATGTACTTTTGTAATCAGGACTGAACTCATTTATTCAAGGAAATGTTTCTTTTTATGATTTTTGGTAATGCATGTTGGAAATATATGGACATCATGTGCATAGGATTCGTTGATTTGTGTTGCCTTATGGATCAGAATTTTTGTAAATACAAGGATCGTGATTTTTATAAAAAGGATTGTTGTTTTCGTGTTCCTGTTATTTACATGTAAGGTGTGAACGTATAGTGTAGTCACCATTCCACCACTCAGTACGACGGCGGCAAGACAGAATAAAAGATTGAATAATAATTCACATCAATTCAGTAAAAATGTATTACTACAATAGTCTCTGTTTCTCACTGCCCTCATTTCTGTTGTTAGAGATCTTAGTAACATGCTAATCCTATCATTTTCTCTAGGGAAGTGATATCGGATGGGTTTTGTGCATTATCTTGCTTGTGTGTATAAGACAGAGAGTTCTGCACAGAAGACAGACTCTGTACTAGGCAGACGAATCAAAGAACAGACGTATCTTTGTTTGTATACTTAGTTCTTACGTTGCTTATATATCTTTAGTTCCCACCCAGTTTTTATATTGCTAGTTCTTACACTACTTTTATATTGTTAGTTCTTACACTGCTTATATATTGCTAGTTCTTACACTGCTTATATATTGCTAGTTCTTATACTGCTTATATATTGTTAGTTCTTACATAGCATATGTATTGTTAGTTCAAACACCGCTTATGTATAGTTAGTTCTTACACTGCTTATATAATTTTAATTGTTAAACTGCTTATACGTCGTTAGTTATTACATTGTTTGTATATTATCAGTTCTTATACTGCTTATATATTGTTAGTTCTTACACTGCTTATATATTGTTAGTTCTTACACTGCTTATATATCGTAGGTCTTACACTGCTTATATATTGTTAGTTCTTACACTGTTTATATATCGTTAGTTCTTACACTGTTTATATATCGTTAGTTCTTACACGGCTTATATATTATTAGTTCTTACACTGCTTATATATTGTTAGTTCTTACACTGCTTATATATTTTTAGTTCTTACACGGCTTATATAATTTTAGTTCTTACACGGCTTATATATTGTTAGTTCTTACACTGCTTATATACTATTATTTCTTACACTGCTTATATATTATTAGTTCTTACACAGCTTATATATCGTTAGTTCTTACACTGCTTATGCAGGAAAGGACTTTAGAGAGAATATATAAAGAACGTAACGAGCTGGTTAACTCAGTGGTTAGCCACTCGGTCTGCTAATCCGGTGGTACCGCGTTCGTGTCCCAGCTGTGGGAATATTTTTTTTCCTGGTACCATCACACCAAAAAAAGGGCCCCGGGCTCCACCCAGTCTCTAAAAATGGGTACCCAGAGAAATCTGGGAAGGTGAATGCGGCCAGGCCGTGGTACTGAGCACATCAGACTTTCATGTGCCGAAGATTTTGAAAATGTGGACCTAAACACCGTATCCCCAGGATGCCTTAGCGCCGTGAAAACAGAGATTTTTACGTTTTTAACCTGTAGAGTTAAAACTGTGTTTTCGCTAACGAATGAAGCTCTTCTTACAGTTAAAAAAACGTGTAAGTGTTTAAACTCAGTACTTTTTTTGCTTGTATCCCTATTGGTCTATTCACGTGGGTTTATATATGTATGTATATGGGCTGAAACATTGTAAAGAGGCTGAAGTAAAAGTGCAAGCCAAGGCACTGCCTTTTACCATTGCCTTTTCGGTGCTGAGCATGTGTTACAGCGCAAGTTTGCCAGTACGGTCTTTGAACGGGATCAGTTAAACCGTCCAATGTTCTTTGGATGACTGAAAGAACGAGTCATGGCTTTAAGAGTGTGAAAATTAGTTCAGTCATTTCCATGTCCCCTTGCGGAACTTTGCCTCCCTAACAGCTCTCTTGTAGGCCTCTCGGTTGTGAGCAAGATGCCCTGCCGCTGATGCGTTCATTCGCAGATCATTAACGATATCTTGTAGCCATCTTCGCCTTGATCTTCCTCTCTTTATTTTTTTCCCATTATGTACCCTTCTAAGACGGTCTTCTCTAAATTATTATGACGTTTAATATGTCCAAAATATTTAAGTTTTCTCTCTTTAATCCTATTTATTAACGAACCTTCTCCATTATTACTTAGTAATGATCCAAGATATCAAAACTTTCCACCTCGTTCAATTTTTTTTCTCATTGATACATATTTCAGCTGCCTTATAATAATTAGTTAGCAATAAAATAAAATAAAAAACACGAGACCACAGTATTATAAAGCCGAGAGTTCTGAAGAAAGCTTAAGATTAACGTTATGACCATATTATTATAATTCGATGTTTTGTACTTGAATCTGTGGTCTTTGGTCTGGAGCTAGAGTATCAATAACACCGTTTGCGGTTTGTTGCCCTCCGCTCCGGTGTCAGCACCGCCACCGGCTCCATTGTTCCAGATCTGCGGGCACTGTCACAAGTAGAACATAGCTGCTCAATCACTCATCGATTTTATCGAACGTCGAGCCTTCCACTTGGACTCAACTTTCACTGGATCGCTGGAGAGATCTAGAGTTAAACACGTCGATTCCACTTTGTTCAAACTGTCTCGGTTGTAGGGTGTCTCACTATTCAACGGAGTAAGCCGTGGAGGAAAGTTTGAACAAGGCGGAATGTAGGGCACCATTTGGATCAGGATTCATAATATCTTTTATTATTTGAATACCGTCAGACAGGACCAAACCTGTGGTTAAAATGACGCGAAGAACTGTATTCACTAGCATATGGCAAAAGAAGAGAATATTGACATTGGGAGTCCTGAAAATACCAATAGCGCATTCACTTCCCTTCTTTTTTTTCCTTTCAGAAGAAACAAATCTTTCTGTTGATTAACACAATTCACAGAAAACTTCACAGAAAAGTTTGGGGGGGGGGGGTGTTGAAAACATGACATTCTTGATCACGGTTTTCCAAATTTAACATGTCCTTTTTTTCCACAGACATCTGTAGAAGCTTACAGTGTTTCTGTGAACTCACAGCACAGTTCACACGAGCTAGGAAGGCAACACTCGTCAATCTGGCGTGCAAAACAGGGCTTAGGGGGGAAAAACAAGAAGCTGACAGGTTTATAATAAATTTCAAAGGCGAAGACCGCAAAACTACTTGACAAGTTGTAAGACTTCATATCCCGTCATACGAGATTCTCGTGGCAAGGACTTGGACAAAATCTCGGGACTGTGAAGTTGGTTCTTGTTGATTCTTTGGTACTGTTTTCTTATACTGCATACTCAGAATTAAAAGTGCTGGATTTTTTTTTTTTTTTTGTTTTTGACGGCGGTTGAAAGACTTTCAGTTGATGTTTTTCTCCATGTCAGTTTCGCATTCTCATGGACTTCACTGTTGGACAGGAAATGATTAAAGAAGGTAAGACAGTAATTGTTAGAGCGCATTTTCCTATGTTGTGTCATTTAAACGGTAAAGATATGATGATAGTAATTGCTGTTTTAATGTAAGAAAAATTCTAGTTTACTTGTTGTTGAGTAAGCCAGAGTGAGTACTATACTGTGATTCTGTCTTGGATCTATGTCCAAGGACGTGGCTGCGTGGATGGATGAAAGAAGGCAGCAACAGATATATAGGACAAATACTCGTTTTTAAACTCCATTAATTAAACTTCAGTGCTGGATCTGACGAAGGGATAGAAGTATTAAGCGACTTTTCTAAGTATTGTACGAATGAATAAGGAAAACGCATTTTGTTACTGCATTTCATCTTGAGTTACTTACTGTGAAATCATTTTCTTGCTTTCAACACCGTTTTCTTGATTGTTACATCATTTTCTTGATTGTTACATCGTTTTCTTGATTTTGACACCACTTTCTTGCTCTGACAGCAGAAAATATCCATCAGTTGTCTTACCTTTTCTTGTCTCGTCTGGTCTTATCTTGTCTCCTTCCTCATTTACCTTTCAGTGTTGGGTGGACAGACAGACGTCTTGATGGGGCTCGGCGATTTGCTTCATATAATAGGATATTTAAGGTTTCTGTAATTTGCTCCCTCCATTGCGTGGGCAGCCTCAGTTTCTAACAAATCTTACCATGAATGTTTTTTATGGTAAACTGTCTGGCTGTGGTTCTCTCTCTCTCTCTCTCTGGACCTTAATTTACCAAGGTACATAGGGCTTCCGCAAAGGTTTTCCACAAACATCTGCCCTTTTTTTCACGCTCTTGCTCAGGTGAGCCCTATGTTGCTCAATATCCTCTCTGTTGGTCTTCTCCATGTCTCCTTTGGTCTGCCCTTACTCCTGTTTTCTCGTGGTGTCCTTCTTAGTGATGTTTTTGGTAGTGAGTTGCCAGTCATCCGGACCACATGTCCCAACCATCGCCAGCGTCTTTCGTTAGTAATTCTTGTCAGTGGCCTCATCTGCATTTGTACCAGCAAGATTTTTCTTCGATAGTGGTATAACGTGGCCAAAACTATTTGACCTGTTGTTTCTGGTTGTAATGTAAAACTGGTGTCACTCCAGCCGTTGCCCCAATGCTGTTATGTCTTATTTACTGATATCCTGATAAAAAAAGCAGTTTCGCTACAAGAGAATAACGACTTGTACACGTGTAATAATTTCTGAAGACCAATCTTCATCACTGCACATAGCTCACTTATGGCTTCAGTTTTTGAAACAGAAATAACTTTGACCATTTTTTTTCTAAATTCAGATAAGGGGTGCTCGTTTAAGCGGAAAGGAGGGGGGGGGGATGTCAGTTATTCAGTCATTTGCACGTCCCTTGCGGAACTTTGCCTCCCTAACAGCTCTCCTGTAGGCCTCTCGGTTTTGAGCAAGGTGTCCCTTCAGCTAATGCATCCATTAGCAGATCATCAATGATGTCTTGTAGCCATCTTCACCTTGGTCTTCCTCTCTTTCATTTTCACATTATGTACCCTTTCCAAGACTGTCTTCTTCATTGTGTCCAAAATATTTAAGTTTTCGGGGAGATGTACAAAGGTAAAGCTACTTGTACTTCAGTCATCGAAGTGAAGTTTTGTTTTCAAAATACCGACACTTTCACCATGGTAATTACAAAATTCGGAATATTTGCGAACATGCGACAGTACGGGACACGTGTTTTAAAGTTGCGGGCATGTAGACGTCCCAGTCAAACTAATACAACTCCTGAGACAAATCCCTAAAATACGGGACTGCTCGGCGTATGAGGGTCGGTTGGTTACTTTAACGGACGACATGCTAGAAACGACCCTCTGCTAAAATGGCAAAAACGAAATAAGATAGGTTTAGAAATAGTGCTGCTAAACAATTTTTCCTGTACACCAAGAAGCCAGCGGCAGAAACAGCAACGACAGCAAGACGGCAGCGACAGCAAGACGGCAGCGACAGCAAGACGGCAGCGACAGCAACGACAGCAAGACGGCAGCGACAGCAACGACAGCAAGACGGCAGCGACAACATCGACAGCAAGACGGCAGCGACAACATCGACAGCAAGACGGCACCGACAACAACGACAACAAAACGGCAGCGACAGCAATGACAGCAAGACGCCAGCGACAGCAAGACGGCAGCGACAACAATGACAGCAATACGGCAGCGACAGCAATGACAGCAAGACGGCAGCGACAGAAACGACAGCAAGACGGCAGCGACAGAAACGACAGCAAGACGGCAGCGACAGCAACGACAGCAAGACGGCAGCGACAACAACGACAGCAGGACGGCAGCGACAACAACAACAAGACGGCAGCGACAACAATGACAGCAAGACGGCAACGACAGCAACCACAGCAAGACCGCAGGACAGCACCGACAAGAAAACGATAGCGACAGCAAGACGGCAGCGACAAGAAGACGGCAGCGACAGCAAGACGGCATCGACAAGAAGACGGCAGCGACAAGAAGACGGCAGCGACAGCAAGACGGCATCGACAACAACCACAACAAGACGATAGCGACAGCAAGTCCGCAACGACAACAACGACAGCGACAACAAGACCGCAACGACAACAAGACGATAGCGACAGCAAGTCCGCAGCGAAGACAGGACAACAGCAACAACAACGACAACAAGACGACAGGGAGAGCAAGACGGCAGCGACAGCAAGACGACAGCGAGACAGCAATACCTCAAAGACAGAAACGACAGCAAAGACAGCAGCGACAGCAAGAGCGCAGCGAAAGCAAGACGACAGCAAGACAGCAAGACGGAGCAGCAGCAAGACCGCAGCGACAGTAAGAACAAAAACCACGGCATGGCAGTAGCAACAACAAGACGGCGGTGACAGTAAGATAGCAAGGGCAGCAAGATAGCAGCGACAGCAAACGACAGCGACAGCAAGATCCCAGCCGCAGCAAGATAGTAACGACAGTAAGGTAGCAGTGACAGCCAGATAGCAGCGATAGCGTAACAGCAGCGACAGCAATGACAGCAAAGATGACAGCGAAAGTAATGGAAGCAAGACCGCAGTGACAGCAAGACCCCAGCGACAGCAGCGACAGCAAGACCACAGCGTCAGCAAAAACAACAGGACTGCGTCGATAGCAAGACGGCAGCGACAGCAAGACGGCAGTGACAGCAAGACAGCAGCGACAGCAAGACAGCGGCTACAGCAAGACGGCAGTGTTTTCCATAAATCGTCAAAGTTATGTACAAGCATATGAAGAAATGCCGACAGCCAGGGCGTTTCCTTACATGCCAGGAAGTCTCTCTCGGACGAAAGTTTTGGGGGCCTAAAAACAGAGGACATGTCATGGAAAAACAGGAAGTGTGGTAACCGTACTGTAGCTGAACATAAGTCACCGTGAAAGGGACCTCTACAAGGATGACGGGACGTAGTCTGAGTGTCCTGTATTTTCAACATGGTTGCAATCTTATGCAAAAAGCGGGGAGCGAATGTTCTCAATTATGTAACAGCAAATGTTTTGCGAGAAAGTTTACAACTCTACAGTCATGAAAGCACTAATTCTTTTGCCATTTCGTCCAGCTCGCTTTTCTTCTTCTTCTTCTTCTCGTTGTTTCTTATTTTCCTGCCATCAGCTCCTTCCTTTAACACTGAAAGAATAGAGACGAAAACAGGTAAACTTGGAGATGCTAAGTCGTTTTCTTCTCTAGGTCTTTCATTTTTTCCACAAACCTCCTTATTTTTCATTTTCGCAAGTTATTCTGTGTTTTAAATGTTGGAAAGTCACTATCTATATTCTGCCTCAACTGTTTTTGGTTTTTGTTTTAGAACGTTGTCACTTTCTGTCATCATTGTAGTTATTATTCATTTCTCTGGAGTTTGATCTCCAATTTTTCACGTTAAAACCACAGATCTGAAAGCTTGTTATCTGAACCCGCAAGTTGCTCAGAAAAGAGGGTGGCAGAGATGAGTGGTTCAGTTTTACAAAAATGTTACAAAGAGGAGGAGGGACTGGGGAGAAGACATTGAAACTTCAGAGGGACATTTAGTAAATAAGCATTATCAAGGAAAAAAACACCGGATACATAGGCAGATACGATTGGTCAGATACAGCGCTGAAAATAAAGCAAGAGAAGAGTATATTTTCTTGCAGGGATTTGTGTAACATGAGAGGACAGAATTCTCAAAGAAAGAAAAGGTGCAACACATAGTAAAAGTGTACCTAGATAATGTCAGATGGTGGGAAAACATTGATGTCCACCGGTAAAGCTGTTTTCTGTTTTCCAGAAGCGTGACAGGATGGCGGGGAAAAAAAGGTCTTACCAATCTTATGTCATCCGTCGTGGTGATTGTATCATCTCTCTAAGACACAAATCTAGTCTTCCATTATAGCTTGTCAGTGATGGTGATTGTATCATCTCTCTAAGACACAAATCTAGTCTTCCATCATAGCTTGTCAGTGATGGTGATTGTATTATCTCTCTAAGACACAAATCTAGTCTTCCATCATAGCTTGTCAGTGATGATGGTTGTATTATCTCTCTAAGACACAAATCTAGTCTTCCATCATAGCTTGTCAGTGATGGTGATTGTATTATCTCTCTAAGACACAAATCTAGTCTTCCATCATAGCTTGTCAGTGATGGTGGTTGTATCATCTCTCTAAGACACAAATCTAGTCTTCCATCATAGCTTGTCAGTGATGGTGATTGTATCATCTCTCTAAGACACAAATCTAGTCTTCCATCATAGCTTGTCAGTGATGGTGATTGTATCATCTCTCTAAGACACAAATCTAGTCTTCCATCATAGCTTGTCAGTGATGGTGATTGTATTATCTCTCTAAGACAAAGATCTAGTCTTCCATCATAGCTTGTCAGTGATGGTGATTGTATTATCTCTCTAAGACACAAATCTAGTCTTTCATCATAGCTTGTCAGTGATGGTGATTGTATTATCTCTCTAAGACACAAATCGAGTCTTCCATCATAGCTTGTCAGTGATGGTGGTTGTATTATCGCTCTAAGACACAAATTGAGTCTTCTGTCATAGCTTATCAGTGATGGTGACTGTATCATCGCTCAGAGACACAAATCTAGTCTTCCATCTTAGCTTATCAGTGATGGTGATTGTATCATCTATCAGATACACTGGTCTCGTCTTTATCCATCTTACCTCATCAATAATGATAATTTTATCATCTCTCTAAGACATTTATCTTGATCCATGATATCTCACCAGTGACTGTGGCTGTATCATCTCTTCATGTCACCTAGACACTCAATTTTGTCTACATCATAGCTTACTAATCATGTTCACTTTATTTGATCTCTTTAAGACATTTGATCCATTATATCTCACTAGCGCCGGTGATTGTACATCTCTGTAAGACATTGATCTGATCGTGATCTATCATATCTCACCAGCGATGTTGACTGTATCATCATCATCTCTCTAAGACATTCATCTGGTCGTGATCCATCATATCGCACCAGCGATGGTGACTATCAACTCTCTAAAGACACTCAGTCATCTGATATTGATCTACTGCATCTCCTCAGTCATAATGACTGTGCCAGCCTTCTAAGATACTCATCATTGCCCCTGTTTTACTCATCATCATCGTCATCATCATCATCATCATCATCATCATCATCTGCTTGAGTACAGACTCATAAACGTAATAGTCCATATAGAAGCTTTTTCCTTTGCCTATATTCTGAATATTCCCTAACGCGCTGTAATGGACGTGAAAAGTCGCTGCCGTGGCGTCATAGCAACCAAAATAAACAACAGTCCCGCGCTGGAACTCTACTCAGAGAGTATCGCCACAGCACCTGCAATGTTAACTAAAACTGGTCATTTGAAATTCAATAACCTCGATCTATTCTGGCTTCATTTGCGCTCCTTTTGAAGCATTTGTTGGACATGGATCCCCTAGGCTTTTATAAACAGTCGATAATGGCATGGCCAACAGAGTTTTTTTTCGAATAGACATTAACGCTTTCAGCGCCCTCTTATCTGGGCGTCCCCTTGCAACTGTAGTTTTTAGCACATTATCTTGTACCAAAGTACAGATTCCTGATGTCCCGTATTCTATATAATACGTTCATATCTGAATATGTCTTTTCCATGGAAGCTATTCGTTTAATATTTCTTTGTGTATATGAAGAGGGGAGAAAAGTTTACATTTCTGTTCATAGTGTCTATATAGTTTACAAGACAGCCCCCTCCCCCCCCCCCAACCTTGTATAAATTGAATTGAATGAATGAATGCATAGCCGGATGTAGATTAATCTTATACAGACTCTGAAGTGTGGAATTTACAAGAATCAAAGGAAGGACTGGAGAAGATAAGAAGTAAAAGAAATGATGAAAAGAGTTAGCATGAACAGTAATAGAATGTGAATGATAAGGCTGATAGAATGTAAATGATAAGGCTGATAGAATGTGAATGATAAGGCTGAGTTGAGGCTGTCAATTCGTCTGTTGACTGTCAGTTTAAATTGTATAGACAAGTTTTTTCATCGTTTGCCTGTCGGGATACTTCGAAGTTTGGGGGATTAATGGCCGCTTACCTAGAGCAGTCACCACGGTGTATACAGGCTGGGTTTTATTTCATTTTACTCTCAAGAGAGAGAGAGAGAGAGAGAGACAGACGGACAGAGACAGACAGAGACAGACAGACAGACAGAGAGAGACAGACAGAGAGAGACAGACAGACAGAGAGACAGACAGAGATTGATTGATTGATTGATCTTTATTTCAAAAGGGTTAAGAATTGGGCACGCAGGCCCGTCTGACATTCTGCCCTTTATCATACATCTTTCACTTTATTCCAGACATTCTACAAATATGCTGTTCATGTAACAAACATAATTAACATTGAAGCTGAGAGACATAAAATAAAATATAACATTTACGTTTCGCTCTTAAACATTCACTCAGTGCAGAAGTAACTACATACATTATAAATGACTATCTACTGAACAAAATTTTCGGGACTATTCAGAAAACAATTAATTGTATTCGGTGTCTGTAAGAGCAGTTTAAGATAACCTTTAAGTTTTATAATTCATGGAGGCATGTAGTCGACATCAAATAGATATTGGGAAAGCTTGTAGTTATAGGAAGGAGTATAATTTATATCTTTTATACAGGATGGGAGGGTATTCCAAAGATGAGCAGCAGAATAACTAAAGCTTTTCTTGTAAAGATCAAGTCTAGGTTTTGGAAGACATGTGTTGTTCAAGCGTTGGCTGCACTTTGGCCTAAATTTAAACAGGTTCCATAGATAAGGCGGGGCATGCCGTGAAAGAATTTGATGTACTAACTTGGCTTTGTTGAAGAGGAACCTGTTCTTAAGAGGCGGTATTTTGATACGTTTGTGCTGGTTAGTTATTTGTGCTTGATCTTTGTCACTAATAAGCTTTACTACTCGCTTTTGGAGTGAGCAAAGCCTCTTTGTATTTGACACTGAGCAACCATCCCAAACTGTTGAGCAATAGTCTAAGTGTGTTTGTATATGAGATATGTAGTACGCCTTCCTAGTGTCTTGATCGATGAAGTGCTTAATTTTAGATAACTGGTATACTTTTTGTGCGATGAGTTTTGTTTTTGAGAGAGACAGACAGACAGAGAAAATGGCCCCCATCCTGATTCGAACCCATGTCTTCTGAATAAGAAACCAGTTTTCAAAACATACGGCCATGCCGCCTCGAGGAGTCGAGCGTTCTGGAGAAAAAAAAATGAGCTTGACATAATTGATGGCCCGACGTCATATGTATAACAGACTGCTTACTGCTTCCTGTCATTTTAAATGTTGCAGATTCTATAAGCTTTTCTGACTCCCAAAGGTTTCTTACACAGCTCTGCCAATCTTCATGTGACATGTTCTTTCCAAAACATTGTTCTTCTCACAGCGTCCCTGAATACAATTCGGCCTTGCACAAGTCGACCAGCGTCTCGCAGTGACATATTAGACTTCTGTGATGTCCAGAGTCCTCCAGCGACGAGGTCGCCCCTTTTCTCTAATGCAGGGTACTAGGCCTTCTACTGCCAACCTCCACTGAACTATATCAGCTATTTTTTATAGTGTTTGCGGGACAGCTCTCTGTGACATCTAATCCCATCACTATCTGTTTATTTGATCTTCTTTCTATCCAGGATATTATAAGTGCCCCCTTCTGTAACATTTCATTTCAAATGCTGTTATTCTCAGTGATTTGTTAAGTGTCCATGTTTTGCATTCGTATGTGACTCCAACCTCTTCCCCAGCTCTTGTAAATGATCTGCCCGGCCTGGGAGACCCATCACCTGATCCTTGTACTTTCTTCAGAATGGCCATGATAGGTTTCTTGGCAGTGTAAGAAGTTAGCTTGCCATCCCTTTCCTTCTTGGCAGTGACCGTTACAAGTCGGTGATCGTAGTCTCCAAAACTTGATAACCTTTGCCTGCCGTCGTAGACTGGGGACCATGACCCGCAGTAACTGCAGGGTGCTCCCATGGCTCCACTCACCACCTGCTTTCATGGCTTCACTTAACACTGATCGGTGGGGGTGGGGCTGAACGGGAACTCCACCTTGCCCAAGAGTGGCAAGTAGACTAGCTAAGAGAAGGAGACGTCTTATTTTTCTTTTGGTAGGGAATGCACATACCAGCTGTTTTATATTAGGAGTCTCAAATGAGCGAAAGATCTTTGACTGGACTTCGTGACGCCACAGGATAGACCAAGACAGGTGAAACCATATTTCGTGCACTGCTAGGAAATACTAAACACGTGTGTTGCCACACACTGTGCTGTGCTGTGCTGTGCTAGTATGTGTGTGTAGCTAACTGTCTTGAAGTACTTAACTGAATATTCTTCATTCACTGTTACAGACGTCGTATTTACTGGCAGACGTTACTTGGATTGCTACACCAGCGACACAACAGACGTTACTTGGACTGCTACACCAGCGACACAACAGACGTTACTTGGACTGCTACACCAGCGACACAACAGACGTTACTTGGACTGCTACACCAGCGACACAACAGACGTTACTTGGACTGCTACACCAGCGACACAACAGACGTTACTTGGACTGCTACACCAGCGACACAACAGACGTTACACTGATATATACCATGTAACAATAACACCCCAGGACACAGCCACTACAAATCCGTACACGAAAATGACCAGTTACATGTAATCAACTCACTCAACACCACAGTTGACGCTCAACATGAATCCAGTTATCACAGGATTCAACAGTTTAAAAAATCAACAAAAAAGAAAGACAACATAGAAGAGGATATAAAAGAAACTGGTATCATCAGCTGGAGAGAGAAGATTAGGAATAGAGAGGAATGGAGGCGAACTTTATCTGCAGCAATGAGCCTTAATGGCTCGGAAAGCTGAAGAAGAAGAAGAAGAAGTACTTCGTGATGCAGTGCAACAGAGAACTAGGAGTCCTGTATTTTAACTCCTTGCAGACTACAGCCTTTTTTGTGCTTAGTGCAGTATGGTATGCTGACGAGAAAGCGCTAAGACAGACTTGTGAACAAAGAATGCACTAAGACAGACTTGTGAACAAAGAATGCACTAAGGTAGACTTCTGAACAAAGAATGCGCTAAGACAGACTTGTGAACAAAGAATGCGCTAAGACAGACTTGTGAACAAAGAATGCGCTAAGACAGACTTGTGAACAAAGAATGCACTAAGACAGACTTGTGAACAAAGAATTCATTAAGGTAGACTTTTGAACAAAGAATGCGCTAAGACAGACTTGTGAACAAAGAATTCACTAAGGTAGACTTGTGAACAAAGAATGCGCTAAGACAGACTTGTGAACAAAGAATGCACTAAGACAGACTTGTGAACAAAGAATGCACTAAGATAGACTTGTGAACAAAGAATTTACTAAGGTAGACTTGTGAACAAAGAATGCGCTAAGACAGACTTGTGAACAAGGAATGCACTAAGACAGACATGTGAACAAATAATGCACTAAGACAGACTTGTGAACAAAGAATGCACTAAGATAGACTTATGAAGAAAGAATGCGCTAAGACAGACTTATGAAGAAAGAATGCGCTAAGGCAGACTTGTGAACAAAGAATGCACTAAGGCAGACTTGTGAACAAAGAATGCACTAAGACAGACTTGTGAACAAAGAATGCACTAAGACAGACTTGTGAACAAAGAATGCAAACTTGTGAACAAAGAATGCATTAAGACTGAACAAAGAATGCACTAAGGTAGACTTGTGAACAAAGAATGCACTAAGGCAGACCTGTGGACAAAGAATGCACTAAGGCAGACTTGTGAACAAAGACTGGACTAAGATAGACTTGTGAACAAAGAATGCACTAAGGCAGACTTGTGAATAAAGAATGCACTAAGGCAGACTTGTGAACAAAGAATGCACTAAGGCAAACTTGTGAACAAAGGATGCACTAGGGCGGACCTTTGAACAAAGAATGCACTAAGGCAGAATTGTGAACAAAGAATGCACTAAGGTGGACTTTTGAACAAAGAATGCACTAAGGCAGATTTGTGAACAAAGAATGCACTAAGACAGACTTGTGAACAAAGAATGCACTAAGGCAGACCTGTGAACAAAGAATGCACTAAGGAAGACTTATGAAGAATGAATGCACTAAGGCAAACATGTGAACAAAGAATGCACTAAGGCAGACTTTTTAACAAAGAGTGCACTAAGACAGACTTGTGAAGAAAGAATGCACTAAGACAGACTTGTGAAGAAAGAATGCACTAAGACAGACTTGTGAATAAAGAATGCACTAAGGCGGATTTGTGAACAAAGAATGCACTAAGATAGACTTGTGAAGAAAGAATGGACTAAGGCAGACTTGTGAACAAAGAATGCGCTAAGGCAGACTTTTTAACAAAGAATGCACTAAGATAGACTTGTGAACAAAGAATGGACTAAGGCGGATTTGTGAACAAAGAATGCACTAAGGCAGACTTGTGAATAAAGAATGCACTAAGGCAGACTTGTGAACAAAGAATGCACTAAGGCAGACTTTTGAACAAACAATGCACTAAGGCGGATTTGTGAACAAAGAATGCACTAAGGCAGACTTGTGAACAAAGAAGTAAGAGAACACAGTTTTGTAGGATTATACCTAGAAAAATTCGTAGACAAAGCAGTTTTGTGAGACTAAAGTCGTCCCACTAAAGTGCTTTCTCTACGATTTTTGTCCACAATTTTTTTTCTTATAAACAGGAAACAACCAGACTATCATACGGTAAAGTAAGAGAACAAAGTTGTGTAGGATTAGACCTTCCACCACAGTGCTTTGTCTACGATTTTTTCTAGGTCTCGTTCTACAAAACTGTGTTCTCTTACTTTACTGTACGAAAGGCTCGGTGTTTCATATTTATACAAAAAAATTGTTGTGAACAAATAATGCACTAAGACAGACTAGTGAAGGGAAATATAATCACAGTGAGAAGATTCACAGCTACTAATTCAGTACCACTGGAAGAAAAGAGTTTTCACACTGAAAACAGGATACTGACAAGCAAACAAACAAACAAACAAAAAAGGGGCGAAACAACCACACAAAAGTCCCAAATCACAAAAGGGAGTTACCCTTCTTCTCCACAAAAGAAAGTATTTCGGCGTAAAAGCTCTTGAAATTGTTCTAGTGTAATTTAACTCTTGCTGTGTCCACATTTATCCCCAGATATCGGATTCTAGAAGTCATTTGTTATACTGGTATTGTGAACTTCCCGCATATGGATCAACGCTGTCTGAGGACTATGTTTCTTAGCCAGAAAGTTGTCTGTTCTATTATGTTATTTTAACCTGCCTTCAAGAACCGAATTTCGTGGAAAAGAGATAGATACTGGCATAAATAACGTGGTAATCTACATCTCGCTGAGAAAATGTATACATTGCACTGTAATCTCAGGTATTCCCTCGTATTCTGTAGTAATCAATAACATGAATGTCAGACATCCATTTCGATGTCTTCAACTTTAAGCCCACACACTAAGTCTTGAGAAGTCAGTTGGCTGTCAGTAGAGCTACTTCTGCACTCACTCAAGGCTGGCATCCCCGCTACTACTACTACTACTACTACTACTACTACTACTACTACTACTACTGCTACTCCTACTACTAACTACTACTACTACTATTGTTGCTGCTGCTACTACTACTACTACTACTACTACTACTACTGCTGCTACTACTGTTGCTGCTGCTACTACTACTAATACTGTTGCTACTGCTGCTGCTACTGCTACTACTACTATTACTGCTGTTGCTACTACTACTTCTTCTTCTTCTCCTGTTTCTTCTTCTTCTTCTGTTTCTTCTCATTCTCCTGTTACTCCTCCTCCTGCTACTCCTCATCTTCTTCTTCTCCTCTTCCTTCTCCTCATTCTTCTTCTTCTTCTCCTCCTCTTCCTTCTTCTTTTTCTTCTCCTCTTTCTCCTGCTCATTCTTCTTCTCCTATCGTCCTTGAGGAAAAGGAGGAGGATAGCTTGCTTTCATCGTGAGCTAAATCCCGTCCACTTCTTGATGGTGTTCTTTGTTCTTTTTTCCCTATTTTTTCATTATTGTATTATGGCTTCCATTATTACATTGTGATTTTCATTCTTATTTTATGGTTTTTGTCATTATGTTATGATTTCCGTTATTGTATTGTTGTTTTCCATGTTATATTGTTGTTTTCGTTATTTCATGGTTTTCGTTGTTATATTACGATTTCCATTATTAGATTATGATTATTGTTATTACATTATGGTTTTCATTATTACATTGTGGGTGTCATTATTATATTATGCTTCTTGATAAGGCCTTGATTGGAGGGGGGGGGGATATTTTAATTGTCTGGTTTTCTATTTTTATTTCTGTTAATTTCAGTTGCGTTAGTATGGTAATTCTTTGGTTGTTTTCTTTTCTGTCAGTGGAATATGCCCTATTGTAAAGAAGATGCGCTGCTTTTTCCTTGCTGAGCTTAAAATATTCTAAGAAGTTTTACTTACGTGCTGAGATAACAGTATGGTGTCTCATGTTGCATTTCAATTATATCAAGAGATTAAGGGGAGTCCACTTGATGCGTTTTGATTAGAACCCATAAATTTCTTGATGAGTAGAAAAAAAGAATTACTCCAAGAACTTATTAAAGGCATTGAGCTGATGCATTTTCATTGATTGCGCTTTATTGGCAACCTCAGCTCATTATGGTCATAATAATAAGCACGGCAGATGCCTGGGTTGCGAAAAGATTATGCAATCAATGTTGCTAGGGACAACATGGCACCAACATAATTGTGACCGCCACAAGAAGCCAGGTGGAAATTTATTCATGCAGTTTTTCCTGAAATGGAATGTTTCTCTTGATTAGTACATGCAGATGATCAGATAAAAATAAAAATGTAATATTCTGTTGCGGATGCGAAAAAAAAATTATCTTCATCTTAATGCAAAGAAAACTAAATTGATGACAACTGACAGAACAAATATGGCATCTGAAATGTATATCAGTGAGGAGAAACTGGAAGTGGTGGAGAGTTCTGAATATCTTTAATCAGTGCTGACAGTGTAGATACAACGAGGGAGAACATCTACCGCTCCTCATGATCTTCTTCTTCGTTCGCTTCTACCACCAAGACCGCCCCATGATCCTACTGAATTAACTCCTGTGGTCCTCGATAGGTCCCCATGGTACCCCTATGATCCCCTAGAGGACCACAAGAGGTTCAGAGTATCTCAGGGCTTGAGCCTGTATTCTTGGTGGGTCGCAGAAGTGGGATTGCATGACACCGTGGTTTTCGTTGCACCGGTTTAATCTAGAGTTGGACTTTCTCACCGGAAAACCTCGACGTGTTTTGGATATCAATATTCCCGCTGGGTGAGAGGTAGTTGCCCATTCAGGCCAGAGTTGGGCTTTCTCACCGGAAAACCTCGACGTTTTTTGGGATAGCCGTGTATCCCCGCCGGGTGAGAGGTGGTTGCCCATCCGTCCAGCGTTGGACTTTCTCACCGGAAAACCTCAGCATGATTAGGATACGCATACATCCCCGCCGGGTGAGAGGTGGTTGCCTATCTAGACTGCCCTGGTCCAGTATCTCCGACTTCAGCATTTTGTAGTCGTGGCCGCTACCCTTCCTAGTTGTGACCAGGGCGGAGCTTTTGTCCAGGAATAACTGTAAGTTTCACCCCTGGGTTGAGCCGGTTTTAGGCATATTATCCCAGTATGGGCGTGTTTAGGACGTGACCGACTTCTAGAGCATTGGTATCGTGACATGAGTAGCCATCAAGTTTCACCCCTAGTTTAAGCCGGTGTAGGCATATTTCACCAGTACGGGTGTATATCGGACGTGGCCGGCCTCTAGAGCAGAGGTGCCGTGGTATGAGTAGCTCTCGCCGCGAGACTACTGGACATACCGATTAAGCTTTATCCTTTCCATCACCTTTTCACATCGGCGCCGCACGGCAACCCTAAGTGCTTTTTCGCATTTTCTTCATTGTCCGGGAGGAGCTCACTCTACGCGCGGCATCCGAAAAATCTCGCCAGCAGTGTCTTAACCCCTGGGCTAACCCGGTTCAGGCAATTCGCCCCGTATGAGTGCACATAGGACGTGACCGACCTCCAGAGCAGAGTGCCGTGATTTGAGCAGTCTTGACCTCGAGACTACCGATTATTTCACTTAATCCTTTCTTTCATCTTTTCCCTATTCGCATCTTTCTTCACTGACCGGGAGAAGCCCCGCTCCACGCACGGCAGTTGAAGAATCTCGCCAGTAGCGGTAGATGAGCTACCAAACATGACTCTCATCTACCCGAAGCGTCTGGTTTTCAGGCGCCAGATATTCGCCTTCGCCCCTTCTTCTGTCAGTTTGAACAGTTCTGCCAAGAGAAGGCCAGGAGCTGGACTTGACTGTCAGAGGCTATTTGAGACGCACCTTGAAGACATTTCATTGGAGTGGAGAGCGTATCCCCCACCCCACCTCCAGCTATAACAGTCATTAGAACTCCTCAGAATCTAAAACAAACAGCCCTAGAAACTGTTGAGAGGGACAAACAGAATCACAAGAATTAGGTTTTTAATGACACTCATTTTTTTTCCATCGTAACATATGCCTGTGAGACTAGGACACATAACAAAACAGCTGAGAAATACAACTAGTTTTCGCCAGCTTACATTAAAAAAAAGGAGAGAAAGTGACAGTTATGAAGTAAAGATGAAATGATCAGGTCTTTCAGTAATGTTTGTTTTAAACATGTTTCGAAGAAAATAAAATAACCATATTCTCATAACAACCACCCGGGCCGCATGCGGCAGTTGGACACCACTGCTATAAAAAGAGCAAAGAATGTATGGAGTGTCTCGGGGAAAACAGAAGGCATAGCACTTTAAACGTGGGAACAAGAGAAACAATAAAATAATGGCCGAGACTCGAAGCTTGGACTTCTCTGGAAACACGCAAACGCTCAGCCAGTAGAAGACAGCCCATTCAACAAGCTATGATTGCACTGTAACATAAGAACCTTCCGATACAACGATCAATTTTCGTGGAGTGAAAATACAGACTGTAATGTAACGATCTTCTGTCTTGGAGTGACAATACAGAAAGTAATGTAACGATCATCTGTCTTGGAGTGAGAATACAGAAAGTAATGTAACGATCATCTGTCTGGGAGTGACAATACAGAAAGTAATGTAACTATCATCTGTCTTGGAGTGAGAATACAGAAATTAATATACCGATCATCTGTCTTGGAGTGACAATACAGAAAGTAATGTAACTATCATCTGTCTTGGAGTGAGAATACAGAAATTAATATACCGATCATCTGTCTTGGAGTGAGAATACAAAAAAATAATGTAGCGATCACATGTCTTTGAGTGAGAATACAAAAACGTAATGTAGCGATAAACGTTCATGTAGTGTTCATTCATTTGCATGTCCCTTGCGGAACTTTGCCTCCCTAACAGCACTCCTGTAGGCCTCTCGGTTGTGAGCAAGGTGGCCTGCTGCTGTTGCATCCATTTCCAGATCGTCAGCGATGTCTTGCAGCCATCTTCGTCTTGGTCTTCCTCTTTTTCTTTTTCCCATTATGTATCCTTCCAATACGGTCTTCTCTAAATTATCCAAGCAGCAATCATGTAGTGAGAATACAGAAAGTTAACGTCTCAAACACGTTTATCGTGGCGATCAATTGTCTAGCACCCAACAAAATATAACTCCGCGCTACGCCCTGACAGTTTTGAAAATGGTATGTAACTTCAGAGAGCTGTTAGCTGTGACTTTATTTTTATACGAATTTATACTAGTGGTAACATACCTTCTAGGCTGAGTTGGATTAACTCTTTCACGCTCGAATTAATTTCCTTATTCCACCAGAATGAATTTTTCTGAGAAATTTTGGTAGAAAGAAACTGGAAGGAAGTTACCCTATAATTTTTTTTTTAAATACGGATGGGTTACAGATCTGCTACTTTTCGTTCTGTTTAGACTTTGTCTGAATATCGCTTTGTGCACTGATTGAGACAGGTGTGCAAGATCTGCCATCACTGTCTGTGTTGTTTTGAGACGAAAGAGTTAAAGGTCGACGTCAAGGACAAACCTTCAAAATACAGAGCAAACTTTGTTTACCTGAAAACTGTTAAAGAAACAATTAATAAGTTTGGTGAAATGTTTTTAAAAAAAGCTAGCAGTGATGTATTACTTGTTGTGAAAGTATACACTGGGAATGTGTAATTATAAAAAAAGTATGCATTGCGAATTTTTAATTTCCGTTGTTGAATTATATATTTCCAAAAGTGATGAAGAATTAATATAGAATTTAGCTCCCTCAAACTTCCATAGTGAAGTTTTATGGGTTTATAAAATTTGCACGAAACTTGCACAGCGGAATTTACTGTTCATCATGAATGAAATATTTATGAATGTTTTCATCTATTGTTTAGGCTTGGGCCGGTGTTAACCTTGTTATTTATCATATTTTATGTCAGGTCTGTCACTTCGTGATTTTAAAGACAGCTGGTCAGGGCGCCGACTTCGGCTTGCGGATCATAACAGTTTATTTAGCACTCAGCCAAATAGACAAAAACAGGCTATAGTCCTCACCCCTTCCCTTCCCCTTTTTTACCTGTAAAGAATGATTGCATAAAGAGCAGTAACACTGTGAGCTGAACTCAGCGTAAACCCATACAAAGTTGACGATTTGGTTGAGAGAAGCCCTTGCTAGCAAGTTTCACTGATGATGTTATATCAACGACTGTCCGGGTAAAATTATCTCCCCTTGTCGACTACTGCTAAAAGTGCCCCGGCGTAGTTTGAGCAACCAGGCTAATCTCTTCTAATACAATTTTATTACTTCCCCTGCTCGTTATTTTGCATACGTCGATCAAAGTCTCCGTCTTCCGCCGCCCACGTCAGGATGACTCGGACTTACGGACACAATCCAACAAATTTTTTCGTCATCGCCATTATCCAGAAAAAAAGTCCCTTGGAAACCATTCAGCCGTATCCAAATCTTAGGGCATCCTCGGCCAAAACCATCTGAAACGGAATCCTGCATGTGTTGGTACCAGAAAATGCAACAGCCCTTGATGTGTTACCTGCCCTGTAGTCTGGGAAATGAAAGCGATTCATCAGTCATTTCCATGTCCCTTGCGGAACTTTGCCTCCCTAGCAGCTCTCCTGTAGGCCTATCAGTTGTGAGCAAGATGCCCGGCTGCTGATGTACCCATTTGCAGATTATCAACAATGTCTCGCAGCCATCTTCGCCTTGGTCTTCCTCTCTTTCTTTTTCCCATTATGTACCCTTCCAATACGGTCTTCTCTAGACTCTCATGACGTTTAATGTGTCCAGCATATTTAAGTTTTTTCTCTTTAATCCTTTACTAGCCAGCCATCTTCAACATTAAATTCTTGTAGTATGGATATATTTATTCTTTGTGTGTGTGTGTGTTTATGATATTTGAAGAACTCCTCTGTAGCATTTACAGTCAAAGCCAATGTGTTTCTCAGCTGTTTTGTTAAGTGTCCAGGTCTCAAAGGCATATTTTGCGATGGGAAAGATGTATGCCCTTAAAAATCTTATTACCTGTATCAAAAATTATCCTCACTCTCTATGAGGGACTCACATGCTTGTCCCGTAACGTAATATATGCCGATATGTGCAAAAAAGGTGTAGGGTAACTTATATTGGTGAAACTGGTCTCAGATTAGGTAACCTCATCCAGAATGATCTGTATGATATTGCAGTCCTTAAAAGTTTTAACGGCCCCAACCACAGAGGCAAATCTGATTTTCTGGTAACAGCCATTAAACTGTGATGACAGAAGTGGTTCCTACTTTTTTTCAAAGTTTTAACATTTTGTTATCACAACTTTACTGTAGTGGCTTCATGTATAGTTGCATACTTCGTTTTATATACTTATTCACTAATTATTCGTGTGTTACTAGATCAAAATCATACGCGTGTGAACATTTGTCCTTGAGTAAAGAGGCATCAAAGAGTCTGTGTTCGGCACCTTAACTAACGATGTGCCAGTCAGAGAGACAGGCATGTTTACCGCCGCACAGAAGGGTCCAGGTCGAACAAGGTTACACTGTGTTTGATCAGGGTGCTACAAAGTGAAAGAATAATATAAAAGCCCCAGAAATGGGTACCAAATCACAACTGAGATATCTGGGAAGGTAAATGCGGTCAGGCGTTATACTGACCTCATCACACTTTCATGTGCCGATGGCCGTGGAAACGAGGATTTTATCTTTTATAGCCATGTCAAAATCACAGGTAGAGAGAAATCAAGCATATTATCAGCATATGGACGGTATAGATTGGAGAGGTTGCTAAGTTTAGCTGAGAGTCCTAAGTGATGGTTACTGTGTTCGCTGGTTTGCATAACCTAAGTATGGCTTTCATCATCATCATCATCATCGCCTCTCATTCCCTTGAGACATAGGCCACGGATAAAGGCTCTCCAGTTATCCCTGTTCTTGGAATTATTCTCAGCTTCCTTCCATGTGTATCCCTTGTCTCTGAGCACTGTCATAATTTCTCTAAGTAAGTCTAGGTCTTCCTTGTTTTCTGTTTCCTTGAGGATTCCGTGTCAGTGCCTGTCTTGCTATGCTGGTGTCGGGTTTCCTCAGAGTGTAGCCAGTCCACCTCCACTTCCTAGACATGATTTGTAGGTTCAAAGGTTCTTGTCCTGCCCTTTCCCAGACCTCCTCGTTCACGGCTTTTATATAAAAGAATAATATATATCTGTTCCTTATGTGATAAGACTTGATATGGTGGATAAAAATTAGCCGGACCAAAGGCGATTTAGATCTTTATCTTTTTTTTCTTTCTGTTCCACTACACATGAGTGCACTGTTCCCTGTAAACTGCGCGGCCGCGCATAGAAATAAAATCTTACCGCGCACAAAATTTTTTGACCCGCGCAAAAAGAAAAATGAAAGTGCTACTTTTATTTTCCATTTTCCAGATGTTACTCCGTGCTGTAATTGCGATCAAGAAAAATACGATGATGGTATATGTTTTTCCTTTACTGTTTCTTTCTTGTTGAGATACGACTTTCGGATCGGATGTTTCAACTGGTCTTTTATCTCGTAGTTTCGGTGGTACTGTATCAGAATCTTGACGAGGCAAGTGGGTACACGGAGAATAGAGGGTCATTAAAATAAACGGGCAGATTAATTTCCACTGCTGAAAAGTACAGCAGGTCTGTCCTGTTATTAAATGTACAGATCTTTACAATTTATATATTGCGTTGTTACTAGGCATATTTGTACACAGAATATTTTTTTTTTTGCACATGAGCTGAACATTTTGCACACAGACCGCAAACCCTTAGAGGGAACATTACACAAACATGAGTTCAGATAAAATGCCTGTCAACTGCTCTAAGACCTTTCAGCCAATATCATACAGGCTGACATAATCAGACCATACAAAAGATATATGAAGTACAGAATTTATGCCTGCCCCCTTCGCCACCCAGAGTCGGTAAATACGCAAAGGAGCTGTCCAAATAGTCTTTATCTTTTGAATATAGTAGTCACTGCCCGAGATCTCATATCCTGCCTTCGTCCCTTTGTCAGTACAAACGCCAACGTAGAACGGTCTTTCTTTGTGCATAAAGCACAAGTTTTAAGTTAATATTAACATAAGACGCTGTAGAGAGCATGGGTTCTGTAATATGCAGGTTTTAACTTTTCAACAAGGTATAAATCTGTGGCTTACAGACGGCCATGATGAGCTGTCGAGTGATTTTTTGATATTTTAGTGGATGGTCCAGGAAAGTTGGGGCTGACGTGGACTTTCTGCGACAGTGCAGCGAAGAGTTCAAAGTCTTTTTGGAATTACAAAAAAGCAGTAATTGACTGCTGGTGTAATATTTAATTCAAAACGCAAAAAACCCCCAGTGAACTGTAGTTTAGCATGATTCACAGTTTGATGCCTTTTAAGTAGGTAAGCAGATAGGCAAGTAGCCAAGATCGAGGCAGACAAAAATAGATAGATAGATCGCCTTTTTGTACATACGAAAAGGTCGAAAAGTCAAAGACAGACAGATAGACGGATGTACATAAGCATCCGTCCATCCATCCATCCATCCATCCATCCATCCACATACACGTAATGATAAATATATCAATGTATCATGAATTGTATTGAAATGTTAAAACTGTAAGTTTTTGCTGTTAAATATCTGGAAAGTAAAAGACACTAACTTTTCTAGAAACCACTAGAAAGTAAAAGACACCAACTTTTCTAGGCAATTACTAGAAAGTAGCAGACACTAACTTTTCTAGGCAATTACTAGAAAGTAAAAGACACTAACTTTTCTAGACATTTACTCTGGTATGTATGTAGTTCCTCTTGCATCATTCAGATTGCTCGGGACTAGGTATTCCTGTCAATGCCTTTTGACTGACAAGGCTCATCGTGAGCCCAGTTCAGATTCAAACAAATATCTGTGACTAATATTAAACCACTTTATATTCAGTCCCTTGGTTTCAGATATTATACCCCACACTGATTCGTCCTCATAGAAATGTATTTGATAATCTAATAGCCATTGAGACCGCAGACCCACGCTGATTTCTATTCTGGAAATTCTATGATCTAACAGCTTTTGAGACCCTAAACCCACACTTATTCGTCTTTTTTGGAAATTCTATGATCTAACAGCCATTGATACCCAAACCCACACTGATTCCTCTTGGGGAAATTCTATGATCTATCAGCCCTCGAGACCACAGACACGCACTGATTCCCCTTCTTGAAATTCTATGATCTAACAGCCTTTGAGACCACAGACACACACTGACTCCTGTTCAGGAATTTCTATGATATAACAGCCTTTGAGACCACAGACCCAAACTGATTCCTCTTTAGGAAATTCTATGATCTATCAGCCCTCGAGACCACAGACACATGCTGATTCCCCTTCTTGAAATTCTATGATCTAACAGCCTTTGAGACCACAGACACACACTGATTCCTCTTCAGGAATTTCTATGATATAACAGCCTTTGAGACCACAGACCCACACTGATTCCTCTTTAGGAAATTCTATGATCTAGCAGCCTTTGAGACTCTAGACACACACTGATTCCTCTTCAGGAAAAGTTATTTCTGTAGTCTAACATTCCTCTTCAGGAAAAGTTATTTCTGTAGTCTAACATTCCTCTTCAGGAAAAGTTATTTCTGTAGTCTAACATTCCTCTTCAGGAAAAGTTATTTCTGTAGTCTAACAGCCCTTGAGATACTATCTGAAAAATAGCTCAAAAGAAAAAAAAAAGGGGGGGGGGGTCGGGGGAAATCATATTATACAACAAAAAGGACAGCCAGTTTCACCATGGTGATACGTGCGTCCAGTGGCTTGGCTCTTCGTATAGAGCGGTTCGTCATTGCTAGCAGGGAAACAGACTCGTCTCCACAGAGCAAAGGAAAAAACGACAGCCACGTCAGACTGAAAGTGGCGTATTATTAGAAAAAAAGGGCTGAGGTTCGCTATATGGATCAGCGTGTCATGTCGGCATCGATCTGCTGATTGATCTGTTTAGTATCTATAGATTTCTGTATGTTGATTCTTTCCTTTCAACAAGTCTTCGGCGAGAACGTGTTTTGACATTTGTCGAGAAATCCTGGACGTTTATTTATTACTATTAAATACACTTGGCATGTGTGTGCGTGTGTGTGTTTATAGGAAAAAGTGACATCTGTTTATTAACAGGAAAAAAGTGACATGTTTGTTAGCAGGAATGTGTGGCATTTGTTTATTAATAGGAAAAAGTGACACCTGTTTATTAACAAGAAAAAGTGACATATGTTTATTAACAGGAAAAAGTGACATATGTTTATTAACAGGAAAAAGTGACATATTTTTATCAACAGGAAAAATTAAATCAAATTTTTGTACAGGAAAATATAACAAACAGAAGATAGTAACATCTATTTATTGAAAAAGTGACATGTGTAGGAAAAGAATGTAACGGCTGTTTATCTACAGGAACAGAAAATAAACAACCCATATTTTAGTTTGTTCACTCAGTTACACTTGATAATGATTGTTTATTAACAGCAAACATAAACTTCACGTATGTTTATTACAAGGAATAAAACTAGAAAATGTGCTTAGTATTAAATATAAATTCGACATCCTCTATTGAACGACTTGTATGTTGGTTTGGAGTCTTTTGTCCATTATGTATCAACAGCGCACGCGCACACACCCAAAGAACAAAACCTCACGCATGTGGAATTCTCAGACCAGTTTTTCTGGCTGTTAATACAATTCGAGAGATTTGTTTTTCTTTAAAATATTAAGTATTCTTGCATGTTTACAACCAAGGAAAAAGAAATACGAAAAACATGTCTACTCTTTTTTTTAAATTATTTTTGTTATTTTTCCAGTGAGATTTAGTAACTTCGTGCTAATTTCTGAGGCGATATTTTTAAATCTTCTGTTAGGTTTTTGCAGAGTGCTGTCTCTAGCCTTCATTTGAACTGTTTGTCCTGCAATATCCATATTAGTGCTTTTTTCATTATAGAGCCTGTCCAAATCCTCAAAACCTCTCAAAGGCTGTGATGTTTTATCCTGCTCTTTGTACAGTCAGAGGGGTAAGACTCGTTTGTTTTGTTTTGTTTTGGTTTTTCTTTTTTTTTTGGTGGGGGGGGGGGGGGATTATAAGTAACATTAAAACAAAATTCTGCCAGGAAAATGCTTTCGCAAAATATTTGCCGACAGCACCGCAAAATTCTTTCTCAGCAGAGCAAGCGAATGCAAAGCTTTGCGCTAATTTATTGTCGCGAATTAATGTCATAGTTGTATAGTTGTCTCTACGCAAACAGTGCCAAGTTTCTGCGCGATGTATCCCAGTGTATACAATAATTTGCCAATTTTTCATATTGCGTAAAATCCAATTTTTTGTGTTCACTTTTCAAACTTAGGACAGATACATTATCTGAGTATCTCCATTTTAATAGAGAGAGAGAGAGAGAGAGCGAGAGCGAGAAAGAGCGAGAAAGAGAGAGCGAGAGAGAGAGAGAGCGAGCAAGAGAGAGAGCGAGCGAAAGAGCGAACGAGAGAGAGAGCGAACGAAAGAGCAAACGAGAGAGAGAGCGAGCAAGAGAGCGAGAGCGAGAGAGAGAGCGTGAACGAAAGAGCGAACGAGAGAGAGAGCGAGAGCGAGAGAGAGAGCGTGAACGAAAGAGCGAACGAAAGAGAGAGCGAGCGAGAGAGAGAGAGCGTGAGCGAAAGAGCGAACAAGAGAGAGAGCGAGAGAGAGCGAGCGAGAGAGAGTGAGAGAGAGAGAGAGAGCGAGCGAGAGAGAGAGAACGTGAGCGAAAGAGCGAACGAGAGAGAGAGAGAACGTGAGCGAAAGAGCGAACGAGAGAGCGAGCGAGCGAGAGAGTGAGAGCGAGAGAGAGAGAGTGAGCGAAAGAGCGAACGAGAGAGGGAGCGAGAGCGAGCGAGCGAGAGAGAGTGAGAGCGAGAGAGAGAGCGAGAGAGAGAGAGCGAGCGAGAGAGCGAGAGCGAGCGAGAGAGAGAGATAACGTGAGCGAAAGAGCGAACGAGAGAGAGAGAGAACGTGAACGAAAGAGCTAACGAGAGAGAGCGAGAGAGAGCGAGAGAGAGCGAGCGAGAGAGAGTGAGAGCGAGAGAGAGAGCGAGAGAGAGAGCGAGCGAGAGAGAGAGAGAGCGAGAGCGAGCGAGAGAGAGAGAACGTGAGCGAAAGAGCGAACGAGAGAGAGAGCGAGAGAGAGAGCGAGAGAGAGTGCAAGAGAGAGAGAGTGAGAGAGAGAGAACGAGAGAGAGTGAGAGAGAGAGAACGTGAGCGAAAGAACGAACGAGAGAGAGAGCGAGAGCGAACGAGAGAGAGACACAACGTGAGCGAAAGAGCGAACGAGAGAGAGAGCGAGAGAGAGCGAGAGAGTGAGCAAAAGAGAGAGCGAGATAGAGAGCGAGCGAGAGAGAGCGAGAGAGTAAAGGTGCGTAAAATCATGTAGAGTTTTCTGAACCGCTTTATGTCCTGAAAAAAATGTCCGGAAACGCTTATCGGAAATTTCAGTGCGTCCTCACATGACACTTTTCGATTTTTAAAATACCTTAGTGTTGCCTGGAGGGATGGAGCTGAGTAAGGAGAAAGCCGTGAATGTAACGGGAAACTGGAAAGGGCCGTAGCTTTGTTGCTGGTCTTGGGGAGATTCCTCATTACACTTGGGACATGCCCGTACGTGTTGGAAGCTTGACATCAGGATGATGTCTTTTAGTGGTTTTTTTTTCTCCATTAGTCTTTTTAGGATATCCTTTAGTGTTTTTTAACATGTCCTTGTGTGTTTTTTACATGTCCTTTAGCGTTTTTTATGTCCTTTAGTGTTTTAGGGCATCATTTAGTGTTTTTAGGATGTCCTTTAATTGTTTTTAGGATGTCCTTTAAGTGTTTTAGGATGTCCTTTAGTGTTATTTTAGAGTGTCCTTTAGTGTTTTTTACATGTCCTTTCGTGTTTTAACATGTGATTTAGTGCTTTTTAATGATGTCCTTTAATGTTTTTAGGATGTCCTTCAGCATTGTTTTGGATGTCCTTTAGCATTTTAGATGTCGTTTAGGTTTTTTTACATGTCTTTTAGTATTTTTAGATATCCCTTTAATGTTTTTAAAGATGTCCTTTAGTGTTGTAGGATGTCCTTTAAGTGCTCTTTAGGATGTCCTTTAGTTTTTTAGAATGTCCTTTAAGTGCTCTTTAGGATGTCCTTTAGTGCTTTTTATGATGCTCTTTAGCTTTTTTTTTTGTAAAGAATGGTTGTGTGTTGCAGTTGGTCTAGGATTTAGCTGGGCTCTGCACCGGTGCCCTTGGCTACATGCGAGTCTTTTACTGATGATCTTATGTTTGTTTGATTTGTATGAACTGGGTACCTGGAAGCGAAGGTTACAGTTGTCACAGATATAAGATTGCTAGGGACGGACTGCATGTGTTTGTCAGTTTTTCTACAGTTGAAGTGCACCTGTAAAAACATTTGGTAGGATGGCGCTGAAGCAGATTTTGGAAATTCTTGTATCAGTGTTTATGTCTTGTCTATCTATCCTGTTGTACACGTGTCTCCAAGAACTCACTTTCCATCCATCCATCCATCCATCCATCCATCCATCCATCCATCCATCCATCCATCCATCCATCCATCCATCCATCCATCCATCCATCCATCCATCCATCCATCTCTGTTTCTTATCTGTCCGCCTACCTACCTGTTTGTAAATAAACCTATCAGTTAATTCTTGCATTCTTTTGCTCGTCTGTCCATCCGTTTGTCATTCTCATAATCTGACATGTTTCCTGCCGACCTGTCAGTTAGATAAAGTGGTACTGAAGCTAAAGTTTGAGAAACATCGGTGATAAATTTTTTAGATACACATGCGTACCATCTGAAATCCTCTATGATCTTCTGTGCTTTCTTTGCGCATGTTTGTCTGGCTGTCTGATTTTTTATTTTCATATAGTCTGTCTATTTGACATGTCTTATGATTGTGAATCTATTTTCAGTGTCTGTCTAACATGTCTTTATGATTGTGAATCTATTTTCAGTGTGTGTGTGTGTGTGTGCATGTAAGTCAGCTTATTGATCCCTGTTCATTCATTCATTCATTTGCATGTCCCTCGCGGAACTTTGCCTCCCAAACAGCACTCCTGTAGGCCTCTCAGTTGTGAGCAAGATGGCCTGCTGCTGATGAATCCATTTGCAGATCATCAACGATGTCTTGCAGCCATCTTCGCACTGGTCTTCTTCTCTTTCTTTTTCCCATTATGTATCCTTCTAAGACGGTCTTCTCTAGATTATCATGACGTTCAATGTGTCCAAAATATTTACTTTTTCTCTCTTTAATCCTCTTTACTAGCCTGCCTTCTTCAGTATTAAGTTCTTGTAGTATGGATATATTTGTTCTTTTTTGTGTCCATAATATTTGAAGAACTCTTCTGTAGCATTTACATTCAAAGGCATTTATGTGCTTGTCATCTGTTTTGTTAAGTGTCCAGGTCTCACAGGTGTATGTTGCGATGGGAAAGATGCATGCCCTTAAAAATCTTATTTTTTTGGTAGTTTGTCTGTTCCTCTCCACAGATTCTTTAGTTGTTTTTCTTTCTGAGGAGCGATAGATGTCCTCCTTTTAATTTCCCTCATTGTATCTCCATTATTAGTTAGCAGTGATCCAATATATTCAAAATTCTCCACTTCTTTCAGTTTTTCCTCATTAATACATATATCAGCTGCCTTGTTTGTTTTGTTAGTTGTTATCAGTTTAGTGTTCTTTGCATTAAGATAGAGGTTTTGCTCTTCACTGTTCTTACGGACTGACATAATTAGTTTTTCCATTCCTTTTTCTGTTGTGGGCAGTAATACTGTGTCATCAGCATATCTAATCTCTGGTATTTCATAACCTCTAATTGTTATGGCATTGTGATCCCTGTTACCGCTGTGTAAATCTGGCTGTCTGATTTTTTTATTTTCATATAGTCTGTCTATTTGACATGTCTTATGATTGTGAATCTATTTTCAGTGTCTGTCTAACATGTCTTTATTGATTGTGAATCTATTTTCAGTGTGTGTGTGCATGTAAGTCAGCTTATTGATCACTGTTCATTCATTCATTCAATTGCATGTCCCTCGCGGAACTTTGCCTCCCAAACAGCACTCCTGTAGGCCTCTCAGTTGTGAGCAAGATGGCCTGCTGCTGATGAATCCATTTGCAGATTATCAACGATGTCTTGTAGCCATCTTCGCACTGGTCTTCCTCTCTTTCTTTTTCCCATTATGTATCCTTCTAAGACGGTCTTCTCTAGATTATCATGACGTTTAATGTGTCCAAAATATTTACGTTTTCTCTGTTTAATCCTCTTTACTAGCCAGCCTTCTTCAGTATTAAGTTCTTGTAGTATGGATATATTTGTTCTTTTCTGTGTCCATAATATTTGAAGAACTCTTCTGTAGCATTTACATTCAAAGGCATTTATGTGCTTGTCATCTATTTTGTTAAGTGTCCAGGTCTCACAGGTATATGTTGCGATGGGAAAGATGCATGCCTTTAAAAATCTTATTTTTTTGTAGTTTGTCTGTTCCTCTCCACAGATTCTTTAGTTGTTTTACTTTCTGAGGAGCGATAGATGTCCTCCTTTTAATTTCCCTCATTGTATCTCCATTATTAGTTAGCAGTGATCCAATATATTCAAAATTCTCCACTTCTTCGTTTTTCCTCATTAATACATATATCAACTGCCTTGTTTGTTTTGTTAGTTGTCATCAGTTTAGTGTTCTTTGCATTAAGATAGAGGTTTTGCTTTTCACTGTTCTTACGGACTGACATAATTAGTTTTTCCATTCCTTTTTCTGTTGTGGGCAGTAATACTGTGTCATCAGCATATCTAATCTCTGGTATTTCATAACCTCTAATTGTTATGGCACTGTGATCCCTGTTACCGCTGTGTAAACCAGGATGTCACATTGTAAATACTGAGTTATTTGTGTGTTCGAAGTATGTGGCCTGCTTTGTTTGCCCGCCTACCAAGTTTCAGCTGTTAATATTTTTAACAATTGTCCTTTTGTATTCTGTTTAAATAGTGCTCTCCAGAATTTTGTACGAGATTTTGTTTCCCATACATGCTTTAAAGCCTTTAAAAAAACGTGTCACTCCCATTGTAACTAGACAAGATACGTGACAGTTAGTCCCATAAGTGTCAGAAGAATAATTTGAGTCACAAACCGAGCTAGGTAGGCCCATGTATAAATGATATTCCGTATCAGCGAATGACTGGCCCTGCCTTGCAAGTCGCAGAATAATGACATCTGTAAATAGTAATGCAGGGACTTACAGTGTGAAGTCTCAGATGCAAATATTAATAATTTAAAGTTTTAGATGCAAAGATTAATAATCCAAAGTATCAGATGCAAAGGTTCATAATTTAAAGTATCAGATCCAAAGATTCACGATGTAAAGTATCAGATGCAAAGATTCATAATGTAAAGTATGAGATGTAAAAATTCATAGCGTAAAGTATCAGATGCAAGGATTTGTAATTTAAAGTCTTAGACGCAAAGATTCATAATGTAAAGTGTCAGATGCAAAGATTCGTAATTTAAAGTAGCAGATGCACAGATTCATAATGTAAAGCATAAGATGCAAAGATTCATAATTTAAAGTATCAGATGCAAAGATTCATAATGTAAAGTATCAGATGCAAAGATTCATAATGTAAAGTATCAGATGCAAAGATTCATAATGTAAAGTATCAGATGCAAAGATTCATAATGTAAAGTATCAGATGCAAAGATTCATAATGTAAAACAGTTTTTCCCAAAGTGGGCAATAACAACCCCCCCCTACCCCGCGGAGGCAGTGGAAGAAAAAGGGGTCACTTGGAGGGGGGTAGGGGGTGGCGTTGAGGGAAAACGAAGCAGCAGACGAGGGCAGCAATACCTTCCTTCTTAGCACTTTTCAACTTGACAGTGAGAAACTTGTGCCCCCCCCCCCCCACATGAAACTCATCCATCACATTAAAAGTTGAGAAAATAATGCAGTAGGTGAGTTATAAATGTACTCCTTCATATTGTTTTTAGTTGCGTAACGCATATCCTAGTTTAATAGGCCATTGCAGGAATAGTACATAACGAGGGGTAAAGGGGAGGGGGAGAGAGTGAGCCGTTGAGGATGTGGGCTGTGAGAAAAGCGGGCGGCAGCCCGAACAAACCTGGGAAACACTGGGTTACTGAAATCTCTTTTCTATGTCGGACTGAGGATAAGGTAACCAAAGGTCAAGGGGCGCAACTTCTTATTGAGACTTCGCTGTCATTTGTTATCAGTCTTTGCTAGCGATCTCTTGTAGAAGATTAAGCAGGAGGGAGCATATAGAGTTTTCTTATGCGGTTTGTTTTAAAATGTTGATAAGAAAACACAACAGTGGGAGGAGGGTTCGTGTGAGAGTTTCAACTTCTTGTTGACGTTTAGACACAGAGGAAAAAAAAAAGAAAAACATATTTTTTTTTATCTTTGGAAGTGAATCATGGACAATAGGCAGGTCTACATAAAAGTCATTGGAAGAAGCAGAAATGTGGTTTATTAGAAGAATTTTGCGAATCCCCTGGACAGCAAAAATAACTAATGGAGAATGTATGAGAAGAGCTGGAGAGACAAAAAAAATCTGGTCAAAAAATAAGAGAGAGACAATGTACCTTCATAGGAAGAAGAAAAGAGGGCATTGAAAATATTATCTCTCTCTCTCTCTGAACCTTAAGTGCCCAGGGCACATGAGGCTTCTGCAAGGATTTTCCACAAATGCCTGTCCTTCGCCTTTTTTTCTGCTCTTGCCCAGGTGAGCCGAAAATATTATAACAACAAGAAAAATAGAGGGAAGAAGAGCCAGGGGAAGACCAAGAGAAATGATACTGGACAGTCTGACTAGACGGTGTGAGAGGAGATCACCAGCTGAGCTAATGGCCTGCGTGAAGGATCGTGTACCCTGGATAAGTATAATAGCCAACGCCAGTCGGCACGGCACCTGATGATGATGATGATTGATGATGATGATGATGATGATGGTGATACACTCCTTGGATATTTCTACGCAGTACACACTATTCCAGATCATGAGAAGGCTTTACATGCTCAGACTGAACCAGTCTCTCGAGTTGATCTTCCAGGCGTGCATTATCTCCTTTCTCAGCGCAGACCTCACTAACATTCACATGTCCCCCTTGAATGGAAGATCGAAGCATCACAAAAGATAATCTGTAAATGGACAAACAGTTTTTTTTTCCGAAACTGAGCAGGCGGACATCTCTGTTGTTGAAGTGCAAAATTATGCTTTAACAAGATAGGAGAGCAACGGAATTTTCTGGGGTCCACAGACCAGAAAATGGATTGGCTCGATTTAAGAGGACCCAAGAAAGTTCTTTCGTTGACCCCATTCGGGTCCACTTTCCCCAGATAAAGAACCACTACTCGGGATGAATTCTCACATTCAGATGGTCGACTGTACGGTACCCCCAGTGATGTTCGAATTGTCGCTTAAATTTTAATGATGGGCCCATAGTTGTTGTCATGCCAGAGGGAGGGTCCACAGCTACTCCCGGGCCAAAAAGAGGAGTTCACAGCCAAAAAAAGGAAATATAGTTAAGACTCACTTGTCCTGAGCAATCAGTCCAGACAAGAGTTTCAGCTGAACTAAGCTGTTAAATGCTGCTAAGTTGTATTCTAATGAAGGTGAAGGAGGCGACAGCAGAACGCGGAAAAGACAGAAGACCACAGCATAAAGAGCAGCGAGAAGGCTACAGAAGACAGAGGAGACAAATACTGCAAAAGACAAGCGTTGATAGAAGTACACATAAGACTATAGAAGACAGAGTTGACAGAAGACTACAAAAGACAGAGTTGACAGAAGACTACAGAAGACAGAGGAGACAAAGACTGCAGAAGAAAGAGTTGACAGAAAACTACAAAAGACAGAGGAGACAAAGACCGCAGAAAACAGAGCACACAGAAGACTTACTACAAAAGACAGAGTACACAGAAAACTAAAAAGACACGCGTTGATAGAAGATTACAAAAGGCAGAGTACACATAAGACTACAGAAGACAGAGTTGACAGAAGACTACAAAAGACAGAGTTGACAGAAGACTACAGAAGACAGAGGAGACAAAGACTGCAGAAGAAAGAGTTGACAGAAAACTACAAAAGACAGAGGAGACAAAGACTGCAGAAGACTGAGCACACAGAAGACTTACTACAAAAGACAGAGTACACAGAAAACTAAAAAAGACAAGAGTTGACAGAAGACTACAAAAGACAGAGTACACAGAAGACTACAAAAGACAGAGTACACAGAAAACTACAAAAGACAGAGTACACAGAAGACTGCAGAAGACAGAGTTGACAGAAGACTACAAAAGACAGAGCTGACAGAAGACTACAAAAGACAGAGTACACAGAAGACTGCAGTAGACAGAGTACACAGAAGACTACAAAAGACATATATGACAGAAGACTACAAAAGACAGAGTACACAGAATACTACAAAAGACGAGTTCACAAAAGACTACAAAAGACAGAGCAAATGGAAGACTACACCCCCCCCCCAAAAAAAAAAAAAAAAAAAACAACATATGGGGTAGATGACGCAACAGACTAGAGCATAAAGAAAGGGACCATCATGCACAATGGCACACGAACAAACGAATCGTACTTTAAGGGCACACTGGTCCCGTAGCCAAAACTGACTGAGACCAACCTGGTCAGAATACTGTCTTCGAGAAGGACAAAGAGTCGTGCATGAACTGAGACTGCACTATGCAAAATCAAACTGTCCAAACTGTTTTATCCATCCTTCCACCTTTTTTTTTTGCCCACCTCAACAGCGTTTTATGGTACGTCCTTGTCAGTGAGTGGTCCAGAAAGGAGCTCCCCTCTTCCTCTGTTTATTTCTAGCTAGCGCAAGCAAGAACTACTGGAAGCATCGTCTCATTGCGACAATGCAGCTTCATTTTCAAGCTCGCCAGACCATCTGTTACCAAAAACCTCTGGATCACAGCTGTTTCTATATTCATGCTCCTAACTTCCGCCACTAGTGCAACCAGCCTTACGTATTAGACCTAACAACAACACATTTTATATACTTCATTTACACAGCAGAAACTTCGAACCAACCCACGGGTACCGAAAAGACCTGTTCTTTTCTTTAGAATTTATTAAAAGCCGTGGGATTTATAGGTTCCCTATTGTGCGAGGCGAAAGAAAAACGCAACAGAATAGTGCAGATAACGTGGTGAAGAATGAGTTTCACATCATTTTTGTTCACCCTTATCAAATGTATTACAGAGCTTTGTGAATGCTGATGAGGCCTTTGGTAGCCTTAAAACTTCTTCATTTTTACTTCAGATAAGCATAACATGTTTTAATACTGAAGACTGTTTTATACCTGAAACATTAAGTGCATATTAAAAGCTACTTTACATCAGAGACTGAAAGTGCATAGTGAAATCTACTGTACTTTATATTTCAGACTGAAAGTACACATTGAAGACTACGTTATATTTCAGACTGAATGTACATATTGAAAACTATCTGATATCTGATACTGAAAGTACACATTGAAAGTTACTTTATATTTCAGACAGAAGGTACATATTGAAAGCTGTCTTAGGCTGAAAGTACGTACTGAAAGCTACTTTATATCAGAGACTGAAAGTACATATTAAAGCTATCATATATCTGAGACTGAAAGTGCATATTGATAGCTATCTTATATCTAAGACTGAAAGTACATGCTGAAAGCTACTTTATATCTGAGACTGAAAGTACATACTGAAAGCTGCTATATATCTGAGACTGAAAGTACATATTGAAGCTATCATATATCTGAGACTGAAAGTACATACTGATAGCTACTCTATATCTGAGACTGAAAGTACATACTGAAAGCTACTCTATATGTGAAACAGAAAGTACATATTAAAGTATTTTATATCTGAGACTGAAAGTGCGAATAAAAGTCATAAGTTTCGCCTGGTTTCTACTACAGTGTTAATGATAACGGCAGAGGCTGCCTGCACCACATCGTCGAAGAACTGGCAAACCATAGAACCGCTGGGGAAGTAAACTTCTGAGTAAGTTCGTGTGTAACCGTTGCAAGGTTGTCACTTAGGCTTAAACGTAGGCATAAACACTGCTGTTACATGCTACGTCTTGCTGTTTGTCGCTGTTAGCTGTATTTATTACTTCGTTTATTTCTGAAAGACATGCCTTAAATTGGGCAGTACAATTCATCAGGATGTTCCATACGTAACTATGCACTAACCCACTGTCGATTCCGGTATCGTAGTTATATCTTAATATCTGCTTAACAACTGAATACACAAAGACAGACTGAAATACCGTGAGCGTTACACAACAGCAGGCTTCAACACACTAACGTACGCAGGTAGATGTGTCTAAATACCGCAGTCATTAAGATATCACTACGATACCGAAACTGATACTGGGTTAGTGCACAGTTATTTTCCGAACGCCCTGTACATGAGCAAACGAAAAAAAAAATCACTTATTTCATCTCAGCGAGGTTCTAAAATAGTTGATTTCATTTTTATGATGTGAAATCTGCTGAATTTAATTTGTAAACAGCAAATTGATTTTGACTGTGATTCAGATGACGGAGATACGACAAATAATGGCTGTGATAACCGACATTTTAAAGTCTTGCAAACTCAACTCCACTTAGCAGCTCTAAAAGATACGTGATACTTGCTAAAATGTTTCTACGTTAACACGTCAAAAGACTCCTGTATTCAAATATTTTTTTCCTTAAAAAGGGAATAGAAGGTCCTGACGACAGATATTTAACCTGGGGAGTGCAGCAACAACCTTAGTTAAAGTGTTAGCGAAACATGGCGTCGCCCACCGTCATGTTGCAGTGACTCTCAAAGCGCGTCTGTTCAGACAACAAATGCGTAACTCGTGTATGACCTCGGCGTTCTGTCTGAACTGATAACCCACCCGTGACGGGTTTTTGATAAGTTCGCGATCCAATGAAACCAGAAAAATATAATTTCGACGTCAGTTCGACCATTTCTGTTCACCGCGTGGAGCAACGGTCTAGTGTGTTTTGATATGATATCCGTTTATTCCGTTCAAATTTCCGCTGAAGATTTTTAAAACACTAGAAAAGGTAAGATTTAAAATAAAACAGTTTTAAGTTCATTTTTTAAACGATAAAAGAACGATAAGCTTTCTTGAAAGCAAAAATATGAAGAGATAAAAAAAAACAAAAACAAATGTGCATTTACGTTTTGAATCAAACTACATTATTAAAAAAAAAACTGATTAAATATTACCTATTCCGAAAAAAACGAGACTGAACTGAGAAATGAAAAGAACCTGGATAGAAACTGAATGTTCGATGAGAGAAAAATATGTATACAAGTATATATCATTTTGAAAAACCTGATGAAGTAACTAGACACATTCCATATTTAGACTTCTCCGGTCTTTCCTATCGTTCAAAGAAAAAAAAAACAGAAAGAAAATATTCCAACAGCAGCACAGAGAAGAGAATGAACCTGTGAATATTCCAACAGTAGCACAGAGAAGAGAATAAACCTTTGAATATTCCAACAGTAGCACAGAGAAGAGAATAAACCTGTGAATATTCCAACAGTAACACAGAGAAGAGAATAAACCTGTGAATATTCCAACAGTAGCACAGAGAAGAGAATAAACTATTCCAACAGCAGCACAGAGAAGAGAATAAACCTGCGAATATTCCAGCAGAATCACAAAGTGGACAATAAACATTTGATTGGACGGAGAGAATAAGTTGTTTTCTCTGATTATGCTTATAATCGATCGATCTACGTTTGAAAGGTAAATACTTTAATCTGTCCGATTTTATCTGTTTCTTAGCTTTTGTCACTTAACTGTTGTATATCCATCTCAGGGTAGACGTTTTGTGTGTTTGTTATTTGTTTTTCGATTTTTATTTCGGGTAAAACCTTCTCCATTATTTGATTATTTTCATTCCATATTTCAGAACTGAGAATATAGCACAATCAGAACTGAGAATATAGGACAGTCAGAACTGTTGGATATTATGACTCCAAGGAAACTTGCCCGTATGAGACTCTGTTTGATGCAGACTTTTCGCTGTTTTGTGCTTTAAATCTGTGTTAGAGACACAGAGAGTATATTTCAGACGGAGAGAGACAAGAATATTAGGAATGCTTCTAATAAGACCATTGCCAGACACGCGAAAGGCCATTTGTGCTCCTGAATGTGATATAGAAGTTGTAGTGAAATTTCTCAATTGTGAAAGTGTTAAATGCCAGTAGTGTTTTCGCGTGGATGTACAGTACTTTGTGATACCTGGAAGAAAATCTTTTGGAGTTTATAAGATTTCCCCTCGAGGACTGGAAAATTTAGAAACATGAAAAAAGGGAGATCAAAGAAGCGGAGAGTGGAAGGTAACAGGTAAGTTTGTGTCTCTATCTATCTGTCTATCTATCTGTATGTCTGTCTATTTGTCCGTCCGTCCGTCCGTCCACCTGCCTACCAGCCAGTCTATCTTTCCATCAAATCATCTATTAAATATATCTTTGGGATGCTAGTATGCTTGTATATGTTAAAAATAGATAAAGTTAGCAAGACAACGAGACAGACACACATATAGTTGAAGAATAATAGTGGCAGACAAGAAAACCCTCTACTATTTTCATTAAAAGAAAAATTTCATATCTTGATTTTAAATTTCAGGACCAATATGTTTTTTGGGAGACCACAGAGAAAACATATCATCATTAAGGATACACATGAGAACTGTAACTTCTTAAAAAACATGAAGAAAACACATACAGACTGTAGAGAGTATGCAGAATGCAGTGTGCAGGAAGGGAATTCAGAAACATGGCCACGGTTTGGTACCATACACAAAACTACGATAATGGAGAACACGTCACATAATAAAAGCCCCAACCTACAAATAAGAATCAGAGGGTACAGCATCCGGTTATATTTTTAGCAGCGTGAAACACTTTCTGAAGCTACATCTATGTTAAGCTGACGTGAGTCCTCGTGTGATCTGAACAGAGAATCGCAATGGACGTGTCTGGGAAGGCATCTGAGTTTTGTCGGGATATTTTTTTATTCTTTTCTTGCTGTTTTTTTGTCCCTTCTTTTATTGATTTGCTGGACGGGCTGAAATAAACAGGTAGGCTAAGAATGGAAGAGGGAGGACATTGCTAAATCCATGTTGGAAAGACTGCTGGGAAAATGAAGAGCGTAAGTGGAAGAACAGTATAGTTACGAAGAGATTGCTGGAGCTAGGACAAACTAAGGGTGGCTGGCAGGGAATCTGAACTGTGTGGCAGAAAACGTATCGCAAACAACTAACATTTGACAGGAACTATTAAGTAAACACACTCTCGGGGATGAACGCTGCGGCATATATGGGGCATATATGGGTCAGTCCTGAATGCAATGACGCCGGAGTCTGATTTTTTTTTTTTTTTACATTTTTCTTTTATTGAATCATATCTGCATAAATTAAGAAAGATTATGTTGTAAATTCAGATTTCTGTAAACCTTTCTTTAACCCTATTCCGCGCTGAAATTAAACTCAAAAGTGTAAAAATGTTAGAAAACTGATCTCGCTCGTCCGCACTTCCTCAACAAACAGAGAGATTTATACAGGAAATCGCATGATGTCTCAACTTCAGACCTTTGCCGAAGAGCACCTGGTTACTCTTGCATAGTAGTAAATACATTTCTGTCTTCATGAAAAGCTCCATATTCTGCACCAAAGAATGGGACAGTTTTATAGCGACAGAAGGCGTGAAAATTTTAATTGAAAGTATTCTTAGTTCTTTCTCCATTATCTAGGAGGTGTGTGTGTGCGTGTGTGTGTGTGTGTGTGTGTGTTTGTTTGTTTGTTTGTTTGTTTGTTTGTTTGTTTTCGTTCGTTCGTTCGTTCCTGACTCAGTCTTTGCCTGCCTTCCTACCTGCCTGTCTGTCTGTCTGTCCGTCTATCTGCCTGCCTGTCTGTCTGTCTATTTGCCTGCCTGCTTGTCTGTCTTTCTGTCTACCTGCCTACCTGCCTTCCTGCCTGCCTGTCTGCCTGCCTGTCTGTCTGTCTGTCTATCTGCCTGCCTGTCTGTCTGCCTTCCTGCCTGAATGTCTGTCTGTCTGTTTGCCTGTCTGTCTGCCTGCCTGTCTGTCTGCCTGTCCATCTACCTGCCTTCCTGCCTGCCTGTCTGTCTGTCTGCCTGCCTTCCTGCCTGCCTGTCTGCCTGTCTATCCGTCCTTCCCTCCCTCCCCCAGTCCAATGTTCGAAGAAACTTGCTAGCATTAATATTTTTGACTCGAGAAAGAAAAAAAATGATTGAACTGAATTCAAGGTTCAATGACAAACCTTCAGACAATACAGATATCCGTGAAAATAGCTCAAAATGTAAACAGAATGTATTTTAATCAGTTCTTTGCTGTGTAAGATATTGATACAGTTTTTAAAGCCCAGTACAAAATGTTTGCTGTTTCTATTTCCCGTGGTTTGCCAAAGTCTGTGCCCTGTGTTGTACGGTTCACGATGTGTGTCATAGTTGATTAAGAAAATGAAGACATTGAAACCTTATGGACAGAACTGTATCAAGAAACAAGCAAGCATCGATAAAACTGAAATTAAGTTTAGAAGTTTAGGGCTGAAAATTGTGTTCTTGATCTTTTATTTGTTTCGAACAAAGTAATATTGATTTGATAACTTTTTTTTCTTCATTTGAAACCTATGAACCTTTGCAGTTTAGACTAGATGTAAATTATGTATGTACAGAATGTAAGTAAGGCGAGTACAGCGTTGCAGATGTTCGTCCACAAGCAAAGTATCCAAATGTCTATTAAACCAATTATTTTATTCCTAGGTCAGTCAATTGCATGTCCCTTGGGGAACTTTGCCTCCCTAACAGCTCTCATGTAGGCCTCTCGTTTGTAAGCAAGATGCCCTGCTGCTGATGCGTCCATACGCAGATCATAAACGATGTTTTGCAGCCCTCTTCGTTTTGGTCTTCCTCACTTTCTTTTTCCCATTATGTATCCTTCTCATATAGAGATTCTTATGGCGTTTAACATGTCCAAAATATTTAAGTCTTCTGCTTATTTACTAGCCAGCCTTCTTCAATATTTAGTTTATTGAAATATTTGTTCTTTTTTATGTCCATGATATCTGAAGAACTCTTCTGTAGCATTTACATTCAAAGGCGTTTATGTGTTTCTCAGCTGTTTTGTTAAGTGTCCAGGTCTCACAGGCATATGTTGCGATTGGAAAGGTGCATGCCCTTTAAAATCTTATTTTTATAGTTCTGTCTATTCTTCTCCACAGCTTATTTTGTTGGTTTATTTCTTGAAGAGCGATAGATATTCTCCTTTTAATTTCCCTCATTGTATCTCCATTATTAGTTATAGTTATGACCCAGGACATTCAAAACTCTCCACTTCCTCCACTTTTTCCTCATTGATAGATATATCAGCTGCCTTATTTGTGTTGTCAGTTGTCATCAATTTAATTTTCATTGCATTAAGATAAAACTGTAACAACTGGAGAGGAGTAACCTGAATATCAGTTATGTCAAAAGTATTCTGCAAGGTCATTTTGAGTAGACTCAAAGATATAGTGGATACTGCAATGAGAGAAGAACAAGCAGGATTTCGAAAAGGGAGAAGCTGTCTCGACTAGATCTTTACTCTCAGAATAATACTTGAAGAACATATTGAAATGCAGAAACCATTAATACTGAACTTCATAGATTTTAAAAAGGCATTTGATAGCATACACATAGATTCAGTATGGAGAATTTTAAGTCTATATGGAATACCATCTAAAATTGTCAACATCATTAAGGACTTCTATAATGGATATGTCTGTGCAGTCAAGACAGAAGAAGGGATGAGAGAATTGTTCCAGATTGAAACAGGCGTGAAACAAGGATGTATACTGTCTCCTTTACTTTTTGGGATTACAATAGACTTCATAATGAAAAAAATTCTGCACAGGTAACACAGGTATTGACTGGGTACATGGGACCCAGATAGAAGATCTTGATTTTGCTGATGACATAACTCTTATCAGTAATAATGTGAACTCCATGCAAGAAAAAATAGATAGCCTGTCTTCATGGCTGGCAAAATAGGACTTGAAATTAACAAGGACGAAACAAAAAATAATGAAAATTCCTCTCAATCAAAATGGAAAAATACACATAGAAGGGACAGATATTGAAGAAGTCAATCAATTTGCATACCTTGGCAGTTACATAGACCAGGATGGTGACACTAGAAAGGAAGTTATGATCAGAATTGCAAAAGCAGCATCAGTCTTCAAGAATCTTGAGAACATATGGAATTCAAAAGTTACAAGCACAAAAACCAAGTTAAGACTATTCAATTCAAATATAATATCCACCCTCATTTATGCAAATAAAAGCTGGAAAACAACTAAAGAAATTGACTCTTTTGAAAACAAATGCATAAGGAAAATACTCGGCATCAAGTGGAACGAATTCAAGAAGAATGCAGAGATAAGACAGATGACTGAACAACAACCAGTCTCATGGGTGATCAGGAAAAGGAGATGGACATATGTTGGTCACTTGGTGAGAAGAAATGATCAGAGAATCCCAAAACAAGCTATCAAGTGGAACACAACAGGCCGAAGAAAAAGAGGCAGACAGCGTGAAACTCTGAAGAGGACATTATTAAGAGAGGCCAAATTAACAGGCATAAAATCCTTTGATGAGGTTGAAAGACTCGCCGAAGACAGGAAAAATTGGCGAACTACTTTACGAGCCCTATGTGACGTTTAACGGCACGGGAAGGATAATAAGATTAAGATAAAAGTTTTTCTCTTCACTACTTTTACGAATTGACATAATTAGTTTTTCCATTCCTTTTTGTGTTGTGGACAGTAATATGAGTCAGTCAATAATTTTTCTTAATCTTTACCTGTTAATCCTTTCTTCCTGCCAGTCTGTCTGTTGTTAGTTAATCCTTCCTTCTTGCCAGTCTGTTGTCCGACTGTCATTTCGTCCAGTCTCTCCTCTCTTTAGACAAACAAATAATATACTTTTAGATCACAGCTATCAGTCTGTCTGTTGTCCGACTGTCATTTCGTCCAATCTCTCCTCTCTTTAGACAAACAAATAATATAGGTTTAGATCACAGCTGTCAGTCTGTCTAACCTGTTCATCTTTCTTCGGTCCTCCTGTTACCGCAGTCTTCTTATCACGACTGAAGAAACAAAAATGACGAGTGGTTTTTTCCGTTTGCAAAATTGCATGAGGTAATATAAATATACTTTCTGGCGCTGTTCATTCCCCTCTCTTCTCCTTTTCCCTTATTTGTGCAGTAACCGGAAATTATATTATCTAAAATGGTTACGCGCCAGGAAATTTAACTTCTGTCGTGTCCATTTCTTCGGAAGGTAACAAATTCCTGCGGTTTACACTGCAGATATGGCGTCCTGGATGTGTGTTAGCATACTACCGCTGATGGTATCTTTTGTGAAATTTGTTAGCGCTGTAATTTGTCCATGTTTGCTTGTGTGGGCAGCCAGTTAAGCCGACAGCAAGCTTCAGTTAGAAACTACGGCCCTTGATATCAGTAATATTCCTTAGTCACAGAAGCGGAACCAGGAAGACAGGCATCACCAACAGTATACAGTGTATGTGGGCATTGGGGCGTAACAGAATCATTGAGAGTATGAGTATTAACTAGTCCAGCACAGTGGTTCCCAGAGTGGGGCATACGGCCCGCTCCCCCACCCCACGATCTTTCAAATCTGGGGGGGGGGGCAGTAAGAGAAAATCTAAAAGCCTCAGAAATGAGCTAAAACAGGTTTTCTTTAAGGGCCCTTAGGATGAAGGCAGGACCCTGAGAACTTTTGGAACCAGTCAGTCAGTCATTTGCATGTCCCTTGCAGAACTTTGCCCCCCCCCCACTAACAGCTCTTCTGTAGGCCTCTCGGTTGTAAGCAAGATGCCCATTCGCAGATCATCAGTGATATCCTGCAGCCATCTTCCTCTCTTTCTTTTTCCTATTATATACCCTTCCAATAGGTCTTCTCTAAATTCTCATGACGTTTAATGTGTCCAAAATATTTAAGTTTTCTCTCTTTAATCCTTTTTACTTTCTTTAATATTTAGTTCTTGTAGTAAGGATATATTTGTTCTTTTTTTTTGTGCCCATGATATCTGAACTCTTCTGTAGCATTTACATTCAAAGGCGTATATGTGTTTCTCAGCTGTTTTGTTAAGTGTCCAGGTCTCACAGGCATATGTTGTGATGGGAAAGATGCATGTCCTTAAAAATCTTATTTTTGTAGTTCTGTCTGTTCCTCTCCACAGCTTTACTTGTTTTATTTTTTTTAAGAGCGAAAGATGTCCTCCTCCTTATTTCCCTCACTGTGTCTCCGTTCTTAGTTAATAGTGATCCAAGATATTCAAAACTCTCCACCTCTTCCCATTTTTCCTCATTGATATATATTTCAGCTGCCTCATTTGTTTTTTCAGTTTCTTCACATTAAGATAGAGATTTTGCTCTTCACTATTCTTGCGGACTGACATAATTAGTTTTTCCATTCCTTTTTGCGTTGTGGACACTAATACTGTGTCATCAGCATATCTAATCTCTAGTATATCATAACCTCCATTTTTTTCTATCTCTCTCTCTCTCTCTGAACCTTAAGTGCCCAGGGCATACGGGGCTTCCGCAAGGGTTTTCCACAAATGCCTGTCGTTTGCCTTTTTTTCTGCTCTTGCCCAGGTGAGCCCTCTATTGCTCATCATCCTTTCTGTTGTTCTTCTCCATGTCTCTTTTGGTCTACCCATACTTCTGTTCCCCTGTGGTGTCCATCTTAGTGCTATTTTTGGTAGTGAGTTGTCAGTCACTCCTAGCACATATCCCAACCATCGCCAGCGTCTTTCCTCAATAATTGTTGTCAGTGGCTTCATCTGCATATCTGCCAATAAGATGTTATTTCTTATGGTGTTTGGCCTAAATATTTTTTCTAATTCTTCGTAAACATTTAGTCTGGAAAGAATTTAACTTGTTTTCTATGGTTTTGGTGATTTTCCAGCATTCACTACCATAGAGTAGTACACTTAGAACATTACTCTTAAATATCCTGATTTTCATATTTATGCTTAGTTTTTTTTTATTTCCATATAGTCTGCAGCATTGCAAAAGCCTGGTTTGCTCTAGTAAGTCTACTGTTGGTGTCCTCTGTGCTGTCTCCATTTTCTACTACTCTACATCCATTTTTTATGGTATCGTAATATTCCTTGTCTACATCTTCTCTAACATTCGGAACCACTAAGTCAAGGAAAAAAAAAACATAACAAAAATTCTTCATTCTGTTCAAGAACACCTGGTAGGCTAAAATTTCATCAGACCTTGAAAGTTGTATACGTTTTTTGCCCCATATAATAAAGCATTTATCTTTCACTTATTTTCTCTCTGTAAGTCATTCATCGTCGAGTGGTCCTTGCAGAATGTCACGAAGAACTGTCGAATTTTTTCCCGTTAAAAAAAGAAACCCTTGAAAGCGTGTCCAGTAACTTCCAAGAGAATACACACAGTAATGAATATAGTTACTATTTATAGAAGACCTGTTAACCCGTTCTCATGTGTCCCAGAAATCAAATGAAAGGAAAAGTAAACATTAAAAATATTCTTCTGATACTGAACATAATATCTGTATTAATGTTAAAGAGAATATTTCTTTGCTTTATGTTTTAGTAAAACTGAGTAAGACCGTGTCTTTCAAACACTGGCTCGTAGGAGAACATCTTGTGTATAATCAGGCGCTCTAGAACACAGTAAAAAGATATAACCATGCAGGGCGCGCTGCAACACGATTACAGCACAGTATAGTAGAATATGGGAAAATAAAAATATTACGAATGCGAAAACAGTTATTTTTGTGCAGTAATGATTTTGTTTTTGCTACAACATGTTACAAAGAAATATCTTTTTTATGTTTTGATTAATGTCCAAAAAAAAAAGAGGCAACTTTCAGCTTGAAATAGTTTGTTTGATTTTGAGGATCTATCTATCTATCTATCTGTCTGTCTGTCTGTCTGTCTGTCTGTCTGTTCTGTCTGTTCTGTCTGTTCTGTCTGTCTGTCTGTCTGTTCTGTCTGTCTGTCTGTCTGTCTGTCTTACCTTACCTTACCTACCTACCTACCTATCTACCTACCTATATCTTTCTCTCTCACTCTCTCTCTATCTCTATCTGTCTTTCTTACTTTCTTACTCTCTCTCTCTCTGTCACTCACTCTCTCTTTCTGACTTTCTCCCTCCCTGTCTTACATTATGTCTCTCTCTCTCTCTCTTGGTTACTTTCTCTTTCTCTCTCTATCTCGCTCTCTCTCTCTCTCTCTCTCTCTTTCTTTCTTTCTCTCTCTCTCTTTCTTTATCTCCCTCTCTCTCTCTCTCTTTCTTGTCTTTACTGCCAAAGACAAATGGGGCTACTTGTAGCAAGAGATGTCCACTTTTCCCCGTCCTTCGCTGTCTTCCTGGCTGTCTCCCATGTCAGTCCCGTGTTTACCAGCATTTTCTCTGTTGCACGTCTCCATGCCCCCTTTGTGTCGTCCTATGCTTCTTTTACCTGTGAATGCCACATCACCGCTGTTCCTGGTAGGGATTTATCGGCCATTCTCATAATGTGGCCAGTCCATTGCCACCTTCTCCTTTCAGTCACTGTTGATAGTGGTGTCATGTCTGTCTCTCTTAACAAGAGGTCATTACTGATAGTATTTGGCCAGAGCACTCCTGTAATTTTGCGTACACACAGTTTGGAGGTGTCAGGTGTATGTGAAGTGTACGGGATATGTATATATATATATATATATATATATCTTGTATCTTATATCCTTCCCTTGCCGTTAAACGTCACATAGGGCTCGCAGGGTAGTTCGCCAATTTTTCCTGTTTCGGCGAGTCTTTCAACCTCATCAAAGGATTTTATACCTGTTAATTTGGCTTCTCTTTACAATGTCATCTTCATAGTTTCACGCGGTCTTCCTCTTTTTCTTTGGCCTGTTGTGTTCCATTTTGTAGCTTGTTTTTGGGGATTATCTGACTGTTTCTTCTCGCCACGTGCCAACATATGTCCATCTGCTTTTCCTGATCACCCATGAGACTGGTTGTTGTTCAGTCATCTGTCTTATCTCTGCATTCTTCTTGAATTCGTTCCACTTGATGCCGAGTATTTTCCTTAGGCATTTGTTTTCAAAAGAGTCAATTTCTTTAGTTGTTTTCCAGCTTTCACTTGCATAAATGAGGGTGGATATTATATTTGAATTGAATAGTCTTAACTTGGTTTTTGTGCTTGTAACTTTTGAATTCCATATGTTCTCAAGATTCTTGAAGATTGATGCTGCTTTTGCAATTCTGATCCTAACTTCCTTTCTAGTGTCACCATCCTGGTCTATGTAGCTGCCAAGGTATGCAGATTGACTTCTTCAATATCTGTCCCTTCTATGTGAATTTTTCCATTTTGATTAATGGGAAGTTTCATTATTTTTGTTTAGTCCTTGTTAATTTCAAGTCCTATTTTGCTAGCCTGTGAAGACAGACTATCTGTTTTTTTTTCTTGCATGGAATTCACATTATTACTGATAAGTGTTATGTCATCAGCAAAATCAAGATCTTCTAGCTGGGTCCCATGTACCCAGTCAATACCTGTGTTACCTGTGCAGAATTTTTTCATTATCAAGTCTGTTGTAATCCCAAAAAGCAAAGGAGCCAGTATACATCCTTGTTTCACGCCTGTTTCAATCTGGAACCATTCACTCATCCCTTCTTCTGTTTTGACTGCACAAACATATCCATTGTATAAGTCCTTAATGATGTTGACACTTTTAGAAGGTTTTCCATATAGACTTAAAATTCTCCATAATGAATCTCTGTGTATGCTATCAAATGCCTTTTTAAAGTCTATGAAGTTCAGTATTAGTGGTTTTTTGCTTTTCAATATGTTCTTCAAGTATTATTCTTAGAGTAAAGATCTGGTCGAGACAGCTTCTCCATTTTCGAAATCCTGCTTGTTCTTCTCTCATTGCTGTATCCACTATTTCTTTAAGTCTATTCAAAATGACCTTGCAAAATACTTTTGACACAACTGATATTAAGGTTACTCCTCTCCAACTGTTACAGCCACTAAGGTTGCATTTTTTTGTATTTTAACAATGATTCCTGTTTTTCAATTTAGAAGGGACCTTTTCTTCTTTCCAAATCTTATTAAACTTTCTGTGTAATTGTTTCATGTTGTCGCTATTGATACCTTTTAACATTTTGGGTGTTATTTCATTTTCACCTGCAGCTTTGTTGTTAGCCATTAAATTCACCGCTGTTTCAGTTTCATGCAATGTAATTTCATCTAGGTTGACATTTAGTTGTGGGGCTGGTAAGTCAGTTTTAAGATTTAACAATTCTTTTGGATGTGGTCGATTAAGTATTTCTTGGAAGTGTTAAGCCCATCTTTGCTTTTGGTCTTTACTTGAGGTTAATAAGGTTCTAGTTTTGCTAAGGATTGGTCTTTCTTTAGATGTAATAGTACCTGTTAGCCTCTTTTGTATGTTATATAAAGTTTTGCTGTCTCCTGTTTTTGCTGCTTTCTCTGCCTCTTTCGCCATATTGTCTATGTATTCTTTTATCCCTTCTAGCTGAACTTTTTACTTTCTTGTCTATTTCTTTATATGTTGCTTTCACCAGATCTTCTCCAAGGTCTGCTTTTACATTCAACATGTCTAATCTGGCTGCTCGTCTTTCATGTATGTACTTCCATGTGTTCTCTGATATCTATGCTTTTCTATTTCGTTTTTTTTCAGTCCAGTGCTTGCTATTGCTGCTGTGATTATGGATGTGCTGTGAGAATTCCATAATTCATCTATACCTATCTCCTCTACTTCACTGGGTGTTGTGGAACGATTGGCAAGTTCTTTTTTGAAATTACTGTTAGTATTCTCTTCTTGTAGGCTGTGGCTGTTTATTTTTCTGTGTACTGATTTCTTGTGTTGGCTTTTCAGTTTTAGTTTTATTTTCCCTATGCACAGGTTGTGATCACTGTTAACATCTGCACCCCTATAAGCCCTTACATCTATCAGAGATGTTCTATATTGCTTTCTAATACAAAAATGATCTATCTGGTTTCTAGTTCTATGATCTGGAGATATTCACGTTGTTTTATGTATCTCTTTGTGTGGAAATATTGTGCCTCCAATGTCCATGCCCTCTATTAGACATATTTCAATGAATCTTTCTCCGTTCTGATTAACCATGTCAATTCCTTCTTTCCCCATCACTTTTTCAACGTCGGTGTTATCTTTACCTTCCTTAGCGTTGAAGTCTCCCATAGAAATTAGGATGTCGTGTTTATGGATTATGTTGATGATTTGTTGCAATTGGTGATAGAAATCGTCTGTCACCTCCTCTTCTGCATCGTTCGTGGGTGCATACAACTGTATTATTGTCATTATTCCTTGTCTTTGGTTGTATCTTGCTCGTATTATACAACTGTTCACTGGTTCCCATTCTACAAGGCTCTTTGCTGCTACATTTGACATAATAATACCTACCCCTTCTCGATGTTTACCGTCGTTTCTGCCTGAATGTATTATTAATATACCGTTTTCCACCGATCTTTTACCTGGCCATCGCATTTCACTGATGCCCAGTACGTCTAGATGGTGTCCCTCCATTTCTTTGATGACCTACGTAGTTTTTTTTTTTTGGTGCTGCCATCGTTCTCACATTCCAGAATCCATTCTTTATCACATGTTTGGGGCCGACGACTGAGCTCTTCAGAGTTGGCATCCCTGATGCTCGGTTGGTTTCTCTGCGAGTTTCCGTAACGATATAGTTTTTTTCCCATCTGGAGTTGCCTCTAGATAGGTCCCAGGATAAGACTGTAAGCCTTATGCCCACCTCCCGGTAAAGGATATGTGACAGATCAAGCGGAATTCCGCTGATTTCTGCATGACGGCGAGAGCGTTAAAAAAACGTCAGCCATCTTGCACGTCACACCATATATATATATATATATATATATATATATATATATATATATATATATATGTTTATTTCTGCCGTTTTTGTTCCTTGTATGTCATGCATAACAACTGGGGGTTATGAAATACCAGAGATTAATATGCTGATAACACAGTATTACTGTCCACAACACAAATAACAATTGGAGGTTATGAAATACCAGAGATTAGATATGCTAATGACACAGTATTACTGTCCACAACACAAAAAAGAATCTGAAAAACTAATTATGTCAGTCCGTAAGAACAGCGAAGAGCAAAACCTCTATCTTAATGCAAAGAAAACTAAATTGGTGACAACTGACAAAACAAATAAGGTCGCTGAAATATGTATCAATGAGGAAAATTTGGAAGAAGTGGAGAGTTTTTAATATCTTGGATAACTACTAACTAATAATAGAGATACAATGAGGGAAATTAAAAGAAGGGCATCTATCGCTCTTCATAAAGTAAAACAACTAAAGAAGCTGTGGAGAGAAATAGACAGAAGTACAAAAATAAGATTTTTAAGGGCATGTATCTTTCCCATCGCAACATATGCCTGTGAGACCTGGATACTTAACAAAACAGCTGAGGAACACATAAACGCCTTTGAATGTAAATGCTACAGAAGAGTTCTTCAAATATCATGAACACAAAAAAAGAAGAAATATATCCATACTACAAGAACTTAATATTGAAGAAGGCTGGCTAGTAAAGAGGATTAAACAAAGAAAAGCTAAATATTTTGAACACTTTAAACGTCATGATAATCTAGAGAACACCATCTTGGAAGGGTACATAATGGAAAAAGAAAGAGAGGAAGACCAAGGCAAAGATGGCTGCAAGAAATCGTTGATGATCTGCAAATGGATGCATCAGCAGTAGGGCATCTTGCTCACAACCGAGAGGCATACAGGGAAGCAAAGTTACGCTCAAATGAATGAATGAATGAATGAATGAATGAATGAATGAAATGACGTTATGCATGGAAGTCTAGTCTTTGTCTTCCTTTTCTTTTTTTGTCCTGAATATTTTTGGATGAATAAAACAGAAGTGAGAATGAAAAACTTGGGAGTTTTTTTTAATGAAATACATTTTCTTTGAGAAAAAAAATCAGTATTTATCTGCCTTTTATTATCAGCATCATCAGGTGCCGTGCCGGTAGGCGTTGGATGACTGCTTCTCCGCAAGTCTCTTATCTTTGATACGTATTTTCAGTCTGCGACTTTTTGCTGTGTCGTCGAGTTTAGACTGACCATGACTGAACTATTGAAGTCGATTCGGTTGCTTTTTTTTGCACATATCTCTTGGTCTTATCCTGCCTCTCTTCCCACCTATTTTTCCTGTTGGTTTGATGTTTACAAATCCTCCTCTTTTCACGGCGACTGTTCGTTTCCTTGTGGGTTTACTTAGGTTTCTATCTACATTTGGTTTTGGTGGATATTCCGTACTTGTCATCTTGGCTGTCGTGGCATTGTTTAGAATTCTTGTTAAGAAACCATATCTCTGTTGCCTCTATTGATCTCTGTATCGGTCTATTGATCGTCCGTGGCTCACTTCCACGGAGTAGAAGTTTCGTTATGCACTGTACTTGTAAATATTAGCAACATATTTGTGGATGTTGTAAAATCCACTAAAATCATTGCGGTTGCCTTTCTTCATCCGGTACAAAATGTATGAGTGTGATATTAAATGTATGAGTGTGATGTTAAATGTATGAGTGTGATATTAAATGTATGAGTGTGATATTAAATGTATGAGTGTGATATTAAATGTATGAGTGTGATGTTAAATGTATGAGTGTGATATTAAATGTATGAGTGTGATGTCGAATGTATGAGTGTGATATTAAATGTATGAGTGTGATGTTAAATGTATGAGTGTGATATTAAATGTATGAGTGTGATGTCGAATGTATGAGTGTGATATTAAATGTATGAGTGTGATGTTAAATGTATGAGTGTGATGTTAAATGTATGAGTGTGATATTAAATGTATGAGTGTGATATTAAATGTATGAGTGTGATGTTAAATGTATGAGTGTGGTATTAAATGTATGAGTGTGATATTAAATGTATGAGTGTGATGTTAAATGTATGAGTGTGATATTAAATGTATGAGTGTGATGTCGAATGTATGAGTGTGATATTAAATGTATGAGTGTGATGTCGAATGTATGAGTGTGATATTAAATGTATGAGTGTGATGTCGAATGTATGAGTGTGATATTAAATGTATGAGTGTGATGTTGAATGTATGAGTGTGTGAATTTTGAGAGAGGAAGGTCATAATGTCAGAAAACCCTACGTTTCTTGTTGGAAATGAACTTCATTAGTTCGTTGGTTATTGTGCTCTACAACTTGCTCTGCTTCTCTCCTCCTTCAAATGTAATGGAAATTATATATATATATATATGTATGTAATATATATATATATATATATATATATATATATATATATATATTGTACATTAAGTGCCCAAGCCAACTGGGGCTTCCGGAAGGGTTATCCACAAACGCCTGTCCTTTGCCTTTTTTCCGATCTTGCGCAAGTGAACCCTCTGTTGCTCAACATCCTCTCTATTGTTCTTCTCCATGTCTCCTTTGGTCTACCCTCACTTCTCATTCCCTTGTGGTGTCCATCTTAGTGTTATTTTTGGTAGTACGAGGGGTGATTGATAAGTTCTTGTCATAATGTACAAATACTTGAAATACACAGTACATATTAGGTGCATTTGTAGATCAGATTAATGTAAGATTAAACACCAAGTTTCAAGAAATTAACTGCAACCAATTATTTTTAACAGGCTACTGAAGTGGTAAGGGGTGGCAGAAATTGAGAAAATGGATGCAATTTCTCACCGACCAGTCATTCGCTACCTCTGCATCAAGGGCTTATTATCGAAGGAGATCCACGAGGATATGGCAGAGACTCTAGGGGAGAGTGCCCCTTTTTATAGCACAGTGAAGAAATGGGCAGCTCAGTTCAAACATGGAAGGGACAGTCTGGAAGATGATCCCTGTCCAGGAAGACCAAGAATGGTAATCACCGATGAAACCACCGTCAGAATCCATGACATGATAATGGAGGATCGAAGACTAACTGAGCGCTACATTGCTACTGAGTTGGGCATCTCCCAGGAACCTATTCATGCCATTATTCACAATGATCTTTCTCAATTGACAAAGGTCTCTGCTCGATGGGTCCCGAAACTTCTTGGAGCTGATCACAAACGACAGCGTCTCAACATGTCAAGAGACAATCTGGGCCAATTTTCTGCACATCCTGAAAAGTTTCTTCAGCAGTTTGTGACTATGGATGAGTCTTGGGTTCATCATTTTCAACCAGAAACCAAAGAACAGTCAAAGCAGTGGGAACATCATGGGTCCCTATCTCCAAAGAAAGCAAGGGTGGTTCTGTCTGCAGGAAAAGTGATGCTTCCATCTTTTGAGATTCAGAGGGTGTGCTATTGGTAGACTATCTTCAAAAGGACAGAACGATCACAAGAGCCTATTATACGCTAATCTCGTGAAGCAACTACGGGTCAAATTGAAGGAAAAGCGTCGAAGGAAATTGACGAGAGAAGTCATCTTTCATCAAGACAATGCTCCAGTTTAGAAGTCGGCGGTGGCGATGGCTGCCATTCATGAATGCAGCTTCCAGCTTATTGAGCATCCTCCTTATTCCTAAGATTTGGCCCCATCGGACTATTACCTGTTTACCAAACTAAAAAAGGAGCTCAGTGGTCGCAAATTTGCTTCAGATGATGATGTCATTCATGCTGTAGACCACTTTCTACTGGCACAAGATCCTGACTTTCAGAAAGAAGGGATCTGTATGCTCCAGGATCGCTGGACTAAGTGCATAAACTTTCAAGGGGACTATGTTGAGAAATAACCCAACAAAGTTGTCCATAAATAATCCGTTGTACCTTATGCCGAAAACATATCAGTCACCCTTTTAAAGTCGTCAGTTATCCGGGGCGCATATACCATTCATCGCCAACGTCTTTCCTCAATAATTGCTTTCAGTAGTTTCATCTGCATTTCTGCCAACAATATGTTATTTCTTACGGTGTTTGGCGAAAATATTCTTCTGATTCTTCGTAAACATATAGTCTGGGAAAAAATTCAGCTTGTTGTCTATGGTTATGGTGATTTGTGGTGAAGGCCGGAAATGATGTTCATTAGTTCGCTAATTATTATGCTTGTAACTTGTTATGCTCCTGTCCTCCTTCAAATTTAACGGAAATAATTAACATATATAAATAGGAAGTTAGAATTAGAATTGCAAAAAGCAGCACTGACCTTCATGAATCTTGAGAACGCATGACACTGAAAAATTATAAGCACAAAAACCAGGCTAAGATTATTTCTTCTTCTTCTTCTTCTTTTCGTTTTTACCATCAAGATCGCCCCGTGATCCTGCTGAATTTACTCCTGTGGTTCTCGCGATAGTCTCATTTAGGATGGAGGCTCAGAGCACCGTGGGGATTAGGCCTTTATTCTCGGAGGGTCACAGAAGCGACATTGCGTGAGACTGTGATTTTCGTTGCACCAGTTTAGTCTAGAGTTGGACTTCCTCACCGAAAGACCTCGACGTGGTTTGGATATGAATATATCCCCGCCGGGTGAGAGATGGCTGCCCATCCAGCCTAGAGTTGGACTTTCTCACCGGAAAACCTCAACATGATTTGGATGTGAATACATCTCCTCGGGCGAGAGGTGGTTGCCTATCTAGACTGCCCTGGTCCAGTGTTTCCGACTTCAGCGTTCTATGATCGTGGCCGCCACCATTCCTAGTGGTGACCAGGACGTAGCTTTTGTCGAGGAGGACGAATCCTCATCACTAGTAAGTTTCACCCCTGGGTTAAGCTGGTTTAGGCGTATTATCCCAGTATGGGTGTATATAGGACGTGGCTGGCCTCTAGAGCAGAGGTGCCGTGGTATGAGTAGCCCTCACCGCGAGACTACTGGTCATATCGATAAAACTTCACTTAATCCTTTCCACCACCTTTTCCACGGCGGCGCTGCGCGGCAGCCCTAATCGCGTGTTTCTTCTTTGGCCAGGAGAAATTTCACCCAACCCATGGCAGCTGAGGAAGTCTTGCCAGCAGCGGCTAAGATTATTCAGTTCAAATGTAATATCCAGACTCATTTATGCATACGAAAGCTGGAAAACAACCGAAGAAACAGATAACAAATTAGACTCTTTGGAAATAAGTGCCTAAGGAAAATACTCGGTATAAAGTGGAACGAATTCAAGAACAAAGCAGAGATAAGGCAGATGAGTGAACAACAAACTGTCTCATGGGTGATCAGAAAAAGAAGATGGTCATATGTCGGTTATGGGATGAAAAAAAAAACAGTCAGAGAAGTGGAACACAACAGGCCGAAGAAAAAGAGGTCGACCACGTGAAACTCTAAAGAGGACATTGTTTAAGAGAGGCAAAATTAGTAGGCATAAAATCCAATGATGAGGTTGAAAAGTTGGCCGAAAACAGGAGTGCTTGGCGAACTACGATGCGAACCCTATGTGATGTTTAATGGCATGGGAAGGATTATGATATATATATATCTTACATGGTTCCTCTCCGTGGTACTCCCAGTAACAAGCATAGCTTGGCTAACGATGCAGTGATGGCCATAGTCCCCATGGTGGTGGAGTCTGCTAAAGAAGCATTGCACACCCCCTGCTTTTTAGCTGTACTCCGGGGCTGAAAAAATAGCCACCATAACACGCTCCCACGCCGATACGATGCTGTTCCTCAACATCTCTACATCATCGGCCGCAAAGAACAACAGCTCGCAGTTACAAGGAGTTCGTACAAGTACAAGTACAAGATCTTACATGAAGTTATGTCATATATATATGACGTCACGACATCTGATATAGTTCTATAGCAATTATTTTCAATATCTTTCTTTATCACACAAAATGGGCGTACAAAGTAAATATACAGTCCAAATCTCAGGCATGCTAGCTTTCAGAGAACTCAGAACGCTTCTAGAATCGACTCTAGCATGGAGAAGAACTTTTGTCAACTTTAGCTTAGTCGAATCTGAGGTCAAGCTGTGTCAACACTGGATAACCGTACGGCCGGGCTACAAATTATCTGAAGGAAAGTCTCATAACCCGAATTTTTAAAATGGTAACCTTAATATGAGTTATAAATGATGTTTGCTTAAAACGAGCGATCAGTTTGTGGGCTTATTTTTAGTAAGTTATGAGCCTGGATATAGTTTGTTTAAAAAAAACAAATTCGTTAGTCAGCACATTTAAGGAAAATTTCTTTGGCAGTTAAAAGAAAAAAAAATCCCTGATATTCATTCACGACCCCTATTTACGTGCAATCGAGTTACGGACGTTCGTGCTTTACGGCCGAGATCCCATTGGACTGTTTAATGTTTCCTTATTCATTTTGTGTTTAATTTACAAACATTTCCTTTTCTACATACGCTATAAATTCCCCAGAAGACAAGAGAAGATGATGAACTAACACACTGCACCATCTACTGATGGGTAGAGAGAGAGTATGTATGTGGGTGTGTATGTACGTTTTTGTATGTTACAGAAAAATTCTTACAGTATGACTGTTTATTTAGTATGTTGTAATGCGTATTTTCTGATTGATTGTACATACAGTTATTGAGATAATTTGCACTCTGCTAATATTAAAAATTGATGGTAAACATGTCTTGCCATTTTTAAAATCAGCTACAGTAGTGAACTGCACCTAGTCCTATAACGACCGAAATACTGCCAAATAAACTTACAGCTGGATCCCCCCCCCCCCACCCCGGTCTCCCTTGCACCCGTGTGTCTGCATATGACTATTTCAACTACACTAAAGTTCATGTGGAGATCAGTGCGATAAAAAAACAAAGCATGACTGCACCGTACTATTTGATGGAGAAATCACTGCATTGTTGAAAATCATGTGAATAGTTAGGATTATTTGCTCACTTGAGTGTTCACATAGTCATATTGTGTGAACACAGATTTTAAAAAGAGGTCGTTGGCCTAGATTTGGAGAGGAAAAAAAAATTGACCAATGGCAGCATTATCACGTGATCGTTATTTTTGACTATCCCTTAGTAGAGCAAACAGAGGGACTATCCTTCAAAAAACCCGCAGGATATTGCGGTCGACGGTAAAGTAAATGCGTCCAAGGAATTACATTTGTTAGCCAATAGAAAATTTTGCTGACTTTCTAAAGCCGCCATAGGAGGAAAAGGAGTGTATACCCTTTAAGTTTCTAAATACTTGTCAGTTTTTTTTTCTTTTGTCAAATTTATGTCAGTTCATGAAAGTCACGTCATATCATGCATTATTGCTTTTCAAAATATTGAGTCTTTTCCACACCATCATCTTTTTAAAAAAAACCCTTGTGTACAAACTTATAAAATGGTTTCATATTATTTCCAAGCTTTCTCTTCTCAGCTGTGTACCTTTTCAAACCCAACACTTTTCATTGATGTCAGCGGTTCTGTTATTTGTACTTTTCTTAAGATTTTACTTATAATTCTTCAAACTTTTAGACGCTGTCCGTTTTTGGCACTTAGCGAGCCATAACTGACATCTCTCTCTCTCTCTCTCTGAACCTTAAGTGCCCAGGGCACAAGGGGCTTCCGCAAGGGTTTTCCACAAATGCCGGTCCTTCGCCTTTTTTCTGCTCTTGCCCAGGTGAGCCCTCTATTGCTCAACATCCTTTCTGTTGTTCTTCTCCATATCTCTTTTGGTCTACCCTTACTTCTGTTCCCCTGTGGTGTCCATCTTAGTGCTATTTTTGGTAGTGAGTTGTCAGTCATTCGGAACACATGTCCCAACCGTCGCCATAGTCTTTCCTCAATAATTATTGAGGATACTGGCTTCAGAATTGGAGAATCATAGCTGACTAAGATCATGTCCCACCTCTACGTTGGTAACCCACCCGCCCTCCCCCACCCCCCAGTAACAGGCCCTACTAATGGCTAACGGGGCAGGGATCACTATAGTCCGTGTAGCGACGCAGTCTTCTAAAGAAGTATTGAGACACACTCTGCTTATTACAAGCATTCAGGGACTGAAAAAAAAGCTGCCTTGACCCGCTGTAAAACCGAAACCATGTTGTGCCTCAACATCGTCACTGCGTCGACTGCAAAGAATACCAGCTCGCGGTGTAAGGGAGATTGAAGAAGAAGAAGAAGAACTTCTGCCAGAGACACACCTTTCCACTAGTTCAAAATGGTAATAACGATCAATTACAAACGGATACTTTTAAGAAACAAACAGCTGATTAATCGGAAATCGAATTATGGGCCATTCTTGTCCGTGTTGCCGGGTTTCTGCGAGATTAGACAACGAATGGGTCAGTTTGTTTGCAGAATACCTAATTCATCACTATCGTTAAGTTAAATGTCAGTATGTTCAAATTTGATAAAACCAGTAACCAAGTCGTAATTGGCATACTTCTTCCGGAGGCTGTGTTGTAATACTTCCTCTACAGAATTGGTTGTAACTGACAGTCTTCATCTGAAGTCAGGTCTGTGTCAAAGACGATGTCTTGTCGGACATACTGAAGTCATAAGAAGCCTGCGGAACAGTAGAAGTCTTGTGGTTGCAATTACTGCTTTCTTTCTTTCTTTCTTTCCTTTCTTTCTTTCTTTCTTTTCTTTTCTTTCTTTTCTTTTTTCTTTTCTTTCTTTTCCGTTCTTTCTTCCTGTCTGTCCTTTCTTTCTTTCCCTTTCTTTCTTTTCTTTCTCTCTTTCGCATATATACAATATATACTCTTATATACAGAGAGAGAGATAGAAAAAAAACAGAGAGAGAGAGAGAAATAACGAGTGAGTGATTGAGAGACAGAGAGACTAGATAAGCAGGCCATTTAGCTTAATTTCAGGGCCAGTCTACCCGTTTCTAAAATCTTTTTATCAAACAAAAGCTTAATCTTCCAGCGTTTATTTACATCTTAAAACCCTTCATAAGTCGACATGTTTACACGTATATACTTGACACTAAGTGGAGGGAGTCCTATAACAAAGGTAAGCTAAAGGTAATCCTGTCATGCCTTAGAGGCACATAGGGATATGGTGTTAGTGCCCATATAACAAAGGTAGATGCAGAATATTTTGTTAATTTGTTTATAGATATAAAGCGCACTATAAATTCTATAAATCTGCTTCTTCTCAGATGTATGGCAGATGCGCACGTGTAACTGTAAAATAAATAAATACCCCTGCATAAGATCTCTTTCTGTGGTATTCTGATTCAATGAACACTTTATGCTGATACCATAAAAAATACAAGCACCTACCTTTGGCATTGGATCTGGAGACTTCAAATAAAGTAAGAGCTGTAAAGTGAGAAGTTCATAAGAGAGTGTCAGAGAGAGAGAGAGAGAGAGAGAGAGAGAGAGCTAAACCCCGGTAATCCAGTAAGGCAGGTAACGACTGTTTCCTTCCTGGCTTGGAAATAAGAGTGCTCTCCTCTTTGGGGTAAATCGATATTCTTTTGTAGGGTGGTATATAACGCTTGGACACTCGGTTAGAACTTTTCTACCTCCCAAAGTCTTTTATGTGGTTGTTTGAGTTTTAGTAACTTCCAGTATTTTCTTTGCTCTCGAGCCTGCCCTCGATAAGTCTTCGACTATTATAACCAGTTGTTGCTTCTGTGTAATGTACACCAGTTGTTAAATCTGGATTCCTGTCTCGCTTATTTTGTTAACTTTACTTTCCATTATCGCTAGACAGTGTCACATTTCTGTCTTTATGTAGTAATTATGTAGAAACGAAACAGGTAATTTTAACAGCATTTCTTCTTCATCTTCTTCTTCTTCTGTGTCAAAGACGATGTCATGTCGGACATATTGATGTCATAAGAAGGCTGTGAAATAGTAAAAGTATTGTGGTCGCAGTTACTCCAGTAATTACGTATACATTAACATACATTTACAATCAGTTGAACATTGTCACCTCAGCTTTTAAAAATTGGAAAAAATATATCCCCTTTTAAAATCTAGTTATAGAGAACAATATCTCAAACCATAGGCCAATTTCCATTCTATCGACTTTGTCAAAACCACTAGAAAAACACATACAAAAAAAAACCTTACAACACATGCAAGAAAATGATTTGATTGTTGACTGTCAGTCAGGTTTTAGGCCGAAACACTCCTGCCACACAGCTCTCACAGAAATGACAGAAAGTTGGTTATCTAATATAAACGATGATAAATTATGTGGTGCTGTCTTTGTTGACTTTAAAAAAGAATTTGACATGATTGATCATGAAATCCTACTTAGAAAGCTTGAGACTTATAAATTACACCCTGACTTGACAAAATTTATTACATCTTTTCTTTGCAACAGACACCAGTTAGTTTGCCTAAAAAAATTCTAAGTCAAGTTCATCTGCGGTTGAAAAAGGTGTTCCACAGGGATCTTTTCTTGGTCCTCTCCTGTTTACCATCGACATCAATGATCTTTTACTTCATCTCAAAAAATCATCTTGTGCCCTCTTTGTTGATGACTGCACAGTTTACACTAGTGACAGTGACTGTATTAACCTTGAGTCATCTCCTCAGATTGAGTTTTAGACAAAAAAACAGTCTAATTAACTGGAGCAACAACAACAAAATGCTAAAATAAAAAAAAACACCAGCAAAACAAAATCCATGCTCATTTACAACAGGACAGAAATTAACAAATTCACCAACAACAACACTACAGCTCCATGTTGGAACTTCACAGATAGAGAATGTTAGTGAACATAAAACTCTAGGTCTCATGACTGACCACCACCTCAGCTGGAATCATCATGTAGACAATCTAACCAAACTCATTGAACAAAAAGTTGACCAATTTACTAAAATTACACAAGAGAAAAGTTTATTATTTATTTACATAATCATTCAATTGTGTCTTCATGATTATTAATGCTCATTAACAAATGCTGAATGACTGTGACTGAGTGAAAGCTGTATGATGAAGGGCAGAATGTTAGACGGGCCTGCGTGCCCAATTCTTAACCTTTTGAAAATAAAGTTCGTTCGTTCGTTCGTTCTTCTCCTGGAATCTCCCCAGAATCGCGGGCTGGTGTTCTTTGCAGTCGATGCGGTGAGGATGTTGATGTACAGTATCGCGTAAGCTTGCCTGTGGATCATAATGGATATTTTTCAATCCTTGAATGCAGCTAAAAAGCGGGGGGGGGGGGGGGGAGAGGGGGGTGGTGATGCGATACTTCTTTAGTAGTCTCCACTGCCATGGGGACTATGGTGATCCCTGTCCTTTTCACAAGGCTAGGCCTGTTACTTGAGGAAGGGGGGGGTACCAACGAAGAGGTGGGGCAGGGCCTTGGCCAGATATGGTTCGCCAACCCTGAGGCCAGCTATGGGTCACTGATCGGACGTCTTCGCGGCAAGGGGTAGCATTAAACTTGTGTGAACGTAACGTGAAGCGCAGTTTTAGCAACATACAAAATAATGTTACCAGACGCATCAGTTGTTGCAATGCTTCGCTGGAAATCAACGCCCAATGCATAATTTTAGGTTATAAATATAAGGCTTTAGCTGGGTTAATCCATGCGACGAAAGATGCCCTTCTCTGGGGAAGTTTTGTGATGTTAATCCCTTTCACCTTCCTGTCTTCTTTTACATCCTTGTCAAAGCTGCAGCTGAAAGAACGCAGTTTGAAACTCTGGGGCTCTTTTATACAGATATCATATCAAGTTGATGTTATGTTAGGGCGCGTTTATTTTATTACTTACCTGATCGGATGTGGCTTCTAAACTGAATACACCACCATTGAAATCACAGTGAGAAAGAAGCTGAACTCTGCTAAATGCCCAGGCAATACTAATTAATGAAGACGAAATGCTACCTGGACTAAACATACGAGGGACGTTCAGATAGTAATGCACCACATGGTTTTTCTTAGGAGATGCTTACTAAAAAAGCATGAAATTTGTACACAAAATATATGAATATGTCATATAAACATTGGTATTATTCAAAATAATCCCCACCAACTTGTACGGCTTTACGCCAGCGCGAAACAAGTGCATGTATTCCTAGCTCGCACCAGATTTTCTCTTGATTATGTAGCCATTTCTTCACTGCATGAATCACTCCTTCGTCATCTTAAAATCTTACCCCTCGGAGTGCATCTTCAAGTGGATCAGACAGATGGAAATCACAGGGTGCCACTATATCGGGACTATAGGGTGGATGGGGTAGTACGGTCCATCCAAATTTGGTGATTGCTTCCCTTGTTGCCAGACTTGTGTGAAGACGAACATTGTCGTGAAGGAGAAGCAGGTCTGCTGGATTCTTGTGCGGCCGAACTCTGCGAAAAAGCTGATTGAGTTTTTTCAATGACTTAATGTAAACTTGCGAATTGATTGTCTCTCCTCTTGGCATAACATCCATGTAAGCTTGCGAATTGATTGTCTTTCCTCTTGGCATAACATCCACAAGAATGACACCTTCAGTGTCCCAAAAGACAGTGATCATGACCTTTCGAGCTGAAAGAGTTGTCTTGAATTTCTTTCTTCGTGGTGATTGCGGATGATGCCACTCCATTGACTGTCTTTTTGTCTCAGGTTCAAAATGATGTCCCAGGTTTCATCACCTGTTACGATCTTAGCCAAAAAGTTCTCTCTTTCAGCAATGAAACGCTCCAATAATTCAGAAGAAATTGCTTTCCTTTGCAATCGATGGTCATTTGTGAGACTTCGAGGAACCCATCTTGGCAAACCTTAGAAAATCCGAGAGCTTTTATAACTGCGTTTGCACTACCATTGCTGACTGACAGCTTTAAGGCCAATTGTAGAGTAGTGATATGCCTATCAGTAAGAATAATGCCCTTATCGCATTTCAACATTTGTGCCTTGGTGGCTATGACAGACGTCCACAGCGCGGCCAATCATGCAACTCCTTATCTCCACTTATTGATTCTTTGATTCTCTGAACCCAGCGACCGACTGTACTCCTGTCGACTGCAAAACTTCCATACACATCACATGGACGCTTGTGAATGTTCACAACAGTTTCCTTCTCTGCAACGAGAAATTCTATCACAATTCGCTGCTTATACCGCAAGTTGCTAAAACGCTCCATTTCAAAGGTTAGGGCAACCATATTCTTTGGCCGGTTGCAGTGCAATTTGGTTCACACAATTGGCACACGCCATATTTCATGCTTATATCTTCATTATTAGCTGCAAAAAAACCGATGTTGTGCATTATTTTCTGAACGCCCCTCGTAGCTTTTCGGTGATAGCGTTAACGACGTAAATTGCTCTCTGCCTTAAAGCAAAATTAATACAACCAAGAAAGTCAGTAAAACGTATTTTGAAACCTGTGAGGAAAAAGCGTTCATTCATTCATCCATCGTTAAAACAGAGCTGTTTACTTCAGAATGTATTCACTGAATACTTTATGCTGATACTTTAAGAATACTTAAGTCTACTTTTAACTAAATAGCGGATATATAAGAAAGACATTGGGACTTGAGACTTCGGTCAAAGTACAAGAAAGGGCTAAAGAGTGTAAAATATTATCGCGACATTATCATTAGTACAACATATTATCAAGACCTTATCATTAGTACAACATATTATCAAGACCTTGTCATTAGTACAACATATTAAGATCTTATCATTAGTACAACATATTATCAAGACCTTGTCATTGGTACAACATATTATCAAGACCTTGTCATTAGTACAACATATTATCAAGACCTTGTCATTAATACAACACATTATCAAGACCTTATCATTAGTACAACATATTATCATGACCTTGTCATTAGTACAACATATTAAGACCTTATCATTAGTACAACATATTATCAAGACCTTGTCATTGGTACAACATATTATCAAGACCTTGTCATTAATACAACACATTATCAAGACGTTATCATTAGTACAACATATTATCAAGGCCCTATCATTAATACAACATATTATCAAGACCTTGTCATTAGTATAACATACTATCAAGACCTTATCATTAGTACAACATATTATCATGACCTTGTCATTAGTACAACATATTATCAAGACCTTGGCATTAATACAACATAATTTCAAGGCCTTGTCATTAATACAGCATACTACCAAGACGGATCAGGCTACAGATAACCATATTCTGTCACCACATGCTCCAGATCAGACTAAACTAACAGCCAGGTGCCATCTGCTGGAACTAGGGCACAGCCCATGTACGTTTAAATTTAAATTCTCGCGTTGCTGCGGAAGACGCCCTTACAAGATCTACATTCCACACAGTACATTCTCTTCTCTCTCATGGCCATAGCCCATATTTGCCCTTGCCTTGAAAGCGAGAGTCCTACAACTTTGTCAAACGTTAGTGAGAGATATGAGGAAAGATAACCCTTTTACCTTTCTGTGTAATTTTTTTGAGTGGTTAGATATTGTCGGTATCTGCCAAGATCTTTTTGTGCTGGCTTCACGGATTGGCCTGTAAAGAAGACGTTTTTTTTCTGTAAAACTAAACTAAGAAATACAACAAAGGAAGATGAATAGTTGCAGGTCTTTGAGAACAAGACACTACGAAGAATCTTTGGGCCGATAAAGGAACTCAACAGTGGAGAATGGAGAGCTAGAAAGAGCACTGAACTGAAAAGCTTATTTAAATCCCAACGAACTATAAATGTCTTGAAACGCTGGCTGGGGCATGTAGAAAGAATGGAAAAGAACAGACAATCGAAAATGATGTATGCACAAGAGATGAATGAAACAAGACCAAGGGAGTAGACCAAGACAGAGATGGAAAGACAACATAGAAGGGGATATAAAAGAAATTGGTGTCACCAACTGGAGAGAGAAGATTAGGAATAGAAAGGAATGGAGGTGAACTTTATCTGCAGCAGTGAGCCTTAATGGCTCGGAAAGCTGAAAAAGAAGAAGACTACACTAACTGAGCACTATCATCATGTGGCACGAAAGGGAATGATATAAAGAAAACAATGCTGCAAGAATTATGGCATGATGGACACTAGGCGAAATTATAGGAAGAGAGATTGTCCTGGAATAGTTTGACTAAAACCAGAAAAGCTGGAATCGAGGTGGACAGCGTGCAAACAGAGCTGAAGGTTGGGCAGCAGACCGTGAGATGTGGAGAAATGTGTCTCTGTTTGTAGGACGCTAAAAGTATTGTTGGCCTTGATTGCTTTGTTTACCATGGATAGATAGATAGATAGATAGATAGATAGATAGATAGATAGATAGATAGATAGATAGATAGATAGATAGATAGATAGATTGATTGATTGATTGATTGATTGATTGATTGATTGAGGGATGGATGGGTGGATGAATGGATGAGTGGACGGGTGGATGGACTGACAGATTTATTTATAAATAGAACAAAAAAAAAGACTTCCTACTAGTGGCCAGATAGAAAAATGGATTGCGCGTTTAACATATTTTCCTCATTACAAATCGATAACGAGGCAGTACTGCGTTAGATTCAGATCACAAGGCGTAACCGTTCATGTTTTCTGCACGTGATTATTGTTTGAGGCTCCCATTCTCACTTAACTCCACCTCAAAAGTTGTTTTCTATATTCCGCACATTTAAGAAATTTAGAACGCAGTATTCTGCCCTCACACTTTAACATTTTCTTCCTTTTAAACCAACCGTGTCCTCTTCCTTTTAAACCAACCGTGTCCTCTTCCTTTTAAACCAACAATGTCCGCCCGAATCTGATCGCGGCGTTGTTCCGTTTGAGCAATCGAATGTTGCAAAACAAATACAAGTCAATAGTTTTGATTGTGTTTTTTTTCCTAAATTCTAAAGAGTTATTTAAGTTCCATAACACTGTAAGGTGTATTAATGTTCCTTTGTTCTTTCACCTGGAAAAAAAAAATCATGACAGGCGAATGATGCAGATTATTTTATACAAGTGTAATTTCCAAATGTTGATTATGGCGTAGATTGTTGTCATTAGTACAAGATAGCAGCAATACATTGTCATTACCCATCTATGACTCCGTCCCGTCCTCCTTTTGGAAATAAAGATCAACCAATCTCTTTCTCTCTCTCTCTCTCTCTATATATATATATATATATATATATATATATATATACCACGTCTAAAGCTGTCTCTTCTAAGAAATATTCAATATTTCAGCCGCTTGTTCTTCGTCTGGCATACAACCATAAAAGAAAGATGTAAAAGTTCTGCCTGCAAATTCCCTACCCCTTCCCTTACGCCCACAGCCGCAGAATTATCAAATTATACGCTATAACAGGGCAGTAAAAAACATTCCTCCTGTCACTTAAGAAACATTAAGCTAAATCTTTATAATTAGACCATACCTTCTTAAATAGCCTTGTCTAGTTAGTGTAAATATTAGATAACCTTGTATAGTTAGTGGAAATATTAGATATCCTTGTCTAGTTAGTATAAAATATTAGATAGCCTTGTCTAGTTAGTATAAAATATTAGACAGCCTTGTCTAGTTAGTATAATATATTAGATAGCCTTGTCTAGTTAGTGTAAATAGTAGATAGCCTTGTCTAGTTAGTATAAATATTAGATAACCTTGTCTAGTTAGTATAAACATTAGATAGCCCTGTCTAGTTAGTATAAATATTAGATACCTTATCTAATTAGTGTAAATATTAGATACCTTGTCTAGTTAGTATAAATATTAGATAGCCTTGTCTAGTTAGTATAAAAAGTGATAGCTGTAGAAATGGGAGCAAGAGGATTTGTAGGAACATCAGTATATGACCTGTGTAAGCAACTGGGCATAAAGGGACAAGCAAGAGCAAGGGCATTGAGAAGCCTTTCAGAAACAGCAGAAAAGGCCTCATGCTGGCTGTGGAGTATGCGAAACAAGCATTGGGAACATAAGTAATTTCATTTGCCACAACCAATACCAGTCCTCCGTAGCTAAATCGCTAAAGACGCACTTCAAAAAAGTGCAGTGGCAACTGGAAGATCACGGGTTCAATCCCGGGACCGGAAAAAAAAGCAACAACTCACAAGACCTCTGGGAGTCATGACCCAGAGGGGCCCACCCCCCATAGAGTGTCAGGCGTTTAAAGGGCCGAAACACTTGTCTGAGGGGGGGGGGGGTACTTCCTCTGATGATCTGAAGGAGTTGTGTTGTTGTTCCGCTCTCTACAGTAGAGAGTTTCCTGCATATTAGATATCCTTGTCTAGTTAGTATAAAATATTAGATACCTTGTCTAGTTAGTGTAAATATTAGAAAACCTTGTCTAGTTAGTGTAAATATTAGAAAGCCTTGTCTAGTTAGTATAAATATTAGAAAGTCTTGTCTAGTTAGTATAAAATATTAGATATCCTTGTCTAGTTAGTATAAAATATTAGATATCCTTGTCTAGTTAGTATAAAATATTAGATATCCTTGTCTAGTTAGTATAAAATATTAGATATCCTTGTCTAGTTAGTATAAAATATTAGATATCCTTGTCAAGTTAGTATAAAATATTAGATATCCTTGTCAAGTTAGTGTAAAATATTAGATACCTTGTCTAGTTAGTGTAAATATTAGAAAGCCTTGTCTAGTTAGTATAAATATTAGAAAGCCTTGTCTAGTTAGTATAAAATAAGCCCTTTCAATTCACATATTTTGTATGTTCGGATACTGATTTACACATGAATCTTTCATTTTTTAATGAAAATATTAAGAGCTCTTAGAAGGAAGAGCTTTCCCGTCCGCCACCAGAGAACAGATATGAATAGCAGTGGGGAAAAAAAACACTTCAGTTTTTATACGTTTTAATTTATTCTTTTTATGCCATCTTTGCAAGCGTTTTATTTCCTCTTTTGGTTGCGAAATTTGTCATTTTTATACATAGTATATATTTTGCTATTTGTTGTGTATTTTCATACAGAAAAGGAGCAGTTTTTTGCAATTTTGTTGTTGTTGCTGAGACGTGAGAGTTTCATATCTCTGGGCCCAACAAAGTGGTCTTTTTACGCGTTAACGTCGCGCTACGGCGGTGAATATGTGTACAAATGGTCCTCGAATTACGTCCATTCGCCTTACGAGAATCATTTCTTACCGTTTCTGTTATGACATCGTGTTACCTGTTTGCCGTGGGACATATTCGCATGCCGCTTGCTGCTCTGTCGTCTGCGTTGTCTGAGTGGTTATTGTTTGTTAGCTGGTCTATTTAGTAGAAAAGTAGATCTTTCCTTTACGTGCCAGAGCTGATCATGAAAATGGACAGCCTCAGACGGTGTGACAAGTGTATACTGTGGTGATGCTTGAAAACAGAAAATATACAGGAATTCAAACGAGACTGGTAAGCGGATGATAACTGCACGTATGTGGCTTATTTATGTCCATGGTCTTCCAGAACTTTGCTTTTGTACGTTTTTCATAGTACATTCAGTATTAGATCCATCCCGCATCAGCACAGTTGCCGTTTGCGTTTCTGGCGTCAATTACATTTGATTTCGCCATTTTAATTACATTCTTCTTTCTTCGTTTTGTCTTCTTCTTTTTCCTTCTTTATTCTTCTTCTTCCTTCCTTCTTTCTTCTTCTTCTTCCTTTCTTCCTTCTTCTTCTTCTTTCTTCCTTCTTCTTCTTCTTCTTTCTTTCTTCTTCTTCCTCTTTCTTTCTTCTTCTTCGTTCCATGGTTCCAGCCTCACACATCCATATCTGTTGTCCAGATAAAATATGCAGCGTTCTGGAGGTCATGCTTTTGCGCCCCCAAAAGTTTGCCTTCCTGTGTAGCTAGATGTGAGCGTAGGTTGGTTAAGTCTTCGTGATAGAGAAGGGCAGAGCCGCAGGGTGTGCCCAGGAGCCTGGACACCTGTCTCGCACATGCAGTCACAGGTTTGTGACAGACTTAAGAGTTACATTCCAACCGTGGCTTGCAAAAGCTCCCAGGGTTCACCCAGCCTTAAGAAAAAAAATGGATACCAGGGTTAACGCTCCGGGAAGGAAGAGGAATGACGCCGCTAGCTACGGAGTTAGTGCTAATGGCGAGCAGCCGGTAAAGTTATTTGAACACTAAACTTTCATTTGTTACGAGACCTCCAATGCTGTTACTTCTGTTGTATTCTCGCTGTAAGTTCTATATATTATTACATTTCTAGACATTTCAAGTGAAAACATTCGTTAAAATGAAACTTTTCATGTACTCATATGTAAGCCATACGATGCCGCCAGAGGATAATATATATGTTCATGAGCCGCATAACGTCCACTATACGTTCTGTTTAGTAGGACTCTGTTATTTGGACGTTATATGCGAACACCATATTATATACTTTTCATTCATTCATTCATTTGCATGTCCCTTGCAGAACTTTGCCTCCCTAACAGCACTCCTGTAGGCCTCTCGGTTGTGAGCAAGATGACCTGCTGCTGATGCATCCATTTGCAGATCATCAACAATGTCTTGCAGCCATCTTCGCCTTGGCCTTCCTCTCTTTCTTTTTCCCATCATGTACCCTTCCAAGACGGTCTTCTCTAGATTATCATGACGTTTAATGTGTCCAGAATATTTAAGTTTTCTCTGTTTAATCCTCTTTACTAGCCAGCCATTCTTCAATATTAAGTTCTTGTAGTCTGGATATATTTGTTCTTTTTTGTGTCCATGATATTTGAAGAACTCTTCCGTAGCATTTACATTCAAAGGCATTTATGTGTTTCTCAGCTGTTTTGTTAAGTGTCCAGGTCTCACAAGCATATGTTGCCATGGGAAAGATACTTGCCCTTAAAAATCTTATTTTTGTAGTTCTGTCTGTTCCTCTCCACAGATACTTTAGTTGTTTTACTCTCTGAAAAGCGATAGATGTCCTCCTTGTAATTTCCCTCATTGTATCTCCATTATTAGTTAGCAGCAGTCCAAGATTATTCAGATCTCTCCATTTTTTCTAGTTTTTCCTCATTGATACATATGTCACATGCCTAATTTGTTCTGTCAGTTCTCATCAATTTAGTTTTCTTCACATTAAGATAGAAGTTTTGCTCTTCACTGTTCTTACAGTCTGACATAATTAGTTTTTTTCATTCCTTTTTGTGTTGTGGACAATAATACTGTGTCATCAGCATATCTAATCTCTGCTATTTCATAACCTCCAATTGTTATAGCATCGTAATATTCTTTGTCTACATCTTCTCTAACATTCTTCAGTATATTTTCAGTATACAAGTTAAATAAGTAAGGCGACAATATACACCCCTGACGGACCCCTTGTTTTATGTCAAACCAAGTTGTTGTTTCACCATTTATTCTTACTGCTGCTTGTTGGTCTAGATACAGCAGTGATGTTAATTGTATCAAATGTGTTGGAAATCCCATTTTTTCCATTATTTCCCACAGTTTCTGGTGTTGTACACAATCAAGTGCCTTTGAGTAGTCTATAAAGGCTAAATATAAATTCACATTAAACTCTCTGCATTTCTCTATTATTAATCTTATATTGAATATATGATCTTTTGATCCTCTTCCTTGCCTGAAACCAGCTTTGACCATATTGACTTCGTCTTCTATTTTCTTACGAAGTCTCCCTATTATGATTTTTAACAGAATTTTACTGGCATGACTAATCAGGGCAACAGTTCTGTAGTTTGTGCATAATTTCAGGTTACCCTTTTTTGGCAGTGGTATGAATACAGTTCTTTTGCATTCTTTTGGCCAAACACCTGAATGACATATCTTTTTACATAGTGCATGATAGATTATTGCACATTCCTTTCCTCCTGCTTTAATAAATTCAGCTGTTATCTCATCATATCCTGGTGATTTATCATATTTCATTATATACTTAGCAAACTTTAATGGAGTAATATAGAGTAACTCTGTTTAGTATGCGCCTCTAAGGCATGACAGGATTACCTTTACCTTTTTTTACATATTTAGTATGTAAAGGTAAAAAAAAGTTAAAATTCCCCTTCCCATGCCATTAAGGCATTACTAGGGATAGTGTGTTAGGCCCGTATTTCCAGGTCCATCGGCACATGAAAGTGCCATGTGTATTTATTATGTACTGTTCCGTTATACGCCCGGCAGCCCTATGGCTGTATGTACATGAGACATGAGATACGCGTGTTATATACGGGAAGCTGTTGAGTTCGCTACGTCTCTTTTCTCCGATCGAGATCTTTCCATTCTGTTAAAACATTCTACTCGTAGAAACTACGGGCGTATGTGCGGTCAGACGTTATCCAAATGAACGTTATGTGGAGCATTTACTCCTTATTTCGGTGTTCTTGAAAGTTTCAGCTGATAGCATTCAGAGAGATTGTTGACATAACCACTGATAAGACTAGCTTAACTCGTAAGTGACTCTACTTTCTAGAAATCGCCTGATTGTTTTGTTAAAGTCGTTAAGATAACCCGAAATACTAAAGAGATGGTGGAAGTTTTGTGATCTCAGTCTGCAGCAGAGAATATACTTGTATAATCATATTTATGGTCAGTGGTTAGACTGTAATAAAATGTTATCAGAGATATTCTGGGCGTTGATAGTGCAAACACAAACGGACTGTTCTTTGTTTCTTGCGCATTTCAGTTATGGATAAGCCTTGTGTTCATTCATAGGATCTGCTCTTTAAATCACGTCTCTGTGACACAGGAGTGCTCTCCACAATGTCAACTGGAGTAGTGAGGTGAGCTGTCTTATGTTTCCCATGCATGCGCTGTTACTCCATTCATCATCATGTGCCGTGCAAGGAGGCGGCGTCAACCATGTCTTTCCACAGTTTCCAATCTTTAATGTTTTTCCATCAGCTTCTGTTGGTGCGCTTCTTCTATGCCATTCTGTCAAGCCGCCTAAGATTTTCTCTTTTAGTCTGTCTCTTTCTTTCCTGTCCTCCATTTTCCCTGTTGTCACGATATTTTCGAATCCTCGGATTCTCATTATGTGGCCAGTGAACTTTGACTGTCTCCTCCATAGTGTGTTTATTAAGGTTCGTTTCTCACTGGCTTTCCTTAGGCATTCTTCATTTGTTGTTTTGTCTGCCCATGGTGTTCTTAACATTCTTCGAAGGAGCCACATTTCATTTGCCTCTAATGCTCTCGTTGTTGTTTGTTAATGACCATGGTTCGCTTCCGTTAAGAAATACTGGCTCAGTACTGCACTGCAGAACATTTTTTCTAATATCCGCTGACAAAGATGGACTGTTTTTCATTTTTCTGAAACGCTACCTTTGCCTGGCATATTCTGTTCTTGATTTCTGCGGTACACCTACCATCTGATGCTGTCGCTGTAACAAGATACTTGGAATTTATGCCCTTGTTTTAATGTTATTCCTCTGATTTTGTACCTTGAATTCTGGTACAGATTTCTTTCTACTTTACTCTGATAGTAAAAACAAGGCGATGTTTACTGTAAAAGTTTAGAGCTGCCTGCGTTGGGAGGTTCTCAGCAGGGTGTAGTTTGATATGAAAAAAAAAAGACTCCTCAGTCAAATCTCAATCAGTTTAATTCACTCCAGTATCGAACACAAAACATTCAAGAGAGCACACAGTCCTAGCTCCCTCAATCTTCACAGGTTCTGCTAATCAGCCCAAACAACTCACACCGCAGATAATTTAGATTCCCTTCAGTAGTTACTAAATCAAAATGTGGATGATGCAGACCTTCCGTGTTAAACTAATACTCCCGACTGAAAAAAGATTCAAACTGCCTGTTCACTGGGACTCGTCATATCTTGGACTGCCTGCCGCCATCTTTGTTCCAACTAAAACTTGTTGCAGGCGTCTTCCCGCCGATCTGAGCCTCAAGTTGGTTAATCGTATTTTGCTAAATAATCTTCAGCACTTGTTATCATTAACCTTCTCTCACTTGTTATCACTAACCTTCTCTCACTTGTTATCAATAACCTTCTCTCACTTGTTATCATTAACCTTCTCGTTATCAGTAACCTTCTCTCACTTGTTATCATTAACCTTCTCTCACTTGTTATCACTAACCTTCTCTCACTTGTTATCAGTAACCTTCTCTCACTTGTTATCAGTAACCTTCTCGTTATCAGTAACCTTCTCTCACTTGTTATCAGTAACCTTCTCTCACTTGTTATCAGTAACCTTCTCTCGCTTGTTATCAGTAACCTTCTCTCACTTATCATTAACCTTCTCGTTATCAGTAACCTTCTCTCACTTGTTATCATTAACCTTCTCGTATCAGTAACCTTCTCTCACTTGTTATCATTAACCTTCTCTCACTTGTTATCAGTAACCTTCTCTCACTTGTTATCAGTAACCTTCTCTCACTTGTTATCATTAACCTTCTCCAGAATTCCCTGATAAATAACTTATATCGCAGGTCTAGCCTCTGCTTCTTTAACCGACACAAAATGATCTTGGCCGCCCTGACCTTTCTCTCTCTCTCTCTTTCTCTCTCTCTCTCTCTCACACCTATGATGCCATACTTCACGCAATCATTCGACCTGTTCCCCTTACACCTGTACATATAGCACATGTAACACTTATAATACATATAATACACATAATACTTATAATAAACACTTATAACATTTACACTACATATAACACATATAACATATATAATAAGTACATATAATACATATACTACTTATAAAACTTAATACATATAATACTTATAATATATATAACACATATAATACTTATAATACTTATATTGCATGTAATACATAGAATACTTATAATAAACACTTATAACACATATAATATATACAATACATAAAATACATACAATACGGGTATTTATAATACTTATAAAAATTATAATACTTATAATGCATATAATACTTATAACATTTATAATCCGTATATTACTTATAATACATGTAATACTTATAACATTTAGAATGCTTATAATACTTATAATACTTATAATATTTATAACTGCTGTTAACTTTTTCTCAGTATGTGGATTGAACAGAAATACTTTGCGCCACCCATCTCCTTCTTATTACAGCCTGTTTCGCAGTGTTGCACAACTGCAAATGGCGGCGGATTATTCTTGAACTAGTATTTTGTACTTTTTACCCTAAAACCTTCCTTGGATGTGTCCGCTTCTATCTTCCAGTCTTAGTTTTTTTATGGGCTCATTTATCTCTGCCCTTGTCACGTCTCTTCCCCGTATGGCAAGATAGCGACGCTGTGAGCTGATGCTGCACTTTGCGTCACCACAGAAGACGGCGGCCAAGGAATAAAACTTGACGTGTGCAGAATTAGGTCAAAGATTTAGGACACATTTTATGACCTTTTATTTGAAAACTCGTCGTCTAGTTACAGAGATTGTATTATTATTATTATTTCAGTTTTGCTCGACACGATTTCTCTTGTCGTCTTTTGTATACCCTACATGCGCAGCCAGAGTTTTGGTGGTGTAGTGGTTAGAGGAGTTACCTGGCCTACTGAGCAGGAGGTCCGAGGTTCGATACTCCATTTTGGCGGAGTTATTCTCAATCAGATCGGTATTGGTGTCGAACCAACCTCAAGAAGTGGGGGATTTATGTGGGGAAGTAAATACGAGGGGAAGTTACTAAGTAATACGCAAATTGAAATATTTTATCAGTGGCAGTTATCAGGTAGTATTTAAATATATCTTTAGATAGTACCGTCATCCAACTTTATAATAGTTGTTTCTAGGGGGCGCTGGAGTTACTTGCGAATACGCAAAGCCAAAAAATGGCTACCCAACTCTTAGTGTGTACCAAAGAAGAACAGAGAAGTGTAGTGCGATTTTTGTGGGCTAAAGGACATTCAGTTGAGGACATTCATAAGGAAATGATTATAGTTTATGCTGAAAAGTGTTTATCACATAAAGAGGTCTATAACTGGGTAAAAGAATTTTCTCAAGGACGCACCGAAACTGTTGACAAAGTCCGACTTGGCCGTCTTGTTCAGATTGCAACAGAAGCGGGTGTGCAACGTGTGAATGAGATTATCAGAGCTGACAGACGAGTAACGGTGACACTGTGAATTCTGTATCGTACTGTGAAGTTCTGTCGATTCTATGGGATACAATTCGAAGAAAACGCCCTGGTCTGCTGGCTAGAGGTGTGCCTCTCCTTCATGACAATGCCAGACCACATACGGCTCGGTTAACCCAAGAGAAAAAAAATAGCCTGTTTGATTGAGAAGTTCTTGAACATCCACCCTATAGTCCTGACTTAGCTCCAATTGATTTTCACTTGTTTGGTCCATTGAAAAACCACCTTGGCGGGAGAAGATTCTCGGGTGACGAAGAAGTGGAAACAGAAGTAAAAAAATGGTTCAGGAATCGGACTCCCGATTTTTACGCCATGGGCATTGCATCACTGGTTACACAATGAGACAAATGTATCAATGTTGGTGGCGATTACGTTGAGAAATAGGGGAATAATGTAGGTTAAAAAATTACAAGTTTACAACTTACTGTCGCATTTAGTTTTTTGTTTGTTTGTTTGTTTGTTTTTGTAACAGGCATTAGCGAGTTACTTAGTGACTTCCCCTCGTAAAAGGAGGGCAGGTACTAGTCTCACTACCTCATTAAATTCGTTAGAAATGTGAAGGTAATACTACTTTCATATCCTGGCACATGCGAGTGCAATGTATACATACATATACAGATACTTGTACTATCTCCCTGTAACTGAGAGCTGTTGTTCTGTACAGCCGATGCTGTGAAGGTTTTGAGGTGCAGCATCGTATCGGCGTGGGAGCGGTTTATTGCAGCTATTTTTTCAGTCCCGGATTACAGCTAAAAAGCAGGGGGCGTGCAATGCTTCTTTAGCAGACTCCACTACCATGGGTATTATGGTGATCCCTCCCCCGTTAGCCAGATACTTCCTCAGAATATCCAGCGTGCTCAGGTTTGTTATTTTGTATTTAACAAATTATAATGTGCACGATCTTTGTACTTGACAGATCCTAGCCAGAATGGTTAATATATTTCCGATGTGTGTGTATTGTTTGTACATTCAAAACGTCAAATCCAACATTAGTTTTGTTTTCTTTGTTGCCTTTGACGATCAGAAAATAAGATTTTCGCCATCCTGTACAATGTTTAGAGAAGACCGCCTTAGAAAGGTACATAATGGGAAAAAGAAAGAGAGAAAGACCAAGGCGAAGATGGCTGCAAGACATCGTTTATGACCTGCGAATGGATGCATCAGCTACAGGGCATCTTGCTTACAACCGAAAGACTTACAGGAGACTGTTAGAGAGGCAAAGTTCCGCAAGGGACATGCAGATGACTGACTGACTGACTGACTGACTGAACGGCCCGCAAGAACAGCTAAATATATAATACACAGAGATGAATTAATCCGTTTGCATTAATATTTGGGAAAAAAAGGGCAGTTCCTGTTTACCGTCAAACATTAGTCACCGTCTCCGTGACAAGAACATATACGTTTATGTCATTTACGTTTATAATGACTCACATAAAGTATGTGTTTAATTAACATGCAGGAGTTAATATAAAGAAAGAAACCACGCGATGGTGGGAGTTATCTTCTGTAAACAGATTTTCGTGAAGGACTAGACAGTACAGCAGGACAGCAGGTAGACTCGTGTGAACTAGTTATGTCAGGAAGACATCTCGTCCAGTGGTTCCCGATAAACAAAAGTCCTCGGACCCCCCCCCCCCCTTTTCATGTTTCAAAATTCAGGCCACGGACCCCCATACATGGGAAGAGTTTCATATCTCTAAGGTAGCTATGTGCTTTAAGTGCAAAATAATTTTCTTTCTCTTTAGAAATAAGGGCAACCGTTAATGAGTAAACCTTGCAATATACCAAAAATATTTACAGACTTGATGACTTTTTTGTTTTCAAAATGACAATGTTGTTAAGGAAAAAAAATAATAACTGCTAATTAACATTCCTATTTGCTGTGACAAATGAACAGAATATGAAATATGTGACAGCTAACCAGTCTAAATATGGTGAGAGAAATCATGCCTTCTTTTATTCCGAACAATCGCTTCCACATCTGTTCTTAAACAAGCCACAGTGAAAATTTTAAAAAGACCTGGTGTTTTTTTTTTTTCACGGACCCCCGAGGGTCAGAGGACCACCAGTTGAGAACCACTGGATGTGGTTTATTAAAAGCAGTGTTTCTCACAAGTCCAAGATCTGAATCCTTTTTATTTTTAATTGAGGCTACCTGTTCCCTCCGCGATTCCTCTCCTACGAGGTATATTTAATTATCTAGAAAGGATGTTCTACCATTACGCATTCTTTTACCGTGATAAATACTGAAATACACCCTTTTACCATAAACGTCAATATAATTTAAAGAGGACAGTCTTGGAAAGGTACAGAAAGAGAAAGAGAGGAAGACCAAGGCGAATATGGCTGCAAGACATGGTTGATGATCTGCGAATGGACGCATCAGCAGCAGGGCATCTTGCTTACAACCGAAAGGCCAACAGAAGAGCTGTTAGGGAGGCAAAGTTCCACAAGGAATATTGTCACCGTAGATATTGGTTGTTGGTAAAAAAATGTCACCGGCGGCCTTGTGCCACATCGAAATCGAACCGAGTCACAAGCAAAGGCCCAACTGGTGGCAAAAGTTAGTCAATTTCTCCAAACAGTTACTTCAAGTCTACAATTTCCAGTTGTTTGTTTGTTTTTCATTTTTTATGTGGCGAAAATCATCAGTTCAAGTATACTTTTCCAATTAATCCTCCCTTCTGTCCGTCGTCAATCTAGTTGAGTCCTTGCTTCTCGTCCCCCCCCCCTCCTCAAAGGTCCGTCTCTATGTCCCCCCCCCCCCCACTGTCCTTCCTCTTGCTTCTTTTTTTCTAAGTCTCCCCCTAAGTAACTCTACTCTCTAGCCTCTTTCCTCACTATCCGCTCCTTTTCTGTATTTTCTGTTGAAGCTATTTGGTCCTCAGTTTGTAATTCCCGCCCAGTCGGCTTACGCTGTGCACTTCCTGTGCCCCATTATTTAGTCATACTGTCACAATATGCAAATGACTGACCCTTTTACCTTGGGATAAAACTCCTCCCTTTGAACATGAAATTTATTCCTACCTGGAGGGTCATTTGCCTGCCCCGATGAGAATCCCTGATCTAATGCTATTATGATTTCATACGATGACTTATTCCTGCTTATGTGTATAAATAATTACTTGCGTGTTGTACAAATATTTATGTGTTTTACGTATGCCCGAAAAACCAGTTGTTTTCTCTTCCATTCGTCATCAAGGAAGGACGCAGCAAAGTAGGCTTCCAAGATTAATTGTATTAAAAGCATTTTGTAGTCCGTTGTACTGTGATTAAAAGAAGGACAAACACGTAGTGTGCATCCGGGAGGCTCAGTGGTTAAGGCATTAGCAAACTCAACACATTGTCCCCGAGTTCGAAACCCATCAGGTGCCTTGTAGTTCGCCCCGAAATCATGGCCCCTTCTGTCAGTGTTATCTGAGTACTGAAATATAAGACTAGCAGTTGAAGGAGTAGAGCAGTAAGCAGAATAGTACTACACAGAAGAGTAGTACACAGAAGAGTAGTACATAGAATAGTAGTACACAGAAGAGTAGTACACAGAATAGTAGTACACTGAAGAGTAGTACACAGAAGAGTTGGTACACAGAAGAGTAGTACACAGAAGAGTAGTACACAGAAGAGTTGATACACAGAAGAGTAGTACACAGAATAGTAGTACACAGAAGAGTTGATACACAGAAGAGTAGTACACAGAATAGTAGTACACAGAAGAGCTGATACACAGAAGAGTAGTACACAGAAGAGTAGTACACAGAAGAGTTGATACACAGAAGAGTTGGTACACAGAAAAGTAGTACACAGAACAGTAGTACACAGAAGAGTTGATACACAGAAGAGTAGTACACAGAAGAATAGTACACAGAAGAGTAGTACACAGAATAGTAGTACACAGAAGAGTTGAGAACAGAAGAACACATCTTAAACATAGTTCAGCAACGATTCTTTTGGCGTTAGAAGGCAGCTGCGAAGCATAGATATTTTGGTCGTCTTTAGAAGCTGCCTGGCATTCTTTTTTACTGGTTAGCATAATCTGCAGATGTCAGTATTTTAAGGACAAACAGTTATTCGCGAAAATCCCCTTTTCCGGGTATAGTTTATGTGGTTATCTGAGTCTCATGACTATCGAAAACTAAAAAAAAAAAAAGCGTACAGCAGATTATAACACATATTTATATTCATCCAGATACGCAGCCAAACAAAAATGTATTATCATAAAAATTCAATACTTGTGTTTTTTTCCCCGCCATAAATCGCCCATTTTATTTATAATCCTAAAATAATCGAAGTTTTATATATTGACTCGTGCTGAAATTGGCGCGTTTCCCTGTGACCCGGAAATGAGAGGTCACAGACGGGAGTTCTCTCCCCCGTCCCAGGTTGTCGCTAACGCAATAAAACTAAATGTAAGAAGCAAAGAATGAGGAGGCGGTTGAGTACGTGGGAGTAGGCCGCTGCAGATTTTAATCTCAACAAAAGTATGTCTCAACAGAAGTATGTCTCAACAAAAGTATGTCTCAACAGAAGTATGTCTCAACAAAAGTATGTCTCAACAGAAGTATGTCTCAACAGAAGTATGTCTCAACAAAAGTATGTCTCAACAAAAGTATGTCTCAACAGAAGTAGGTCTCAACAGAAGTAGGTCTCAACAAAAGTATGTCTCAACAAAAGTATGTCTCAACAAAAGTATGTCTCAACAGAAGTATGTCTCAACAAAAGTATGTCTCAACAAAAGTATGTCTCAACAAAAGTATGTCTCAACAGAAGTATGTCTCAGCAAAAGTATGTCTCAACAGAAGTATGTCTCAGCAGAAGTATGTCTCAGCAGAAGTATGTCTCAGCAGAAGTATGTCTCAACAAAAGTATGTCTCAGCAGAAGTATGTCTCAGCAGAAGTATGTCTCAACAAAAGTATGTCTCAACAGAAGTATGTCTCAACAGAAGAATAGTACACAGAAGAATAGTACACAGAATAGTAGTACACAGAATAATAGTACACAGAAGAGTAGTACACAGAATAGTAGTACACAGAAGAGTTGAGAACAGAAGAACACATCTTAAACATAGTTCAGCAACGATTCTTTTGTCATTAGAAGGCAGCTCCGAAGCATATATATTTTGGTCGTCTTTAGAAGCTGCCTGGCATTCTTTTTTACTGGTTAGCATAATCTGCAGATGTCAGTATTTTAAGGACAAACAGTTATTCGCGAAAATCCCCTTTTCCGGGTACAGTTTATGTGGTTATCTGAGTCTCATGACTATCGAAAACTAAAAAAAAAAACGTACAGCAGATTATAACGCATATTTATATTCATCCAGATACGCAGCCAAACAAACAAAAAAAATGTATTATCATAAAAATTCAATACTTGTGTTTTTTTCCCGCCATAAACCGCCCATTTTATTTATAATCCTAAAATAATCGAAGTTTTATATACTGACTTGTGCTGAAATTGGCGCGTTTCCCTGTGACCCGGAAATGAGAGGTCACAGACGGGAGTTCTCTCCCCCGTCCCAGGTTGTCGCTAACGCAATAAAACGAAATGTAAGAACCAAAGAATGAGGAGGCGGTTGAGAACGTGGGCGTAGGCCGCTGCAGATTTTAATCTCAACAAAAGTATGTCTCAACAGAAGTATGTCTCAACAGAAGTAGATCTCAAGAGAAGTATGTCTCAACAAAAGTATGTCTCAACAGAAGTATGTCTCAACAGAAGTATGTCTCAACAGAAATATGTCTCAGCAGAAGTATGTCTCAACAGAAATATGTCTCAACAGAAGTATGTCTCAACAGAAATATGTCTCAGCAGAAGTATGTCTCAGCAGAAGTAGGTCTCAGCAAAAGTATGTCTCAGCACAAGTATGTCTCAACAGAAGTATGTCTCAACAGAAGGAAAGACACGGAGATCTTTCTTGATAGGGAAAAACAAACAACTCTTAGAGAAAAATTTGGCCGAAAATTCGAATTTTATCAAAGATAAGCAAACCCTGTTCGGGTTTAGAATAAAGCAAATACAATATTTTCAAGTGTTTTTCTCTAGAATTTAGTCTGTTATATATATTTCTATAACATTTCTGTCCGTTTCTGCTTTGTAGGTAAGTACGCGATGTGTTGCTAGTGCCCATACTTTTCCTGTAATGTACTAATATATTTGGACGGTATCAAAACTGGCGAGCTCATCGGCTAGCGTAGTTGTTTGAGCACTCGTCTAGCAACCAAATGGTCGAGGGTTCGAATCCCCAGCTGAGCGGGATTTTTTTTTCCCCGACCAATACGCCCCCGAGGTTGACCTAGCCTGGTAAAATGGGTACCAGAGAAAATCTGGGAAGGAAAAGGCAGCGAGGAAAGGAACTGGCCACCCTACCTCATACGCTGATGGCCCAGCATAATGAGATCTCTAACGCTTCATCCTTTACGGCATTTGCTACGGGACTACACTTACCTTTAGCTGTTATCAAAACTGTCGGCTTTTCCTTTTCCAGTTCCAGGAGGAGGAGTCAGGTACCTATTTCTACATCTGGGTTTTCCCGTGTCACCCCTGGAGTCAAGCTGCTGCTGTGACAGATGAGTCTACTAAACAGTTCCCTACGCGGGGGCCCGATGGATATTTAAGAGTAATGTCCCATGTTTGCAACTCTGCGGAAGTGAATGCTGGAAAACCACCAGAATTATAGAAAGCAAACCGGATTCCTTCCAGGCTAAATGTTAACGTAAGGATTAGGCGAGTATTTTGGCCAAGAACCATAAGAAATAACACCTTGTTGACAGAGGTGTAGTTTGAAGCCATTGATTTCGGTTATTGAAGAAAGACGTTGGTGATGATTGGGACATGTGCTTTGGATGACTGGTGACTCATTACCAAAAGTAACACTGAGATGGAGACATGGAGGAGAACAACAGAGAGGATGTTGAGCAATAGAAGACTCACCTGGGCAAGAGCAGAAAAAATGGGTAAGATAGACGTTTTAGAAAACACCTGCTGAAGACTCATGTACCTTGGGCACCTAAAATTATTATTTTAATAGACAGATAGACAGAATGAATGAATGAATGAATGAATAATCTTTATTTTTAAAGGGTAAAGAATTGGGCACGCAGGGCCCGTCTTACATTCTGTCCTTCAGACAGACAGACAGACAGACAGGCAGGAGATGTAATATATGTATGTAAGTGTATATGTGTGTATATGTTAAATCATAATTTCAGGCTACACTTCCACTTTAAATATTCGTAGACAACCAAGCAGTCGGTATCGGAACGCCATCAGCAGACTACGTCTACTCGATCTTCCTCATCCAACAGAATCCCAGGAACTGTCCCTGCGCCAAGCTCAAACTTCATGGCTTACTTCAACATCCTTGGAAGAACGATAAACTTCATGGCTTACTTCAACATCCTTGGAAGAACGATAAACTTCATGGCTTACTTCAACATCCTTGGAAGAACGATAAACTTCATGGCTTACTTCAACATCCTTGGAAGAACGATAAACTTCATGGCTCGTTTGTTGCGCTTTGGATCTGAAGTTTCGTTAAGGCGTGTCTTTCATCTTAGGCGAGAAAACTTAACATTATGACTTCTGTGCATGCAGGAGATACTTTATGAGAGCAATAAATGCTATGCATAAAGATTTATGACGCGTATAGATTTTCTAGACAAAACGGCAGAAAGTAAATCCGACACGATAAGGTTTATTTCTAATATGTTTTTAAACATAATTTTTTGGGTGTGCCATGTGGAGACAGAACTTGCGGTGCTCTGTAGGTCAAGGGAGATGGATGGGAATCAGAAACAGATAGAGAAGGATAAATATTTGACACGAAAAAAAACAGTACGGCACGCAATTTAACTAGAAATATCCAGGACTGCAAAAAATTGGGAAATTCGATAGCTTGTAGTTATTTGCTCCGTACTGAAGAGATAAATGAATGAAATTTATGGAAGCCTCTAGTGCCATCTCATCAAAGCTATTATCTTTTGCTGTTTCATTGAAACCCTACCTTCTTCTTCTTCTTCTTTTTACATAGGATCTATGTCTTTATTCACCACTTCAAATTCTTTTCTTGTAATCAAACGTGCTTCGTTAATTTATTTTTGTTTTGTTTAGTTCTTTATCTCACCTCCTCTATTTTTAACTGTCTCGCATCCATTGCTTCAATGGATCTTGCCTTCATCATTTTGACTGTATCATTTTCAAAAAATGGATAAAATATTTAGTTCACTTTTTTGTCTTTTCGCGACGGTACGGTAGTTAGTAAAACCAAGTTAAGATTATTCAACTCAAATGCAATATCCACCCTCATTTATGCATGCGAAAGCTGGAAAACAACTAAAGAAATAGACAACAAATTAGACTCTTTTGAAAACAAATGCCTAAGGAAACTACTCGGTACTAAGTTGAACGAATTCAATAACAATGCTGAGATAAGACAGATGAGGGAACAACAGTCTGTCTCATGGGTGATCAGAAAAAGGAAACTTGACATATGTCGGTCACGTGATGAGACGAAACAGTCAGAGAATCCCAAAACAAGCTGTTAAGTGAAACACAACATGCTGAAGAAAAAGAGGTCGACCACGTGAAACTCTAAAGTGGACATTTTTAAGAGAGGCGAAATTAGCAGGCATAAAATCCTTTGATGAGGTTGAAAAGCTCGCCGAAAACAGAAAACTTGGCACACTACCATGCGTTTAACTGCACCGGAAGGATGTAAGATGTAAGATAGTGGTTATCGCACTCTTCTCCCCATCAGAAGGTCCCAGCGTTGAGCGGAATTTTTTCGGACCGACCGGCACTGGGGTCAACTCTAGGCTGGCCGGCACTGGGGTCAACTCTAGGCTGACTGGCACTGGGGTCAATTCGAGGCTGACCGGCACTGGGGTCAACTCTAGGCTGACCGGCATTGGGGTCAACTCTAGGCTGGCCGGCACTGGGGTCAACTCTTGGCTGGCCGGCACCGGGGTCAACTCTAGGCTGACCGGCACTGGGGTCAACTCTAGGCCGGGCTGCATTGGGGTCAACTCTAGGCTGACCGGCAATGGGGTCAACTCGAGGCTAACCGGCACTGGGGTGAACTCTAGGCTGGCTGGCACTGGGGTCAACTCGAGGCTGACCGGCACTGGGGTGAACTCGAGGCTGACCGGCACTGGGGTCAGCTCGAGGCTGACCGGCACTGGGGTCAACTCGAGGCTTCCCGGCACTAGGGTCAACTCGAGGCTGACCGTCACTGGGGTCAGCTCGAGGCTGAAATGGGTACCTGGAGTTTCCTTAGGGGGATAAAAAAACAAAAACAAAGGCATCGATGCCAGGTTCTGGCATCCCTACCCCAAATAGTGTAGTGACCTAGAAATGGGAAGGCACTAACACTCCGCATCTTTACGGCCGGCTGGTGTCACGGGATTTAGATTTTATCTTCCACGTATCCCTTTCTCTTTACGAAAGATATTGAAGAAAAGAAATGAGACATCAAACCAAATCATGTTTTATCCTTACAAATGTGAACAGTTATTTAGAGTTGTTGAAAGGAAATAAAACTTACCTCTCGCTTTTAAGTTAGGGCAAATTGTTTCTTTATATTAAACTGCCAGATCTTCTCTTTCATCGACACTTAATTATCTCTGCCTGCTTTGTCTTCGGACTAGGGTTGTCTTTCATTTCCTAATCGATTCTTCTTCTTCTTCTTCCTTCTTCTTCTTCTTCTTCCTCTGCTTCTTCTTCTTTTTCTTCAATCACCCTGGAACTGTGAGCTGATGCTCTTTGCAGCTGATGCCGTGATGATGCTGAGGTACAGAAAAGAATCGGATTAAGAGCCGGATACGGCGGCAAATTTTTTTTAATCCCTGGGTTGAACTAGCAAGGGGGAGGGGGGGGCATGCAGTACTTCTGTATCAGACTCCAATACCATGGAGACTGTTTCGATCCCCGCCAAGGTTTTCAGTCTATGCCTGCTACTGGGGGTACGTACTAACAGAGACGTGAGACAGGGTCTTAGTCGGTTGTGGTCTACCAGGCATGACGCTAGCATATCAGTTATGAAATGCCCAGCGTCTATGCCCTAGATATATGTATCTGATTATCTTGATACGAATCTTAGCTTTTCACCCTTTCTGTTGTTAAGATAGTCCTTTAGAACTACTGCTCTAACTTAGAGACACGCAAGCAGAGGGTCATGATTTGGCGCTGCGGAAAGTGAACGTGAAATTCGAAAGTTGATGGAAGTTTAGGGGTACTGCGTAATAAAGCATAAAAAGATCATGCGAGATCTGGGGCAGACATTTACAGGGTTAAATGTGTGCGGAAACTTTCAGTAGGGAGGAGTCAGGCGACACTTAATCACTGACATGTAATCGCTTGGGGGTGGAGCTTAGGGTTTGGGGCGTGGTTAGGATTAGGGATAGGGATACGGTTAGGGTTATGGGGTAGGGTTAAAGGGGTACAGGTTGGGTTACAGTTATGTTTAGGGTTAGGCGTGCTTAAAAATGTCTGGGTGAGCAAGTGGCAGTGGTTAAGTGTTTCGTGATTAAGTGTCGATTATTACGTTTTTTTCGTCGTTAAGTGTCGTGATTAAGTGTCATGATTGCTTCGTGATCAAGTTTTTTTTTTTCATGATCAAGTGGTTTGTGATTAAATGTCGCGTGATTGAGTTTTTCGTGATTAAGTGTTGCGTGACCAAGTGTTTCGTGATTAACTTTCACGTGACTACATGTTTCATTATTAAGTGTCGTATGATTAAGTGTTGCATGATTAAGTCGTTCTTGATTACGTAAATGTATGTAGAAATCTATTGTCTCATGTAGTCTTTTAGATATTACGAACTCTTCAACTAAATAATTTAAAATTGTTTCCATCTTTGCAATTGAGATATTGTATTTCAACTTTGAAAGAAACGAGTCACCATTTTCAGTCTCCGAACAGGACACAGCAGACTACGAAGTCATATGTATACAAAGTTTAAGGTCGGTAGTATTACTCCTTGTACATTTGCCCAGGTGCCCCAAATTTTGGAACATATCCTCCAAATCTGCACCAACTACTTGACACTGAGAATTAATTACTGGCCCAGTGAAACCACCAGAGAAGATATGCTCTACAGTTCCATGCATGAATTACAGCAGCAGCAACAACAACAACAACAACAACCAGTGAAATTTATCCACGAGACTGCAGATATAGACAGAAAATGCGTACGACGACGACGGAGAAGAAGAAGAAGAAATATTTGAACGTTTAAGATTCTGCTGAAAACATGATGACACAATAAAACGATGCCTGTAAAGGGGACATATGATAATTAGTTTTTAAAAAATTCAATAACGGCAAGAAAGAAATACTTATATATCTTATATCCTTCCCATGCCGTTAAACGTCACATAGGGCTCGCAAGGTAGTTCGCCAATTTTTCCTGTCTTCGGCGAGTCTTTCAACCTCATCAAAGGATTTTATGCCTGTTAATTTGGCCTCTCTTAATAATGTCCTCTTCAGAGTTTCACGCGGTCTGCCTCTTTTTCTTTGGCCTGTTGTGTTCCACTTGATAGCTTGTTCTCTGATCATTTCTTCTCATCAAGTGACCAACATATGTCCATCTCCTTTTCCTGATCACCCATGAGACTGGTTGTTGTTCAGTCATCTGTCTTATCTCTGCATTGTTCTTGAATTCATTCCACTTGATGCCGAGTATTTAAAGAAATAGAAATACTACAGCCTGTTAAAAAAAAGTGCGCAAGAGGGAATAATAGAGCCCCAAAAGATGTAAGTCAATAATTCCCGAACTTTTATCAGGACAGGTTCCTCTGGTAATATATATAAACTTATACATCTAGACAAACAACCACAAAAAAAAAGAGGGGGGGGGATAACAACTGGAAGTTAGGGAAGATAACTTGCAACGAAACAGTTGTTGTTAGTTTTGAATTCTCCTTCACCTCATTTAGTTCCTATAGAAGAGACCTACAGGAGAGCTGTTAGGGAGGCAAAGTTCCGCAAGGAACATGCAGATGACTGACTGAACGTTTAGTTCCTGGCTATCCAAATGTAAAGCATGCACCAAGCTATTTACGTGATCCTGGTACATAATAGAATTAGTGATCATGATGATGATGATGATTTTGAAAGCCTGATGAAGGCGGTAGGGGAAAATACTGGGCATTCCAAGACAATATTAAAGAATGTCTAAAAATGATTAAGTGACTAGAATTCAAATAATGATTAAGCGACTAGAATTCAAATAATGACAATCTAAGTGACTATAATTCACATAATGGCAGTCTAAGAGACGAAAATGCAATTACAGTCGAACCCACTTAATATCACATCGCTTTATGTCACCAGCTGGATATTATCACATAATTTTGTAACCCCGGCCAACTCCCATAAGTAATTAATGGACTTTACTCCCGTTAATATCACTCCGCTTATTGCCACAAATCGGTTAATGTCGCGGTATTTTTGCACTCGGAGGAGCTAAAGACCCCGCTTTGTATCACAGACTGGGCGAGTGCAAGCTACAAACATCTCAGAAAACGTTATCAGCTTCGCGATTCATCAATGAAGGGACCGGCCGTTTGATCACCGAGTAACTGCCGCCTCAACATTTTGAACATGTGGGCACCGAGACGAAACTCACGTGGTGTGAATGAAAGGCTTACCACGGCCGCCCTTTCGTAATTAAAATCAGGCTTTTTTCAGTCATTGGCTTCTTTATCAAGATGTGGGCGGTGTTAAATTGGCAACGTGAGGTGATAGTCAGACTCGAATAGTGTACTGTGAATCGTACAGCCGCGAACTTCTCTCTGGTTCTCGTTGTGATAGATAATGGCTACTAAACGCAAAGGTGTTGATCTGGATTTGAACAGTAAAATGGATATTCTGAAGCAAGTTGATGAAAAAGTAACATCGAAACTTGTAAAAACCGAGACAGAATTGAACGAGACTTTCACTCGTCTTTAGTTAGGTCAGATTATAAGCGAAGGCGTCCAAGTTCCTACATGGATATTGAGTGTGCTCTGCTGAAATGGTTCAAACAGACACGTTCTGCACAGTTGCCTGTGTGAGGATCTATGCTGGGAGAAATCGCAGAACGTTTTGCGAAAGGAATAGATATGCCTGACTAGAAGTGTTCGAACGGCTGTCTTGAGAGCTTTAAGAAAAGCCACAACATAACATTTAAGGTCGCTTCAGGTGAAGCGGCCCGAGTTAACACTGATGTCGTTAATGATTGGATTTCTCGCTTGCCAAAATTTCTGGATGCGTACAGCACAGATGACATTTTTAACATGGATGAAACAGACGTGTTTTATAAACTGCTACCGAACAGGACTGTGTGCTTTCATGATGAGAAGTGCCACGGTGGCAAACGTTCTAAAGATTGCTTAACAGCTGTCACGTGCTGTAACACGTCTGGCACTGAGAAGACTCTGCTCCTTGTTATCGGAAAGTCACGAAATCCGCGGAGCTTCAAGAATGTAAAGAGCTTGCCCGTCACTTGCAAGGCCAAACAGCGTGCTTGGATGACAAGTGAACTGTTTGAGGACTGGGTCATTTCTTTCGACAACAAAATGAACCGAATGAACAGAAAGCTTTGTTGTTCACTGCCAGCTGTCCTACACACACTGACGTCAAAGCTACAAAGCTTGTTTTCCTGGCACCTAACACAACCAGCGTGCTGCAGCCTTGCTGCCAAGATATCATTTACGCCTTCAAGCAACAGTGCAGAAAGCGAATAGTGCGTCATGTGCTGTATGATGTAGAACAAAAGCTTATCGCCGAGATCGACATCAAGATAGCGATTAATTTTATGCATGCGGCATGGAATAGCGTCAGTCAGTCAATGATTGTGAACTGCTTTCGTGAATAGCAGTTTACTTTCTTGCCCGAGCCATTGATCAATACAAATGCCGGCGATATTTGTGACGTTCCCCTGGACTTGATCACAGATGAAGAGTGGACAGCAATTTCTGAAGTATCACGTTTGATCAATACATTTCAGCTGATGACGGCTTGCTATCAGTGGAAGAGATCGTCGCTAACCCCAGTAAAAGCAAGGTAGACAGCGATGCCGAGGATAATGCTGATGACGCTAATGAGTCCACGGGCCAGACGCCCACCAAAACTGTTTCTTACCTTTGGTCTGTAAGCGCTTTCGGGACTGTGCGCTCGTTCATTTACAGCATAGCTGACATGACGCCGGACTTTTTAAAGTGCTCTGTCATTTTTAAATGACTTTTTAAAATTACTAGACCAGTTATCATACACAACGCAAAATCGCGCAGTTTTAGTACTACTGCTGACAAGTCAGATGCTGTTTAAATATAGTGTTTTCTATATTGTAAGACTAAGACTTACTGTATTGTGTGATTAATTTATTTTGTGACTAATATATTTTGTGATTAGTACATATTGTGTCCGATTATGATAGCTCTGGCTGTTTGTTATGTTTAATATAGCAAATGTGGGACGGACGGACACACATACTGGCCCAGTTAAATCCTTCTTAATGGACTCCTGTTTATGTCAGCTTCGCCTGTTATCATCACATTCTGACGGTCCCGACGATGTGACATTAAACGATTTCGACTGCAATGACAATCTAAGTGAGGATATTCCAAATAATAAGAATAATAATAATCTAAATGGATAGAACTGAAAAAATGACAATCTGAGTGATTAGATTTCAAATAAAGACAATCTCAGTGATCAGATTTATAAAATCTAGCGATCCCATCTAAGTGGTGGAAGTACAAATAATGGCAATCTAAGTGACTAGAATCCAATTAACGACAGCTGAAGTGATGAGACTCAAAATAATGCGGCGTATACCGAAAGGAAATGAAAAAGAAAAATAAAGAAACCAAGCGAATTTCACACACACAAAGGATATCTCAGAATCTACTGAAGCGAGCCAAGAAACCAAGACTTTTATTGGGGACAAAACACGGCCTTATCGTGACTGCTGGGTGCGCTATGCCACTGGAGCACGTTTTATACCGTATTATATGCTGGATTGGCGGACTACCTTGCGAGCCTTATGTGACGTTTAACTGCACGGAAAGGATATAAGATATAAGAATATGCTGGAAACTTGTCTTTCACGCAAGCACAGTTACTGTTCTGCTACAACTACGTTAGGTTTAGCCTACTTAAATCTTGGTGTGCCTTCTTCTTGATGTTTATTGAACGTTGAAACGAAGTTCAGGTGGTCGCTGGAATGCAGTCTCTCTGTATCTTCAGGTGCACCAACCACCTGTGACCACATTTTTAAGGTGAAAGTGTGGCCCTTTGTATTTGCCTCTACAAATAATCTGGAAATAACCTTTCACCACAAAAGATTGGCTTTATACAACGAGAATAAAATGGTTTTGAGAAAGATTGTTAGTATAATAAATTTGAGGAAGAAAATATAAAGTTCAAATCTACAAGCAAATACACCATAACAGAAACAAAAAGGGCACTGTACAACACAACTTTCCTCCCAGCTCTATGCTATCAGTGTCAAACATGGACACTAACAGCCAAGAACAAAAGAATAATCATCATGACAGAAATGAGACGTGTGAGGAGAATACTAAAAGTGACACGGTAAAGACGAAATAAGAAATGACACCATCAGGGAAAAGGTTGGATTAACACCAATATTACACTATATCCAGAAACAGCACATCAGATGGTTTGGCCATGTTACACGGTTGCCACCAGACAGTATATCACAGACAACATTCACACTAAAATTTGTAGGTAAGAGATGAAGAGGCCCCCCGAGGAGGACATGGAGAAAGGAAAATACAACAGCTTTAAATATCCCATTATGTGGAGCAAATCGTCGAGCCGTATCAAGACGTCTGTTTATCCTCTCACACCGAAAGGTATATGATGAAGGAGACAAGACAAGACAAAACAAAATCTAGAAGCACGGGTCACAGTCCTAGAAACCAGCTCCTGAGAGAGGACACCTGTAGCTGACATCGTTCTTGTACATGCTGTGTTCTCCATGGGACTACCAACTCTTTGTTTTGCGGCCGGTGCCGTGATGATGGTGAAGCCCATAAACAAACGCAATTCGTGGATTACATGGATTTGTTAGGGCAGGTGGATTGGGTCATGTCCGCAAACCGGCTCAGCAGACGTCCCGACCTGATTGCTTAGTGCATTCGTTTATCATGGCGAAGGCAGGTGTTTAGAATAAACCATTCACCTTCTGGGGATGACGAAGGAAAGGCAGCCATGTGTGATGCTGACTGTATCACCCTCTTTTGTACCGACAGTGAAGGAAAACAGACAAAAACATCACATCTTCCAGACTCATCACTGAACTACCTTTATCGTTTTATCTTATTTAGTAGTTTCTATAACCATGGCGACTTTGGTGAGCTTTCCAGTGTTGGTAGATCAAAATCTTGGTCACAGCCGATACCAAGGAGCGATAACTCATTGTCATCGAAGTATAATCTTCTTTGCCTCCTCCCAGGCCAGTGGCGGATTACCCAGGCAGCTGAATAAGTTTAAACCTGGGGGTCCCCTGAGCACCCCAGGGGGCCTAGCGTCGAAAAAGGGGGGGGGGGAACCTCTGCAAATAAAAATTCCTGTTTCATGTCATAATCATTTATATCTATTGTTTCTGCACCAGCACATTATGTTAAACAAAGAACAATAATGTATCAGTTTGTGCATGGCCTGTGTAATACACGGTCATACAGTAATAGCAGAGATCATAACTGGAGGGGAATCATGCCGCACATCAGAAGATGGTCAGTATAGGCCGAAGGAGGCCGAGAACGTGACCTAGGGCCTGCATGTTAGTTAATCCGTCGCTCTCGCCAATGTGTTGTTGGTTCCATCTCAGTAAACAGTGGACTAACACGAGGCAACATCACAGAGGACTACTTTGGTTTGTTTTTTTTAAATTCAAGCTTCACAGATGTTATTTAATCTCATCCACGGTCGGTTAACCTGTCTTTCACTGCTTGCAGGAGAATTTGCAAGTTTAGTCACGTGTTAAGCCAAACCAACTTGTGCAGTTCATCGCTTATCATTGAACCTCTGCAAGACAGCCTATCCAACTCTATGGAAGTGAGTCATGGACAATCAACAGGTCCACAGAAGGCTGAGAATGGATAAGGAGGACGTTGTGAAGGCCGAATTAAACAGACTGCGGAAGGATGAAGAGAAGGAGTGAATGGACAATGTGCATATACAGAGATTGATGAAGTTGTGGACAGAACAAGGGTGATGGGAGAAAATCTGAACTAAATGGGGCGAATGTGTATAAGAAACCAACATTTGCCGGGAACTTTTAGCAGACTCTTCGATGGATGTTGGAGTAGGATGCTGAGCATGCATGGGAATGTCCTGAAGTCGATGCTGCCGGATTCTCCATTCTGAAGCCTGAAACCTGAAATCTGAAACCAAGGACCGCACAAGATGGAGAGGCATGATCGCCAACGCTATCCGATACAGCATATAATAATAAATTTAGTAGGTCATCAAGCTAAAGAGAGGAAGACCAAGGAAAAGATGGCTGCAAGACATCGTTGATAATCCGCAAATGGACGCATCAGCAGCAAGGCATCTTCCTTACAACCGAGAGGCCTGCAGGAGAGCTGTTATGGAGGCAAAATTCCGCAAGGGACATGCAAATGACTGACTGAGTTGGTCACCTTATAGAGAGTTCCTTGTTTATTTTTCAACCATTACTTTCCTAAATTTTATCATCGTTCCATATCCTTAAAAAAAAAAAAATTGGTCATGACTGGAAAGATAAATGGCAATAGACAGAGAGGACGAAGAAGACAGACATACCTGGATGACCTGACTGTATGGTTTGGGGTGAAAAAAAAAAAACCAAAAAAAGGAACTGATTCGAAACACGGAATATCGAGCGAGAAGGAGAGAGATGGTCGCCTACGCCTGTCAGCATGCCACTCATCTGATCTGATGTCTTTTCGTCTATTGCTGTTTTCTCGTTGTCCAGTTAGACATCTTACACATTTTTGTAACCAAACGAAAATGAAAACTAATTTTTTTTTAAAAGGGCACGCGCCATGTGTATTCTTATAACTAATTGCCTGGGATCTGCGAATCTGTGTCTTGTAGGTGTCTTACTGCCAAAACTGCACCTAATTTTTCATATCAATTTCAGGGGTTATACAGTTCAGCTTTTTTTAGTACAAGAAAATAAGCTAAAAATATTCAAGCGTGGGCTAATCACAGAAGGGAAAATCCACGAAAGGATATATTTTTAAAAAGCGGTTATTGAAAATTATCATGTGTTTATGACCGTGGGAATTGAAAGGACTGGAAGTCTGCTATGAATAAACACATTTAGATATGCTTGAGATTTCGTTATTCTGTGCAAGAATGGGCGGGTATCAAATTTGTATGACGGGCACGGCATTATTTTTTTTGTTGTTGGGGGTGTTCAAAGTGACGCAAAGTATGAAGTCACCTTCTGTAGAGTAATGTGTTCTCCCATGACGAGTTATAGTGCTTCGCCAGGCAAGGAATGCACCTGTAGTTTATGATGACGCCGTGCTACTTTAGTCGCCTCCTCATTTTCCACAACAACCACTGGAGCGTGACTCTGTATCCGGAGCTTATTTGCTACAAATATAAATAATTTCGCGCTGGATTGTTTCTTTTCCTCGCTAGAAGATGCTACAGTGATTTCTGTGACTATCCTAGTTTGTGATTTTTGTGTGTGTGTGTTCAGTTTTCTTCATGGTTTTACATATTCGGCGATATTCAGTTTCTCATGTGTGTACGATCAGTAATCTCTTTATTAAATTATTACGATTTTAATATTTCAAAACTTTTTTTTTGCCGCCTAGTTAAGATGAGGTACGGGAAAACATATATGTATATGTATGTATGTATAGCATTAGAAATTGAAGCCACCAACGAGGTCGGACCTCTACAGCTGCTGAAGATAGGCACCGCAGACTGAGATATTACATGTATAGCAATGCTGAAGACAGGCATAACAAATTGAGATATCACATATATAGCAGTGCTGAAGATAGACACAACAGACTGAGATATCACATGTATAGCAATGCTGAAGATGGTCATAACAGACTGTGATATCACATATCTAAGAAGCGGAGATATCACATGTCAAAGATATGTAATGTATATATATATATATATATATATATATATATATATATGTAATCCCCGTTTCTATGCCATTATATTGGACATACGGTGCTAGGCCCATATTTTCCACGACTTTCGGCACATGAAAGTCTGATGTGGTCAGTATCACGCCTGACCGCATTTACCTTCCCGGATTTATCTGATACCCATTTTTACAGGCTGAGTGGTCCCCCTCCCGGGGCTTTTCTTGGTGTGGTGATACCAGAGTGGATCACCGCTGAGCTGCTGGGACTTGAACCCGGTACGACAGGATTGGTAAAACGAGCGCTTCAGTCAACCAGGCTGCCATATATATCATAAGTAAGTATGCACTAACCCAGTATTGATTCCGGTTTCGTACTGATATCTTAATGTCTGGGGGATCTAGCCACATCTACCTGTCGCAGTCATTAAGATATCACTGCGATACCGGAATCGATACTAGGTTAGTGCAGAGTTATTTTTTCGAATGCACTGGATTTATAATCGTTGACGATCTGCAAATGGACGCAGCAGCAGCAGGCCATCTTGCTCACAGCCGAGAGGCCTATAGGAGTGCTGTTTGGGAGGCAAAGTTCCGCAAGGGACATGCAAATGAATGAATGAAACTGTATTTATATATGTAAAGTAAATCTGGATCACTTTTAGTCATTTAGGGGTAGTAACTTCCTCAAGGATTGTTAAAAGTTTTTATTTTGTTTGAATGGCTTTCTTTTTTTTCTGTGAATGCTAAGAAAAATCGTTTTATGTCTTAATGGCTTTGTTTATGACTTCTTCCTCTTCATCAGCTTTCCAAGTCTTCTCTCTCCAGTTGGTGACACCAGTTTCTTTTATATCCTCTTCTATGTTGTCTTTCCATCTCTGTCTTGGTCTACCCCTTGGTCCTGTTTCCCTCATCTCTTGAGCATACATCATTTTCGTTTGTCTGTTCTCTTCCAATCTTTCTACATGCCCCAGCCAGCGTAGTCTGTTCAGTTTCAAGACAATTATAATTCGTTGAGATTTAAATAAGCTGTTTAGTTTAGTGTTCTTTCTAGATCTCCATTCTCCACTGTTGGTATCCTTTATCGGTCCAAAGATTCTTCTTAGGATCTTGTTCTCAAGGATCTGCGATTGTTATCATCTTTCTTTGTTATACTCCACGTTTCTGATCCATACATGACGGCTGGTCATATTATAGTTTTGTAGATTGTTATTTTGGTGTTCTGGGACAGGATATTGGATTTAACAGGTGTTGCGAGGCAAAGTATGTTTTATCCCCTATCTGTACTTTGATTTTAATTTCCTCGCTTACTGTGTTGCTTCTGTTGAAGGCTGTGCCTAGTTGTTTGTATGTTTCTGCTTTCCTAGTAACCATCTCTCCAACGTTTATATAATCTGGATCATTCTGCCTCTGGTCTTTTGATATCTTCATATACTCTGTCTTATCTTGGTTAATGGTCAAGCCCACTTTTAGTGCTACATCTCTCAGGTGTATGCAGGTATTGATGACTTCTTGCATAGTTTCCCCCACCAGGTCGATGTCATCAGCTTATACTAGTATTTTAGCTTGTTCTTATGTACTGCTTTCTTCTTTTGCTTTTCTGATTACCTTTTCTAGTACTAGGCCGAATAGTAATGAAGATAATGTATCACCTTGTTTTAAACCAGTTCTTATAGAGAACGTTCTGACTTTCTTCCTTTATATATTACTATATTTTGTTTAACCTCCATACATATTGTGGTCAGATTGATTAATTTATTAGGTATCTCAAATTCTTTCATAATTTTCCATAAGCTGCTCCTATCTATGCTGTCGCAGGCTTTCTTGAAGTCAGTAATGATATTATGTGCTTCTTTTCCATATCTCAGTACTTTTCTGCTGTTTGATGTAGATAAAATATTTGATCTATGGTTGATCTATTCTTCCTAAAACCTGCTTGATAGTCTCCCAGTATGTTCTCGCTGTATGGTTTTAATCTATTTAAAAGTATAACAGATAGTATTTTGTAGCTTGTTTTTAGTAATGATGTTCCTCTGTAGTTTTCACACTTGCTCTTATCACCGTGTTTGAATACTGGGATCAGTAATGATTCTCTCCATTCACTAGGGAGTTTTTCTTCTCTCTATATTTGTTGTATCAGTGCACATATCTGTTCATGTAGATTTAGACCTCCTTCTTTAATCGGTTCTGCAGCAATTCCATCTGAACCAGTTGCTTTGTTGTTTTGTAGAAGCATGATACTGTAGATGACATCATCTAAGTCTGGTTCTTCTATTTCAGGTTCACAAGTCTGTATTTCTTCGCATGGTAATGTGCTTATAGGCTCTTCGCAGTTTAATAGTTTTTCAAAACTATTCTTTCCATCTGGTATAGATTTTCTCTTCATTATTTATCATGTTTCCATTACTATCCTTCAAGCTCTGCAGAGGTTGCTTATACTTTGCTTTACCGTTCGCAGTTCTTTATAGAATTCCCCGCTTTTTTTTATTCTGATGGGATGTCTGCATCTCGCTTACCATGTCTTTCATATATTGTCATTTGTGTTGACGAATAATTTTTTATGACTATAAAGGAAAAAGTGTTTTTTTTTTATAATTTTAGTTCCATTTTTTGTTTTGTATTTTTTTTTGGGGGGGGGGGGGGGGGGGTTGGTCCTTGGTTTTGGGGTGGGGAAGTTAGTACGTGCCGGACTGTTAAGAAAAATACGTATATTTCAGTATGTGTAAGATTTTGTAAAGGTCGTTGTAAGACGAGGTTATTTGGTCTGAAGTGAAGGCTTTGGTGTCCATTTATTTTTCTTTGTACCTGAATTGTGACCTCCTTGATGTTTTTGGGTTTTTTTTCCTTTTCTGCTGGCAGAGAGCTCCAGTTTGTCGTCTGTTTTATCGTCTTTGGTGCTTCTTTGATCCCAGAGCTCTACTTTATTTTCTTAATCTCAGAGTTTGTTGGTGGATGCTGTGATAACTTAGTTTTTGCTTGTATTATACAGTATATATAAATTTTGTTTAGTAGATAGTCATTTATAATGTATGTAGTTACTTCTGTACTGAGTGAATGTTTAAGAACGAAATGTAAATGTTATATTTTATTTTATGTCTCTCAGCTTCAATGTTAGTTATGTTTGTTATATGAACAGCATATTTGTAGAATGTCTGGAATAGAGTGAAAGATATATGATAAAGGGCAGAATGTCAGACGGGCCTGCGTGCCCAATTCTTAACCCTTTTGAAATAAATATCAATCAGTCAATCAATCAGTCAATCAATCAGTCTACGACCGCTCCATAGTTTTCTAGGTGTTATTTAGAATCCTTTTGAGTTTTATCTGAAATCGTCCAGGGAAAAGGGGGGGGGGAAGGGAGAGGGAGGGAGACAGGGAGGGAGAGAGAGAGAGTGAGAGACAGACAGAGGGAAAGGGAGAGACAGACAGGCACACAGAGAGGGAGAGAGTGAGAGACAAACAAAGAGAGAGGGAGAGAGAGAGAGTGAGAGACGGAAAGAGAGACAGGCAGAGAGGAAGGGAGATTGAAAGAGAGAGGGATGGAGAGTGAGAGAGACAGAGAGTGAGCGAGAAAGTGAGAGACAGAGAGAGAAGGAGAAAAATATGAGGGGGAGACAGACAGATAGAGAGAGAAGGAGAGAGACAGATAGAGAGACAGAAGGAGGAGAAAGATATGAGGGAGAGACAGACAGATAGAGAGAGAAGGAGACAGACAGAGAGACAGAGCGAGGGAGAGAGAGAGCGAGAGAGACAGACAGACAGACAGAAAGAGGGAGAGAGAGAGGAAGAGAGAGAGACAGGAACGAAACCTCACGTAAATTTCAGTGACCGAATTTAAAATAACTTTCATCCTGAAAATTTACATATAATTAATTTCAAGAAGAGGTGGAGCAAGGCAAGAAGAAAGTACCCGCCAAAATAAAACAACATTTCTTGGAGCTTACAAACATGTTCTACACATGGCTGACCAAGTTTACTTCTAGTGCTGGTTTATGTCTAAGTGCCCGTTTTGGAAAGAACGCATGGATGCACAAATTGTATCACAACGTTTTTTGTTTTGTTTTTTTTAATTTTGAGAACTGTACGAGACGTTTATCACGGACGTTTCACAACGTAGTTACTTCCCTTACGTTGGCGCTAAATACCGAACCAGAACTTCATGCTTAGTGGGCGATGAATAGGGCGCATTAATACCAAAAAAGGAAATGGCCCGTTTCTGTTGACAGTGAGATGTCTACAAATTTTAGTAGAATATAAACACTGTCCGTTTTTGGAAATCAGCGACTCATAGCTGATAATGCTATCGTCAGGGTTGGCGAACCATAGCCGATCAAGACCCTGTCCCACCTTTCTATTGGTACCCCCCCCCCCCAGTAACAGGCCTCTCCTGGCTAACAGGGCCGGGAACGCCGTAGCCTCCATGGTGGTGGAGTCTGTTGAAGAAGTATTGCACACACACACCCCACCTGTTTTTTTAGTTTGACTCATGGACTGAAAAGAATATCAGCCACAACCCTTTCCCAAGTCTACGTGATGCCTTAACATCTTCACCGCATCAGCTGCAAATAATATCAGCTGGCAGTTCCAAGAAGAAGAAGAAGTAAAATCTACCGTTTCTTTAACAAACAATGGCTTGTCTTAAACAGTGGGTTGTAGAAGCTGCAGCAGCAGATCATAGACCAGCAAGGTGACGTCAGAATGATGGACGGACTCCAACCATTGTGTCTGGTTGTTTATCATGAATGGCAAACAGAGCGTGAAACTCTATCCTGGAATATGTCTGATAAGACCATCAACTTATGAAAAGATCTGGTGCAGCGCAGTTTTCTAAGTGTTTATGGGATCACATGTTATTGAGGGATTGTTTCTTATTCCGTTCCATTTCTTTTTGTAAAATTGTATCTGGGGCTTTCGGCGTTTATTTTTATGGATATGTTTTCTTCTAGAACATTCTCTCATCAAGTTATTTCTGAGGCCATAATGTAGCTGTTGTGTGTTCATTAATGCGAGGAAAATTGTAGCCCTTTTCAGCAAGGCTGAGCTAGCTTTTTTTTTTTTTTTTTGGCGGAGTTTTAACGGTTTATAGATTCCGTCAAACGTATAGAAATTGTTCACTATCTCTTTAGAATTCTACCTGTGTTTAAAATGTTAGTGGTTGTCTGTGAACTTTGGGTCTTTGCCTGTTGCTTCATGTCTGTTGTGGCCAGGACAAGTTACTTGTTGAATATGGAGGGCTGTCCTCGTCAGCGTTCACTCTTCGTCTGCTCTAGCAAGTCCAGGATTTATGATTGCCGGTTTCCGCTCTTGTGTGCGCCTGAATACCCTCATGATCTTTGTAGCACTTTTCGCTGAGCCGCCAAAGAGAAATCTAAGAATGCAGATTTTACTATTGGGTGTCTTCGGAACTGCATGCCCCGCTGAATTCTCTTAATATGTACTGATTTTCTCGTTCCTTTTATGTTGTTTATCATTGGGGAAAGTACTGTAAGACATAACCTACAAGCTTAAGAATTCAGTATATTCTGGTGCTTAAAAGAGCAGAAATACAGACACTGCTTGAATGATCTTGCTCATGGTCCACTGACTACACAGAAATGACCTTTATCCACGGGACGTTGACAAGCTTGTGATAATCGTGTCCGTTCTTGTTTCCAAATATTGGTCTTACCATGTAGCATTTCATAGCTACTGGTGTAGCCTACATTTATTAGGTGTAGATTACTTATTGCATGTTGACTAAATTAAAACGCTTTAGATTGCTCTGTGTTTTTCTTCTTTTTTTTTTGTGTTTTGTTTCTTGTAAACCCTAGTTTCATGTTTTTAGAAGTGGATCTGTCTTACAACTTAAGTTTTGGATATGCTGTTATAAGGCAACATTACAAATTAAGTTAATATGAATTGACAGTACCAAAATTTCAAGTACCGTCCGTCCCGAAAAGTGCGCACTTTAGCTGTGCTGAATCCCTCCCTAGTGTCTGTCTCGGAAGTTAACAGTCGTTGACTCTGCCATAACTGCGTCTCGAAAGTTAACAGTCGTTGACTCTGCCATAACTGCGTCTCGAAAGTTAACAGTCGTTGACTCTGCCATAACTGCGTCTCGAAAGTTAACATCCCTTGACTCTGTTACAACGACGTCTCGAAAGTTAACATCCCTTGACTCTGTTACAACGACGTCTCGAATGTTAACGATCGCTGACTGTCATAACGACGTTCGGCAAGAAACTCTTTGTTACTTTGTCCACATCCGGGTTTGGTTTTTTTTATTTACTTACTTCTTTATTTTTGTTTCTGTTGCTTGTATTGCCCAGTGCGCCATCATCATGTTTCAGCACTCACCATAGACAGTGTTTTACCATGTACATTGTTAAGTTCCTTGTGTTTCCAAACCGCTTTACTTCACGAAGTAATTGAACGGGAGTTTTCACCTAAATAAAAAAATGATTGTTATATATAATATATACACACACTTTAATTGCATATAACAGAAGTAATGGATGTAAAACTGATTTTTTCCGTATCAGCGATTTCTGGATGCAGAGAGAGTTAAAAGGTTCTACCGGATTAAAAAAAAAAGGTATCGCAATAGTTAACAGAGTGAAATGGATAGAAGAAACTTTTAAAAAATATTAATTAAGCAGAAATGGCATGCAAATTCGTATTACTTTAGATGAAAATTAACGTTAAAAACAAAGAACGACATACTGGGACTACCTCCTCAGAGCTCAGAGACCAAAACTATTATCCTCATATTAATAGTTATAATAATAATTAGTGTTATTGTTATTATTATCACCACATATGTTAGTGTTTTTTTGTCAGATTCACTCGCAACAGAGATAGCGCTGGGTGTGTGATACAAGGTACTATCTTGTGACTGGTTAGTAACCTCTCTCACTCTCTCTCTCTATCACTCTCTCTCTCATTCTCACTCTCTCACTCTCTCACTCTCACTCTTTCACTCTCACTCTCTCTCACTCTCACTCTTTCACTCTCATTCTCCCTTTCTCACTCTCTCTCTCTCTCTCACACACATACACACACACACACTCTCTCTCTCTCTTTCTGAACCGTAAATGCCCATGGCACGTGGGGTTTCGACAAGGGTTTTCCACAAACGCCTGTCCTTTGCCTTTTTTTCCGCTCTTGCCCAGGTGAGCCTCTATTGCTCAACATCCTCTCTGTTGTTCTTCTCCATGTCTCTTTTGGTCTACCCTTACTTCTATTCCCCTGTGGTGTCCATCTTATTGCTATTTTTGGTAGTGAGTTGTCAGTCATTCGGAGCACATGTCCCAACCATCGCCAGCGTCTTTCCTCATTAACTGCTGTCAGTGGCTTCATCTGCATTTCTGCCAATAAGATGTTATTTCTTATGGTGTTTGGCCAAAATATTCTTCTAATTCTTCGTAAATATTTAGTCTATAAAGAATTCATTTTGTTTTCTTAGTAACATATTTATCATAATTTCATCCGAATTAACAGAGGCTTAGGACCATCAATTTCCCGGAAGACTGTATACTATATTGCACGTTTTAAAATTCTTCCTGAAATCAAACGATTCAAAAAGCGCACGTTACGTCAATAATACAAGAATAAATTCTTTAATAATGCCCGTGTGCAGTATTCGATCCAGAATCAATGAAATCAAAATCATTCGATGAGACAAACGCTTTCAAAACAGTGGCTATTGTAGGAGTGTGCCTGTTGCTATGCGACAACTCGAGGATGCGTGGAAAATCACAATGTTTTTCTCCTCTCGTTTGATCCGGGTACTGGGCTGAATCAATAGAGCGCACCCAAAACACATATACCCGCATACAGCTCAGTTTAATGGGAGTTTATGGCTGTTTGTTAATTTTGTTTTCTGTGTTCGTTTTATCAGACGTTTGATCTTCCAGTGACAGATGAGGGGGGAATTTGGAAGCGACATTTGACCATATTATAACATTGTTGTTGAGTTGTTTTTCCACCCCTTTCTGGTGTAAACTAAATCAAGCTTTTGATGTCCTTTGAAATGTTATTGATGCGTAACGATATTGATGATGAGGTCGTTGTTATGAAGAGAAGATGGATGCATTTTAACAGCGGCATGTTCTGGAATCATGACACTGACTCTGGGGTCCAGCAGATTTCATAGCAGGCAGAGATAATATCCTACATTGTCATGGTGCTTCTTGCAACGGGCCGATGTGCTCCTTTAGTCTGGTAAACACGTGGGAGAGGAGGGGAGGGAATGAAAGTGGAACAGAACTTGCAGTAACTGTAATGTAACTGAGAAAGTTAAGTTATTTTGTTTTACAAAATGAACATTTGTAACGTGGATAATATTGTAACGAGATCGTATCGCTTGAGTCATTTTTAGCCGAATCGTATATGGAGCGAAAACTTCATTAAATTCGCTGCTGGCGTGTCTATGTTGGAAACATAAAGTACGTACGCCATGTTGTTTATGAGTAAGCGTACAGAAATTCCGTCACTGAAATATTACCTACGCTTGCTCTAACATATGGCGGCCTGGTTAGCTGAGTGGTTAGGCCTTCGGTTTAATAATCCGGTGGTACCAGGTTCAGTCCCAGCAGTGGGATTTTTTTTTTCCTGGTACACACCAGAAAGGCCCTCGGGTTGACCCAGCCTCTAAAAATGGGTACTAGAGAAATCTGGGAAGGTAAAAGCGGCCAGGCGTGACACTGACCACATCACACTTTCATGTCCCGAAGGTCATGGAAAATACGGACCTAACACCGTATTCCCCAGTATGCCTTAATGGCACGGAAACGGGAATTTTACCGTAAACTTTTACTGCAGCACATGGCGTTTTCTTCATCTGTATTATGTCCGCTAGCTCTGTCCAGTTAACCAGGCAAAAAGAGCTCATCAGCCCGTTGCCCGGATCGCCACGATGAGGTGGGATGTTGTCTTGGCATCCAGGATTTTGCTGGCCCACTATCAGTGCATCTTAGCTTCCGGCGTAGGGAAGGTCTCAAAAGGGCACACACACATGTAGCTGTCACAGAAAACCTAGACTCCACATGTCAGTGTCAGATCTGTTTATTCTCTCATAGTTACCGAACACGCTGTCACTTGCTTACTTCAACTAGCACCTTATTTAATGTATATGATGCAGGCCTATGAGTTTGTTTTTTTTTTTAGCCTAATACTCACGATTAGCAACATCCTGTACAACTAACACACACTGCTAGTGGCCGCGATCTGTCTGTCTGTCTATGACGTCACACTTCCCGCCAGTCGCTCGCAGTCACTCGACACCTTCATTCATTCTCCTTACATCGGCTACTCGTGGAGTTAAGAAATGAAAGCTACTGTAGGACAGTTCATCTCTCCCCCCCCCCCCAGCCACCAGGGCAAAATGAGATGCAGTTGTATATAACGGAGAAGTCAAGCCCAGAGTGTGAAGAAGGAAGGGGCCACGGAGAGCCAGTTAAGGAGGTGCTTTATAACTACACCGGTAAAACGCGGAATATTGTTGAGGGCCCGACAATAGTCTTGCACTACATTATCAAAGTCCCTCTGAGAGCCGTGCAACTGCCCCCACAATCATCAATATACGTAGGTTTTTTTCTTTCCATTTTAACTCTTTAATTCCAAAACAACACTGGCAGTGCTGGTAAATCTTGCACACTTGCGCAGATCATTGGTCAGAGTGATATTTGGCCAGTATAAATAAAATAAGAAGAAGCATATTTCTGACCCATCTCATATTTTTTTTAAAAGTACGGAGCAACTTCCTTTTTTGTTTCTGTCTACCAAAATTTCTCATCAGAATTTATTCCGGCAGAGCATGGAAGTTAAGCCAGGAGTGAAAGGGCCAGTGTGTTTAGATCAAATACAGGCAAATAACCAAAGATAATTTTGATGAATCTTAACGGAGGACTGATGTGCTCTAGAAATCTTTCTTGTCCCTTCTTATTCTTCTCCTTGTATGCTTTTGTATGAATGAGACATAAGTTTGGACATCCTAACTCTTGTACTTCGTTAATAAATGAAGTAGTTGAAACCTTTTCTTCAAAAAACAACACTAATGTAATTATTCAGCGTACTGCCGATCCCACCACTATCATGTGTACTATCTTCAGCGAAGGAGAACACTCGCTGAAGCAGCAGGTTGCAGCTACGCCCCAGTAGAAAACAGCTCTGACAGCTTTTACTTTGGACGAGTGATGTTTTCTCAATATTTTCAAAATGAACTAATTCATCAAAAACATACTGTGGTTACTGAACACCAGGGAAGTAAAAGTGAAAGTTTGCATAGTTAATTTTATGTGATTTTACTCTGTCGCCGTATATATATGTAAGATTGTTTTCTGAAAAGTTACCAGTTTTCGAGGCACGGAAGGAAGATTAACTTGAATTTCTGGAGAAAATATGAGGTGGCTTTGATGACTATAAAAGCAGGGGAGAAAAGAATTGTATTTCGGTTTTATTATGTTAACTTCTTCCGATTCGGAGCCGAATTATTCCGAAGACTGATAAGATGCACGGATGTGTGACGTCATCGTGCATCGGCGAAGTTGACGATTGGTCGCTCTTGGATATCGCATTCTGGGACTTTGATCCGGACTCGATTATCAACAATCACTTTGATATGAGGGATGGTCATAACATAGTTTGGTAAATAAGCTGTGGTCATTATACTTTCATGTATTTAATGTAGTCATTATTAGACTGTTGAAACTACAAAAAGTGCAGTGGTCCTTCATTTCTTCTCTGAGTAGCTACTGGATTCAGCGTTCTGAGCCATTGAGGCTTATTGCTACAGATAAGACGTGTCTCCATTTCTCTCTTTTCTTGATCTTTTCTTGCCAGGTGTCGATTCTAAAAGCCCGTATATCTTCCTCTAAGTGATAACATGAAATATTCAAATGCACGGGCCCACAACCCGGGGGGGGGGTATCAATGGCCATTCAGTGCATGGGAACCAAATGATGGGGGTATGGCTACTCGATTAGTTTTCTACTCTAAGTTATTATTAGAGTTTTCTTTGTTCTGCTCCTAGCTTTTCTGTATGTAAAGCAAGACCAAGCGTTGACATCTTCCATGAAGTCATGTCCTAGATCTTTCTCGGGATTCTCGCCTGTGCTAAGGAGTTCGTGTACTGTGGTGAGAGGATCTCCTTTTAAAAAAGATGGAGATCGAAGCACCTACGGACTTCTGCAGAGTGCTGCGATGAGAATTCTTTAATATTTCAGCATCATGCTTTAACTCTGTAACTACCAAAGAAAACCCCCTCAAATCAACCCCCCCCCAAAAAAAAAAAGTTCATAATAAACACCAACAGCTGCCTAGTTTTAAACAGAGACAAACATTTAATTTGTACAGTAATTTAAAACTTTAATCTCCAAAACCGAGAATACACTTAAACAGTTACAAGAATTTTTTTCATAAATCCGTTTAAATGACTCGCAGTAGGAATGAAGTTCATACTATTTTTTAAAAGTTCATTTATATTGTCGGACCCAGAGACGTTAACCTTGGTGCTCAGTGTATTCAAGACCTGGTGTGTTTTTTGTACACTTAATGACATTCTATAGAATTCATCGATTCATAGCCTCCCTTTGGTTGATAATCTAATAATTATAACAATCATCATTAAGGTAATCTCCCTTTGGATGTAAAAGGTAAAGGTAATCCTGTCATGCCTTAGAGGCATATAGGGATATGGTGTTAGTGGCCATATTTTCCTTGATCTGTCAGCACACTAGAGGGTGATATGGTCAGTATCACGCCTGGCCGCCTTTCCTTCCACAACTCCAGAAGTCGTCGGGTACCCATTTCTGGATGATAATCTAATGATAATAACAATCATTATTACGATAATCTCTTCTTTGGTTGATAATCTAATAATAATAACAACGACAGCCATCATTCCCCCTACTTATCATGTTTCTCTCTCTTGAAATCCTCAGGGAAACAGTGAAAGAGGAAGACACGTCACCATCTTCCACCTCCCACATCGAAACGAGCACGTCAACATCAGCTTTCGTGGCTGCCTCCGACGAGACCACCATCAGCAGTAGCACCAGGGCCTGCGACGAAACAGCTTCGTCTCCGTCGTCACCCCTGCCGACGGTCAAACAGAAAGCGACCGTAGACAGCCCGCCGGATGATTTGAGAGCGTTTTTCGGGCACCCACTAACCCGAGCTACAACCGCGCTCAATGGTAACTTATCACGTCTTCTTCTTCTCTCTCTGTCCTGTTATCGTCTGTTTGTTTTTGTTGATTTAGCAATGTCTTCGTTTACTTTCCATCGTTGATGATCTGCACATGGATGCATCAGCAGCAGGGCATCTTGCTCGCAACCGAGAGGCCTACAGGAGAGCTGTTTGGGAGGCAAAGTTCCGCAAGAGACATGCAAATGAATGAATGAATGAATCGTTTACTTTCTGTAAAGGATTTTATTTTAACGCCATGTGAAATATCATCTTGAGAAATTAAGGTATAAGAAACTGTCCATGGATTACGCGAGTTATTAACTATTCTAACACCGCAGTCCAGCAGATGAGTGATCGCTATAGATGTGCAGGAATATTCGTTTCTAGTTCGCATGCAGTCCAATCATGCTTAAAGATAAGAGAAACGACGACTGCGGTAAAACTCGGTCTAGTAATGAAGCAGATGAAGTACCCCCCGGTTCAGTTTTACAAAAAAGATGGAAAGAGTGAGAAAAATCAGTAGAAACATGACGGAAGATGGCAGAAAGTAAGATGAGTACGTATGAATTAACAAAATACAACAATCCAGTATTTCAGAGAAGGCCTTTTTTTGTCAAGGATTACGTATAAAGACAAGTTATCAGATAAAAGCACGAAAAATTGATGAAAAATAAAACACAACTTTTTTTCTATCCTCTTCGAAAGAAAGACCAACACTTACTTTCTGTCATTCTTGTTTCTTCCCACTTTCCTTACTTTCTATCATTCTTGTTTCTTCCAACTTTCCTTACTTTCTGTCATTCTTGTTTCTTCCCACTTTCTTTACTTCCTGTCATTCTTGTTTCTTCCCACTTTCCTTACTTTCTGTCATTCTTGTTTCTTCCCACTTTCCTTACTTTCTGTCATTCTTGTTTCTTTCCACTTTCCTTTTTTCTGTCATTCTTGTTTCTTCCCACTTTCCTTATTCTTTCTATCTTTCTTTCTATCTTTCTTTCTTTCTTTTTTTTAAAAACTCATCCATACACCTCCATCTACAGCTAATCGTTAAATTACAGTATTTGTATTCATGAGAAAACTCGAGAAGTAAAATTTCAAATACTCAAATAAATGTTTCTTCTGCGTTGGCCAAACCTGATGTCATATTAACACTTCAGTCAGATTCAATGTGACAAGAAATTTGAAATATTAAACTAATAATTTGTGGTGAGCAGCAGAAGAAGAGGAAGTAGAAAACTTTTATAACACACTGCAAACGACAATAGACCAGGTACGGAAAAATGATATTGTATTAATAATGGGTGATTTTAATGCAAAAATTGGTACAGAAAGAGCAGAAGATGAAGGACATGTTGTAGGGAAATTTAGCATAGGACATAGAAATGAGGCAGGTGACAATCTAATGGCGTTTTGCATGGAAAATGAGCTAATGATCGCTAACACACTTTTTAAACAACACCCAAGAAGACTTTACACATGGACATCACCTGATGGGAAAACCAGGAATCAAATAGATTACATTTTAGTGCAGAGAAGGTGGAGGTCAAGCATAACATCAGCAAAATCTTTACCAGGTGCTGATTGTGACACGGACCATGAGTTATTAATAGCAGACATGAAGATAAAGATGAAAAAGATAGTTACGGGATCAAGACCACTCCGCTTTGACCTTACAAATATACCAGAACAATACGGTTTAGAAGTGAAGAACCGTTTCGAAATCCTGATAGCTGTACAGGAGGAGATGACACCAGATGAATTGGCTATGCAGGCCAAAGATATCTTAGTAACAACAGCTAAAGACATGGTTCCAGTAAAGAAAACACAAAAGAATAGATGGATCACAGCAGGTACACTAGAACTGATAAAACAATGTAGAGAAATGAAGACGCAATGGAAAGTGACAAACAACAGCAAAGATAAATATAAAACTTTAACAAAAGAAGTACGAAGAAACATAAGAAAAGACAAAAAACAATACATACAAGATTGTTGTGAAAGAATAGAAGACATCAGAAGTGGGAAGAGATAGTGAATGTTTAAAGAAATGAAGACATTGACGAGAAATGTCACACCTAAGCTAAATGTCATTTGTGATGAGATGGGGAATACCCTGACAGAGACAGAGGAAATTCTAGAAAGATGGAAGGAATATTGCAAAAGAATGTATGAAACAACCGACTGTGGAAGCAGAAATCAACAGTGTGAATTATTATTGGAGGAGAAGAAACCTGAACCGACAATGGAAGAAGTTTTATGGGCAATAAAGAATCTGAAAAATGGTAAATCACCAGGATGTGATGAGATAACAGCTGAATTTATTAAAGCAGGAGGAAAGGAGTGTGCAACAATCTATCATGCACTATGTAAAAAGATATGGCATTCAGGTGTTTGGCCAAAAGAATGGAAAAGAACTGTATTCATACCACTGCCAAAAAAGGGTAACCTGAAATTATGCACCAACTACAGAACTGTTGCCCTGATTAGTCATGCCAGTAAAATTCTGTTAAAAATCATAATGGGTAGACTTCGAAAGAAAATAGAAGACGAAGTCAATATGGTCCAAGCTGGTTTCAGGCAAGGAAGAGGATCAAGAGATCATATATTCAATCTAAGATTAATAATAGAGAAATGCAGAGAGTTTAATGTGAATCTATATTTATCCTTTATAGACTACTCAAAGGCATTTGATTGTGTACAACACCAGAAACTTTGGGAAATAATGGAAAAAATGGGATTTCCAACACATTTGATACAATTAACATCACTGCTGTATCTAGACCAACAGGCAGCAGTAAGAATAAATGGTGAAACAACAAGTTGGTTTAACATAAAACAAGGGGTCCGTCAGGGGTGCATATTGTCACCCTACTTATTTAACTTGTATACTGAAAATATAATGAGGAATGTTAGAGAAGATGTAGACAAAGAATATTACGATGCCATAACAATTGGAGGTTATGAAATACCAGAGATTAGATATGCTGATGACACAGTATTGCTGTCCACAACACAAAAAGGAATGGAAAAACTAATTATGTCAGTCCGCAAGAACAGCGAAGAGCAGAACCTCTATCTTAATGCAAAGAAAACTAAATTGATGACAACTGACAAAACAAACAAGGCAACTGAAATGTATCAATGAGGAAAAACTGGAAGAAGTGGAGAGTTTTGAATATCTTGGATCGCTACTAACTAATAATGGAGATACAATGAGGGAAATTAAAAGGAGGACATCTATCGCTCTTCAGAAAGTAAAACAAATAAAGAATCTGTGGAGGAGCAGACAGAACCACAAAAATAAAGATTTTTAAGGGCATGCATCTTTCCCATAGCAACATATGCCTGTGAGACCTGGACACTTAACAAAACAGCTGAGAAACACATAAATGCCCTTTGAATGTAAATGCTACAGAAGAGTTCTCCAAATATCGTGGACACAAAAAAGAACAAATATATCTATACTACAAGAGCTTAATATTGAAGAAGGCTGGCTAGTGACGAGGATTAAAGAGAGAAAACTGGAATATTTTGGACACATTAAACGTCATGATAATTTAGAGAAGACCGTATTGGAAGGATACATAATGGGAAAAAGAAAAAGAGGAAGACCAAGACGAAGATGGCTGCAAGACATCGTTGACGATCTGGAAATGGATACAACAGCAGCAGGCCATCTTGCTCACAACCGAGAGGCCTACAGGAGTGCTGTTTGGGAGGCAAAGTTCCGCAAGGGACATGCAAATGAATGAATGAATGAATTTGTGGTGATACCGTGTTCAGATCGCAGCAGTGGGGCTTTTTCTGGTACCACCGCATCAAAAAGGCATCGGGGCCCACCCAGTCTCCAAAAAATGGGTTACCAGAGAAATCCTGGAAGGTAAATGCGTCCAGCCGTGATACTGACCATATCACACTTTCATGTACCGAAGGGCGTGGAAATACGAGCCTAACACCGTATCCTCAATGTGCATTAGTCCCAGGGAAACGGACTAGTCTGGGCAGCCAACAATATGGGTCGGGCCGTATGGCGAGCTTATAGCTACAGGGGAGGTTATGATCTCGATTACCCGTACCCGCCTTGAACCGTCAGCTGAGGGCAGCTTTACGTGCGATACCACAAGGAAAGTTTCATTAACTTAATGACACTTCGTGTTACGTTGCTTACACTCACTTTGTCCTTTATCCCATACTACGCCCCCCCCCCCCTTTCTTCTTTCGCCTCCCATGGTCTTCTTCGTATATAACAGTGTTTCCCAGACTTGTTCGGGCTGCCACCCCCTTTTCTCCCAGACCACATTCTCAAAGCCACCCCAGCCCCCAGTTGTGTACTGTCCGTACAATGCCCTGTTAAACTAGGATAGCGTTACACAACTACAAACTTCAGCAAGCAAACCAGTTTAACAATATGAAGGACTACATTTATAACTCACCTACTGCATTATTTTCTCAACTTTTAATGTGATGGGTGAGTTTCATGTAGGGACAAGTTTCTCAGTATCAGGTTGAAGAATGCTAAAAAGGGAGGTATTACTGCCCCCATCTAAGAAAGGAGATATTACTGCCCCCGTCTAAGAAATGAGATATTACTGCCCCCGTCTAAGAAAGGAGATATTACTGCGCCCGTCTAAGAAAGGAGGTATTACTGCGCCCGTCTAAGAAAGGAGATATTACTGCGCCCGTCTAAGAAAGGAGATATTACTTCGCCCGTCTAAGAAAGGAGATATTACTGCGCCCGTCTAAGAAAGGAGGTATTACCGCCCCGTATGCTGTTTCGTTTTCCCTCAACGCCCTCCCCCTACTGTTCCTTGGTCCTTTCCAGCGCCCACGGGAGTGGGGGGCATTTCGTCCCCTTTGGGAAACACTGGTGTATAAAGCCACAAACACTCATGAAAGCCATGTATGCCGTGTCGAAGCCTGGCCTCACGTGGTCGACGTAAGAGTTGCTCCCAGGGACACATTCATGCGCTGACGCCGCAATCCTCATGTCTTTACCTGGACCGGACATTCCAGCGACCTCGTTTTTTTTGTAAAATTAGCATATAAATGAGATGTGGTCTGACAGCAAGAAGAAAAATGACACCAGCATCTTTTAGAGCATTGCTGTGACCTTTCTTATCTGCTTGACAAGAGCAGAAGGGCAGGGAACATTTCCTTTGTTGAGACTGGTCTATCGTAAAATCTATGAATTCATTTTTATTGTTGTGCCCTTGATCAGTTCTTTTCTAAAACACTTTTCTCTCATCATTATCTTGTTTCTAAGGAGCGTCTCCTTTGTTCGGTATATGTGGTTGTGTTGGCCGTTTTCCAGGTCCTGAGTAGAGTTTTAAAAAAGGCAGGTGGTGGTGTCTTCTTTAGCAGATTTCACCGCCATGGGGACTGTGGCGATCCCTACACCGTTAGTAGGGCTAGGCATGTATTCGGGGTACCAAGAGAGGTGGGACAGGGTCTTGGTCAGCTGTCGTTTTTTGCCAGCCTTGAGGCTAGCATGCTATCTATGGTTCGCCGAACCTGACGCTGGAGTGTCAGCTGTGGTTCGCCAACTTTGACCCTAGCTTGTCAACTTTGGTTCACCAACCCTGACCCTAGCTTGTCAGCTTTGGTTCGCCAACCCTGACGCTAGCTTGTCAATTTTGGTTCACCAACCCTGACGCTAGCTTGTCAACTTTGGTTCACCAACCCTGACGCTTAGTATGTCAACTTTGGTTCACCAACCCTGACGCTATCTTGTCATCTATGGTAAGCTGATTGCCAAATCGGTCAGTATTTTTACACTCGTATGATGACTAGTTTTTAAAAAAACCGCGAATGAAAGACAAGTTAAAAAAGTGTTTTTATATATATTTTCATTGGTTACGTCCCTTTTCCAAATTACCTTCGTCGTATTATTACTAAATTCAAATACCTTGGAGCAGTAATAACTTCAGATAGGAAATGCAGAACAGAAATTAAGAACAAAATAGGCCAAGCAAAGACTGCATTTCATAGAATGAGAAACATATTATGCAACACATACTTATCAATGAATGTTAGAAAACGAGTCCTATAATGATATATTGAACCTATATTGTTATATGGAAGTGAATTATGGATAATAGGCAGGTGTGCACAAGTCACTGGAACCAGCAGAAATGTGGTTTATTAGAAGAATGTTGTGGATTCCCTGGACAGCAAAAATAGCTAATGGAGAATGTTTGAGAAGAGCTGGAGAGACCAAAAAAAATCTTGTAAAAAAAATAAGAGAGAGACAATGTACTTTCATAGAACATGAAATGAGAAGAGGGGGCATTGAAAATATTATAACAACAGGAAAAATAGAAGGAAGAAGATCAAGAGGAAGACCAAGAGAAATGATACTGGACAGTGTGACGGGATGGTGTGAGAGGAGATCACCAACTGAGCTGATGGCCTACATGAAGGATCGTGTACTCTGGAGAAGCATAATAGCCAACGCCAGTCGGCACGGCACGGCACTTGATGATGATGACGTATTATTATTATTATTATTATTGTTAATGTTTCCCAAACAATCACCAACTACTACATTGCAAACCCACAGGCGAAGAGTTTGACACAAACGCCAATGCAGAAGCTTTGCTTCATGAGTACATCAACCTCCAAGCCATAGAAAGGGAAGACCTTAAAGTGAACGAGAAATTCTCCGGTTTGCTCAACATTATCAGGTTTGTGGCTTTGTTATGTTTTTAATTGGTCTGTTATTTCCTTTCTTTCGGTCTTTTCTTCTTCTTCTTCTTCGTTCACATACCATTCCATTCATTCATAGCGAGATAGATCTTTATTCCAATGTTCTCATACGTTTTCTGTGGTATAATATTACTGTTGCTACTATAATGTTACTATTGTTACTATAATATTACTTTTGTTACTGTCAGACACTGCCTTCCTGCAGGATAATATACGTGTAAAAAACACGGACAGCTTTTGTTAATCTCCGCTCCACTTGGCTGGAAAAGCAGATGATGATGATGATGATGATGATGATGATGACGACGACGACGATGTTTATTCGCGACGGTGATGAAGGAGAAGAAAAGTAGGAGCAGGAGAAATGGAAACCATCGTGTTTTGATAAACCTTCACTCCAGAAACTAAAACTAAAAAAAAAACAACAAAGCATACTTGCTACCCGCAAACCTCATATCTAGTTGGGAAACTGAAATTACATCCCCCCCCCACAAAAAAATGCGCATGATTTACGGCAGAATTTTGTCGAAAAATAAATAGTACCATAAACAGGAAAACCTGATATTCCACGCATACCAGAGTGGAACATAAAAAATGCCAATATCCCAGTGTACAGTCAGTAAGTAAACGCAAGCGTGTTGGCTGCTGTCTGTTCAGATTTTATGATCTAAGAAGCAAGAACTATAGGATACTTTTTTTTAAACTTTGTTCTGTTTTGCATTTTTCTGAACATAAGGTATCTGTAGCAGCCATGTCTCTCTCTCTCTCTCTCTCTCTCTCTCTCTCTCCCTCTCTGAACCTTAAGTCCCCAAGGCACATGGGGCTTCCGCAAGGGTTTTCCACAAATGCCTGTCCTTTGCCTTTTTTTCTGCTCTTGTCCAGGTGAGCCCTCTATTGCTCAACATCCTCTCTGTTGTTCTTCTCCATGTCTCTTTTGGTCTACCCTTACTTCTGTTCCCCTGTGGTGTCCATCTTAGTGCTATTTTTGGTAGTGAGTTGTCAGTCATTCGGAGCACATGTCCCAACCATCGCCAGCGTCTTTCCTCAATAATTGTTGTCAGTGGTTTCATCTGCATTTCTGCTAACAAGATGTTTATTTCTTACGGTGATTGGCCAAAATATTTTTCTAATTCTTCGTAAACATTTAGTCTGGAAAGAATTCAGCTTGTTTTCTATTGTTTTGGTGATTTTCCAGCATTCACTTCCATAGAGAACATTCCACTTAGAACTGCTTTTAAATATCCTGATTTTCGTATTCATGGTTAGTTTTTTTTTATTTCCATAGAGTCTGCAGCATTGCAAAAGCCTGGTTTGCTCTAGTAAGTCTGCTGTTGATGTCCTCTGTGCTGTCTCCATTTTCTACTACTCTACTGCCAAGATATACAAATTCGTTGACCTCCTCCACTAACTCGCTATCTACATTTCTGTTGTTCACATTTTGATTCATTAGCTTGTCTTTCCTACTTTGATCTTTAGTCCTATGTTGTTTGCATTCTGAGTTAGCTGCAGCAGCCATGTATTACCATCATTATTACTGAGATCATCATTATCACCACCATCATCATTATCATCATTAGTTCTTGTAGTAGGGAAAAACTCAAGTCTTGTATAATTTTTTAAGCCAGGGATTCTTAACTTGGGTACCCATTTCTCCGTATATTTAAGGATATAGGAAACCAAGTGGCGAGTGGGGTTGGGAGGAAGAGAGAGACAGAGAAAAGATAGGAAACTAAATGACGGTTGGGGGGGGGGGGAGGATGTTGTAAAACTTACTATTGCAAGTTTACATCTATTGGGAGGGGGGATATTTTCTCACGATTGGTACAGACCAACAATTCCCTTGGCAATGTACGACGGGTGACTGATACGTTCTCGTCTTAAGGTACAAATACTTGAAACACATACTTAATAATGGGGTGCATTTGTAGGTCAGGTTAATGTAAGATTAAACACCAAGTTTCAAGAAATTGACTGCAACCAATTTTTTTAACAGGCTACTGAAGTGTTAAGGGGTGGCAGAAATGGAGAAATTTGATAAAATTTCTCATCGGGCAGTCATTCGCTACCTCTACATCAAGGGCTTATCATCGAAGGAGATCCATAAAGATATGATAGAGACTCTACGGGGAGAGTGCCCCTTCTTACATCACAGTGAAGAATTGGGCAGCTCATTTCAAACATGGAAGGGAGAGTCTGGAAGATGATCCCCGTCCAGGAAGACCAAGAACGGTAACCATCGATGAAACCACCGGAATAATCCATGACATGATAATGGAGGATCGACGATTAACTGAGCGGTACATACTTACTGAGTTGGGTATCTCCCAGGAACATATTCATGCCATTATTCACAATGATCTTCAAATGACAAAGATCTCTGCTCGATAGGTCCCGAAACTTTTTGAAGTTGATCACAAACAAAAGAGTCTCAACATGTCAAGAAACAAACCTGGCCAATTTTCTGCAGATCCTGAAAAGTTTCTTCAGCAATTTATGACTATAGGTGAGACTTGGGTTCATCATTTTCAACTAAAAACCAAAGAACAGTCAAAGCAGTGGAAACATGGTTCCTCACCTCCAAAGAAAGCAAGGGTGGTACTGTCTGTAGGCAAAGTGATGGCTTCCATCTTTTGAGATTCAGAAGGTGTGCTATTGGTAGATTATCTTCAAAAGGGCAGAACGGTCACGGGGGTCTATTACGCTAATCTCGTGAAGCAACTGCGGGTCAAACTGAAGGAAAAGCGTCGAGGGAAAATGACGAGAGGAGCCATCTTTCATCAAGACAATGCTCCAGTTCACAAGTCGGTGGTGGCAATGGCTGCCATTCATGAATGCGGCTTCCAGGTTCTTGAACATCCTCCTTATTCCCCAGATTTGGCCCCTTCGGACTATTACTTTTTTACCAAACTAAAAAAGTGGTCGCAAATTTGCTTCAGATGATGCTGTAGATAATTTTCTATTGGCACAAGATGCTGACTTTTACAAAGAAGGGATCCATATGCTCCAGGATCGCTGGACTAAGTGCGTAAACGTGCAAGGGGGCTATGTTGAGGAATAACCTAAAAAAGTTGTCCACAAATAATATGTTGTACCTTACGCCGAGAACTCCTCGTACTGCCGTACTCCAGGCCAATCTAGCTCCCCCCCCCCCCCCCATCATGACCGCCAACCCAGGTTCTCCACTCCTTCGTATAGTGTATGCTAATTTTGCCTAAATCCTCAAACATTCAACCAACACAACAAGACATTGACTTGCAGTACAAATCACGAAATCTGAATTCAATAATACAATTTTAATCTCACAGTGAACCCAAAAACCGCAGACAACTGACACTGACAATCAGCTGGCACTGACAATCAACTGACACTGACAATCAACTGGTACTGACAATCAACTGGTACTGACAATCAACTGACACTGACAATCAACTGGCACTGACAATCAACTGACACTGACAATCAACTGGCACTGACAATCAACTGACACTGACAATCAACTGACACTGACAATCAACTGACACTGACAATCATCATGACATTAAGACATTATTCATCAATAAAGTAAAAACAATGTGAGGAACAGTCAATCATCATCATCATGTGCCGTGCCGGCTGGCGTTGGCTATTATGCTTCTCCAGAGTACACGATCCTTCATGCAGGCCATCAGTTCAGTTGGTGATCTCCTCTCACACCACCCCGTCACACTGTCCAGTATCATTTCTCTTGGTCTTCCTCTTGATCTTCTTCCTTCTATTTTTCCTGTTGTTATAATATTTTCAATGCCCCCTCTTCTCATCACATTTCCACAACGGAACAGTCAATGAAAATGCAAATTAAGTCAATCATAATATCAGTTAATGATGAAACTTCTCAGGTCTACAATATTTACATTATTACTCTATGTACCTGAGGCCTTCAACTCACTAGGCCCTACCTATGGCATCCACCACGATTATATGTACCATTGCATTTTCATCTCATCAGCCATTGCTGCCATTACCTACATCAACAGCATCTGTATTGGTGCAAACACATGGTCAGTCTACATGAAAAAAAGCATAATACAAAAGCATACCAATCCAATCCACAGAGAAAATCACAATGAAATCAGTCACAAATTATCTTCTTACACGGAATGACACGAACCCTACATCACAGCTTACTACACAACTACATAATCTACAACACATGAGGTGAGCACAGGCAGAATATAACTCACGATCACCATGATTCACAGGAATTTAAAGCACATCCGTAAGCACAACGGAACAAGACATCATTGTCTCTATCTCATCTGATGCAAGCCAATGTTTCAATGTATCTACCCCCCTCCGAAACCAACTACCAAATCACGTGAATAATGGCGCTTCGGTCAAGATCGTACGCCTCACGATCTAAGCGTGTATCGTCCACAATATATTGGGAAGTAAACGCCTGAAGAATGGGAAACCAAACGACGGGAGTATGGAAAACCAGATGATGGAAGTATAGGAAACTAAATTATCTGGGGGAGAGAGAGTGTGCGAGCGTGCGTGCATGCTTGCGTATGTGTGTGTGAAGGGAAACCAAATGATAAAAGTATAGGAAAGCAAATAAAGGAATTATGGGAAGCCAGTGACTTTCTTCAACAGTTCTCATTCTAGCTATCAATATATAAGGTAAAAACAACTTGTACATTCATTCCAGCAGCTAACATAGCTTGTGATAATGATGATTTCAGCAGTTGTTTAAGAAGAGTACAGGACGTATTTGGCAAACCATTGAGGATCTTCGGTGGTATGAACGTAAAGAAGACCTGAATTCGACCAAGAATTGATATCATTCTACTATAATTAATCTACTTGTTGCTAAGCTTTCACACGCCAGCAAGCATGTCTGACGGTTGCACACCAGAGGTTTTGGTTTCGCGTCACGGTTGACAGATTTGGAACTCTTTGATGCATTGAATATCAGAAGAAAGAAGCAGTGCCTGACAGCGGCATTCATGTATTAAAACTTTTAAATAGAATCGTCACCACGCGGTGATTCAAGCTGGGTTTGAAAGATGAAGATTTTTATGCGTGTTTATTATGTTAGAAATATTTTAGCTGGTGTCTTCTTTCAAGTTGTACCTGAGTATGTTGATTTCTCTGTCTGTATCTGTCTGTATGCAATGTTATGTTAAGTAATGTATGTAATATTATGTATATTATGGATGGATGGATGGATGGATGGACGGACGGACGGACTGTTTAGCATACTTGTCTCTCAATCTGAATCCCTGTGGTTCGAATCCACCCGGAGGCGCCCCAATCATTCAACTGTTCAAACTGCCTGGCTTCTTCCGAATGCTGGAAGTGAAAGACACCCAGTCGTGTTGCAGACCATATCCTCCTCTACTGTACCTATAGGTCATAGAAATTGTGGGTATTAGCACATTGGTCCCTAGGTAATCCTCTGCTAGACGGTGGCACTGTGACATGATTGGTTCCTAGGTAATCTTATGCAAGGCGGTGGTACTGTGACATGATTGGTTCCTACGTAATCTTCTGCCAGCCGGTGGCACTGTGACATGATTGGTCCCATGTAATCTTCTGCCAGACGGTGGTACTGTGACATGATTGGTCCAATGTAATCTTCTGCCAGCCGGTGGCACTGTGGCATGATTAGTTCCTAGGTAATCTTCTGCTAGACGATGGTACTGTGACATGATTGGTTCCTAAGTATCGTCTGCCAGCCGGTGGTACTGTGACATGATTGGTTCCCTAGATAATCTTCTGCCAGCCGGTGACACTGACATAATTGGTTCCTAGGTAATCTTCTGCCAGACGGTGGAACTGTGACATGATTGATTCCTAGGTAATCTACCACACACTGGTACTATGACATGATTGGTTCCTATGTAATCTTCTGCCAGACTGTGGTACTGTGACATGATTGGTTCCTAGGTAACCTTCTGCCAGATGGTGGCACTGTGACATGATTGGTTCCTAGGTAATCTTCTGCCAGACATTGGTACTGTAACATGATTGGTTCCTATGTAATCTTCTGCCAGACGGTGGTACTGTGACATGATTGGTTCCTAGGTAACCTTCTGCCAGACGGTGGCACTGTGACATGACTGGTTCCCTAGATAATCTTCTGCCAGACGGTGGCACTGTGACATGACTGGTTCCTAGGTAACCTTCTGCCAGATGGTGGCACTGTGACATGATTGGTTCCTAGGTAACCTTCTGCCAGACGGTGGTACTGTGACATGATTGGTTCCTAGGTAACCTTCTGCCAGACGGTGGCACTGTGACATGACTGGTTCCCTAGATAATCTTCTGCCAGACGGTGGTACTGTGAAATGATTGGTTCCTAGGTAACTTTCTGCCAGACGGTGGCACTGTGACATGACTGGTTCCTAGGTAACCTTCTGCCAGACGGTGGTACTGTGACATGGCTGGATACCGTTACATTTTTTTTAAACATCACCAAAAGAAAATGAGACTGGAGCCATTTCGGTTTTCTGTACTATTTGACGCCACATCATTTTATCTCTTTCAGGTCAGCCCTGTGATATTTTTGTCACTTACCATATCAGATCTGTATTGATCTTTAGTGCCAGTTTCTGAATATCAGACAGACAGATTCACTTTTTAGACAAAAATTATCTGAAGATATTCCTGAAATATAGATCGTGCTGACGACTCCCTGTGAATTTTGTGGGAATTTTGACAGTAAAAATGCTGGAAATGTGGCAATAATCAGGCGGAAAATGTGATAATAATCAGGCGGGAAAAGTGATATTAATCAGGCGGGAAAATTGATGATAATCAGGCGGGAAAAGTGATAATAACCAGGCGGGAAAAGTGATAATAATCAGGCGGGAAAATTGATAATAATCAGGCGGGAAATGTAACAAAGACGGGAGGTGTGGCAATCTGCTGGGAAATATCATAGTCCACATCAAGGCTATACCATCTCCACGCTTTCCTTGGCTGAATCCAATAGGTGCGATATGCAGTTTAAAGTCGGGCAAAAATGAATAGTTAACTTCATTCCTTCATTTTATATCCATTTTCCTACTGTTTATCTCATTTCGCATTAGCTTAATGCTAGGGAAACGTCTGTACCACCATGATTTATCTCTGTTCCTTGCCTTGATCATCGTTTACCGTCATCTAATGCCCGCATGTGACCGCTGCTTTGTCTACTGTTTCGTTTAGTGCTCCGCGATCAGACCCAACGCTCTCCAGAACAGGATCGGAGACGTTATCCAGCCCACCAGCCGCCGACTCCCACCCTACAAGTGCAGGCATTAATCAAGATGGCGTTGGCATATATGATGAGGAGTTGGTTGGGGAGCCCAGCCAGCAAGGAGACGCCATTGTTATTCCGGAATACGCTGGCGTATTCCCGCCAGAATTTCAGTTGGACCTCATAGAAGGCCATATGGAAGGACGTGCCGACAGCAGCAGAATTGTAGGCAGCACCAGATCTGTTGTGAGAAGGTGTGCTGAGCGCCATCCTAGGAAGATAAAGCAAAGAAAGGAGGTAACCATAAACATTTGTTTTCTTACGTTATTTTGCCTGTATATCTATTCTATTTTCCTGCACATCTGGTCTATTTGCCTGCATACCTAATCTATTTTCCTGCATACCTAGTCTATTTGCCTGCATACCTAATCTATTTTCCTGCATCCCTAGTCTATTTGCCTGCATACCTAATCTATTTTCCTGCATCCCTAGTCTATTTGCCTGCATACCTAATCTATTTTCCTGCATACCTAGTCTATTTGCCTGCATACCTAATCTATTTTCCTGCATACCTAGTCTATTTGCCTGCATACCTAATCTATTTTCCTGCATACCTAGTCTATTTGCCTGCATACCTAATCTATTTGCATGCATATTTACTCTATTCGTCTTTATATCTAATCCATTTGCCCGTGTATCTAATTCGTTTCCTTGTATGTCTAATCTATTTACCTGTTTGTATAAAATAGATATGTCTACTTCTCATTCTCTCACTCGTTCCCACTTTCTGTGTGTATGTGTGTGTCTCTCTCTCTCTGGTGTGTGTGTGTGTACGTGTATGCTGTTTTCCAGAATATCACTGTCGTTTTTTTGTCCTTTTTTTTCTCTATTTTAACTGCCCATAAAGCTTGTGGCGATCTAAATTCTTCCTCGGTTCGATTATATTTCGCTTGAAAGTACAATATAACTGAACCGCTTTAATGAGGGTCAAGGTCAGTAACAAAAATATCTTTCCTTTCTTTCTTAATCTATCTATCTGTCTGTCTGTCTGTCTGCCAACCAGTCTATTCATATGTTTACCAGTGTGTCATTCTCTAACCATATCTCAACAGGATCGAGGGCCGCTGCCTCACAAACGAGGCCAAGCTTGCGAAAACAAAAGAGCTACTCGAAAAGCTCGGACGAAATCGGATGTCGTTACCTCCACAACTAATAGTCCGATGAAACCCGACGACAGCCGAGCAGTTACGAACGATCTTCCGGAAAACGTGAGCGGTAATTTCTTAGAGACGAACATAATCTCTGGGAGTGGTCATCATTATCAACGGGAAGAGACAACTGTTAAGCCACAAGCCATACCGAATAGCTTGAACAGTGTCATAACGCCTCCACTGACGGTGGCTTGCAGCATTGAACTTTCACAAGAGAAGAAGAGGATCACATCTTCTACGTGCCCTGGTTTGGAGAATCTAATCCCCAGCAGGGTCACTGTTACCTTAGAAGAGGTAACAGATAACCAGTTAACGTTGCCAGTATCACAGGTACATCACGTGAATCAAATACAAACATCCACGGGCGCGGATCTGAACAGTGTCATATCCGCTTCCCTCGCCAGTCACTTGACCACATCACTTACTTCATCAGTAATGTCCTCAGTTACCGCGGTTACTGTTTCCTCTCCTGCAACAACCACGTCCACGCCTGCAGTCTTAAAAGACACGTCTCATAATGCCTCGTTGAACTCGCAGGTGAAAGAGAACTTTCTTAAGAAAGCACTGTCAGAGAAAATACGCTCTCGGCTGTTCACCGAAGACATATTAAGCTCAATCTCTGACCATAACGCCCATTTTCTCACAGACGACGCGCAGGGAGTGGAGCTGGACACCAAATTCTCCCCTATGGCCGGGATCAAACAAGAAGACCCTTATATGGAGTCATATGACCACCAATACTCTTACACCTCCAACTTTTCAAACGCTTCTTTAGCGAACTTTTCTTCGCTGGACATGAGTTCTTTCGCATCTCCCAATGTGGTGTCGGTGACCATGGCAACGTGCGACGACATCATGGCAGTAAATGACACAAACAATAATGGCCTCAGTGACATGGCGCATGCTTCTCTCAGCCACATTCACGACGAGCCCGTTGATCCCTCTCACATTCATGAAACTGGGCAGTACCATCATCATCATCATCATCAACATCATGACAGTCATCAACAGCAGCAGGATCTCGTTTCTGATATAAACAATAGCCAGGTGGAGGAAGACAGTATGATTGTGCAGTCATCCCATGGACGGTATTTTCAGGTGCTGCAGCCGTTGCAGCCTATGGAGTCCCACGCGCACGTCACCAGCACTATCCCTAGCACCAGCATCGTAAACAGCGGCTACTACAACAGCCTCTATCAGGGGGCTGCGAACACGCAGCTTCTGGAGACAGATAAGCAAGAGAAATACATTTACCAGCCCCGCCATTGCGGTTATGGAAATGGATACAACCCATTCGTCAGTCACGATACCACCTGCAACATCAAGTCTCCAGACAGCGGTTTCCAAGAGCCCTGCCTGTCTCCAGGATATCCCACTGTGGTGAGTTGAAATCCAGTTTTCATCCACTAATCCTAGATTGAGAATACGAGTATCTGTGCCATAACGCAGTCCTTGACCATATCTCTAACTTTGGTGATCTTGAATTTCATAGACAAAATTTTAATGAAACTTTGTGAGTTAGCCAGAATTATGAAACTAAGAAGAGAAATTTCGAAAAATGTAAGAACCAGACAGTTCAAATATTTTGATCATATCAAGAGGAATAGGCCGCCTAGTTGGCTGTGTGGTTAGGCGCTCGGTCTGCTATCTGATGGCATCGGTTCAAGTCTCAGCAGTTGGAATTGTTTTTTCTGGTACCACCACAAAGCCCCTGGGTCCACTCAGCCTTTAAAAAAAATGGGTACCAGAGAAATCTGGGAAGGTAAACGTGGCCAGGCGTGATACTGAACACCTCACACTTTCATGTGCCGAAGGTCTTGAAAATACGGGCCTAACACCGTGTCCTCAATATGCCTTAATGGCATGGAAACGGAGATTTTACCTTTTTTTAATCAAAAGACACAAAACAATAACAAAATCAATCGTACCTGAGGGAAAGTTTGAAGGGAAAGGAGTAAGAAAAGGCAATCGATATGGAGTGGTGGAGGTCAAGTTTAAAAAAATAAGTTACCAAATTCAGTTTGTCTTGGCACTCTATGAAAGTGAAGAAGTGCAGATCTATTTGGAGGGCCATAATAACCAGTCTTCCTTGGGAAAATGTAACAGGATAATGATAATGACGAATCAAGTCAATCTGTATTCTCAGTGTTTCTTCAACTTTCAAGTCGACACTTTATTATAGTCGCAAAATTTAATTGCTTTGTGCCTTTAGTTCTTATTTTTGCTTTCTTTAAAAAATAATACTCTTCTGCCGATTTTTCTGCTCAGACAATGAAAGATGTCGGAGGAAACGGAACCACAGAGGCAGCGAAAGAGAAAATAAAGAAGAAGAAAACCTCAGCGGATGGAGAAAGCGGTTGTGGAGTGACGACAAAGCAGTTCTCAAGTTCAGGGTCGGACAAATCAGTCTCAAGGTCACCGGTTATTAAAAAATTGTAAGCGGTGTTTTCTGATTTTCTGTGGAGGGGAAGTTGATTTATTGGATCAGATCAGTGGTTCCCAATTAATAAAAGTCTGCGGACCCCCTGCTGTTTCAAAATCCAGGCCACAGACCCCCCATACTTTGGAAAACTTTCATATCCGTATGGTAGCTGTGTGCTTTAAATGAAAAAGATTTTTTGTTTCGGAAAATGTGGCTAACTTTTAGTGAGTAAACGCTACACTACGCTGAAAACAAAAGGTACAAATTTGATGAATTTTCAAAATGACAGTGTAGTCACTGAAAATTAGTGGAAATTTTAAAAAGAAAAAGGATCTTGAGTTATTGTCACAGACCCCCACAGTAGGTTCCACAGACTCCTGGAAAGGGAGGAGGGAGGGTCCGCGGACCACCGGCTGGGAACCACTGGATTAGATTTAGAGGGGGAGGGTCCGTGGACCACCGGCTGGGAACCACTGGATTAGATTTAGAGGGGGGGGGTCCGCAGACCGCCAGCTGGGAACCACTGGATTAGATTTAGAGGGGGATCCGCGGACCGCCAGCTGGGAACCACTGGATTAGATTTAGAGGAGGGAGGGTCCGCGGACCACCGGCTGTGAACCACTGGATTAGATTTAAAGGGGGAGGGTCCACGGACCACCGGCTGGGAACCACTGGATTAGATTTAGAGGGGGGAGGGTCCGCGGACCACCGGCTGGGAACCACTGGGTTAGATTTAGAGGGGGGTCCACGGACCGCCAGCTGGGAACCACTGGATTAGATGATTGCTCCACTCAGCTTACTTTATTGTGGCAGTTGATTGTTTTAAAGACTGTTTACATATGTTTATTATGTGCTGCCTTGTTTCGTTATTTTGTTTACCTCCCTGTTTTATTTTTGAAATAACTTTTTTCCCCCCTTAAATTCAGCCTCCATCATGGCTTTATGGAAAATGAGCAGTTACGATTTACTGCGCAGAAAGAAGGTGGCATCGACCTGTCAAACCGTGTCTGATGGGGGAAGAGATGAAGGAAAAACAGTCGGAGGAAATTTATAAACCAGAATCTGGCATCATCACATTCGGGACAGGTCCCATACACGCTCTGTCGCGTTCCCCAACATCCAGTGAAGCATTTGTCTACCAGTGATTCCTGTTAAGTGTTGGTTCTTGATCATACGTTTTCTCCCACCAAGTTCGGATTTTATTCCCGCACCCTTCCTCTGTCCAAACGTCGTCCATTCCCGCATATGAACTTTGTTCTTCCACTCCCTCTTCTCATCCTCCTGCAGCCTGTCCAAAACGGCCTTCGCAGTGTCCTCCATGTCCGTTCTCAGCCTACCTTTTGTTTCAACCTGTCCAGCCAATCTATCAGCCAACTCATTTCCGTGCGCACACTAATGCCTTGGGCAGAAGGTCTACGTTAATCCCTTTCACGTGCGATTGTCCCAACAGGTTCACCTCATTTTCTTCGCCGAAAAATTTTCTCAATCTTTCTCAGCATGCTCTGTGAGCCCGTTACAACACCACCATGAGCCACAGTCGAGCTGCGGCCGATGCCGCCTCAGTCTCTGTGACCTTGCTTCTCTCAGATTTAATCTTGTTCTTTCGTTTCTCGGCCCTTCGTTTTCTCTCCAACCAGCACGATGATTTCCCAGTCAGAGGATGACGATGATTTCCCAGTCAGAGCACGATGATGATTTCCCAGTCTGAGGATGACGATGATTTGCTAGTCAGAGGATTTCTCAGACAGAGGAGACGATGATTTGCTAGTCAGAGGATGATGATGATTTCCCAGTCAGAGGCAACGATGATTTCACAGTCAGAGGACGACAATGATTTCCCAGTCCGAGGACAACGATGATTTGCTAGTCAGAGGATTTATCAGTCAGAGGACGACGTTGATTTGCTAGTCAGAGAATGATGATGATTTCCCAGCCAGAGGATGACGATGATTTGTTAGTGAGAGGATGACGATGATTTGCTAGTCAGAGGATTTCTCAGTCAGAGGATGACGATGATTTGCTAGTTAGAGGACGATGATGATTTCCCAGTCAGAATATGACAATGATTCGGACGGATGAACGACATCAAAAGATTGGACAGGTTTCCGTTTGGTCGGCTGTATTTTTATAAAAGCAAGGAGCAGAACAAATTAGAAGTCCACTGCAGCCAGTCTTCCACGAGGAAACGGCACACCATGATGATGACATCATCATCATCATTATTATTACTGTTGCTATTATTATAATTGTCGAAGGCAACCAGGATTGTAATTTGTAGATAACATATGTAGTTTAGCGCTGTTATCAAAACCTTAAAGAAAAGTTAGAAGGAGCAAGTTTTACGCAGTTTAAAGTTTTGTGCTTTCCTCTTCTTCAGATTTGAACTTTTTCTTTCTTTTTTCTCTCTTTCTCACTCTCTCTCTCTATCTCTCTCACTCCCCCCTCTCTCTCTCTCTCTCTCTCTCTTTTCCACCCTCCCACCCTCTACTCTTCCAAAACTCTAATTCTGACTGCTTCATATACGCTCTTGTTTCTGTTAATTTCTGCACCTGGCTTTCTCTCACTATTTGTTTATGCCAAGCTCCCTTAGATCCTCAGCCTTTCTTCTACTTTTGTCTCTCGGTTTCTTGCCTCGATCAATATTCCTCAGTCTAGTCCCTTCTGTTTTGTATTACATCTTACATCCTTCCCGTGCCGTCAGGCGTCACACAGGGCTCTCAGTGTATCTAGCCGTGAGCCTTTATTCTCGGCGAGCTTCTCAGTCTCATCAAGGGATTTGATGCCAGTCATCTTAGCCTCTTCTCTTGTCAGCATTCTCTTTAGGGTCTCTCAAGATTTGCCTCTTTTTCTTTTTTCCCCCCAAATGTTTCCCATTTGATGGCTTGCTTTGTGATTCCCTGATTGTTTCTTCTCATTACGTGACTCGCATATGCTTGTCTTCTTTTCTTGATCACCGCTGGGACTGTTTGCTCCGTGCTTATTTATCTTATCTCTGCTTCAGTCTTGAATTCGTTCCATTGTATACAGAGTATTTTTCTTAATCCTGAAGACCCCTCCCCCTCTCCATAGACCTATCCAGCTTGGTTGAGCCTGCCAGGGGCACTAATCCCCCGCTGACATAGTTCTTGAAGTCGTAAGAGAGTTCTTGAAATCGTAAGAAAGTTCTTGGAATCGTAAGAGAGTTCTTGGAATCGTAAGAGAGTTCTTGGAATCGTAAGAGAGTTCTTGGAATCGTAAGGGCGTGCAGGTCACCCTGCCACCACAAGACTGATTTGATGGTTCTCTTCCGTCTTTCCTGCAAGGTGCGGGATAACTCTGATGATCTCTCTCTCTCTGAACCTTAAGTGCCCAGGGCACATGGGGCTTCCGCAAGGGTTTTCCACAAATGCCTGTCTTTCGCCTTTTTTTCTGCTCTTGCCCAGGTGAGCCCTCTATTGCTCAACATCCTTTCTGTTGTTCTTCTCCATGTCTCTTTTGGTCTACCCTTACTTCTGCTCCCCTGTGGTGTCCATCTTAGTGCTATTTTTGGTAGTGAGTTGTCAGTCATTCGGAGCACATGTCCCAACCATCGCCAGCGTCTTTCCTCAATAATTGTTGTCAGTGGTTTCATCTGCATTTCTGCCAATAAGATGTTATTTCTTATGGTGTTTGGCCAAAATATTTTTTAATTCTACGTAAACATTTAGTCTGGAAAGAATTCAACTTGTTTTCTATGGTTTTGGTGATTTTCCAGCATTCACTTCCATAGAGTAGTACACTTAGAACATTACTCTTAAATATCCTGATTTTCATATTTATGCTTAGTTTATTTGATTTCCATATATTCTGTAGGATTGCAAAAGCCTGGTTTGCTCTAGTAAGTCTGCTGTTGATGTCCTCTGTGCTGTCTCCATTTTCTACTACTCTGCTGCCAAGGTATACAAATTCGTTAACCTCCTCCACTAACTTGTTATCTACTCTGAGTACATTTCTGTTGTTCACATTTTGCTTCATTAACTTTGTCTTTCCTACATTGATCTTTAGTCCTATGTTGTTTGCATTCTGGGTTAACTTGTTTATTTTATCTTGCATATCTTTGTGACTGCTTGATAATAGACAAATGTCGTCCGCAAAGTCAAGGTCCTCCAGCACTGTGTCAAGGGTCCATTGTAATCCTCTGCGTTTGTCTGATGTTGCCTCCTTCATTAACCAGTCTACTGCCAAGATAAATAATGTTGGTGATAGTACACATCCCTGTTTCACTCCTGTTTGTACCCTAAAGCTGCTGGAGGTATGTTCTCCACAGATAACTTTGCACTGAAAACCCTCATATAGGGCTTTGATTACATTAACTATTTTATGGGGGAGGCCATGCCATCTTAGGATTTTCCACAGTGCATCTCTGTTGACACTGTCAAAGGCTTTCTCAAAATCTATGAATAATGCATATGTTGTGCTATGCCACTCATTTGCCTGTTCTAATATTTGTCTAAGTACAAATATATGGTCTATGCATGATCTTCCTTTCCTAAATCCTGCCTGCTCTTTCCGAAGTTTTTCCTCAAGTGTTGGTACAATTCTGTTGATGATTATTCTGCAAAATACTTTACTAGTGAGTGGCAGTAGGGTAATGCCTCTCCAGTTCCCGCAATCTCTGAGGTCACCCTTCTTTGGTAGTTTTACTATAAGACCAGTTTTCCACTCCTCTGGGGCTTTTTCTAAATCCCAAATTTGTTGTAATATCCGGCAAAGTTGTTTTGGTGTTTCTGTTTCTTCTGCTTTCAACATCTCAGCAGTCACTTCATCTTCACCTGGTGCCCTGTCTGATTTTAGCATCTTTATCGCCTCTTTTACTTCATTTATTGTTATTGGTCCTGTATTGATGTTTAGTTCCGCTTTTGCTTCAGGTATATCTATTGCTTGTGCTGCTTGTGTTCTGTTTAGTAGGGTGTTAAAGTGTTCCCTCCATCTTTCAATTTTTTCTCTTTCTCCACTGACCAGTTGTCCATTTTGTGTTCTTACTGCACTTTCACATCTTGTATTGAAGTTACCTGTCATCTGCTTTGTGATTTTATATATGGTTTTCATGTCATTTGTATATGCTGCTTTCTCTGCTGTTTCTGCTAAGTTGTCATAATATTGACGTTTATCTTGACGGCATGATTCCTTTACTTCTTTGTCTTTTTGTGCATAATTACTTAAAACTCGTTCTTTAAGCCGTTGTGATTTGGTGTTCAGTAATTTTTTCTTGATTTCTTTTCTTTGCTCTATCTTTTCCCATGTGGTCTCACTTATCCATTCCTCTTTTCTCCTTTTCCGATATCCCAGCACCTCTTTTGCTGTTTCCTGTAGTGTTTTATTGAACTCTAATATGGACATTTCTGCTTCGTCTTGTAGGACACTGAAGCGGTTCTTAAGAATTATTGAGAATTCATTTCTTGTTTGCTGGTCTATCAGTTTTCTTGTATCAAAATGTATCTTTCTGTGATCTCCGATTCTATCTTTCCTTAATTTTAGTTTTATTTTTGCTACCAGAAGGTTGTGATCACTTCCTATATCTGCTCCTTTCCTTGCTCGCACATCTTGTAGTGACCGTTTCCACTTGTTGTTTATTAGTATGTGATCGATTTGGTTTTCTGTGGTTTTATCTGGTGACCTCCAAGTCACCTTATGGATGTTTTTGTGTTGGAAAATTGTCCCTCCGATGGTCATCGTGTTTTCTTCACAGAAACTGCACAGTCTTTCTCCATTTTCATTTATTTCTCCGATTCCTTCTCTTCCCATGATTCTTCTTCTATCTTCATTTCCTTCACCTACTTTTGCATTGAAGTCGCCCAAGATGAGTAGCATATCATGCTTGGGTATTGTTTCTACTGTGGCTTGGAGGCTGTTATAAAAATCTTCTTTTAATTCCTCTTCAGCTGCTTCTGTTGGTGCATAACAAACTATAATAGACAGCTTCGTGAATCTTGAGTTGAACCGTGCATATAATAATCTCTCATTTATTGGGGTCCATTTCAGCAATGCTCTTGATGCTTCTTTTGTTATAATCAATGCTACTCCTCCTTCATGAAGATCTTCTTTACCTGACCATATTATTGTATCTTCTGTGTGCTGTGTTGTTAATTTCCTTCTGCCTTGTCCTGTCCATCTTGCTTCTTGTATTCCTAGTATGTCTAGTTTGTATCTGTGCATTTCCTTGATGGTTTAGTGTTCTTACATTCCAGCTGCCTATTTGCATCTTTTGTTTAGGTTCCAGGAGGTCTGCAGTCGGGCTGGGGACTTCCAGTGGCTGGCTTTCATCCACAACCTTCATGGGCTCAGTTTCCTGATACGCATTTCTCCTTCCACCTGCATTTGCTTTTTCCCTTGCTTCTGTTTCTGTAGCAGTCTGATAGTTTTTTTACCAGATAGGGTTGCTGGCCCTATGCTGAACCCTCCTTAGTCGCCTTTTACGATCATGCATGGTAGGGTACAGTGGTCCTATTCTTTGCAGATCCCGGGTACCACACGGGGGAACTCTGATGATAACTGCTGTAAAAACCGGTACCGGCAGAGCTGGACAGATGTGGATGGTGCATTTGTTCCTAGAACAAGTAGGGAAAGAAAAGAAGGAAGGAAGACAGAAAAGTTATAAATAAGAAGGAACAATGAAACTGTGTTTGTTTTGTTTTTATGTTGTCCTTGATAAAGACAGTTATGCTGAAATATTGGGTTGTTACTAGCTGTCTTTCATAACAATACACCTCCATCTAACTCCATTCTTTCTACTTGAACAGATTGCATTGTAATCTATTAGCTTTCCGTAGTGTAGGGTATAATAATATAATATTTATTTAAGCAATGTCCTCTTTTTCAAAATGTAGTCTTACTTGTTTATTCGGACTCTTTAGATTCAGTAGGAGATGGGATCTAATAGATCCAAAAAAATACAGACAAAATTTTAAATTTTTATAGTGAAAAGCTTTTTATATAAAGATTTTTTTTCCTCATTACAAATAATATTATCCTCTTTCTGTGTAGAGAAACCAATACAACAGGGTACAGGTACTTCCTAGAGGCACCCATCTCTACCACTCAGAGGAAAGATGAGGACAGAGTCACGTACTTGAACAAAAGTAGGTTTCCTCTGCCATATGTTTTGTATGTCATTTACTCCTTAAAATCTCATACGGGTCAAATATGCGAACTATTCCAATGTCATCATTCTGTTCAGATTTCTACTTGGTTGTCTTTTCTCTCTCTCTCTCTCTCTGTGTTTTCTATTGTAACTTACAGTTGCATTAAATAGCCCATCTTTCACTTATATGATAGAGACGTCGCTATATTTCTTTTCTTGTATATGTTAGGGGCATCACTATATTTCTTTCATTGTATATGAGAGAGATATGATAGAGAAACCACTATATTTCTTTCATTGTATATGAGAGAGATATTATATGATAGAGAAACCACTATATTTCTTTCATTTTATATGATAGAGACATCACTATGTTTCTTTCATTTTATATGATGGAGACATCACTATATTTCTTTCATTTTATATGATGGAGCCTTCACTATATTTCTTTCATTTTATATGATGGAGCCTTCACTATATTTCTTTCATTTTATATGATGGAGAGCGGCCTGGTTAGCTGAGTGGTTAGGCCCTCAGTTTACTAATCCAGTAGTATGGGGATTTTTTTCTGGTACACGCCAAGAAAGACCCCGGGGTTGACCCAATCTCTAAAAATGAGTACCGGAGAAATCTGGGAAAATAAAGCGGCCAGGCGTGATACTGACTGCATCACACTTTCATGTGCCGAAGGTCATGGAAAATAGGGACCTAACATCGTATCCCCAATATGCCTTAATGGCATGGAAACGGGAATTTTACCTTTTATACCATGGAGACATCGCAATATTTCTTTCATTTTATATGATAGAGACATCACTGGATTTCTTGTAAGGTACATTAGATGAACAGCCTGTTTATTTCTTTCAAACACATCATGTGACAAATTGTTGCTTATCACACAATGGTTTTTTTTCGGTTACATTTATAGAAAGTCTACATTTGGACAAAACTGACCATGTGTATTGTATAACATGGACTTTGTATTTTTTCCTCAACAAAAGAAGAAATTCTTCTATCCTTTCCAGGCCAGTATTACAGTCTCACGCTGGAATTTAATACACAAGAGCGAGTTCACAAGTGTTCTGTTGCTAAGGTATGCAGTCTTTTCGGTTTTTTAAACGTTACCTTTGTATAGTATTTCTGACCTGAATCTGCAGAAATGGCAGTAAATACTTCATCTACAAGCAAAATGAAAAACAAGTGAAATATAGAGGAAAAAGAAACAAGAAAACGTAAGAGTTTTATTGCATAACTATATTATTATATTGTGGGGCCAGCGACTATCTAGTCACGAGAGAACACCGCACTATCGTGGTGCTGTAGGTGTGCTGTAGGTGTGCTGTAGGTGTGCTGTAGGTGTGCGGTATCACATCCAGGGTTAGGTTTGTTGTTTCTCTTTTACTACGTTTTCTTTCCGTCGCGTCGAAAGTGTTTTGTCTAACTTTTTTTTGTTTAGCTAATCTGTTTCTTTGAGGGTGCCCATTTCAGTTCTATTTTGTTTAATGTGTTGCCACCAGCCTCTATACTGACGAGTAAAGTCGTCATATATTTCTAAAAAATGAAGTATACGTGTATATACTCTAGTCCATTTTCTCACCTTCTTTACTGTCTTTGCTAAAACCAGTGTTTTACCTTGATTCAGTAAACAAGGCACTCATGTCTAAGTTATGCAGCCAGTAGTTAGGATTATGCACTTACCTGTAGTTTTACGAGCATTTTTTTTTTGCAGTTGTTCTATCGCTCTTTCTTTTTTTAAAAAGATTGTCCAAAACAAAAAGAGAGAGACTATGTACTTTCATAGGACATGCAATGAGAAGAGGGGGACATTGAAAATATTATAACGACAGGAAAAATAGAAGGAACAAGATCAAGAGGAAGACCAAGAGAAATGATATTGGACAGTCTGACGAGATGGTGTGAGAGGAGATTACCAACTGTGCTAATAGCCTGTATGAAGGATCGTGTACTCTGGAGAAGCATAATAGCTAACACCAGTCGGCACGGCACATGATGATGATGATGATGAGTGTACTGTTCTTTGTCTAAATAAGATTACTTGTTCTTTCTAGTGTAGATATTGTCAGTTGTCAGTCTGTATATAGTATTGATATTTCGTGATATATTTTTTTATTTGCAGTCTGTGATTATCTTGACGTTCAGAGAAGAGAAGGCGATGGATGAAGAGAAAAGAGCATGGGAGTTTTGGCACGGGAGACAGCACAGTTACAAACAGAGGATACTGGATATAGGTTCGTGGTTATGTATTTGGTTCTTTATTTTCTGTGTCATTTTTTTTTCTTCTTCATTCTGCTCTTGAGTTCTTGATGTTCTTCGACCTGTGTTCATTTGTTCGTAGTTGTAACTATTTTCTGGCTGTAAGCCTGTGTCCTGTTTCACTCTCTCTGTCTCTTCTCTCTCTCTTTCTCTCTCTTTGCTCTCTCTCTCTTTTCTCTCTCTCTCTCTTCTTTTCTCTCTCTCTCTTTTCTCTCTCTTTGCTCTCTCTCTGTTCTCTCTCTCTTTCTCTCTCTCTCCTCTCTCTCTCTCTCTCTTCTCTCTTTTCTCTCTCTTTGCTCTCTGTTTCTCTTTTTTTTTCACTCTGGTAGAACTTGAACATTACAAATATAGCTCGATGTAATATCGCTCTTTCTTTCATGTCCCTTCAGTGCCCCAAGACACATAGGGTTACTGGCAGCAAGAGATTTCCACTTCTGTCAGTCCTTCACCATCTTCTTTTGCCATCTCCCATGTCATTCCTTTGTTTACGAGCATATTCTCAGGCATTACGTACGTACCACGGAAATCCTTTTGGTTTGTTGCAAAATTGATTCCTCTCATATAAACCCTTCTGTTTCTCTGGAAAAAAAGTGCCTTTTTTGCGGTACATGAACCAATACAAAAGAAACACGCGGCTGGTTTTAAAATGAACTGGGCTATCTGGTAATAATAAATTACAGATGTAGTAATAATGCCTGAAATAAGCAGCAAACTAAAGTCATAAATATTAATAATGGTAAAAAGTAGAAGTTTCCCCTCAACAGATACCAAAAACTGTTACGGTGTCACGCCACAGAATATAGAAGAGGTGGCATTCAACGCGGTAGCCATCAAGTGGAATCCCATGGACGGCCCAGCCAGAGTGAGTGGTTTTTGTTTGGTATTTCTCTGCAGCTTTTTTTTTGTCCGTTATTTTTTTTTATTCTATAACTTGATCATGTCTTTCTCTGCTGTATTTATTTAAAACAAACCATGTCTTAGAAATAATACGAGGGTCATACCGAAAGTAGTGAGCAACATTTTTTAAAATCAGAATTTATAGATATAGAAAATATAAATGTATCACCTTCAGCTGCATCCTTTTCTTCACTTTTCAACATAGTCTCCATTCCTCTGCACACATTTTTCTCATCGCTCTGTAAGTTTGAAAATACCCTCCCGGTAGAATTCTGTTCCAGCCGACCGACGGCACAGACGCACTGCTTTCTTGACGTTCTCTCCTGTGAGACCCAGCGGGCATAAACTTTTCTATAGCCTAGGGTTTCAATCATTTCCTATACTGCATTGTGTCATATTCCAAGATTTACAGCGATTTCAGATACTGTAATACGCCTGTCTTCTTGAATGATGTCGTCAACCCGTTCCACGTTGTGTTCAGTGGAGGCAGTTCGAGGGCGACCACTGCGAGGCATATCTTGGATGCTTGTGTTTCCATCTTTGAAATGTTTCACACACCTCCTAACACTGCTAGCACCCATACACACATCTCCATAAGCAAACTGAAGTCTTTGGTGAATTTCAGCAGGGGGGATTTCCTCTTTAACGAAGAACTCAATAACAGGACGTTGACGAAACGAAACTTCAGCACCCGCTATTTTGTTTATGCCCCGCATGGTCACGTGACACATGATGGTGACGTCATGTGACCCCTACATGGAGTGCAAAGAATGCAGTTAAGGTGATGCATTTATATTTTCTATATTTATTACTTCTGATTTTTAGAACATTTTTGCTTACGACTTTCGTTATGACCCTCGTAGCTGCGGCAATTATGTCTTAGAAGGAATATATAATGTAGAGCAGGAAGTGTAAATGTTGGCTAATTTACAGGACCTCGGCAAAAACCAATTGCGTTCCTTTAAAAATGTGAGTGAAATGTGTTGCATGAAGGAAGAGTGAAATTTTTCCCATGTTTAGGTACAAAAATATCCGGGTAAAATTTCATAAAACCACAACTTTAACGCCCGTGTCATATTTCGCATTTGTCTTATCCTAGTTGTGCCTGTGAATACAGTACATTCTAACTCCAAAGATAGTTGCATGCGAGGCTGTTGTTGTTGTTGTTGTTGTTGTTGTTGTTGTTGTTGTTGTTGTTCGTCCATCGTCTTCGATGATGACCATAGATTCATCTTAGTCAAAGTAAGGAAAGGTGGAGTCCGTGCGTGAACAACTAGCCCTTTAGAGCTCTGAAAGTTTTGCCACACACGAACCATATATGTCCAGATTCAGTTGTGGGCACTTGTGCTGCCTTGGTTTTTCGCATTGCGGGTTTGTGCTGGGCACTTTCAATTCTTGAGCTCTCTGCTCTCTGAGCACCCAGGGTGGTTAAAGCTCTCCATGATGGGTGGACTTGTGCTATGGCCTTCCAAGAGTTTATGTTTATCCCGAAGGCTTTGAGTGAGGTTTTGAGCGTATCCTTGTAATGCTTTTTTTTTGCCCGTCAGCTTTCCGTTTACCGTTCAATAGTTCCCCATAAAGGAGTTGTTTGGGCAGTCATTTTGACTACTTGCCTTGTCCATCGAATTTGGGCCTTCTGAAGCATTGTGCAGATGCTTGGAATATTAGCGAGGCAGTGCTCTATGCGCATACAGCCGGTAACCACATCTCCAGACACTGGTATCTTGGTCTCTTACATATGACAGGTTTTCAAAATATTTTTTTTTTATAATTATTATGATAACTTACGCCGCCTGCAATACTCACAGGTTAACATGGCCGTCCATTGTCTGAGCACGGACTTCAGCAACCAAAAGGGCGTCAAAGGGATTCCCCTGCATATTCAGATCGATACTTATGAGCAAAGTCCCAGAGGAAGTCAGCTGGTTCACAGGGGCTTCTGTCAGATCAAGGCTTTCTGTGACAAGGTCAGTTGTGACAGTGGCAGACTGTTCGTACATTTAGTCTTATCATCATCACCATCGTTATCTTCATCATTGCTATCTTCTGTGACATTTGACCTCTAAATCTAAATAAAACGACAAGTTCTGTCTTGTTTTAGACCAGTTTAAGCATGTTAGTTACTGTAGACTTTTCTTACTGATGCCGGACCTAATAATGTAGACTTTTCTTACTGATGATTGTTCCTACAGTATAATACAGACGTTTCTCAGTGATGCTCGGCCTAGTAATGTAGACTTTTCTCACTGATGCTTGACCTAATAATGTAGACATTTATCGCTGATGATTGACCTAATGTAGACTTTTCTCGTTGATCATTGACTTAATGTATATTTTTCTCATTGATGATTGACCTAATAATGTAAGTTTTTCGCATTGATGATTGACCAAATAATGTAGACTTTTATCACTGATGCTGGGCCTGATAATGTAGACTTTTCTCACTGACGCTTGACATAATAATGTAGACTTTTCTCATTGATGCTGGACCTAATAATGTAGACTTTTGTCACTGATGATTGAACTAATAATGTAGACTTTTCTTACTGATACAGTAAGGAGAGATTTTAACCATGTGATCTTAAACTAGAGCTTGCTAGTATAAAGACAGATAAGAAATAACGGAATATATGAAGTCTGAAATAAATGATGCAGCGAAGAAACGTGGACATAAAATAATACTTTCTCTCATTATTTTTCACCATTTGCTATGCTATTTTTTCGATATTCCTATCGTTTTCATAATCAGTTACATTGTGAAAATCTTTTTATGAATGAAATTTTCCTTTTCCATTAAAACTCTCAGTTCTTCTGATGTCTCATTGTTTCTAACTTATTCTGCAGAAGTACACTTCGTAGTTTTCGCAATTTGTTTCAAATTAGGAAAATAATTATGTCTTTTGTTTATTCTCACAGAGAGCTTAAGTAGCTTTTCTCTTGTCTTACAGCTTCTCTCCTGTCTTACAGCTTCTCTCTTGTCTTACAGCTTCTCTCCTGTCTTACAGCTGCATATTAAGTCAAGATACCAGATAAACAGTCTTGGAAGGGTACAAAATGGGAAAAAGAAAGAGAGGAAGACCAAGGCGAAGATGGCTGCAAGACATGGCTGATGATCTCCGAATGGACGTATCAGCAACAGGGCATCTTGCTTACAACAGAGAGGCCTACAGGAGAGCACGGGACATGCAAATGACTGACTGTCTGACTGGATAAACAAAACTAATTTTATAAATGTCATAGCTGCAGATCAAACTTGAAGGAAATGGAAACTCGCTATTAGACAGTCTAATTATACGAAGAGTCGGTGTTAAAGATTAACCCATCCAAACAGCATTGATTCCTGATTGAGCAAGTATGGGATCGGACAGTCAGTCAAGATTAAACCATAATGAGAAATGTATCTCTTTTCAGTACATCAGGCTGTTTCGTAAGAACAGGGCGGTACTGCCAGGAGATAAGTAGTACAGTAGCTTTGATTCGCCGTACCTCTTTAAGACCATCATCATCATCATTGTCATCATCACTACACTTTGCTGACCCAATCTCCTCAAAAGGAAAGGGGAACCTTGGCCCGTGCATTGTGTCCTTCGAGCCAATCCTTATCGACTGGAGGGTGACGATAGAGTAGCTGAAATCAGTTGGCTTCAGTCTGAGAAACCGTGTCGTTAACCATCTGGCCTCTCGTACCCTCTCTTTGGACAATAAAATGTATAATTTCTGGAGCACCTAACGAAATATCCGTGTGTTACATTCTGCAAGTTTCCATGTAGTTTGTCAGCGAAGTGACAGGTCACGTGTTGTGACAAATAATATTTTATGATAAAAATTCGTGTTAAAAATTCCTGTAGTTGCTTGTAGTCGTGTTAAATAAGTACCAACGTTACTGTACAACACGTACCAACGTTACTGTACAACACGTACCAACATTACTGTACAACACGCACCAACGTTACTGTACAACACGTACCAACATTACTGTACAACACGTACCAACATTACTGTACAACACGTACCAACATTACTGTACAACACGTACCAACATTACTGTACAACACGTACCAACATTACTGTACAACACGTACCAACATTACTGTACAACACGTACCAACATTACTGTACAACACGTACCAACGTTACTGATGCTACTTTCTTTTTTTCAGGGAGCAGAGCGCAAGACCAGAGATGAGGAACGAAGAAAAGCGACCAAGGGCAAGACCGAGGAGTTCACTAGTGTACCATCTAACATAAAAAGTATGGGTGTGTCTCCTGACATTAAAAAAAAACCAAAACATATGTTTTCTCATTTTCTGTCTCTGATATTTTGTATCGTCATCTAGCAAGTCATATGTCATGTAAGGGAAATGAATGAAGGTGTCGAGTGACTGCGAGCGACTGGCGGGAAGTGTGACGTCAGAGAGAGAGAGAGAGAGAGATGCATGGCGCCCACTAGCAATGTGTGTCAGTTATACAGGATTTTGCTAATCGTGAGTATTGATCTAAAAAAAACTCGTAGGCCTGCATCATATATATTAAATAAAGTGACAGTTGAAATAAGCAAGTGACAGTGTTTTCGGTAACTGATGAGAGAATAAACTGATCTGACACTGACATGTGAAATCTAGTTTTTCTGTCTTCTTCTTCTTCTTCTTCGTTCGCTTCTACCACCAAAACCGCACTGTGATCCTACTGAATTTACGCCTGTGGTCCTCGTTAGGTCCCGTGGTCCCCTGTGTGGTCCCCGAAAAGACCACACGAGATCCACATGAGGACCACAGGGGGTTCAGAGTATCACAGGGCTTTAGCCTGTATTCTTGGTGGGTCTCGGAAGCTGGATTGCGTGACACCGTGGTTTTCATTGCACCAGTTTAGTCTAGGGTTGGACTTTCTCACCGGAAGACTTCGGCGTGTTTAGGATATCAGTGCATCCTCGCTGGGTGAGAGGCGGTAGCCCACCCAGGCCAGAGTTGGACCTTCTCACCGGAAAACCTCGACGTGTTTTGAGATACCCGTGTATCACCGCCGAGTGAGAGGTGGTTGTCCATCCAGCCCATAGTTGGACTTTCTCACCGGAAAACCTCAGCGTGATTAGGATACGCAAACATCCCCGCCGGGTGAGAGATGGTTGCCTATCTAGACTTCCCTGGTCCAATGTCTCCGACTTCAGCATTTTGCGGTCGTGGCCGCTACCCTTCCTAGTTGTGACCAGGATGGAGCTTTTGTCCAGGAGGACGAATCCTCGCCACTAGTGACTTCTACCCCTAGGTTGAGCCGGTTTAGGCATTATCCCAGTATGGGCGTGTTTGGGACGAGATCGACCTCTAGAGCAGAGGTACTGTGACATGCATAGCCTTCAAGATTCACCCCTGGTATGAGCCGGTTTAGGCAAAATTCACCAGTATGAGTGTATATTAGGCGTTACCGACCTCTAGAGCGGAGGTGGCATGACATGTCTAGCCATCAAGTTCCACCCTTGGTGTGTGCCGGTTTAGGCATATTTCACCAGTTTAGGTGTATTTCGGACGTGGCCGGCCTCTAGAGCAAGGTGCCGTGGTATAGCTCTCGTAGCGATACTACTGGACATATCAGTTAAACTTCACTTTCCACCACCTTTTTCCATCGGCGCCGCACAGCAACCTTTATTTCTTTTCCGCATTCTTCCTTGACCGGGAGGAGCTTCACTCCACGCGCAGAATTTGAAGAGTCTCGCCAGCAGTGTCTTAACCTCTGGGACAAGCCGGTTCATGCATTTCACCCGATATGACTGCACTCAGGACGTGGCCGACCTCCAGACCAGAGGTGCCGTGATTTGACTGTTTGCTTCGCTTTATCCTTTCTACCACCTTTTCCGCAGTGATGCAGCGCGGCAACCTCATTTACACCTTTCTTCATTGACCGGGAGGAGCACCGCTCCACGCACGGCAGCTGAAAAATCTCGCCAACAGCGGCAGATGAGCTACCAAACGTGCCACTCATCTACCCTAAGTAACTGGTTTTCAGGCGCCAGATATTCGCCCTCGCCCCTTCTCCTGTCAGTTTAAACAGTTCTGCCACGGGAAGGCCAGGAGCTGGATTTGACTGCCAGAGGCTGTTTGAGGCGCATTTGCAGTCCTTAGAACCTAGTTTTTCTGTGACAGCTACATGTGTGTGCCCTTGTTGAGAACCTCCCTACATGTGTGTACCCTGTTGAGAACCTCCCTACATGTGTGTGCCTTGTTGAGAACCTCCCTACATGTGTGTGCCCTGTTGAGAACCTCCCTACATGTGTGTGCCCTGTTGAGAACCTCCCTACATTTGTGTGCCCTCCTGAGAACCTCCCTACATGGTTTCATTTCATTTTTTAATTTTTCCTAGCATTCTTTGTCCCTTTCAATCAAGAAGTATTCACTTCTATTTTAGCCAAGTCTTTTCATTTGTCTCACGTTATAGTCATCATCATCATCATCTTGTGCCACGCCGGGCGGCCTGGGCGGTCATACTAATCTCGGCCCTTGACATTTCTGAGTAACCCTATTGCTGATTTCTTTCCATGCCACAGTATCAAGCCTTCTAATTGTTCCCTCCGTCGTCAGTTTTGCCCACTGTTTTGATGTTTTCCAGTTTCTCTCTTCTCATCACGTGCCCTAGTAATGATTATTGCCTTTTTTTCTTATCTTTGTTATTATACTATTTTTAGATTAATTTGTCTTATCCATAATCTCGCACTATGTGTCATTGTCAGTGATCTTCTCCACACTATCACACTGTGTATCATTATCAGTAATCTTATCCATATTTTCATATAGTGTATCACTGCCAGTGGTCTTGTCCATTATTCATCACTGTCAATGGTCTATCGAACCTAAGCTATGTTTCGTTATAATTAAGGCTAATCATGGCTGTAGAGTCCCTGAGCCGGAATTGGAAGCAATTTTTTTTTAAGTGGAGTCAAGAGACAGAGTCAGCAGAAATGTAGAGTTTATGAAGGCTTCAGAATCGGAGTAAATTTTGACTGGGGCTAGTAGAAATGTCAGACAAATGTGAACGCTTCCGGCGTGACGTGCAAGATGGCGGTCGTTTTTAAAACGCTCTCGCCGGCATGCAGAAATCAGTGGAATTCCGCTTGATCTGTTACATATCATGTACCGGGAGTTGGGCATAAGGCTAACAACCTTATCCTGGGACCTATCTAGAGGCAACTTCAGATGGGAAAAAAAGATATCGTTATGGAAACTCGCAGAGAAACCAACCGAGCATCAGGGATGCCAACTCCGAAGAAAAAGGGGCAGACCGCGTGAAACTCTGAAGAGGACATTATTAAGAGAGGCCAAGTTAACAGGCATAAAATCCTTTGATGAGGTTGAAAGACTCGCCGAAGACAGGAAAAATTGGCGAACTACTTTGCGAGCCCTATGTGACGTTTAACGGCACGGGAAGAATATAAGATATAAGATAAGTAGAAATGTTCTATTTATAGAGGAGCTTAAGTCGAAGTGGAACAGCAGCAAAATAAAGGAGTTAATGTTCTAGGGGCGTGTGTTGTGTGTGTGAGTTTGCTTGTTTTTTTTTAAATGTACCAACTTAATAACCTTGCAAGTTAAGTTTTATTTCTCCTACATCTGCTTCGTAAGTAACTGTTTTTATTATATCCTTTATCACTCTTAAAATTTTGTCTTCGTTTTAGTCTTTTTTTTCTCTCCTTTTATTCCTTCTCTTGTGTCTCAGCGTTTCTTTAATCAATTATTTTCATGGTTGTCTAACCCTGCTTTTAATCTGGTGATTTCTTCCATCTAACCCTGCTTTTAATCTGTTATTTCTTCCATGTAACCCTACTTTTAATCTATTGATTTCTTACATCTAACCCTACTTTTAGTCTGTTGATTTCTTACATCTAACCCTGCTTTTAATCTGTTTTCTTCCATCTAACCCTGCTTTTAATCTGTTTTCTTCCATCTAACCCTGCTTTTAATCTGTTTTCTTCCATCTAACCCTACTTTTAATCCGTTTTCTTCCATCTAACACTGCTTTTAATCTGTTTTCTTCCATCTAACCCTGCTTTTAATCTGTTTATTTCTTCCATCTAACCCTGCTTTTAATCCGTTTTCTTCCATCTAACACTGCTTTTAATCTGTTTTCTTCCATCTAACACTGCTTTTAATCTGTTTATTTCTTCCATCTAACCCTGCTTTTAATCTGTTTATTTCTTCCATCTAACCCTACTTTTAATCTGTTGATTTCTTCCATCTAACCCTACTTTTAATCTGTTGATTTCTTCCATCTAACCCTAATCTGTTGATTTCTTCCATCTAACCCTAATCTGTTGATTTCTTCCATCTAACCCTAATCTGTTGATTTCTTCCATCTAACCCTGCTTTTAATCTGTTGATTTCTTCCATCTAACCCTACTTTTAATCTGTTGATTTCTTCCATCTAACCCTACTTGTAATCTATTGATTTCTTCCATCTAACCCTACTTTTAATCTATTGATTTCTTCCACCTAACCCTACTTTTAATCTGTTGATTTCTTCCATCTAACCCTACTTTTAATCTGTTGATTTCTTCCATCTAACCCTACTTTTAATCTGTTGATTTCTTCCATCTAACCCTACTTTTAATCTGTTGATTTCTTCCATCTAACCCTAATCTGTTGATTTCTTCCATCTAACCCTACTTTTAATCTGTTGATTTCTTCCATCTAACCCTGCTTTTAATCTGTTGATTTCTTCCATCTAACCCTACTTTTAATCTGTTGATTTCTTCCATCTAACCCTACTTTTAATCTGTTGATTTCTTCCATCTAACCCTACTTTTAATCTGTTGATTTCTTCCATCTAACCCTGCTTTTAATCTGCTGATTTCTTCCATCTAACCCTACTTGTAATCTATTGATTTCTTCCGTCTAACCCTACTTTTAATCTATTGATTTCTTCCATCTAACCCTAATCTGTTGATTTCTTCCATCTAACCCTACTTTTAATCTGTTGATTTCTTCCATCTAACCTACTTGTAATCTATTGATTTCTTCCATCTAACCTAATCTGTTGATTTCTTCCATCTAACCCTACTTTTAATCTGTTGATTTCTTCCATCTAACCCTACTTGTAATCTATTGATTTCTTCCATCTAACCCTAATCTGTTGATTTCTTCCATCTAACCCTACTTTTAATCTATTGATTTCTTCCATCTAACCCTACTTGTAATCTATTGATTTCTTCCATCTAACCCTAATCTATTGATTTCTTCCATCTAACCCTAATCTGTTGATTTCTTCCATCTTACCCTACTTGTAATCTATTGATTTCTTCCATCTAACCATAATCTGTTGATTTCTTCCATCTAACCCTACTTTTAATCTGTTGATTTCTTCCATCTAACCCTACTTTTAATCTGTTGATTTCTTCCATCTAACCCTACTTTTAATCTGTTGATTTCTTCCATCTAACCCTACTTTTAATCTGTTGATTTCTTCCATCTAACCCTACTTTTAATCTGTTGATTTCTTCCATCTAACCCTACTTTTAATCTGTTGATTTCTTCCATCTAACCCTACTTTTAATCTGTTGATTTCTTCCATCTAACCCTACTTTTAATCTGTTGATGTCTTCCATCTAACCCTACTTGTAATCTGTTGATTTCTTCCATCTCAACCTAATCTGTTGATTTCTTCCATCTAACCCTGCTTTTAATCTGTTGATTTTTTCCACAGCAATGTCCTTTTTTCAGCTTTATATCTTTCTTTGTACATTGCTTGTATTTGCAAACAGACTTTGGACATGTTAAAAGGCACAGCACTATATCGCTGACCCTTCTTGAGGGCAAGATCGAAGGGAATAGAACAAGAGGTCGGACAGCGACGTAGGTGGATGGACAACATCAAGAGATAAAGACAGGGACCAGCTTGGTCGAGCGCTCTACGAAGACAAGAAACAGGACAGAGTGGAGATTCACTGCAGCCAACCTTCCATGGGTAGACGGCATGTGACGGCGACGACGACGACGATGATGATGGTGATAATGATGATGATGATGATGATGACGAACACCACCACCTTAGTTTTATTCATTATTTTCCTTTTTGTTTCTAATTTTTCTTTTCTTTTATCTTGTATTCTAAGCAGGCCGAAGGAAAACAGAGGAGGCATTCCATGACCCTTGCGAGAGGTCAGAGTTCTACTCCATGGCGGACATGACCACGGCACCAATATTCTTTAACCCTCTTCATGAAAGCACAGAGTTTATTCACAGGGTAGGCCTTGTGGCCGTTATTTCCTTACTAAATGTATTTTCAGTTAGCCCAGTCATTCAGTGCTTCAGATGTTAGATAATTTCCTTACTAAATGTATTCTCAGTTAGCCCAGTCAATCAGTGCTTCAGATGTTAGATAATTTCCTTACTAAATGTATTCTCAGTTAGCCCAGTCAATCAGTGCTTCAGATGTTAGATAATTTCCTTACTAAATGTATTCTCAGTTAGCCCAGCCATTCAGTGCTTCAGATGTTAGATAATTTCCTTACTAAATGTATTCTCAGTTAGCCCAGTCATTCAGTGCTTCAGATGTTAGATAATTTCCTTACTAAATGTATTCTCAGTTAGCCCAGCCATTCAGTTCTTGAGATGTTAGATAATTTCCTTACTAAATGTATTCTCACTTAATCCAGCCATTCAGTGCTTCAGATGTTAGATAATTTCTTTACTAAATGTATTCTCAGTTAATCCAGCCATTCATTTCTTGAGCTGTTAGATAATTTCGTTATTAAATGTATTCTTAGTTAATCCAGCCATTCAGTGCTTGAGATGTTAGATAATTTCGTTATTAAATGTATTCTTAGTTAATCCAGCCATTCAGTGCTTGAGATGTTAGATAATTTCGTTATTAAATGTATTCTTAGTTAATCCAGCCATTCATTTCTTGAGATGTTAGGTAATTTCGTTATTAAATGTATTCTTAGTTAATCCAGCCATTCAGTGCTTGAGATGTTAGATATTTTAGTTGTTCGACTGTAGGAATAATTTATTTCTATGACTTTCTGGTTTTTATTTATATTGTTTATATTTTTAGGGTACAGGAGATAGATGTTTGAATGTCCTTATACAATCCTTAATCATATATATATATATATTATGTCTGGGCCTGTGATCTGTTCCTTCATTCTGCTCTGTTCTGTTCCTCATTCATTCCTACACATCAAAACATTACAATAAAGAAAGAAACTACAAATAACGATTCTTCATCTAAAGATTATCAGTTTATGATATGAGCAACAAAAATCAACCCATATCCATCTTCTTTTGCAATGCTGCAGACTATATGGAAGTTAAAAAAACTAAGCATAAATATGAAAATCAGGATATTTAAGAGTAATGTTCTAAGTGTACTACTCTATGGAAGTGAATGCTGGAAAATCACCAAAACCATAGAAAACAAGTTGAATTCTTTCCAGACTAAATGTTTACGAAGAATTAGAAAAATATTTTGGCCAAACACCATAAGAAATAACATCTTATTAGCAGAAATGCAGATGAAACCACTGACAACAATTATTGAGGAAAGACGCTGGCGATGGTTGGGACATGTGCTCCGAATGACTGACAACTCACTACCAAAAATAGCACTAAGATGGACACCACAGGGGAGCAGAAGTAAGGGTAGACCAAAAGAGACATGGAGAAGAACAACAGAAAGGATGTTGAGCAATAGAGGGCTCACCTGGGCAAGAGCAGAAAAAAAGGCGAAGGACAGGCATTTGTGGAAAACCCTTGCGGAAGCCCCATGTGTCCTGGGCACTTAAGGTTCAGAGAGAGAGAGATCCATCTTCTTAACATTTGCGATTCATTCTTAAATACAGGTAAAAAAAAAGAATTGTGAATGATCACAATTAACTAAACATCTTGTACATAAAAAATGGGCTTACACAATATCTCCCGTGTGTAATCTCAGCTATTTTCCTTAATTATTAATTGTCTTATTGTAACAAAAAAGAAATATTGGCAAGAAATATATATGACAAAAATGCGTACACATTATATAGAATTCAATGATGCATAATTTTACGTGCACTTATAAACCCTCAGTGCCCATACAAAATCAAAATCTTACATAGAAAATGAACATAATTAAAAACTACGACTATTCATTTATTATTCATCTATCGAAAAAAATACCTCAGTGGGTAGGGTCGGGGTGGATCGGAGGAATCAACAGCACAACTTACATGCGTCCGCATCACAGAATATAAACCAAACTACACTAAACGCGCATACACGCGCGCGCGCACAGGCGAATGACATATTTATTCGTCTTTAAACGAGAACATAATCTCTTCCGATCAGTTGACATCTTCTTACGTGCTCAACATACAAAATCCCCACCGGTTAAAATTCTCTCACATCTCCTATTTATACTGTTTCTGATCGGTACTGATTTTACTCGTGAGCGCTACCTCAGAGTCGACCGGTCACTGACTTTATTTTTTTTATTTTTATTTTTTTAAATTGCTTCTGGTGCTGAAAACAAATTTGGATTTAATAATATGTCCCTACTCCTACATATACTACACATTAACAACTGATAATAAGAGTCAATGTTAAAGACTAAACCATCTTCTGCAATGAAATACCAAAAATATTTGCAGTTATGCAGTAAACTGGGTATTTTTTAATGTCTGCAGTGTTAATATCTTGAGCCACGTAGGTAAATGATCAAAATACCTCTGTACTCTCAACAGAGCATAAGGCATCAACAAAAGTTCTCTAACTAGTCCTGCATGCCTTTCCTGCTTTTAAAAAAATTTTTTCCTGTATTGTGCGTCTCCATGTCCCCCAATGGCCTGGCCCTCTTTCTTTTCCCTTGAAGTGTCCAATTCGAGGGGGCCTGATGGGGTGGGGGTGGTGCTTGTTCTTTCTGGTAGTAGTATGTGGCCCGGTTATTTCAATCTTCGACGTAGGTAAATGGCTGTGTTTAAAATAAATGACTGAAATAACTGCTAATCGCTGTAAGTGATGTGTAGAGTAGCACTGCACATTGCTGAGTTGATATATAATGTGAACTGACTTCTTAGAAGTTTTACGAATATATGAAATTAAATGCTGAATATGAATATATGAAATTAAATGCTAAATATGAATATATGAAATTAAATGCTAAATATGAATATATGAAATTAAATACTAAATATGAATATATGAAATTAAATGCTAAATATGAATATATGAAATTAAATGCTAAATATGAATATATGAAATTAAATGCTAAATATGAATATATGAAATTAAATGCTAAATATGAATATATGAAATTAAATGCTAAATATGAATATATGAAATTAAATGCTTAATATGAATAAATGAAATTAAATGCTTAATATGAATATATGAAATTAAATGCTTAATATGAATATATGAAATTAAATGCTTAATATGAATATATGAAATTAAATACTTAATATGAATATATGGAATTAAATATTTAATATGAATATATGAAATTAAATGCTTACTATGAATATATGAAATTAAATGCTTACTATGAATATATGAAATTAAATGCTTAATATGAATATATGAAATTAAATGCTTACTATGAATATATGGAATTAAATGTTTAATATGAATATATGAAATTAAATGCTTACTATGAATATATGAAATTAAATGCTTAATATGAATATATGAAATTAAATGCTTAATATGAATATATGGAATTAAATATTTAATATGAATATACGAAATTAAATGCTTAATATGAATATATGAAATTAAATGCTTAATATGAATATATGAAATTAAATGCTTAATATGAATATATGAAATTAAATGCTTAATATGAATATATGAAATTAAATGCTTAATATGAATATATGGAATTAAATGCTTAACATTGTAAACTATTGGTTTAGTGAGCGAGTAAAATGCGAGAGTAGGTAACTAGTATGTGACTCTTCCTGTTTGGTGTAACTCTGATTGCTTATCACTGATGAAAAGGACAGTTTTATAGGTCGTCGAAATATGAATTTTTAAAAGCTGGATTGTTTTGTTGTTTTTTTCTTTTCGACTTGCTACTAATACACGCTGTATCCTGTTACTGTATTTTCATTGTTTTATCTTCCAGTCGTTATCTATTGGCGTTTTACCGTCTCAGGACGAGGAGATTTCGAGGTAAAATATTTTTGTTTTTAATTTATTTTAGCATGTTACACTTAAGATAACAAAATATAGAGTGTCCCATGAATTTTGGCCCCACTTGTCACGTGATTGTATGTATGTGTGTGTGTGGAAAAAGGGGGGGGGGGGTAATAACAGAGCAATTGGTTGTGATTTAATGAACATAACATAGGAAGATACCAACGCAGCTTCTAGAGCAGTTAGCTCTATCTCCGCAGCCCTCACCCCTTGATAGATCCTCACCTGGGTCGTGAAGTACAAGTGTGATATGATCTTTCTCTGTGATGGCTGAGACATTTAGGACTTGTCTGGAATGCAGAGACAAGGATTTTAAACCATTTTCATACAGTAGCAAAAATAATGAGAAGATATGAGTGAAACGCTGAATGTGATAAGCCAGGATGAATAGAGAAAAAGAAAAGAGTTATAAACTTTGTCGTAAGATCATCATCAGGTGTCATGTCATCGCGATGACTATTTTAACCAATTCCTCCTACCCAACACTTTACGATCTAGTTATTCATGTTTTTCATATTTATATTGGTTCTTTTCTATGTGTCTGTCTGTCTCTGTCTGTCTGTCTTTCTGTCTCTCTATCATCTATCTGTCTGTCTCTGTCTGTCTGTCATTTATCAATCAGTCTGCCCGTCCGTCCGTCTAACTATCATCTATCTGCCTGTCAATGTCTGTCTGCCTGTCTCTATCCTTCCCTTCCCTAGAATCTTCCTTCTTTTGCATTTAGCTTTCTAGATTTGAATATTTCCCCATATTCCCACTCCATGTTAAAGGACTTTTTAAGAGTACGCTTTTAAAAGTAACAGTTACTGTATTACTGTCTACATAAGTACAACGCTTTTAAAAGTAAAAGTTATTGTATTACTATCTACATAAGTACAAAGCTTTTAAAAGTAACAGTTACTGTATTACTGTCTACATAAGTACAACGCTTTTAAAAGTAACAGTTACTGTATTACTATCTACATAAGTACAGTTTTACTTGCTGTGGTCCTTTACTTTTAAGCTGATAATGGCTGGTGGCACTGAGATGATGGAAATGTTTTTGAAAGTAAAATTCTTGGTGGCAGGGCCTCCGAGAAAGATTTTGGGAAACCATGTACAACACTATTCCCCCTCCCCTAACCCCTTCCACTTTATTATGCTGTCTAGTTTTCTCACTCCTGCGATTTATCTTCAACCCGTGCGCAAAAGGCTATTCTTGAAAAAAAAAAATGCATGCAAATGTGGGTGAGTGGAAACGTTGAATTGGATAGCATAATTTAAAGTTCTCATAAAAAATGTACTAAAATTTGAAGAAATTACGAAAACAGACTCATGTAGTGCCATCATATTTACTTTAGCGCTACTAAGGCACAGAGTGTTTTGTTTCAATATAAGTATATATTTTTTTCTTTTTTTTGTGGGCGGCTGCGACGCAGCTTAGAAGAATCTTTGCTCTCCGTGCTTGTCGTATTGACTGGCCATTCTGTTTTCATCCCAAAACTTTCTGGGCCCTCGGTTAAAACAGAGGAAGCCTTTCGGGCGCGGGAACAATGCACCGCCCCCTTCTCCTCTCACTGGGCCTGCTTGGTTGTATAGTACGGGCTCTATTTTTCTTTCACTACTGTTCTCTCTCTCTCTCTTCCCCCCCCCCCCCCCCCATTTCACCTCACTCTCCAGCTTTCCACGAACTCAAGGTCTCATTTCTGCAGTTACGGTTCTATCGTCTCTCATCTCTGTCCCTGGCTTTCCTGTCCAGTTCTTTACCCCAAGTTCTCCTTACATCGTCTTCCACCTTGTCTCTCCATCTCTGCGTTAATCTTGTCCCTTCCATCTCCCTTATATATATATATATTCGAATGTGGGCTGGGGACTTCTTACGATAAGTTCTTATTCCCTGCCAATATTCAGATCAATGATAATCACACAAACTGAAAGCATTTCTCAACGCATGACCTGCCTCTTCTGTATTCTAGCACCTTTGATGCTTCGATCCATGATGAAGATTATTGATCTTGTCCCAGTGGTGGGTGGGACCGGATCACTGCATGGGCTTAAAAGCAATTAATCTTGGGGTTATTCTCACAGGGCTCCGTGCGAAATCAATATTAAATTAAGGCGCGCGTGAAGGCCATTCTTGTCCGTGGTCGCACAGGACAGTTTACTCTCTTGGCTGCCTTAATTTATGCGCATCCACCATGTCTTGGCGGAGACAGTGGCCAAGTACTTTTATTGTCATTGTTTCATTTTCCTCCCTCTCTCCCTCCCTCCCTCTCTCTCTCCTTCCCCCCTCTCTCTCCTTCCCCCCTCTCTCTCCCTCCCTTCTCTCTCCTTCCCTCTCTCTCTCCCTCCCTCTCTCTCTCCTTCCCCCCTCTCTCTCTCCCTCCCTCTCTCTCCTTCCCCCCTCTCCCTCTCTCTCTCCCTCCCTCTCTCTCTCCTTCCCCCCTCTCTCTCCCTCCCCCTTCACCACACTCTCCAGCTTTCCACGACCTCAAGTCTCATTTCTACAGTTACGGTTCTATCGCCTCTCTCCTCTCCCTCCCTCTCTCTCTCCATCTCTCTCCCCCTCTCTCTCTCTCTCCCTCTCTGGTATATATATACATATACACACACACGCTATATATATATCCTTCTATATATGTATATATATATATATCCAAATATATATCTTCTTCTTCTTCTTCATTCGCTTCTACCACCAAAACCGCACTGTGATCCTACTGAATTTACGCCTGTGGTCCTCGTTAGGTCCCGTGTTCTCTCCTGTGTGGTCCCCGAAAGACCACAGGAGATCCACGAGAGGACCACAAGGGGTTCAGAGTATCGTAGGGCTTTAGCCTGTATTCTTGGTGGGTCTCTGAAGCGGATTGCGTGATCCATATATATATATATATATATATATATATAGTAAATTTGTATATAAAGCAAAATGGTTTATGATTTGAAAACAGTGTATTTTTTGGTAATTAATTTGCAACATTCATTCATTTATTAATTCATTAAAAAGTGTATGTTCTTCACTATTCACGATGTAATTAAACATCTACTCATTCTTTCATTCATTGACATATTCAGTTTTGAACTGTTCCACTCATTCATTCTCTATCATCAGCTCATTTATACTCTCATCCACCCACCATCACACTTTCTTTCATCCACTCACTCATTCCCCCCACCCTTTCTCTCATTCACCCGATTATTCTCTCGAAAGCTTTGCTTTCAATTTTCTCCTTAATTAAATTCAACTCGCAAATACCAGTCACGCGTGTTATAATAGACGTACAGAGGGGAAATAACTCCCTGAGGATGTCAACACAACGAATGCATAATAACAATTGTGCCCTTGTTTCCTAGCGACAGTAGTTCAGTTTACATCACGTGATCGCTTTTTGCCGCCATAGTTCTTTCAGTACTTTCGTCCCTGGCTTATCATATAATCTTTATTAGCATCTCTCCCTCTTTCGGCGATGGCTAGCCACTTGAGAGTGCCATTTTTCTTGAAATCGATATTTTCCTTTACTTTTTTTCCTTCTGGTTTATGTTCAAATCTCAGAGTGCCCCCCCCCCCCACCCAAGGATCCTTCTGCTTTTATGTGTTCCGTGACAATTTTATGTTTATAATTTCATAATTCGATTACTAGGCACTTTTCAGGCTTGTTATCAGAGCATCTCCGACTCCACTTTCGTGAATGGTAGTATGATATTCATGCTGCCCTATCAGATCATATCAGACAGTGACATGCCAGTAGGCATAGGTAATCATCTTCTCCCCAATCTGGTTCGATCCTCCGTGTGTCGAATCAAGTCGATTGCTGTTTTCCTGCCAAACCAAGCGTTCAATCCATCCAGGTATGTCTTGTCTTCCCCGCCCTCTCTTGTGCTTTGGGAGATTTCGATCCATGACAAAACTTGGGGATTATACAGCGGTTGTTTCCCTTGCTCTATCAGTCTCCTATAAGTTCTACTTCTGTATTCACGAGGCCAGTAAGTCGAGAATATTAGCTCCCTTGATAGCCAGTCTGAAAACACTTCATTTGCAAAGCCAAGATATCTGCTTCAGTGAATGTGACACTTGTGTGATATCCCTGACCCAGCCTCTCCTCGGCCAGTGGTTCCCACTCTGGAGTTCACAGACCATAACTGGTCTTCAGTGCATTATAAGATGGTCAGATGGTCAGTTTGGTATTAAGCGTCGTTTACTGAATAAAAACCATGAAAGGTTCCGGGGACTGCAATATTACATACAGGCTGGTGGTCTGCAGCTTGTAAGTGGTTGAAAAAGTGGTTCCTCGATGTAAAAGAAAAGATTGTGATTCATTGTCTTCAGTCAGTCAGTCATTTCCATGTCCCTTGCAGAACTTTGCCTCCCTAACAGATCTCTTGTAGGCTTATCGGTTGTAAACAAGATGCCTTGCATCCATTTGCAGATTATCAATGATGTCTTGCAGCCATCTTCGCCTTGGTCTTTCTCTCTTTCTTTTTTCCCCATTATGTACCATTCCAAGACCGCCTTCTTTAGATTATCATGACGTTTTACTGTGTCCAAAATATTTAAGTTTTCTCTCTTTAATCCTCTTTACTAGCCAGCCTTCTCCAATAGTAAGTTCTTGTAGTATGGATATATTTGTTCTTTTTTGTGTCCATGATATTTGAAGAACTCTTCTGTAGCATTTACATACAATGCCGTTATTTAATGTGTTTCTCAGGTATTTTGTTAAGTGTCCAGGTCTCACAGGCATATGTTGCGATGGGAAAGATGCATGCCCTTAAAAATCTTATTTTTATAGTTCTGTCTATTCCTCTCCACAGATTCTTTAGTTGTTTTATTTTCTGAAGAGCGACAGATGTCCTCCTTTTAATTTCCCTCATTGTATCTCCATTATTGGTTAGTAATGGTCATTGTCCTAGGACATCTGTTTCCTTGACACATCATCTCATAGGCCACTCATTTCCTTGACGCAGCATCTCATAGGCCACTCATTTCCTTGACGCAGCATCTCATAGGCCACTCATTTCCTTGACGCATCATCTCATAGGCCACTCATTTCCTTGACGCAACATCTCATAGGCCACTCATTTCCTTGATGCAGCATCTCATAGGTCACTCATTTCCTTGACGCAGCATCTCATAGGCCACTCATTTCCTTCTTTTACCTAAGTTATATTTGTTATGTTTAAATTCATAGTGCTGAATGTTAGTCTATTTTTTAAAAAAAAAGGATTTCACAGCTAATGATATATAAATTGTATACTGTATTCCTTAATCTTATTTGCATACATGCGTATACTGAATCTCTTCTTTTCCCCATAATCTACATAAATGTTCTTCTCTTTTCTTCCCAATAATGTACATGATTGCTTATGTACTGAATCTTTTCTTTTCTCCCAGTATTCTACATAAATGCTTATGTACTGAATCTTTTCATTTCTCCTAATAAATTCTACATAATTGCTTATATACTGAATCTCCTCTTCTCCCAATACATTCTACATAAATGCTTATATACCAGATTGATTCTCTTCTCAATAGCCTTCCAAGTGGCCTAGAACTCCCGGATTCTTGTGATGACTATTACACAAATAACCCAGCCAAGAGGCCAAGAAGGGACTCATGTAGTAACCCAAAAGACCAGCTGAAAGGTATTAGGACTCATTTTCACAACTAGGAAATATTGACAGACAGACAGATTACTATAGCTCATAACTGTAGCTCATATGAGACTCGAATGTAAATCAAAGACAAATTTAAAAGTGGAAATTATCTGGAACAGCGGTCTCCAAAATTAGTTGTAGGTTACATTATGAACTCAGATAACTTCACGAAGATTCTTCTCCTACATCTTACATCCTTCCCGTGCTGCCATTAAACGTCGCATAGGGCTCGCATGGTAGTTCGCGAAGTTTTCCTGTTGTTTTCATCTGAGACAACTTCCTTCAAATCCTTTGTCTGCTTTCACTTCTCTGATTGGTTCTCCGTGTTTTGGCTGCAGTAATGTTACATACTGGTGAATGATGGCATCATTATTGTATTGCTGATAATTAATGGTAACATCAGTTATTATTGCAACACTGGTGATTAATTGTAACAGCAATGATTGTTACAACACTGATTATTAGTGGTAACAGCAATTATTGTTATAACACTGATGCTATTAAAAAAATAAAACTCTGCCAGTGTGCAGCTGTTTGATGGCTTAGGTCCAGGAAAGATGGAACATGAGAATAGAAAATGATGGTTCTCATGGTGTCATTGCTATAGCAGCCATGGTGATGATGACAATGGTCTTGTATTCCTCAGTTCTCCTGTACGTCAGAGAGCGTCATGAAACTGTTTATACAGCACTCATGCTGGAGGTACCAACACTGCAAGGACTGCTGAAATCAGTGAGTTGTCATAGAGTTTTACTTTGCACATATACGTACTTAAACATATTTTGGGTCTTTTTTTTTTTTACAAATTATGGGTTCTTTTTAATCTCTGTCTCACAGTTTGTTTCATTTTAATTCTGTTTTCATTTTTTTAATCCATAAAAATGTGTTTTTATTTTTTCACTTCCAAAATATTAAAGTGTCCGATATAGTGTTCTCATATACCACACTGCAAGTTTGATTTTGTTTGTTTTGCTAGCAATAGCCTGATGATCTGGCATGACCTGTGGCTGGTGAAATGCCCTACCGGACAATATTGCTCTATTTAAACACCCATTAAAACATCATTCACTACAGTTTGACAGATCTACGTGATTTTTCTTGGGAATTATGACAGTGCTTTCCCTTTGCTTCATGAAGATTTACGTAAAGGTCTCCCTGTTAGCCTTTGAACTTTGTCCTGCCCACGAGGCAGTAGGGGCTTAGAGGTTCTTAAACTGGTTCTTACTTGTCCTACCCACAAGGAATCACGGGCTCAGAGGTTTTTAAGCCACCTCTTACTTGCCTGACAGTTATTTCTCTAAGTACGTGTGGGGATAGTGATGCCACTCACTGTTCCACCATGCTCTCCATTTCTATACATGACAATCATCTGCTTATTTGGGCAAGTCCTTATTCACAGGCATTTTATGTATATGGATGACGTCTACTATCCACCAACTGTGATATGTTGGTTCAGGGGAGGTCATCTCTGTCATCTGAGACAAAGTGAAACATGACAAAATCATGATGATATAAATATTGATGACAAAAATCTGAGAATAATATTTTTTAAAAAAAAACAACCATGTACTGAGATCAATTAGCAGCATGGGGTAGAAAATATGATAGGAAAATATCAGTCAGGATAGCAAGTAGTCAGACAAGGTTGCATCCTCTCAAAATATCAGCCAGGATAGCAAGTAGGCAGACATGGTTGCATCCTCTCAAAATATCAGCCAGGATAGCAAGTAGGCAGACATGGTTGCATCCTCTCAAAATATCAGCCAGGATAGCAAGTAGTCACACAAGGTTGCATCCTCTCAAAATATCAGCCAGGATAGCAAGTAGTCAGACAAGGTTGCATCCTCTCAAAATATCAGTCAGGATAGCAAGTAGTCGGACAAGGTTGCATCCTCTCAAAATATCAGCCAGGACAGCAAGTAGTCAGACAAGGTTGCATCATCTCACCAGCTTTGTTCTCACTGTACAGTGAAAGTCTGAGAGAAATCAAAAATAAACCAGAGATTCGAGTTAGAGGCATAGTGTGAACAATTCATGATGTGCAGATGATACAGTTTCAATAACCAAAAATGAAAAGGGCCTACATAAATTATTAGATGTATCAGTGAAAGAAAGTGAGAAGAAAGGACTGACCCTAAATAGCAAGAAAACAGAAACAGTGGTCATACCATGAAAGAAGAACCCACCAAAAATGTAGTGTTACAGTACAAGGAGCATACTTGAAACAAGTACACACTTTTAAATATCTGGGCAGTCAAGTAACATCAGATGGGAAATGCACCTCTGAAATCAAGAACAGAATATGTCAAGCCAAAATAGCTTTCAGACAAATGAGAGACATCTTGTGCGAGTCATCTCTGTCAGTGAACAACAGAAAAAGAGTTCTAAAAAGCTACATTGACCCTGTCCTACTTTATGGAAGTGAGTCGTAGACAATCAACAGACTGACAAAAAGGGTCACTAGAAGCAACAAAAGTATGGTTTCTTAGAAGAATGCTAAGAATACTATGAGCAGCTAAGATGACAAACAGGGAATGTCTAAGAAAAGCAAATATAGAAAAGAACCTAATTAAATCTACAAGAAAATGAGTCATCATTAATTGGAATTAGAAGAGGAGAGATTGAAAGTATCATAACAGTAGGAAAGATAAATGGGAAGAGAAGCAGGGGAAGAACAAAGAAAAAAATAATAATAATGGACAGTTTAATTCAGTGGCACAACAACAACAAAAATCACAAACTGAGCTGATGGACAAGAACCAACTTTTATGGAGAACCATGGCCGCCAACATCTAACGCATGACACTTTATGATGAAGATGATGATGATATCTCAGTGTATGTCTGTCACTGTATCTGTTATTCTCTTCTTATTTTTTTTTCTTACCCTCTCTTGCGGCCTGGTTAGCTGAGTGGTTAGGCGCTCGGTTTACTAATCCGGTGGTACCGAGTTCAGTCCTAGCAGTGGGATTTTTTCTGGTACACATCAAAAAAGGCCCTGCGGTTCACCCAGCCTCTAAAAATTGGTACCGGAGAAATCTGGGAAGGTAAAGTGGCCAGGCATGATACTGACCACATCACACTTTCACGTGCTGAAGGTCATGGAAAATACAGGCCTAACACCATATTCCCCAATATTCCTTAATGGCATGGAAATGGGAATTTTACCTTTTACATTTACCTTACCCTCTCTTACTCTGTCTGTCTCTCAGTTTATAAAATCTTCTCTGTTTTTGGAAAGCTGAAACTGTACGCTGCTCCCATTTGTTCTTCTTCCAACAAATATGTATTTGTGATGTATCATATCAAGACCCTCTCTAGCAACTAAAAAGATTGTTTGTACACGTACAAGAAACATGACACAATATTTAACATCACTTGTACTCTTCCACAGATTGAACAAAAGTATTCTATTGCTCCATTCAAAGTGAAAAACTTGTACAAGAAATCACGTAAAGGGTATGCTGACATGCTAATTCCTCTTGTACTTTTATAAAGTAACGGTTAAATAAGTTTAGTTTCATAAAGAAATAGCAAGGAGAATTACTATCTTAGGCTACCTCAAGAAAGTTAACATTCTTTGGTCACATAATATAACATGACAGCATAGTGAGAACTATAATAAAGGTATTGTTCCCAAGAATGAAAATAAAACAGAGTGGGAAAAGATGTCTGTAATATCAGTAACACTAAAAAAAAACTAGACTTACTGGTGCAGACATCCTGGCAAGAATGTTGTGTCTTTGAAGTGGTTTTCATGGATGCAGCTTTCTGCAAAGAACATGTCTCATGAATGAATGAATCTTAGAATGGGCTGGGACAGAAGGGTAACAGTTTTGGAGAGGTGGCACAAATATCAGGGTCAGCAAACTATCTGGTCAAGACCCTATCCTAGTAAAAGCTTTTCTTTAACCAAAATCTGGCCAATGATGGAAAGATCAGTATGCTACAACATGATGATGATGATGATGATGGAGTCTGCCAAACCAAATGGCTATTGGATTTACTCTGGGACTTAAATCAAGGGCCACCATAGTTTAATCTTCATCCACTTTAAACATCCATGTTTCAGAGTCTTCACTTCAGTCACTGACCTCTTAGAATTCATACCAACTTAATGAAATCAGAAAGAGATAAGTCAAACATTTAGTCCACACGACATTCAAGTAAAATAATAGCAACCTAATTAAAGTGGACATGTCACATGAACAAACGAAATACTTGGGATAGATGTATTCATTAAAGGATAAAATAGACTGACTGAAATAATATGTAAATGAGACTGAACTGTCTTATGAACTGAATCCTCCGGTCAGTAAAGCTACAGAAGCTTAAGGTTAGCTGATCAGCAAATATACGCCGGAATTACTGATTCCTAATAAAATAATGGGACTTAGAGACCACACTTATTTCCTTAGGAGACTATTATCAATATCATAAAGAACAAATTTAGAAACAAAGACATAAGAAGACTGACTGGAACAAGACTTGTCTTGGTTGTATACAAAAACAGAAGATAAAATTTCTTGGTTATCATCTAGTCACAATCACAGACCTTCAGAGATAGAACATTTTACTTTAAGCAACTAAGTGCTAATGAAGAAGATGGAAAAAAATTACAAAAGTATCGGTCTTTCTTTCTGAGACCTGTCTTCTTTCACACAGAATAACTTTATCTCTGCTGTTAAATCTCTTTGTAAATATGACATGAAAAACTTTCAATAAAAAATCTAATCTTCTTATATCTTTCCAGTGCCGTTAAACGTCACATAGGGCTCGCAAAGGTAGTTTGCCAAGTTTTCCTGTTTTTGGCGAGCTTTTCAACCTCATAAAGGGATTCTATGTCTATTAAACTGGCCTCTTTTAACAATGTCCTCTTTAGAGTTTCACATGGTCGACCTCTTTTTTCTTTGGCCTGTTGTGTTCCACTTGATAACTTGTTTTGGTATTCTCTGACTGTTTCTTCTCATCATGTGACCGACATATATCCATTTCCTTTTCCTGATCACCCATTAGACCGGTCATTGTTCACTCATCTGCTTTATCTCTGCACTGTTCTTGAAATCATTCCACTTTATTCTGGGTATTTTCCTTAGGTATTTGTTTTCAAAAGAGTCTAATTTCTTGTCTATTTCTTTTGTTGTTTTCCAGCTTTTGCATGCATTATTGTATGCATAAATCAATAAAAAATAAGGATCATAAATATGAAACTAAAACAAAACAGTAAATAAATACACCATAAGATGTGAGGAAAGATTGGGGGGGGGGGGGGGGGGGGGAATGAAAGCAACATTTTCTAATGAAACTAAAACCTTTTAAGCTTTGTAAATGTTTCTTTATTGCCTTTAATATTTAGTATCTTTTACCTGTTTCTTTTTACCTACAGAATTTTGGTGAAACTGGATGACAACATTGTCCGCCATTATTCTCATGAAGCTACTTTCATCATCGAAACTAACATGTTGAATGATAGTGGTGAATATGAGATCATCTTCATTGAAATCGATGCAGTGTCATCGTAGCACCTGAAACTTCAGATGTGAAAAATTCAAGTAGAGTTTTTGATTTCCAGGTTTAATAGCACTTCACATTTTTTCTAAGATGTTGTTTCAGTTGTTTTCTTCTTATTTTATTTACACATGGTAGAATTATCTGCAACGAAGTTTAAAGATTCTTTCATGTCATAACCTTAAAATTAACAACTGAGTGATTCTCTTCCTAAACACCATTGAAATGGTGTGTCACTTATATTTCTGACTTAATCATGGTTATTGCCACTTTTAGCTACACAATCTTCTTGAACAAAAGTAGTCATACATGATAACAAAATCTTGTATCATAAATATAGCATCAGCAGTGAAGAGCTATGGTAGAAAACAAACCATTGATAGAAATGATAATAAAAAGATCCTGGAGTCGGATAGGACATACACTTCAAAAGCCTAACACTAACGTAATCAGACAGGCTCTTGCCTGGAATCCAGAAGCTAAGAGGAAACAACGAAGACTTAGAAACACCTGGCGGAGGAATCTTGAAGCAGGAATCAGAAAGATGGACTACATCTGGAGATGGTTAGAAGAAACACTCCCAGGTAGAACTAAAAGGAGAGTCCTTGTTGATGGTCAGTGCCTCAAATAGGGGTAAAGATGGTGAGGAAGGAAGGAAGGAAGAGAGGGAGGGAAGGATATTGTAAATGTAAAAGTAGAAATATGAATATCAAGTACACAAACACTTTCATCATAGATCTTTGAGCCAAAAAACAAAACAAAAAAAAAAAGAACTGGGATTTTCATTTTCAGTTTAACATTTGCATTATTAGCATAAAAATGTCTTCAAAACTGCTCATTTTCAAATGCAATATGTAAATACACAGGTGATAATAAAGAATAGCATTACTAAGATTTTGTGATTAAAAAAATGAAAGATAAACTGGGCCTTATAATAAACTGGAGCTATGCTTGAATGAGACTGGAAATAGATTTGGTCTAGGCCAGGATTATAAAGTGCTTGATTCATAAACATATTATCTGAAGAATTAATGAATGTATGTACACTTTTATAGATGAGAACAGAAAGAGTGTGTATTTTTATATATGAGACACAGAGAGAGAGAGGGGGGGGAAGGTGAGAGTAGATATATATATATATAAATGAAGATGGCCATTTTTGGATTAATGCTGTGAAGAGATGTTGAAAGATTTGTTATTTTGACTTAAGTAACATTTCTATAATGTCATAGGGTACATATGTTGTATAAGTAGCATTCCTGTAATCTGGACAGCATGACATTTCTGTGATGTTCTGTGGCATATCCTGTGGAATATGTAACATTTGTGTAATATTCTAGATTATATTCCATGGGCTTTGTCAAATTTATACAATGTTCTGGATTATATCCCATCGACTATACAATATTTATCCAATGATCTAAAACCATATCCCTGTAGACTGTGTAATATTTTGTTTGATTGACATTGTCTGTTTTCAAGTAATTCTGTGCTACTGATAACATTCATAGATGAAGTAACAGCAGACACTTTTGTGAATCAGATCAAGCAGGACTCAAGACAAAAACAAAACAAAAAATAGGACTAAGATGAATGAAAATAGATGAGTAACTTTTGCCAGGAAACTCTCTGTTGCAGATAGTGAAATAACAACCTAACTTCTTATGTCATCAGAGAAGTATCCCCTTCCTTGGGACAACTGTTTTGTAAACTTCTGATCCTTGTGGGGAATGTTATTCAGGATATATTGTCTCTGAAGACGAAGGATATCCACTATGCATGGCAAGGCACCCTGAATTACACTGCAGGACAGTAAATGAAGGACAGTGTAGACTCAGTTACACAAAGGAAAAAAAATATGGCATTTTGTCTGTGAAACAGTTAATTAATGGAGGCAAAGAAACAGGACAGCAGATATGGTCTGATATTTCTAAACTATCTCTGTCTCCCTTCACCAACTTCTCTTTCTTTCATCTTTTCTTCCTCTCACACTTTCTTAAGTTTATTTTTTCTGAGATCTGTCAGTTCTGTAATATTTAAATATGAATTATAATATCTTATTATTATTATTCTTTCATCTCCCTGTATGAATTATGCTTTATCTATAGCAAGATAAAATTATTAAACATTCCATTTTATATATATATATATATATATATATATATATTGGTCAAACTAAGTTACAAAACATTCCATGTTTTTCCTCTAGAGAAGACTGTTCTTTTATCAGTCAGTCTAAAGTGTGAAACATTCCATGTTCTTACTTCCACATAAAATTATTTTTCTACTATTTATCTGCATAAAATTGTTCTTTTGCCAAAATAAATCATGAAACATTCTAGATTTTTTGGGGGCCATCTCCCATTTTGTTTCTTTGCATTTTCTCTTCAGTTTATGCTCATATACATACAGATATGTTGTTGTTTTTTGGGTTTTTAAAAAAAATTTGTGGGTGTTTTCATGTAGGTGTTCCTCACATTGAAATATTCAGTATTTTTTTTTGTTGTGAATTTTATTTTCTTTTCTTCATTTTTTGAGTCCCTAGTTGGTCCAGAATTGTACATTTTACTGGATCCATGGTTGATAAATTCTATATACTTTCATTTAAGAAAAAAAAAACATTTGTTCTTCAAAACTTGTGTATTATCTTCAGCCTCTACTTTGTTGATTGTCTAAACTTTTTTTTTGTTTTGCTCAGAAGCAGTAGTGACCTTCAATTTTCTGTGCCTTGCTTTAAACTGCTTAGAATGCAAAAACATTGCTTTTCCAATTTGCATCCCTGCATCAACTATGAACATGTATAACATTTATATGCTTTCATTATAGTGTGTTAGTACAAACATTCCTGACCTGTTTATCAGAGTTATAAACTGGTTGTACAAATACAACTTCTGTTTACTCACCATATGCATATCAGATTTGCATGTAAAAATGTTATGATTCATCACATATTCTGAACCAGGAGTTGGGTGTAAGGCTAACATCCTTATCCTGAGATGCATCTAGAGGCAACTCTAGATGGGGAAAAAGAGGGAACTGTTTTGGAAACTTGCAACAAAACCAACCGAGTCAAGGGTGATGCATCAGGGATACCAACTCTGAAGAACTCAGAGATCATATGTGACGAAGATTGGATTCTGGAATGTAAGAACAATGGCACCACCATCAAAAACTGCTCAAGTAATCCGAAAAATGGATAGATACCACCTAGACATACTGGCATCAGTGAAATGCCAGAAGCAGGCAAAAGAATGCCAGAAAACCGTAAGTTAATAATACATTCAGGCAGAGAAGATAGGAAATACCAAGGAGTGGGTATAATTATGTCAAATGTAACAGCAAAGAGCATTAAGAGTGGAATCCAGTGAATGATCATATACTAAGAGCATGGAAGAATGACAATCATACAGTGTTATGCCCCACGAACGATACAGATGATGAAATAAAAGACGATTTCTATCACCAGCTACAACTACTCATTAACAAAGTCCCTAAACACGACATCCTAAATGTCATGGAAGACTTCAACGCTGAGGTAGGTAAAGATAACACTGATGTCGAAAAAATGATGGAGAAAGAAGGAATTGATATGATAAATCAGAAAAGAGAAAGATTAATTGAAGTCTAACAGAGGGCATAGTCATTGGAGGAACAATATTTCCAAACAAAAATATACAAAAAAACAACATGGATATCCCCAGATAGACCACCATTTTTGTATTAAAGACCAATTCAGAACATCTCTGATAGATGTAAGAGCATATAGAGGTGCAGATGTCCACAGTGACCACAACCTGTGTATAGGGAAAATAAGACTACTGAAAAGCCAACACAAGAAATGAATAGAGAGAAAAATAAACAGCCACAGCCTACAGGAACTTGCCAATCATTTCACAGCATTCATTGTGGTAGAGGAGATAGATATAGATGAATAATGGAATTCTTACAGCACAGCCATAATCACAGCAGCAAAAACATATCCTAGACCGCAGAAAACAAATAGAAAAGCATGGATGTCAGAAAACACATGGAAATGCATACATGAAAGACAAGCAGCCAATCAGCCACGCTGAATGTAAAGACAGATCTTGGAAAAGATCTGGCAAAAGCAACATACAAAGAACTACACAATAAAGTAAAAAGTTCAGCTACAAGAGATAAAAGAGAATACATTGACAAAAAAAGAAGCAGAGAAAGTAGCAAAAAAAGAGACAGCAAAGCTCTATATAACATACAAAAGAAGCTAATGGGTACTATTACAACCAAGTAAAGACCAATCTTGAGCAAAATTGTCACCCTGTTAACATCAAGTAAAGAGCAATAGCAAAGATGGGCAGAATACTTTCAATAAATACTTAATGGACCACACCTAAAAGAATTGATAAACCTTGAAACCGACTTACCAATCCCACAGCTAAATGTCAACCTAGATGAAATTACAATGCATGAAACTGAACCAGCGGTGAATTTAATGGCTAACAACAAGACTGCAGGTGAAGATGAAATAACAGCTGAAATGTTAAAAGCTACTAATAGTAACAACATAACCCAACTTCAGAGAACGTTTAATAAAGTTTGGAAAGAAGAAAAGGTCCCTTCTAAATGGAAAAATAGGAATCATTGTTAACATATTAAAAAAATTGCCAACATCGTTAAGGATCTCTACAACAGATATGTTTGTGCAGTCAACATAGAAGAAGGAATGAGCAAATGGTTCCAGATTGAAACAGGTGTGAAACAAGGATGTACAAGAATACTACCTTCCTTGCTTTTTGGAATTCCCATAGACTTCATAATGAAAAAATATTGCACATGTAAAATGGGCATTGATTTGGTACATGGGAGCCAACTAAAAGATTTTGATTTTGTAGATGACATAACTCTTATCAGTGACAATGTGAATTCAATGCAAGAAAAAAAAACACAGATACCCTGTCTTCAATGGCTAGTAAGATAGGACTTGAAATTTAACAAGGAAAAAAATGAAACTTCCATTAATCAAGAAGGAAAAATATATTAGAAGGAACAGCTGCTGAAGAAGTACGCCAGTTTGCATACCTCAGCAGCTACATAGACCAGGATGGTGATACCAGAAAGGAAAAAAAGGAAGCGGTGTCAGGTTCTTATGTGTTAGGGAAACTTTCATTATGATAAAAAAATTTGTCTGCTTGATGATCATTGTAAAAATTGGTTGCCCTATATTTATATGAAATCAGAACCCATACATATGTGAACTTAGTTTTGGGTATTTAAAATTAGTTCTATATATATATATATATATATAAATCTGTGCCATGAGTAGGAAAGCAACATATATATAAAATATATATGAATAAAATGAGTGATATATATATATAAGTCCCATATAAATGAAATCAGTCCAAGGTAAATGGAACAGGCTACACTTAATTTAAATAATGTGTGCCATAGATACACCAGATGTGTGCCCTATGTAACATAGACGAGGATGGTGACACCAGAAAGGAAGTTAGATTTGCAAAAGCAGCATTGACCTTCAAGAATCTTGAGAACATATGGCACTCAGAAGTTATAAGCATAAAAACCAAGTTAAGATTATTCAATTCAGAAGTAATATTCACCCTCATTTATGCATGTGAAAGCTGGAAAACAGTTAAAGAAGTAAACAACAAATTAGACTCTTTTGAAAACAAATGCCTAAGAAAAATGGTCGGTATAAAGTGGAACGAATTCAAGAACAACGCAGAGATAAGGCAAATGAATGAACAAACCTGTCTCATGGGTGGTCAGAAAAAGGAGATGGACATATGTCAGTCACATAATGACAAGAAACTGTCAGAGAATCTCAAAACAAGCTATCAAGTGGAACACAACAGGCCGAAGAAAAAGAGGTCGACCATGTGAAACTATAAAGAGGACGCTGTTAAAAAAGGCCAAATTAGCAGGCATAAAGTCCCTTTATGAGGTTGAAAAGCTCGCCGAAAACAGGAAGACTTGATGAACTACCATGCAAGCTTTATGTGACCTTTAATGGCGTGGGAAGGATATAAGATGTAAGATATTGTAAATAAACTTAAAATTGAAGAAATACATGCTACTATTGTGATCACAAAAAGGACACAGATCACAATAATGGTACCTGTTTTTCTTATAGAAAAACAGTAATTATCAATTATTAATGTAACTACAGGCTTTCACTAACGCACATATTTCAGGTATAATGCTTCTTTGTATTTATATAATGCCTCGTGTTTTAATACTTTATGTCTATTAATAGTCTCATTTTTGGAATATAAACTGCTGTTATATGTTCTTGGAAAAGACATATGTACCAGAAATAAATGTTGTTATATTGACAGAAACATATGTGCTTTTGAGATTTAAATAGTGTGTAATCTCTTTACTTCAAGTTTCAATTTCATTTTTTATGAGTTTTATCAAGACATAAGCAGGACAGATTGGAAGTTTTACTCAGAAACAGAAATCAAGCATTATCATAATTTAGGTTTCTTGGAAAATGTATTCAGGGCCTTTGTTAGGCTATTTTGCTGCCTAGGCAAGACTAGATAATCAGTATGTGAAAAGAAAGAAAGAAAACTCAGGTTAAATCATTATTTTTGACCTTGGTTGGGGGGGGGGGGGGGGGGATCATTGGTTTCATGGGTCCACGACCTCAAAAGTTCGGGAACTACTGACAGCTGTTGCCTTTGTGCTTTCTCTGGCACTTTTTGTGTGGTTTGTATCACCCTGCCCCCCCCCCCCCCCACAATATATGTCCATTACACCTTCGCTTCATATAGATTCCACTGTGAAGGCAAGTTTTCATGGTAAACCCACACTAGCAACTAACTCCTCTACAATTACCGAATTCTCCCCCTTGAGTGGTAATATCTTCCTTCTTAGCACTGTTCAATCTGATATTGAGAAACTTGTGTCCCTACATGAAACTCATCCATCACATTAAAAGTTGAGAAAATAATGCAGTAAGTGAGTTATAAATGTACGCCTTCACATTGTTAAATAAACTGGCTTGCTAGCGGAATGTTTTAGTTGTGTAATGCATATCCTAGTTTAATAGACAATTGTACGAACAGTACATGGGAGAGGGAGGGGTGGGGTGAGGCGTTGAGGATGTGGCCTTGGGAGAAAAGGCGGCAGCAGGCCGAACGAGCCTGGGGAAACACTCATGTAAAGCGACCACAGTGACATCTCTAGGATTTCTCGAACCTCCACCTTGCACGAAGTACTTTCCGAAATACCGATTTTGTCGATACAACATTCGGTATTTTGTACTTTTATTTTTGTCCTAATGTAAAATTAAACACACTTTCCAAACAGTTGAACTTTTTTAAAATGTTCGTGTGATTTGCGGCCAGATTTAATGTTTACAAAATGCTTACATGCTGAACTAAAGTTAAAACTGGCAGATTCTCCTCCATGCTAACGGAACATCATCATTTTACTTGCCTGATTTTCCTCCAACAGATTTCGTTGGTCGATTTTTACTAGGTTTTTAGTAATATAAACCGGTTACGGTAATCGGTGACCTCCAAAAGTTTCGGTTTTTCTCGTATTATGTCGATAATTTACCGGTGACTGTCGGTTAACTGTGGTCCTCAGAAGTTATCTTATAAGCGAGAAACCTAGGATAAGCTTTTGTAACCATCAGTGGTTCCTAGTAGCTGGATAAATCCGCCAAGAAGCGGGTTTTTAGAAGGCTCCACCACTTGGGAGAATATAATCAACCATTACTGAAGCCTGATTTGCAGTAGCTGTATAGAGATGTAATAGGAGATGAAATGTAGGTTCATACACTGTGATGGTCTTCATTACAGCAGGCTCTTGTCGCCATCACTGCTGTTTTTTTTCAGTTATATCTCTTCAGCGATAGTCTTAACGCATTCAAAACAAATATTCACAACACATATAATTATATTACATTGAGACACGTGTACTAGTCTCGCACTTTAATTAATATTGAAAAATCTAGTATTTCTGAAATTATTTAGAAATTATTGAGGATAGACGCTGGCGATGGTTGGGACATGTGCTCCGAATGACTGACAACTCACTACCAAAAGTAGCACTAAGATGAACACCACAGGGGAACAGAAGTAAGGGTAGACCAAAAGATACATGGAGAAGAACAACAGAAAGGATGTTGAGCATTAGAGGGCTCACCTGGGCAAGAACAGAAAAAAAAGGCAAAGGACAGGCATTTGTGGAAAACCCTTGCGGAAGCCCCATGTGCCCTGGGCACTTAAGGTTCAGAGAGAGAGAGAGGAGACGCTGTCCGATTAGGCAATCAGCGGCCTATAGCTGATATGCTAGAGTCAGGGTTAGTGAGCCATAGCTGACCAAGACCTGTCCCACCTCTCCATGGTACCTCCAGTAACAGGCATAGTCTGACTAACGGGGCAGGGATCGCCATAGCCCCCATGGTGGTGGAGTCTGCTAAAGAAGTATTGCCCCGCCCCCTGCTTTTGTAGCTGCACTCTGGAGCTGAAAAAATAGCCGCAATAACCCGCTCCAACGCCAATACGATTCTATACCTCAACACCTCCACAGCATCACCTGCAAAGAACACCAGTTAACAGTTACATGGAGATAGTACAAGACAAGGCAAGATGAGACACTGAACATTCATTTTAACTCTCACATACTGTTAACCTCGCACTACACAACAAAACAAAATAAATAATTCACAAATACCAAGCCAGAGAGAGAGAGAGAGAGAGAGAGAGAGAGAGAGAGCGAGAGAGAGAACCAGCCTAATAAATACGTAAGGAATGAAACACGGAGGGACAACTGTGGGTTTTTTTTTGTCTGCGGCGGTATTTGCATTTTAACCTCTCTAAAATATAACCTATAGAACAAATTTATTCGCAGCCTACTTATCATCATCATCATCATCTGTACTCCCAATGGAACATAAAGCATCAACAAAGGTTCTCCAGCCTTGAGCAAGTCGGGACACTTCAAACATTTCTTTCCTGCTTTCTTTATTCTTTATTTTATTCTTTATAAAGTCATGTGTGTGTCCCCATGCCCCATTGGCCTGCCCCTCTTTCTCGTTCCCCCCCCCCCCACCCCACCCCGAGGTTGAGGTGTCCAAGTCAAGAATTTGGATGCCTTGTTCTTTTCCATTCGTAACGGCCCAGCCATTTCCATCTTCATCTTTTGACTTCTTTAATAATGTTCTCAGTGCCTGTTCGTTAGGTTATTTATTCGTTTGTCACACGTGTTCTTATTTTTTTTCCGGAGGCATCTTCCTTCAAATCCTCTCAGTCTACTTTCACTTCTCCGATTGGTTCTTCGTGCTTCGGCTGCATATAATAAAATGGTATAAGAAAAATCAAACTAAGACAAGTCGATGGTATAAGAAAAAGCAGACTATGAGAGCGCGATGGTATAAGAAAAAGCAGGCTATGAGAGCGCGATGGTATAAGAGAAAACAGACTAAGAGATGGCGATGGTATAAGAAAAAGCAGGCTAAGAGAGGTCGATGGTATAAGAAAAAGCAGGCTAAGAGATGGCGGTAGTAAAAGAGAAAGTAGGCTAATAGAGGGCGATAGTATAAGAGAAATGACAATACGTGAGAAAGAAAAAAAGTCAACATTTCTTTTGGGCGTTGCACAAGATGATGCTGAGATTTATTTTCTTTCCTTCAACGTAAGAAAATTCTGCTTCCGGGTTTACAAGCAACTGAGAGCAGAGTATGTAACTGTCGGCACATTAGTCTATGAACTACTGGCAGAAGGTAGTATTGCTGTTATGTTGCAATAACTAACTTATATAGTGCATTGCTGCTAGAAATTAATATATAGCAATAAAATTACAAGAATTTGTTAGGGTAAAAAGTACAGTCCGTGTGTCAGTATGTGGACACAAGAATATTTTTTGGGGGGAATATCTAAGGAACGTTGTGCCCACCAAACTGGCTTCTCTTACAATGTCCTCTTTAGAGTTTCACGTGGTCGGCCTCTTTTTCTTCGGCCTGTTGTGCTCCACTTGATAGCTTGTTTTAGTATTTTCTGATTTTTTTTCTTCTCATCACATGGCCTACATATGTCCATCTTTTTTTTCTGATCACCCATGAGACAGGTTGTTGTTTGCTCATCTGTCTTATCTCTGCATTGTTCTTGAATTCGTTCCACTTTATACCTCCAACTGTAGTCGCTCCATTATCATCTGTACCAGAGCATACACCATGGAAAGAAGCAGATTATACACAAATAACTATTCAGACTGAAGTGAAAGGTGTGCAGAATGGTGAGATGCAAAGCAGCCTTGTAAGGTCAACAGCCACACTTAGTGTTCTAGATGACAAATATCCATGTGACACCTGGATACATGTGTATACAGACGGATCTGCACACAATGCCATAAAGAATGGAGGGGCAGGAGCACATATTGAATATCCAAACAACACCTGCAACAAGACCTGCAAAATCTCTTGGATAAAGTCGCCAAAGAAAGTGAACAGAAAGGTCTTACTTTGAACATCAAAAAGACAGAGACTATGGTTATATCTAAGAAACAGAATCCACCAGCATGCAGTATTAAATTAAACGGAACTGTTCTAAAGCAGGTGCAGAAATTCAAATACCTTGGAGCAGTAATAACTTCAGATGGGAAATGCAGAACAGAAATTAGGAACAGAATAGGCCAAGCAAAGACTGCATTTCAGAGAATGAGAAACATATTGACCAACACATCCTTATCAATGAATGTTAGAAAACGAGTCCTAAAATGCTATATTGAACCTATCTTGTTATATGGAAGTGAATCATGGACAATAGGCAAGTCTGCACAAAAATCATTGGAAGCAGCAGAAATGTGGTTTATTAGAAGAATGTTGCGAATCCCCTGGACAGCAAAAATAACTAATGAAGAATGTAGGAGAAGAGCTGGAGAGACAAAAAACCTTGTCAAAAAGATAAGGAGAGACAATGTACTTTCATAGGACATGCAATGAGAAGAGGGGGCATTGAAAATATTATAAGAACAGGAAAAATAGAAGGAAGAAGATCAAGAGGAAGACCAAGAGAAATGATACTGGACAGTCTGACGAGATGGTGTGAGAGGAGATCACCAACTGAGCTGATGGCCTGCATGAAGGATCGCGTACTCTGGAGAAGCATAATAGCCAACGCCAGTCGGCACGGCACATGATGATGATGGTGATGAAACAACACCACTGACAAGATTTCCATACCCACTGGAAAATACTGCAACAACTTTGATGCAGAAGTTAGGGCAATTATTACTGCAGTTGAAAAACTATCAGACTCCAGAATTGATACATGTCCTGTAGTAATTCTCACAGATGCAAGATGAGTACTGGAAGCTCTTCAGTGCAACAAACTACCAGACCTTAAGGATGCCTTGTCAAAAATTGGCTTACAACATGGAGTCACTTTGCAATGGATTCCCTCCCACTGTGGGATACCAGGCAATGAGAAAGCTGACCATCTGGCCAAAGAGGGCGCTGAAATGGAGCAACCAGACATACCAATCACCTATAATCAGAAGAAAAGCATGATAAAAACCTACAGGAAGCCACAAACACCACCACATGATGATTATCACATGCTAAACAGAAAGGAACAAGTCACCATCTTCCGTCTCCGAACAGGACACACCCGACTCTGAAGTCATATGTATACAAAGTTTAAGGTTGGTACTACTAATCTATGTACATGTGCCCAGGTGCCCCAAACTGTGGAACATATCCTCCAGAACTGCACCAACTATGAAACACTGAAAAATAATTACTGGCCCAGTGAAACCACTAAAGAAGATAAGCTCTACGGTTCCATACATGAATTACAAAAAACAGTGAAATTTATCCAAGAGACAGGACTGCAGGTATAGACAGACAATGCGAACGAAGAAGAAGAAGAAGTTCCACTTTATACCAGTTATTTTCATTAGGCATTTGTTTTCAAAATAGTCTAATTTCTTGTCTCTTTCTGTAGTTGATTTCCAGCTTTTGCATGCATAAATGAGGGTGGATATCACATTTGAATTGAATAATCTTAACTTGGTTTTTGTGCTTATAACTTTTGAATTCTGTATGTTCTCAAGATTCTTGAAGATCGATGCTGCTTTTGCAGTTCTAATTCTAACTTCCTTCCTGGTGTCACCATCCTGGTCTATGTAGCTGCCAAGGTATGCAGATTGGTTTACTTCATCAACAACTATTCCTGCTACGTATATTTTTCCTTCTTGATTAATGAGAAGTTTCATTATTTTTGTTTTCTCTTTAATTTCAAGACCTATTTTGCTAGCCAAGGAAGACAGGGAATCTGTTTTTTTCCTGCATCAATTTCACATTGTCATTGATAAGAGTTATGTCTTCTGCAAAATCAAGATCTTCTATTTGGGTTCCTTGTACCCAATCAATGCCAGTTTTACATGTACAGCATCTTTTCATTATAAAGTCTATGGCAATTCCAAAAAAAGCAATGGAGATAATATACATCCTTGTTTCAGTCTGAAACCATTTGCTCATTCTTTCCTCTGTCTTGACTGCACAAACATATCCGTTGTAGAGATCTCTAATGATGTTGACAGTTTTAGATGGTATTCCATATATTCTTAAAATTCTCCACAATGAATCTCTGTGTATGCTATCAAATGCTTTTTAAAGTCTATGAAGTTCAGGATTAATAGTTTCTGCTTTTCAATATGTTCTTCAAGTATTATTCTTAAAGATCTGGTCGAGACAGCTTCTCCCTTTTCAAAATCCTGCCTGTTCTTCTCTCATTGCAGCATCCACTATATCCTTAATTCTATTCAGAATCACTTTACAAAACACCTTTGACACAACTGACAGTAAGGTTACATCCCTCCAGTTATTGCAAATACTGAGGCTGCCTTTTTGGTTATTTTAACAATGATTCACTTTTTCTATTTAGAAGGGGCTTTTTCTTCTTTCCAAATTTTATTAAACATTCATTGTAGTTGGCTCATGTTGTCACTGTTAATAGCTTTTAACATTTCAACTGTTATTTCATCTTCACCTGCAGCTTTGTTGTTAGCCATTAGATTCAGTGTATATATATATATATATAAGTATATATAAGAGTAAATATATAAATATACACAAAGCTACTGCAGTAAAGCTGTAATAGAGTAATAACAGAATGTTAAAACTGTTTAAAACAAAACTAGGAACAGCATTATTAATTAACGACCACATTCTTGATGTTTCGGGTTACACCTAGATCATACAAAAACATACAGGACTAAGATATGGGGAAATAAGATAAAATGTACACTCACATGATTGCTATACAACTAAAAGATAAAATTTCCACTTCCATGTCATACAAGAAATAGGAATGGGGAGAATAATTAGAATAAATGGAGCAATTAGCAGTGATTTGTAAGAAGCTGTTTCAAGGAATGTGCGTGGTGGAGTGTTGAGAATATTTAAATGGAGATTTGTGATGGGTGGTAGGTAGGTAGTGAAGAAGGGGTGGGGACTGTGGAAAGGAGAGAGAGTGATACAGTGGTGATCTAACCGAGAGAAGGGTGAGTGGAAAACGTGAATGTGGTTAGGGGATAGAGGGTTTGTAATCTAATGCGTTGAGGAGGTTCTGAAATATATGTTGGGGGTGAGGAAAGAGTAGAACTTAGTACAGAGGGAATATGATTGTGGAGAAAAGGAATACTAAGTAAAGATGAATTTCGAGTTCAGACTATATGGTTCCAGCATCCCATATTCCTGAATGTAGCAGTTCTCAAGTGCTAGGAGGCTTCTGTCATCAGTCAGAAAGTCCGATTTGCCTCTGTGGTTGGGGCCATTAAAACTGATTAGGGACTGGTTTCAAAGCATGCTGGGAGATATTGTACAGATATTTCTGCATGTGGTTACCTAATCTGAGACCAGTTTCACCAATATAAGTTATCCTACGTCTTTTGCACACTATGGCATAGAATTATATTGTGAGATTTGCAGTTGAATCCCTCATGGAGAGTGAGGATAGTTTTGGGGAAAGTAAACATTTTTGTTTACCAGACTACAGAGCAGGTGTCACAGTGGGGGTGGTTGCATTTTTTCTGGTACCAGATATTGCCACATTTACTTTCCCTGATTTCTCTGGTGCCCATTTTTAGAGGCTGGGTGGACCCTGTGGCCTTTTTTTGGTGTGGTAGTGCCAGAGAAAAAAAAAATGTCCACTGCAGGGACTTTTATCCAGTGCCACCGGATTAGTAGACCGAGCAAGATGTAATGGAGAGAGTCAGAATTAAAACAGAAAGATTATACACATTACGAGAAGATATTTTGAAAAAAGATAGGGTAATGGAATCAGTGAGCAGGGTAATGGAATCAGTGAGCATTATAGGGCAGTGGAATCAGTGAGTATTATAGGGTAATGGAATCAGTGAGTATAATAGGGTAATGGAATCAGTGAGCATTATAGGGTAATGGAATCAGTGAGTATTATAGGGTAATGGAATCAGTGAGCATTATAGGGTAATAGAATCAATGAGCATTATAGGGTAATGGAATCAGTGACCATTATAGGGTAATGGAATCAATGAGCATTACTTTCTTATTTCAGGGTAGCCTTCCAGCTTCATAAAGGATGATATTGTCGTCATAGAGACTTACAGTTCTTCAAACCGCGTGTGTTTGGATTTTGTTGCTGTGCACATGAGGTGTTTATACCACCAGAAATGGAAACCTTTTGCCAGGCAACACGGTTTTCCTGATGATAGTACCCTGTGTTTTTCATGAGAACAGGAACTGTGGTTCATTATTACAAAATGTGATTAATAAGCCATGATGTGGATGTGAACCAGTTGCATTTGTCTGAGAATAGTTTTGAAAGAAGAGGCATAAATATCCAGTTAGTATATATATATATATATATTCTGCTAGCCCTCAGACAAGACAGTCCTGGCCTGAATATGTAATTTTGTCATTGTGTTGGAACTCATTCAAGTCTAGGATTTAAAAAAGAAAATAACTGGGGGAAAACACTAGATTGATTCTGTAATCAGGACAGTTTCCTGCCAGCATCCATGGATGACAGTTTCCTGCCAACATCCATGGATGACAGGGTCCATATTATAATCTCAGATAAAAATGGAAGGACGCTGTTTGATTCCGATAGATACATACAGAACTTGTATGCCCACGTGTATGATTTTGAGGGGAACTTGCTGTACTCATCATTTGAGACTTCAACAAGTGGAAAAACACAGTCAGAAACAGCTTCACAGCTTACGAAAGAAAATGCTAAAAGAAAGGAAAGAAAGAAAGGGAGTAAATTTAAAACTGATTTGGTCATAAGTGACACTGATAGAAAGAGTAGTGTTTTACCATCAGGACAAGAATGTAATATTACAGCACTTGAGATTAAAAGAGCACCTTGTGTAGTAATAAAAAGATTAAAAGATGTCAAAAGTCCTATAAAGGAGACAGTGTGTTATAACAGAGACTTGTCAGAAGTCACAGTACAGAAATGTGATGCAGCAGATATCAATTCTGATGAAACTTTAGTAAATGGTGGGAAAATGAGCGGATTCTCTGAAGTTCAACTTTCTGTAGATGGTCTAGGAGACAGAACTGAAGCTGAGACAAAGAGCTCAAGTATAAAAAATGAAACCGGTTTGACAGACTCTTCAGTATCCATGGCCTGTGATATCTGTGGAGTGATGTACAGAACTGGAGTAATGCTCAAAAGACACAAACAAGTTCATGAAATTGAGCAGACGGACACTGAGAATCCCTTGCAGTGTTCCGTTTGTAAGAAAGTTTACCCAAACTGGCGGTCTCTAACGATTCACAAGCGAAAGCATGGTGCTGCCAGGGACAATATTTGTGAAAAATGTGGCAAAGGCTTCAGGACAAAGCAGGAACTAGTCCGGCATGAGTTTGTGCATTCAAGTGCCAAATCTTCACCATGCCATATCTGTGGAAAGCTTTTCAAAAACAAAGCTTATGCCCAGATGCATTCTAAGCTTCATTCTGCTGAAAACCGCAAGCATATTTGCAAGTTGTGTGGGAAGCATTTTCTCCGAGGTCCAGACATTCAGAAGCATATGCGTATCCATACCGGTGAAAAACCATTTATTTGCTCACAGTGTGGCCGTTCATTCTCTGAATCAAGCCATCTCATACGCCATGAACGTCTTCACACAGGAGAGAAACCATACAAGTGTGATAAGTGCGAGCTGAGCTTCACACATAAAGAAGTCCTCATACGTCATTCCTTCACTCATATGGAGCACTTACCATTTTCCTGTAAAGTCTGCAACAAAGAATTCATAACAAAGAGAGAGCTTGACCACCATTGGTTGGTTCATGACAAACCAACGGATCCAGCTCAAAAGGAAATTTGTGCAGTATGTGGTAAAGTCTTTAGTCACGTGCTGTATCTCCGTTACCATATGCGGACTCACAGAAGTCCAGAGAAGCTGGAGTGCCAGGCTTGTGGGAAAGAGTTCAAGAAAATTTCATGTTTAAAACAGCATGTATCAAGTCAGCATCAGCCTTCGCTTCTAACCCTGGACCCAGATTTAGAATCACAGACAGGGGCGGCTAACTCTGAACTGCCTTCTCTGACTGTTCAAGAGGTTACAGATCCAATAAGTATGGCTGTGGTTGAGCAGTATCCACATTCTAGTGGTGATTTCAGTCAAATATTGTTACAGTATGAAAGTAGTCACACAAAACTGAGTATGGATAAGAGAGAAAGCATATTAAATTGGTAGTAGCCAAAACTAAATAAAATATGTTTGAGAGACAAGTTCCCAATAGTTTACTTGTCATGTCTGAGAACATTCTTTAATGAAACCTCCAGAGAAAATTATTTTTATAGTTACCTTCCCAATTTTTCAACATTTTTATATTCCAGAAAAAGTGTATGTTCTATCTTCTTTACAGTGGTGTCCAGAGCTGTTAAGACACTGTAATCTGATAATTCTGCATTGACCCTTTGAAATTTTGTGTCCACAGTTAGTCACGCTGTTAAAACACTTAAGTGAAGTGGCAGACACCATGATCTATTTCACATGTTGAAATGGTTGTGGTGAAAAATACCAGAGTCTTAAAATGCACATTTTTGGTCATTTTTATTTGGGGTTTTTTCTTTTCTTTATTCAAGATACATTTCTGGGTTTTGTTAGTAGATTATTTGTGTGTTATCTTGTGTCCATTCCTTATTATTTCTTATTTCTTCACATTCTTTCATGAGTTTCCTTTAGTATAGACTATATCTTTTTTTTTTTTTTTTTAATGTTTGTTACACTGTTGTCACAATGGCCAAATGCATAGATTTGTCTAATACCATTGTCACAGTGGCCAAACACACAGATTTATGTAGCACTATTGTCACAATGACTAAACACACAGATTTGTGTAACACTGGCTAGACACACAGATTTGTGTAACACTGTTGTCACAATGACTAAACACACAGATTTGTGTAACACTGTTGTCACAATGACTAAACACACAGATTTATGTAACACTGGCCAGACACACAGATTTGTGTAACATTGTTGTCACAATGGCCGAACACACAGATTTGTGTAACACTGTTGTCACAATGGCCAAATACACAGATTTGTGTAACATTGTTGTCACAGTGGCAAAACACAGAGATTTGTGTAACACAGTTGTTACAATGGCCAGGCACACAGATCTGTGATGTATTGCAAGATGTTAATGACATTTTGACACAGAAATCACACGTGTACTTTGTCTTGCCTTGTTTTCTGTCCTCCTGTAACTGCGAATTGGTATTCTTTGCAGCTGATGCTGTGGAGGTACTGAGGCATAGCATCGTGTTGGCTTGGGGACGGATAATGGCAGCTATTTTTTCAGTCCCGGAGTGCAACTAAAAAGTAGAGGGGGGTGCAGTATTTCTTTAGCAGACTCCACTGCCATGGGGACTATGGCGATCTCTGCCCCATTAGCCAGGCTAGGCCTGTTACTGGGGGTACCAATGAAGAGGTATGACAGGGTCTTGGTCAGCTATGGTTCGCCAACCCTTACACTGGTATATCAGCTATGGTTCACTGATTGCCAAAGCAGGCAGCATCTTAACCACCACTGTGTACAGTTTCAAACTACTATTGACCACACCAGGTATGCACAGTTTACTGAATACTTACTTCTTCTGTGAAGATCTTGTATGAATCTCTTACAGTCAGAATATGAGTGCATAGTTCTGAGAGCTTGATTTTTATGAATTAAATTATTCCAAAAATCACAACTCACATTATGACAGTCTGTTGTTTTATGCATTAACTACATTTTTTTAAACGTGTATAATACTATGGCAAACTGTAGCTGTGAAATGTTTAATTTGCCACATTCCTTCAGTATGCATACGTCTTTTGTTATGCAACGTTCAGTTACCTTGTTTAGTTTTAATAGCTGAGCTCAGTTATGTACCTCATATGCTGTGCATTCCTGTATCTTCTTTCTTCACTGCATAAGCTTTCACTGTGGTCTTAAGAACTGTGAAGATAATCAGATAATTCTGTACTGACCCTTTGAAAGATTTGTGGGATATGTTTTTGTTTATGTCTTTCGTGCTTCAGAGTTTGCTATTTTTATCTGCATTCATTTTTCTTACTAATACACACACTCATAACAGAGTGGCTTCATATCTCAAGGACTAAAGAGCTTGGTGCATGATGGGATGTTGGGGGTAGTTATGCAGGGGCAAAAATAAGAAAAGAACATAGATGTTGCTCATCATGATATCCACTAGCACTAGGCTGAAGACCTGGGTAGTTTGTCAGCTGTTGATTCAGTCAAGTTGATTTCTACAAATGGAGTATCAGTCCCCATACCAGATGTAAATGTCATTCATGTATTATATATGAAGTTGATTTCCACAAATGGAGTATCAGTCCCCATACCAGATGTAAATGTCACTCATGTATTATATATGAAGTTGATTTCCACAAATGGAGTATCAGTCCCCATACCAGATGTAAATGTCACTCATGTATTATATATGAAGTTGATTTCCACAAATGGAGTATCAGTCCCCATACCAGATGTAAATGTCACTCATGTATTATATATGAAGTTGATTTCCACAAATGGAATATCAGTCCCCATACCAGATGTAACTGTCACTCATGTATTATACATGAAGTCCAGTAAACTTCTTCCAGTTGTATTTGATATCGACAGGGACTTGTGTTCCTTAGATCCTGAATTTTGTAATGTGTGTTGTTCTTGGGTTTAGAGCGAAGCTTTTGTTCACCTCCTTATATTAGATATCTACTGGAAATGTTTTATGATCTAACTATGCTGGCCACTTTCTGAGAATGACAGATGAATCCTTACCACAGACAGCTTTGATATGGACTCCACAGGGTAAAAGAAGTGTGGGATGACCCAAAGAGACGTGGAGATGTACAGCAGAGAGAATGCTGGTAAACAAAAGAACCGAGAATCAAGATGTCAGCAAAAGACCAACAGAAGTGGAAATCTCTTGCCACCAGCCTTCCTTATGTGTCTTTGGCACTGAAGGGACAAGAGAGAGGGGAGATGCTGGCATAAGAGAATGAAGATGACTGATCTGATTAGAAACACCAAGGACCACACAAAATAAACAAGCTTGATGACCATCACCTTTCTTTTTTTTTTTTTTCCCACAAAGCAGCAAATGAATGTGTGTCCATCCCTATAATGCACAGACTGATTATGCAGTTCTTACTGTAAACAGCGCACTCACCAGCTACTCCAAATGATAACCAACAGTTTAGATTTTCTGTTTTGTTTTTTCCTTTGCTTGCCTTAAATCCATGCTATCCTCATAAATTAGAATGTTAAAGATGGACATATTAAACGTCATGATAATTTAGAGAAGACCATCTTGGAAGGATACATAAATTGGAAAAAGAAAGAGGGGAAGACCAAAACGAAGATGGCTGCAAGACATTGTTGACGATCTGCAAATGGACGCAGCAGCAGCAGGCCATCTTGCTCACAACCGAGAGGACTACAGGAGTGCTGTTTGGGAGGCAAAGTTCCGCAAGGGACACGCAAATGAATGAATGAATGAAAGATAGGGGTCAGAAAATGTTCGGAGAACAAAGTTAGCATAGCGATCCCACAAAGCATGCCCCCCACTCCCCCCCATGTATGGTTCATTTGTTTCGTCCTGATGTTCGCATGCTTTTATTTTGTGTTAGCTTTTAATATCTTTGGCAAGATAGTTTGTGACTCAGAGATGTCCATTTTAGCATTTTTGTTTTTTCCTCTTCTAAAGAATGTCCAGTCATTTATTCAATACAGTATTTACCCTGAAAGACTTTGATTTATTGTCTCGCATTAATGTGGCATTCAGTTAATGTAATGATATTTTCTGAAGTATATTTTGTGGGCAGTAAAATAACTCTTCATTAATGTTAGATTTCGTTTTCTTGCATTCAGAGCGGACTGTCTGGCTTATTTGTGACAGTGGCGAAAGTCCAGTTACTTTATTTGTGACAGTGGCGAAAGTCCAGTTATTTTATTTGTGACAGTGGCGAAAGTCCAGTTATTTTATTTGTGACAGTGGCGAAAGTCCAGTTATTTTATTTGTGACAGTGGCGAAAGTCTCAGTTATTTTATTTGTGACAGTGGCGAAAGTCCCAGCTACTTTATTTGTGACAGTGGCGAAAGTCCCAGCTATTTTATTTGTGACAGTGGTGAAAGTCCCAGCTACTTTATTTGTGACAGTGGTGAAAGTCCCAGCTATTTTATTTGTGACAGTGGTGAAAGTCCCAGCTACTTTATTTGTGACAGTGGTGAAAGTCCCAGCTACTTTATTTGTGACAGTGGTGAAAGTCCCAGCTATTTTATTTGTGACAGTGGTGAAAGTCCCAGCTACTTTATTTGTGACAGTGGTGAAAGTCCCAGCTACTTTATTTGTGACAGTGGTGAAAGTCCCAGCTACTTTATTTGTGACAGTGGTGAAAGTCCCAGCTACTTTATTTATGACAGTGGTTAAAGTCCCAGTTATTTTATTTGTGTTAGTGGTAAAAGTTCCAGTTACTTTATTTGTGACATTGGTGGAAAGACTGTTAATTTGTAACAGTGGTGGAAAGCCAGATAGCTTATTTAAGACGGTGATGGGAAGACTGTTAATTTGTGACAGTGTTGGGAAGACTGTTAATTTGTGACAGTGGCGGAAAGCCATATAGTTTATCTGTGACAGTGGCAGAAAGACTATTAATTTGTGACAGTGGCGGAAAGCCATATAGTTTATCTATGACAGTGGCAAAAAGACTGTTAATTTGTGGCAGTGGCGGAAAGCCATATAGTTTATTTGTGACAGTGGCGGAAAGCCATATAGTTCATCTATGACAGTGGCAGAGAGAGGGGAGATGCTGGCATAGGAGAATGAAGATGATTGATCTGATTAGAAACACTAGGGACCAAACAAAATGTACAAGCTTGATGACCATCACCTTTCTTTTTTTTTTTTCCCCCACAAAGCAGCAAATGAATGTGTGTCCATCCCTATAATGCACAGACTGATTATGCAGTTCTTACTGTATACGGCGCACTCACCAGCTACTCCAAATGATAACCAACAGTTTAGATTTTCTGTTTTTGTTTTTTCCTTTGCTTGCCTTAAATCCATGCTATCCTCATAAATTAGAATGTTAAAGATGGACATATTAAACGTCATGATAATTTAGAGAAGACCGTCTTGGAAGGATACATAAATGGGAAAAAGAAAGAGGGGAAGACCAAAACGAAGATGGCTGCAAGACATCGTTGACGATCTGCAAATGGATGCATCAGCAGCAGGCCATCTTGCTCACAACCGAGAGGCCTACAGGAGAGCTGTTTGGGAGGCAAAGTTCCGCAAGGGACACGCAAATGAATGAATGAATGAATGAAAGATGGGGGTCAGAAAATGTTCGGAGAACAAGGTTAGCATAGCTATCCCACAAAGCATGCCCCACTCCCCCCCCCCCCATGTATGGTTCATTTGTTTCGTCCTGATGTTCGCATGCTTTTATTTTGTGTCACTTTTTAATATCTTTAGCGAGATTGTTTGTGACTCAGAGTAGTCCATGTTAGCTTTTTTTTTTGTTTTTTCCTCTTCTAAAGAATGTCCAGTCATTTACTCAATACAGTATTTACTGTGAAAGACTTTGATTTATTGTCTCGCATTAATGTGGCATTCAGTTAATGTAATGATATTTTCTGAAGTGTATTTTGTGGGCAGTAAAATAGCTCTTCATTAATGTTAGATTTCGTTTTCTTGCATTCAGAGCGGACTGTCTGGCTTATTTGTGACAGTGGCGAAAGTCCAGTTACTTTATTTGTGACAGTGGCGAAAGTCCAGTTACTTTATTTGTGACAGTGGCGAAAGTCCAGTTACTTTATTTGTGACAGTGGCGAAAGTCCAGTTACTTTATTTGTGACAGTGGCGAAAGTCTCAGTTATTTTATTTGTGACAGTGGCGAAAGTCCCAGTTACTTTATTTGTGACAGTGGCGAAAGTCCCAGCTACTTTATTTGTGACAGTGGTGAAAGTCTCAGCTACTTTATTTGTGACAGTGGTGAAAGTCCCAGCTATTTTATTTGTGACAGTGGTGAAAGTCCCAGCTACTTTATTTGTGACAGTGGTGAAAGTCCCAGCTATTTTATTTGTGACAGTGGTGAAAGTCCCAGTTACTTTATTTGTGATGGTGGTGAAAGTTCCAGTTACTTTTTTTGTGACAGTGGCGAAAGTCTCAGCTACTTTATTTGTGACAGTGGTGAAAGTCTCAGCTACTTTATTTGTGACAGTGGTGAAAGTCCCAGCTACTTTATTTGTGACAGTGGTGAAAGTCCCAGTTATTTTATTTGTGTTAGTGGTAAAAGTTCCAGTTACTTTATTTGTGACAGTGGTGGAAAGACTGTTAATTTGTAACAGTGGTGGAAAGCCAGAAAGCTTATTTAAGACGGTGATGGTAAGACTGTTAATTTGTGACAGTGTTGGGAAGACTGTTAATTTGTGACAGTGGCGGAAAGCCATATAGTTTATCTATGACAGTGGCAGAAAGACTATTAATTTGTGACAGTGGCGGAAAGCCATATAGTTTATCTATGACAGTGGCAGAAAGACTATTAATTTGTGACAGTGGCAGAAAGACTATTAATTTGTGACAGTGGCGGAAAGCCATATAGTTTATCTATGACAGTGGCAGAAAGACTATTAATTTGTGACAGTGGCAGAAAGACTATTAATTTGTGACAGGGGCGGAAAGCCATATAGTTTATCTATGACAGTGGCAAAAAGACTGTTAATTTGTGGCAGTGGCGGAAAGCCATATAGTTCATCTATGACAGCGGCAGAGAGCCAGATATTTATATGTGACAGCGGCAGAAAGACTGTTAACATTGTCTTTGTGGCAGACCACAGAAACCTAGCACTCATTACACGACAGTTGTTTCTTCCCCCAACCCCGGACTTGTAGTTCCAGGTGGCAAGCTTTTACACGGCGACGTGCTGAGATGAAAACTTCGTGCCAAGAGATTACCGAAGTGTGCTAGGGCGCTTTCTGACTCAACATGTCATTACAAATATATATAGGCGTGTTTTTGTAGGGGAAATATCCCGGTCGAAAGAAAGGGTACTCCGTTACAAGCAACACAGACGCTGCAGCTTGCCTTTTCGGAACCGGTTTAGCAGCTTTTTTTTTATGTGTGTTAGATTTCAACGAGTAGGTGGTCTTTTCGTAGGCATTCCACATTCTTTAAGCTTTGCTCAACTGTTGTCACGGGTCGCTTAGCAGAAACTATAGAGACGCGTGAAAAGGCGTGGGTTGGTACAGTTTTGGTCAACAAGCCAGCGTGTGTATCCATGCCTGGCTGGCTGTTTACCATAAATATCGTGAATGCGGTCTGGAAATCGGTCAGTGAACACACGTTAAAGGGAAATGGTTATTGGTTTATCAGGGATAAGTTTAAAATTTTGTTTTTTTTCATTTAACGTAAGTATGTGAATAATGATGGCAGAACTGTGCGTAAATTGTTTTCTGTTTATCTACATGAGATAGTTAATGAATATGTTGGTATTACTGTGTTATAATGTTAGATCATATTCTGTATTTATATTTGTTGGACGCATATATATATATATATATGTAATTATTGGGCGTATGTATTCATGTACCAGGTCTGACACGTTCATGTGATGGCGAACTATTGCCCCCGTCGAAGAATTATTAAAAGTCGTAACTTGTTAAAGTAATTCATTCTCTCCATCTGCGTTCAGTCTTCACGTGCTAAGCTTTCTAAACAGGGAGTCGGGTTGCCTCCGTGAATCCTGCTGTCAGCAGGAGGTATAAATACGTATGATCTGTATAGGAAGAAATTTTCCTGTGCCCGTAACTGAGTGATCATCATCATCATCATGCGCCATAACGATCTACCTGTTCTGTCATATATGTCAGTGTGATATTTGGGTACCTTCAAATATCTGTTGTGTTTCTTTCGTTGAGTTGCTTGCTGAGTTCGTCAGATAATTAGTCTTCAAGAAAAAACGATGAGAACAATTTTATTCAGTAATGAGCACAGAATGTATAACGCTTTGGCTTGCGTCATATTCACACAAGGAAACATAAGACGAAAAGAATAGGAAACGAAAGAAAGTCAAAGTTACATGTACAGTGTATTATATAATACATAAGAAAGGTGGGGGTAGGGAGAGGGTTATTTATCCAGAGAATTCTATGTAGCTGCGTTCGAAAGTGTGTGTGGTTTTAAAATATTTTAAATGCTTGCATGTACAGCTGTGGTTTGTGGCACCCTTGCGTCTTGTTATCGAGGATAAGTTTGTCAGTGTATTGATCTCTTGCCTTGAATCTTATAATGACTGCAAGTCTTTATAATTACTTTCCACTTACGACGTATGCCGGAAAAATGGTGTCCAGAAAGTTAGTAATTAACTGGGCGAAATATATGGACAGTGTTCCTTATCTTTGTGGCTGTAAAGTGTTAATTTGTGAAAGCGGTGGAAAGACTGTTAATTTGTGACAGTGGCGGAAAGCCAGATAGTTTATCTATGACAGCAGCAGAGAGCCAGATAGTTTATATGTGACAGCAGCGGAAAAACTGTTAATTTGTGACAGTGGCGGAAAGCCATATAGTTTATCTATGACAGTGGCAGAAAGACTGTTAATTTATGACAGCGGCAGAAAGAGTGTTAACTTGTGAAGGCGGTAGAAAGAGTGTTAATTTGTGACAGCGGTGGAAAGACTGTTAATTTGTGACAGTGGCGGAAAGCCATATAGTTTATCTATGACAGCAGCAGAGAGCCAGATAGTTTATATGTGACAGCAGCAGAAAAACTGTTAATTTGTGACAGTGGCGGAAAGCCAGATAGTTTATCTATGACAGCGGCAGAGAGCCAGATATTTATATGTGACAGCGGCAGAAAGACTGTTAACTTTGTGGCAAACCACAGAAACCTAGCACTCATTACACACAAATTGTTTCTTCCCCCAACCCCGGACTTGTAGTTCCAGGTGGCAAGCTTTTACACGGCGACGTGCTGAGATGAAAACTTCGTGCCAAGAGATTACCGAACTGTGCTAGGGCGCTTTCTGACTCAACATGTCATGACCATTACAAATATATATAGGCGTGTTTTTGTAGGGGAAATATCCCGGTCGAAAGAAAGGGTACTCCGTTACAAGCAACACCGACGCTGCAGCTTGCCTTTTCGGAACCGGTTTAGCAGCTTTTTTTTTTTTTTTATGTGTGTTAAATTTCAACGAGTAGGTGGTCTTTTCGTAGGCATTCCACATTCTTTAAGCTTTGCTTAACTGTTGTCACGGGTCGCTTAGCAGAAACTATAGAGACGCGTGAAAAGGCGTGGGTTGGTACAGTTTTGGTCAACAAGCCAGCGTGTGTATCCATGCCTGGCTGGCTGTTTACCATAAATATCGTGAATGCGGTCTGGAAATCGGTCAGTGAACACACGTTAAAGGGAAATGGTTATTGGTTTATCAGGGATACGTTTAAAATTTTGTTTTTTTTTCATTTAACGTAAGTATGTGAATAATGATGGCAGAACTGTGCGTTAAATTGTTTTCTGTTTATCTACATGAGATAGTTAATGAATATGTTGGTATTACTGTGTTATAATGTTAGATCATATTCTGTATTTATATTTGTTGGACGCATATATATATATATATATGTAATTATTGGGCGTATGTATTCATGTACCAGGTCTGACACGTTCATGTGATGGCGAACTATTGCCCCCGTCGAAGAATTATTAAAAGTCGTAACTTGTTAAAGTAATTCATTCTCTCCATCTGCGTTCAGTCTTCACGTGCTAAGCTTTCTAAACAGGGAGTCGGGTTGCCTCCGTGAATCCTGCTGTCAGCAGGAGGTATAAATACGTATGATCTGTATAGGAAGAAATTTTCCTGTGCCCGTAACTGAGTGATCATCATCATCATCATGCGCCATAACGATCTACCTGTTCTGTCATATATGTCAGTGTGATATTTGGGTACCTTCAAATATCTGTTGTGTTTCTTTCGTTGAGTTGCTTGCTGAGTTCGTCAGATAATTAGTCTTCAAGAAAAAACGATGAGAACAATTTTATTCAGTAATGAGCACAGAATGTATAACGCTTTGGCTTGCGTCATATTCACACAAGGAAACATAAGACGAAAAGAATAGGAAACGAAAAGAAAGTCAAAGTTACATGTACAGTGTATTATATAATACATAAGAAAGGTGGGGGTAGGGAGAGGGTTATTTATCCAGAGAATTCTATGTAGCTGCGTTCGAAAGTGTGTGTGGTTTTAAAATATTTTAAATGCTTGCATGTACAGCTGTGGTTTGTGGCACCCTTGCGTCTTGTTATCGAGGATAAGTTTGTCAGTGTATTGATCTCTTGCCTTGAATCTTATAATGACTGCAAGTCTTTATAATTACTTTCCACTTACGACGTATGCCGGAAAAATGGTGTCCAGAAAGTTAGTAATTAACTGGGCGAAATATATGGACAGTGTTCCTTATCTTTGTGGCTGTAACTTGTTCCAATGTCCAGAGAGTTCTGTTTTACATTTCTGGTCATTTAATGTATACATTGTTTCTTTCTTCAAAACAACACGCAGGCCCGTGTCTTCTGTTTCTTTCTTCAAAGCAGCATGCAAGATACAAAAAGGTCATTTCATCAGAGGTTAATTTATATACGTATGAAATTAATTTAGAATAAAGGTAAAGGTAATCATGTCATGCTTTAGAGGCACATAAGGATATGGTGTTACTGCTTATATTTTCCTTGACCTGTCAGCACACTAGAGGGTAATAAGGTCAATATCATGCCTGTCCGCCTTTCCTTCCCCAACTTCAGAATAAGTCGGGTACCCATTTCTACAGCTGGGTGACTAGGGTGCCTCCGGCCGGATTCGAACCCCGACCTTCTCCATGAGAGACCAGCGCACTAACCACTTCGCCACTCAGACACCTTAGAATAGGACGGTGTTAATTTAAATCTGTAACAGTTTTCTCGCTGTTGCTATACTTTCGCATGCAGGTTTGTACTTGCTAGGCAGCATGTGTATCTCCAATACTGTCTTCGTTAATTATGATTCAGAGTCAGTTATTCTGAACGTTCATTTAGAAAATAAAGGAAATTAGTCTGATAGTAAAGATAAGTCACACCGACATGGAATCTCTGTGAGACCAAAAGCATTATCAGCACACTCCCATTTACTCTTAAAAAATGTTTTTGCATTGTGAACAAAGGCACATGTATATCGGACGCACTGTATTTCGCAGTTGTTTTTGACCATGTTTCGCGCTACCCATAAACCACCATAAAGAAGATATAAAACACGCACACAGCGTATTTGTGTGCTTAATATGTAGGACTTAACGTAAGTACTTGCAAAAATATATTCTTTAAATGGCCTCCGAGATATAGAATGGCAGGCATATACTGTAGTTAGTGCGCATGCGCAGTCTTTCGTCGCTAGATATGTCAGTTGCCAAACCTTTGTAGGAAAACTGTTGCGGATTTAGGTTTCCACATAACCATGATATATTTACATATTATATATTTACATATTGTGTAAATAAGTAATACAACAACGAGTTGTTTCTTATCATTTATTGAATGGCTCGATTAACGAAATAAAAAGAGATTTGCAAGAGACATAAACATGTAACAGTTTCCACTACGAACTAAGTCTTCATACAAGTAACGTATACTATTTGTATACTTAAAAAAAATACAACATAAACATTTATACCAATCAAAACTGATATCAGGGACTGTAGTGACAGTCCTATGGTTGTAAATTGTGTTTTCACCAACCTTTGAACTCACACCTGTTATCAGTTATCATATTCATCCGACTTTTGTTCAGGATAACATGTGTTTTCCAAAAAAAAAGGGGGGGGGGGTGTTATCATAACGTAAGTTTTCAGGCTGATGTTTTTTTTAAAACCTCCTTCATCACTTTTGCACGGGTTACAACTAGTCTGCTTAAAACCTTCATGAACTGACAACCTCTTATGATACAGCGTTATTATGATCGCAAGCTGGGTTTCTTCGGTCTTAGAGTTATCCCATATACTGTCGCAAAGCAGACCTAACATTTTTTTTTTTTTTAACGACTTGGAAAAAGGGCATGAATTTAGAAGAACGTTATGGCTTCTATTACGATTCACTTCACGGAAGTGGACTGAAGATATAAAGAAATTTGCCATGAATTTTGGGGTGGGGGGGGGGGGGGGGGGGGACAAGCAGTCCAATTTGACATTCAGCGATCCATACTTGACATGCCCGCGTCAGGGTTGGCCAACCATAGCTGACCAAGACCATGTCCTACATCTCCGTGGGTACCCCCAATAACAGCCTTAGCCTGGATAACGGTTCAGGGATCGCCCATGGCGGCTGAGGTTACTAAAAGGCCATTGCATGGCTCCTGCTTTATAGCTCCGCTCCGAGACTGAAAAAAAAAATAGCTGCCGTAACCCGCTCCCAATCCGACACGATGCTGTATCTCAACTTGTTCACGGCATCGGCTACAAAGAACACCGGCTCGCAGCTCCAGGGAGATTGAAGAAGTAGGAGAAGAAGAAGTAGAAGAAAGAAGAAGAAGCTATGAATTACCTGAGGTTTTCTCCATCAGCTACCAGAATCTGGGCGGAGAGTGACTATGGAGGACATATAGGAGGGATCGAGGACCCAAAACTAGCGACAAGAACGCAACCACAAAGAGATGGTATCTCGGACAGCAAAAAACACCTTTTTTTGTTTGTTTGTTGTTGTTTACTGTTACTGATTATGCCAATCAGCCATTGGTAGAGTCATTTCTGAGAGAAGATTTTCGGCCAAAGGACGATAGGCAACTTTCACAGGCCACTAACATCTACTTTGTTCGTAATTGTTTTCTGAAATGAAAGCGAAAAAAAAAAATGACACGGCAAAGATTTTAACGTGCAGAGTTTTCACAACACAGACTAAACTTTCACCAAGTTTTTTTTTTCTGCTTTCTGGAGTTTCTTGTGCTCGTGATATAATGGGGCCCCATCTTATGTGATCAGTCAGTCAGTGATTTGCATGTCCCTTGCGGAACTTTGCCTCCCTAACAGCTCTCCTGTAGGCCTCTCGGTTGTGAGCAAGATACCCTGCTGCTGATGCATCCATTTGCAGATTATCAACAATGTGTTGAAGCCATCTTCGCGTTGGTCTTCCTCTCTTTCTTTGTCCCATTATGTACCCTTCCAAGACGGTCTTCTCTAAATTCTCATGACTTTTAATATGTCCAAAATATTCAAGTTTTCTCTGTTTAATCCTCTTTACTAGCCAGCCTTCTTCAATATTAAGTTCTTCTAGTATGGATATATTTGTTCTTGTAAGTGTCCATGATATTTGAAGAACTCTTCTGTAGCATTTACATTCAAAGGCATTTATGTGTTTCTCAGCTGTTTTGTTAAGTGTCCAGGTCTCACTGGCATATGTTGCGATGGGAAAGATGCATGCCCTCATTGTATCTCCATTATTAGTTAGAAATGATCCAAGATACTTATGTGATCAGTCACGTTCATATAGACATATTTTAACATATTTTACTCTTTTTATTATAACTTGTATGTACGTGTTGTTGTTATTGTTGTGCTGTTGTTTCCTCTCACTGAGTGTGTCAGAAGGATGTTTGTAGCGGCCGTGGACGTGAAGATGTTGAAACTCAAGTACAGTGTCGGATTAGGAGTGGATTATGGTGGCTAACTTGAAAACTTGGAGAGAACTCAAAAGCAAACTTCCCGGTAGACACTACAGCCATGAGATATACGGTGACGCGTGCATCGTTAACTAGGCCAGCGGTTCCCAAACTTTTTTTTCAAACTGCGGCACGCTTGGTGACACACATTTCTGTCTCGGCACGCCTGTGCTTTAAGCCGGACTCTCGTGCAGGTAACAGTATGTGCTTCCATCTAGTGTCCAAATTTTTAAAAAGCTAAGACAATATAGTGGGAGCAGAAGAAGAAGAAGTTGACTACAGCGAAATGGAGTTATGCTAGTGTGAAATGAACAAGATACTGCGGTGAGGAAATTTCAGGGCACATTTACAGAATTTTGCGGCACACCAAAGTGCCTCGGCACAGCGTTTGAGAATCCCTGGTGGACTAGGCTTAACTTGTTACTAGCAACAGCAAAGGATTGGGGAGGGGGACACGTTTTGATCAAGTGTTGTTCCCCGATCCTGAATGCTATGCCTTTTTTTTAAAACATAATTGTGTCTGTGCCCCCCCCCCCCAATGTAAACAAGTACATAGAAACTTAGAGTATATTAAAGAAAGGTTCACACAAATGATATTTGTATATACCGAAAAGTAATTCTTGTATTCTTCCGGCAGTTCACAGTGAGTGCTTGACTTTCTACAAGAATACGAACACAGTAAACCATGGCAGACTTCAGCACCTCTGATCATGAAATTCCAATGACAAATGGCTTTGGCAACCACAGCAGACGGAGTTCAAAGAGCAGCGGCCGTTCTGACAGCAGTAAAGAAAACAAGAAGTGGGAAAATTCAAAACAGCTTGAACAGCTTAACCTAAGAGGCGGGAGCGATTTACATGGTGAAAGCAGAACTGAAATGTCGCCCTCGTTTTCGGAAAACCACGGCATGTAAGTGAAAAAAAAAAAAGTGCACCTTCGTTTCACGTGACACTGTGAAAATGTTCACGCATTCTCCTGTGTGTCGGGTATATAATTTGACCCACTGTTATTTATTCTTAACAAAAATGTTAGAAACCCATAAATACCTTTGAATGTAAATGCTATAGATGAGTCCTTCAGACATCATGGGCACAAAAAAAAAAAGAACAAACATATCCATACTACAAGAACTTAATATTGAAGAAGGTTGGCTAGTAAACAGAAATTAAACAGAGAAAACTGAAATATTTTTGAGCATATTAAACTTCGTGAGAATTTAGAGAAGGCAGTCTTGAAAGGGTACATAATGGGGAAAAGAAAGAGAGGAAGACCAAGGCGAAGATGACTGCAACACGTCGCTGATGATCTGCGAATGGATGCATCAGCAGCAGGCCATCTTGCTCACAACCGAGAGGCCTACAGGAGAGCTGTTAGGGAGGCAAAGTTCCGCAAGGGACATGCGAATGGCTGGGTTATTTATTCACAACTCTCGGTTTACTATTCTGCTGTTCTGAAGCTCTTTTATAGCGCCTCAATTCCCATCGATGGGGTTTTTTTCTTTCTTTCAAGTATACACCAGGGCTCACCCAGGCACTCAAAATGGGTACCAGAGAAATCTGGGAAGGTAACTGCGGCCAGGTGTAATACTGACCACATCACATTTCATGATGGTCAAGGAAACACGGACCTAACAACGTATCCCCCGATATGTTTAAATGGCCTGGAAACGGAGATTTTATTCTTTACTTGTGCCTTCTTTTTTATTTATTCATATAATCTCAACTAACCTCTGGTCATCGGAAGGCCATTGCACAGGCCGCTAAGGAAAAATAGATCTTCAAATTATTGAACAACTGTGCTTTTTAATCAGCTTTTTTATTCAGTTTATAATCAGCTTTAACAAAAACAAATCTCGTTTCATCAATTGTTCTTACTTTTCGCCAGATTGTATAGAAACAAGTGTCACCCGCCTGTGACCAAACTACATTAACAAGGAAAATAAAAAGTAGCCTTAATTAAATTCACTATTACAGCTGCTATGTTGGTGCTCAATTTAAAAAAAAAGATTAAAAATTAACAAGGTGTTTGCTTACCATATTGCACAAATTCCTATTTGAATTGACTGTGAATGGCTTTGGCCACGTGAATATATGCTCTTTTAAAGATTTTCTTGTAGCAAAAACTTTGCATATAGTAAAGTGACAGTCCTGTGTTGTTAAGTGCTTCGAGACTGACCATGCAACACTGTTTTACTTTCAAGCATTGACATGCACATAAATGTGACATAGTAGTTCATGATTCAGAGCTTAGTTAAGAAAACTGCAGAATGTCAAATGATATTTAAACTGCAAAGTAAATAATCTACACTTCAGAATGTTGTACGATTCTCAGAAGCCTTATATAAACAACAGAGAAGACTTGCCATGCGAGGTTTTGATATCATTACAGTAAATCCTCGATTTATGGGACTTTTGGACAGAAAATAAACATAAGAAATAACATCTTGTTGGCAGAACATAAACACTATAAGAAATAAACACCATAAGAAATAACATCTTGTTGGCAGAAATGCAGATGAAGCCACTGACAGTAATTATTGAGGAAAGACGCTGGCGATGGTTGGGACATGTGCTCCGAATGAATGACAACTCACTACCAAAAAATAGCACTAAGATGGACACCACAGGGGAACAGAAGTAAGGGCAGACTAAAAGAGACACGGAGAAGAACAATAGAAAGGATGTTGAGCAATAGAGGGCTCACCTGGGCAAGAGCGGAAAAAAAGGCAAAGGACAGGCATTTGTGGGGAAACTGGCGTAAGCCCCATGTGCCCTGGGCATTTAAGGTTCAGAGAGAGAGAGAAGAGAGAGAGAGGAGAGAGAGAAGAGAGAGAGAGAAGAGAGAGAGGAGAGAGAGAGAGAAGAGAGAGAGAAAAGAGAGAGAGGGGGGGATGTGAAATGGATCGCAGAATTATTTGTAAGGATGATAAAATCATTTAACAAATAAAGCTACACTTCAGAAGCCACTGAAACACTCTGTCTACAACCTGGCAGCACAATAAGTTGAGGAAAGCAGAGACCGAAACAAAGTGAGTGTGCTCTCGCACTATTCAAAACACGTGCGATATGAAATGTCCCTGGTACGATGTTTAAAACTTATTATTATTATTATTATCCAGTCTGTTATATTCTTTATATCGAAGCCTGCTATAGAGAGAATTGACTGTATTATTATTATCAAATATTGACATTCCAGGGGGTAACGCCATTCACTTAATGACAAAAGTAAGCATAGCTGTCTTATGACAGAAATGAAAACTTGCGGGAGTTTCAAAAGCCATGAACCCAAGTGTGGCTGGATTTTATTAAATTTTCTTAGAATTTTCAGCTGCATATGCTTATGGTTTTCATTTAGGGATCTCATAGACTGCACTACTACTAGATTTACTACTGATCTGCAGATGGCACTTTACTGAATACACTACAAATATTATAAACTGATTATATATATATATATATATATATATATATATATAATCAGTTATATTAAATATATGTACATAAATCTCATGTCTGTTAACATCTTCATTTAACATTCTATACACAGCACACTATGTGTTAACAATAATGGCTTGTACATTTCCCTTTATATACACGAGAAACAATTCCTCCAATTTCAGGCAAATCCCAGACACAACAGCAAAGCAAGCGGTAACACAAGCTCCTGAGTCTGATGCAGCCAAGGCTGCTAAGAACTCTGCATGTAAGTGTGCGCTGTTTATAAAATAAAATATAGTTATTTCTCTCTCTCTCTCTGAACCTTAAGTGCCCAGGGCACATGAGGCTTCAGCAAGGGTTTTCCACAAATGCCTGTCCTTCGCCTTTTTTTTCTGCTCTTGCCCAGGTGAGCCCTCTATTACTCAACATCCTTTCTGTTGTTCTTCTCCATGTCTCTTTTAGTCTACCCTTACTTCTGTTCCCCTGTGGTGTGCATCTAAGTGCTATTTTTGGTAGTGAGTTGTCAGTCGTTCTGAGCACATGTTATATAGTTATTTAAGGGGTTCTTAACGCTTTCATGTCAGATCAACACTGGCAGGGTTGACAGATTTTGCCCTCAAAGTGGTATCTGGGCAAAGTCTAAATAAAATTAAAAGCATCACATTTCTAAACCGGTCCATTTCTTAAAGATTAAGAGTCTTCTTCTTCTGCGTTCGAGGTTGTTGGTCACTTCAGATCCTGATCCCTGTCGACATGGCAAAGCCCGCAGTCCTATCCAGATCCTGGTAGGAGTCCCAAAGCTTTTTCCCTTAGCTTGTGTCCTCTGGCCATATCTCACACCTCAGGTCTGCATGGTTTGGGCACTCTTGAAGGATATGTTCTGGAGTCTGGACTCCACTGCCACATGGACACTCATCTGTGTGAGACATTTTAAGTTTATGTAGGTGGTTCAGTAGTCTGCAGTGGCTTGTCCTTGTGTGGAAGAGGATGGTTTGCTGATGTCTTTGTAGTTGGTGTATTGGATGAAAAATTAAGAGTAACTTTTATCCAGTTTCTTTCTACCAACATTTCTTGTCAAAATTCATTCTACCAGAAAATGGAAGGAGTGAAAGAGTTAGATGAATTAAATACTCACAACCAAGGATGAGATGGTCTGTATAGAATATACACATTGGCATCAAAACTGCCAAGGATGAGATGGTCTGTATAGAATATACACATCAGCATCACAACTGTCAAGGATGAAATGGTCTGTATAGAATATACGCATCGGCATCAAAACTGTCAAGGATGAAATGGTCTGTATAGAATATACACATTGGCATCAAAACTGTCAAGGATGAAATGGTTTGTGTAGAATATACATATCAGCATCAACACTGTATAGACAGTGTCTTTTTAAAAGATTTATTACTGTTATTACTGTTGTTATTATTTGCAGTGCCAGATAGCACTGGCAATCAATCTTCTCCATCCTGTGTGGTTGTTGGTGTTTCTGATTAATTCAGATACCTTCCTTTTTTCCCCATGTTCTTCCTCTCTTTTTCCCTTGAATTTTCCTGTTGTTAGCAGGTTCTCTTCTGTTGTGTGGTAACATGTCCAAGAAATGTTTATTGCCTTTTTTCTCACCATTTTAACTAGTTTTTGTTGATATGAAACTTCTTTGAGAACCTCTTCATTTGTTTTTTTTCTGTCTGTCCAGGGTGTTTGTTGCAACTTTTGCCAAAACCACATCTATGTCTGCTTTCAGTTTCTTTGTCAACTTTTTGTTTCATGACCATATAGCAATATTGACTCTATATAGCAGTGTAATACTGTTTTCCTCACTTTTATTTTTTGTTTTATTTTGTTGGGATCGTCTTCATGTCATAAAAAGCTGCCTTTGTCTTACCTGTTCGTGATTTTATTTCAATTTTACACTTGCCATCAGTTGTTAATGTTGTTCCGAGGAAACTGAATTTATTTACTTGTGTCAGTGTCAAAACATGAAAACGAATCCTAAAATGCTATATTGAACCTGTCTTGTTATATGGAAGTGAATCATGGACAGTATACAAGTCTGCACAAAAATCATTGGAAGCAGCAGAAATGTGGTTTATTAGAAAAATGTTGTGAATCCCCTGGACAGCAAAAATAACTAATGAAGAATGTATGAGAAGAGCTGGAGAGACAAAAAAACCTTGTCAGAAAGATAAGAGAGAGACAATGTACTTTCATAGGACATGCAATGAGAAGAGGGGGCATTGAAAATATTATAACAACAGGAAAAATAGAAGGAAGAAGATCAAGAGAAAGACCAAGAGAAATGATGCTGGACAGTCTGACGGGATGGTGTGAGAGGAGATCACCAACTGAACTGATGGCCTGCATGAAGGATCGGGTACTCTGGAGAAGCATAATAGCCAACGCCAGTCAGCACGGCACCTGATGATGATGATGATGTCAGTGTCTTCCCATCTGAAAGGACGTTGCAACTTTAGTGCATTTATTCATTTTGATGTTACCATTGTTTTGAAGTTTACATATTTAAATAAACTCTCACTTTGGGATAAGGTGAATTTGTCCTTGCGTAGCACCATTTGTTGAGATGAACTTTACTCTAACTCAAGATTCTGATGGTTTTGATACTGCTCATCTGGACAGTATGCATACATTTTCTGAAGATAAGGCATTTTATTGCTGATTTATTCAAGGGCCACATAATTCATGCTGTCCTTCGGTCCTGCTTTATTTTCTATGCCACTTACAATGTCAGTTTCTTGTACTGACACACTTTTAACAGCAACTGTAATTGTTTCAATTATATTTTCATTTCCTTGTCCCAATTATTGATTTATACAGTTTTTATGTTATCTGGGGCAGGGGTCTCTAAATAGGGGTGTCCATACCATATGGGGGTTTGGGAACCAAATAATGAGAATATGGGACACGATCACTGAATTACAGTGGACATGTAGTGTTTGTTGCCAGGTTACGGTTTTCTTTCAGCAGTTCTGTTCTTATTTAAATTATTCTTATGTCAGGTAAAACCAAGCTATTGTCAAGAAGTACTAGTACCTAACTGGACCTGTAGTTAATGAAAAGTACGTCTTATGAAAAGAGTACAGGAACACATGGGGTCAATCCATGGGGGCATGGGCTCATACTGGGCAGTCCATATGGGGTTTGCAAATGTAGAAAAAGCTTGATTCTCTGGTGTAGGGTCACTCTTGACACAATAAACTTTGCTTTAGCTGCCTGACATGTTCACTTCCATGGTCATACTTACCCTGCAGTCTGTCTTCATGACAGACCTAATTCATTGTTTGTCTCGTGCACATTTCCCTACTTTTAATCAACCCTGCTTCCATATTCTCTGCTTAATCTAAAATGTATGTTGATTATATGTTAATTTATGCTCTTTGATCTATGTTTCCTTTGCTTTTTTTTCTCAAACTATTCTCACTCTTATCCACAGCAAGATCTCAGTATTCTTTTCACTTTTAGTAGTTATCTTCTTTGATTTAATGGTACGAGGGGCGTTCAGAAAGTATTGCATCACATCGTTTTTTTTTCTCAATAGCTGTTTACTCAAAACATGAAATTTATACACAATATACATGGATATGTCATGTAATAATCAGTATTATTCAACATAATCCCTATCAACTTGTACAGCTTTATGCCAGCGTGAAACAAGTGCATGTATTCCTAGCCCGTACCAGATTTTCTAGCCATTTCTTCGCTGCATGAATTGCTCCTTCATCATCTTCAACTCTTACCCCTCAGAGTGCATCTTTAAGTGGACTAAAGAGATGGAAATCAGAGGGTGCCAAATCGGGACTATAGGATGGATGGGGTAGTACAGTCCAACCCAGTTTGGTGATTGCTTCCCATGTTGCCAGACTTATGTGAGGACATGCATTGTCGTGAAGGAGAAACAGGTCTGCTGGATTCTTGTGTGGTCGAACTCTGCGAAAACACTGAGTTTTTTCAGTGTCTTAATGTAAGCTTGTGAATTGATTGTCTCTCTCTTGGCATAACATCCACAAGAATCACACCTTCAGTGTCCCAAAAGACAGTCATCATGACCTTTTCCAGCTGAAGAAGTTGTCGTGAATTTCTTTCTTCATGGTGATTGCAGATGATGCCACTCCAGCTGACTGTCTTTTTGTCTCAGGTTCAAAATGATGTGCCCAGGTTTCATCACCTGTTACGATCTTAGCCAAAAAGTTCTCTCCATCAGCATTGAAATGCTCCAACAAATAAGAAGAAATTGCTTTCCTTTGCAATCGATGGTCATTTGTGAGACTTCAAGGAACCTATCTTTCGCAAACCTTAGAAAATCCGAGAGCTTTTATAACTGCATTTGCACTACCATTGCTGACTGACAGCTTTAAGGCCAGTTGTTGAGTATTGATACGCCTATCACTAAGAATAATGGCTTCAGTGCATTTCAACATTTCTGCATTGGTGGCTGCGGCAGGATGTCCACAGCATGGCCGATCATGCAACTCCTTATCTCCACTTATTGATTCTTTGATTCTCTGAACCCAGCAACTGACTGTACTCTTATTGACCTCAAAACTTCCATAAACATCACATAAACACTTGTGAATGTTCGCAACAGTTTCCTTCTCTGCAATGAGAAATTCTATCACAATTCACTGCTTATTCCGCAAGTTGCTAACATGCTCCATTTCAACGGTTAGGGCAGCCATATTCTTTGGCCGGTTGCAGTGCAATTTGGTTCACACAATCGGCACATGCCATATTTAAAGTATGCAAAATTTCATGCTTCTATCTTCATTATTAGCTGGGGAAAAAAAAAAAACGATGTGGTGCATTACTTTCTGAACGCCCCTCATACATTAATTAACATTGATGTCTGATAAGTGTCTGTAACCTGCACTGTATTGATCATAGTATGTTATATTTCTTACACAGTACCTTCGGCAGATATCACAATACCCAGTGATGCCAACATCTCCTTGTTTACTTGTGACCAGCTTGCCAGCTTCCTGAAATGCCTGAAAGTAGAAGAGAGAATTATCTCCCATTTATATGGCAAGTCAGTGGATGGGAAGCGATTTGCCAAAATGAAGGACTCTGAGCTTGAAGCTATGGGCATGAAAAATCCTGTGGTTTTGTTCTTCAGAGATAAGAGTAATGTTAAAGCTAAGAAGAAAGGGCCATTCATGTTGTAGCTGAGGACTATAAGTTCAGTCACTGATTTGTTGATGCTATGGATAGTTTCCTTGGAGATTAGAAGCAAGGATTTAATGAGTGTATTAGAGATTAGAAGCAAGGATTAAATGAGTGTATGGCTTGGAGATTAGAAACAAGGATTTAATGAGTGTATTGGAGATTAGAAGCAAGGATTTATTGAGTGTATACCTTGGAGATTAGAAGCATAGATTTAATGAGTGTGTGGTTTGGAGATTAGAAGCATAGATTTAATGAGTGTGTGCTTTGGAGATTAGAAGCATAGATTTAATGAGTGTATTGGAGATTAGAAGCAAGGATTTAAGAGTGTATGTCTTTGAGATTAGAAGCAAGGATTTAATGAGTGTATTGGAGATTAGAAGCAAGGATTTATTGAGTGTATACCTTGGAGATTAGAAGCATAGATTTAATGAGTGTATGCCTTGGAGATTAGAAGCAAGGATTTAATGAGTGTATGCCTTGGAGATTAGAAGCATAGATTTAATGAGTGTATTGGAGATTAGAAGCATAGATTTAATGAGTGTATGCCTTGGAGATTAGAAGCAAGGATTTAATGAGTGTATGCCTTGGAGATTAGAAGCAAGGATTTATTGAGTGTATACCTTGGAGATTAGAAGCATAGATTTAATGAGTGTATGCCTTGGAGATTAGAAGCAAGGATTTAATGAGTGTATGCCTTGGAGATTAGAAGCATAGATTTAATGAGTGTATTGGAGATTAGAAGCATAGATTTAATGAGTGTATGCCTTGGAGATTAGAAGCAAGGATTTAATGAGTGTATGCCTTGGAGATTAGAAGCAAGGATTTAATGAGTGTATGCCTTGGAGATTAGAAGCATAGATTTAATGAGTGTATGCCTTGGAGATTAGAAGCAAGGATTTAATGAGTGTATGCCTTGGAGATTAGAAGCAAAGATTTAATGAGTGTATTGGAGATTAGAAGCATAGATTTAATGAGTGTATGCCTTGGAGATTAGAAGCAAGTATTTAATGAGTGTATTCGAGATTAGAAGCAAGGATTTAATGAGTGTATTGGAGATTAGAAGCATAGATTTAATGAGTGTATGCCTTGGAGATTAGAAGCAAGGATTTAATGAGTGTATTGGAGATTAGAAGCATAGATTTAATGAGTGTATTGGAGATTAGAAGCAAGGATTTAATGAGTGTATTGGAGATTAGAAGCATAGATTTAATGAGTGTATTGGAAATTAGAAGCAAGGATTTTAATGAGTGTATGCGTTGGAGACTAGAAGCAAGGAATTAATGATTGTATGCCTTGGAGATTAGAAGCAAGGATTTAATGAGTGTCTGCCTTGGAGACTAGAAGCAAAGATTTAAAGAATGTATACCTTGGAGATCAGAAGCAAAGATTTAATGAATGTATGCTTTGAAGATTATAAGCAAGAATTTAATGATTTGAGGTGGTGGGGGGGGGGGGGGGGGAGGGGAGAAGATCATGTGTGAGGACTTTTCAGTGATCACTTGTGAAGTTAGTTTTAATTTAAAACTGTAATAATGTGTCTTTGTAATTACTGTCATGTGGCAAGAGAGCCACTGGTTTTAATGACATCAATAATTGAGTCAAAATGTTAATGAATACATTCTAACTCAGTATCGTTGTATTTGTGTCAACTGGTGACAAGTATGAATTGTTTTGCCATTTGGCTACACGCAGCGGCAAACTGTTCATTAGCCTGAACAAGATTAAGCCTAGGGCCCTGAATGGACAGGGGGTCCCCAGCATTAAGAAGAAATACTCTGCAAATGCAGATTATTTTTTCTTGTGATAATCATTTATAACGTACAGATTTACAAGTTTGTTATGTTATCAGAAAGACAGTGATGAATCAGTTGTATCTTTTCAGTGTGATATAAGGTTATTTAGTAATATCAGAGATAACAGTGGAGTGGACTCAGGCCATATATTAGGAGATGGTGGCGGGGCCTTTACTAAATTTGGGTCTGGATGGTGAGTTAATCCATCACTGTATCATTACATGGGATGGCTGTTTCTCATTTTCCATCATGTATTTGTGTCAGCTGAGAAACATATAAGTGCCTATGAATGTAAATGCTATAGAACAGTCTTCAAATATCATGAACACAAAAAAGAACAAATATATCCATACTACAAGAACTTAATATTGAAGAAGGTTGGTTAGTAAAGATGACCAAAGAGAGAAAACTTAAGTGTTTTGGACATATTAAAAGTCATGAGAATTTAGAGAAGACCGTCTTGGAAGGGTACATAAAAGGAAAAAGAAAGAGAGGAAGACCCAGGTGAAGATGGTTGCAAGACATCGTTGATAATCTGCAAATGGATGCGTTAACAGCAGGGCATCTTGCTTACACCTGAGAGGCCTACAAAAGAGCTGTTAGGGAGATGAAGTTCTGCAAGGGACATGCAAATGAATGAATGAATTAACGAATTTTTGTTACATAAAAATGGATTCAGATATTGTCCTTAGTCGTACAGATATAACTTGTGTGTTTCTGTAACTTCTGCATAACTCAGGATGATTTATGTGTACATATTGATACGTGATTGCTCACATTTACTGTGACTGTTTTATAACTGATAGATGCAGAGCCTTTGATTCAGTGAATATTCATTGATCTAAATATTCTGTATGTGTTTATGAGCTTGTTTTTAATGTAAACATTTCTTTCATTATTTCACTTTGTATTATCTTTTTCAGGGACTTATCTTATATATCTTATATCCTTCCCATGCCGTTAAATGTCACATAGGGCTTGCAAGGTAGTTCGCCAATTTTTCTTGTTTCCGGCGAGCTTTTCAACCTCATCAAGGGATTTTATGCCTATTAATTTGACCTCTTTTAACAGTGTCCTCTTTAGAGTTTCACGTGGTCTGCCTCTTTTTCTTCGGCCTGTTCTGTTCCACTTGATAGCTTGTTTTGGGATTCTCTGATCGTTTCTTCTCATCACGTGACCAACATATGTCCATCTCCTTTTCCTGATCACCCATGAGACTGGTTGTTGTTCAGTCATCTGTCTTATCTTTGCATTGTTCTTGAATTCGTCCACTTGATGCTGAGTATTTTCCTTAGGCTTTTGTTTTCAAAAGAGTCTAATTTCTTGTCTGTTTCTTTAGTTGATTTTCAGCTTTCACATGCATAAATGAGGGTGGATATTACATTTGACTTGAATAGTCTTAACTTGGTTTTTATGCTTATAACTTTTGAATTCCATATGTTCTCAAGATTCTTGACGATCGATGCTACTTTTGCAATTCTAACTTCCTTTCTGGTGTCACCATCCTGGTCTGCGTAGCTGCCAAGGTATACAAATTGATTGACTTCTTCAACATCTGTCCCTTCTACATGTTTTTCCATTTTGATTAATGGGAAGTTTCATTATTTTTGTTTTGTCCTTGTTAATTTCAAACCCTGTTTTGCTAGCCAGTGAAGAAAGGCTATCTGTTTTTTCTTGCATGGAATTCATATTGTTACTGATAAGAGTTGTGTCATCAGCAAAATCAAGATCTTCTAGTTGTGTCCCATGTACCCAGTCAATACCTGTGTTACCTGTGCAGCATTTTTTCATTATGAAGTCTATTGCAGTTCCAAAAAGCAAAGGAGACAGTATACATCCTTGTTTCACATCTGTTTCAATCTGGAACCATTCACTCATCCCTTCTTCTGTTTTGACTGTTCAGACATATCCATTGTAGAGGTCCTTAATGATGTTGACAGTTTTAGAGAGTATTCCATATAGACTTAAAGTTCTCCACAATGAATCTCTGTGTATGCTATCAAATGCCTTTTTAAAGTCTATGAAGTTCAGTATTAATGGTTTCTGCTTTTCAGTATGTTCTTTAAGTATTATTCTTAGAGTAAAGGTCTGGTCGAGACAGCTTCTCCCTTTTTGAAATCCTGCTTGTTCTTCGCTCATTACAGTATCCACTATGTCTTTAAGTCTATTCAAAATGACCTTGCAAAATACTTTTGACACAACTGGTATTAAGGTTACTCCTCTCCAATTGTTACAGTCACTAAGTTTGCCTTTTTTGGAGTATTTTAACAATGGTTCCTTTTTTCCATTTAAAGGGACCTTTTCTTTTTTCCAAATCTTGCCAAACATTCTCTGTAGTTGTCTCATGTTGTCACTATTGATAGCTTTTAACATTTCGGGTGTTATTTCATCTTCACCTGCAGTTTGTTTAATTATAACTGTTTGGGCTAAGTGACCAGAATTTTTTTTTTCATTCTTGTCATTTGAGTATATCATGAAAATTTGTGTAGTGTTTTTTTTTTTTAATTCAGTTTTTCAGTACTCATGAGCATGGAAAATAATTTGGGCATGAAAGAGTTAAATGCCCCAAAAATACATATTTCCACATCATGATGTAAGAATCATGAGACAGTTTGTATTAATAATAAGCTTAACAGGAACAAAAGATGTAAGAAGCATTATATGTGTATTATTGTAAAGCCTTTGTATTATATTTCCATATGTATTGTTTGAAATTGTTACATGTCAACAATAAACCAGGAAATGATAAAATACTGTTACAGTTTTAATTGTACACCAGTCCTGCTGCCTGTCTTTTTTTCTGCGTGTACCGTACACAAACTTTGTGTCGTAGATAAAAGCATTTTAACCAGTGATTGCGTTAACCCTGTATTACCGTTAAAAAACGAAACTTTTGGAGGCCGCCGTTTACTGTAACCGGTTTATATTATAAAAAAAAACCTAGTAAAAGGCGACCACTGAAGTCAGATGGAGGATGAGCCAGTAGGTTGATGATTATCATGGGCTAAAAAAGAGAACAAATATATCCATACAACAGAACTTAATATTGGAGAAAGTTGACTAGTAAAGAGGATTAAATATTTAACTTAAATATTGTGAACACATTAAACGTCATGAGAATTTAGAGAAGACCATCTTGGAAGTATGCATATGAGTAATAGGAAAAAGAAAGAGAGAAAGACCAAGACGAAGATGGCTGCAAGACATCGTTGATAATATGCATATGTATGCACTAGCAGCAGGACATCTTGCTTACAACCGAGAGGCCTACAGGAGAGCTGTTAGGGAGGCAAAGTTCCGCAAGGGACATGTAAAAGACTGACTGACTGATTGACTGACTGAGGTTGATGATGCTCAGTTTGCATGGAGGAGAATCGGGTAGTTTTGACTTTCGTTCGGCTTTTGAGCATTTTTGTAAAAATTCTCGTCAGTGAATGAGTTAGGAAAAACAAAATTCACCCGAACATTTACTTTCTGCTTATGCTTGCAAAGTATGTTTTAATTCTAAAGGTAAAATTCCGTTTTCATGCCATTAAGGCATAAGGATATGATGTCAGGATCTTATTTTTTCCATGGCCTTGGAGACTTGAAAGTGTGAGGTAGTCAGTATCACGTCTGGCCATATTTACCTTCCCAGATTTCTCTGGTACCCATTTTTAGAGGCTGGGTGAACCCCGGGGCATTTTTTAATGTGTACCAGAACAAAAAAGTCCCACTGCTGGGACTAAAAGGTCTAGAACAGTGGTTTCCAAGTTTTCTACAGCCAAAGACCACTTTTTTTCCAGTCACACATAAATTGCAGAGTGTCAGTCTTCATGCAGTATCACAGAGTCGTAGAAGTCTTGTTTTTATTCAATAGACACTTCATAGCATATTGATAACACGGACCACCTGATATTGAGCCTACAGGCTGAGAACCTCTGGTTTAGAAGAGTCATGTTTTGCTTTTTTTTAAAATCCAGTTAAATTCACAAAGTTCACGTCAACGTAGGAGTCAAAGTACTTCTAAATCTTTTTGCAAGTTGCTTCGCCCTGTAATGCTGCCAATACGTCACATTTGTCTGACTACAGTTTTATAGTTTGTCTATATTTCTGAAGCGTTACGTGTTATTAATGGACCAATTAAAAACTGAACTCTTAGAAGCCTGTCATACTTTGTAGGTTCGATAAATCTCGAAACAGTGTTTCTCAACTCAGGGCGTATGCCCCACGAGGGGGAGGGGGGCAGTTGAAATATTTGGGGGGGGGGGCAGTTAGACTATATTTATATTGTACTTTTTCAGAACTTGGTTGACTGTTATGCTGCGGGTGAAGGGGGGGGGGGGAGAGAATCAAAATCTTTGAGGCATTGAGGTGGGGCTTGATCCAAAAAAGGTTGAGAAACAGTGCTCTAAAGGTAAAAGCTGGGGTTCAAAGATATTTTGACTCTGAATTATCTTTTTGGTTTTAAAAGGAATTTAGAAACTTTCGAAGTTTGTGAACAGGATATGTATATAAACATACATAAACAGTATATGAACAAACGGCTGCTCTATCTGTCTGTCTTTGTCTAACCAGCCTAGCCTAGCTTAGTCTAGTCTATGCCTGCCTGCCCGCCTGTTAACTTAAATAATTAACAAAATAAAACCACCACCACAACCATCATCATCACCATCATCACCACTATCACCGCCACCAGGTTCTAAGGACTGTCATAACCGGAGGTAGGGTGGGGGGTACGCTCTCCATTCCAATTAAATGTCTCCAAGGGGTGCGTCTCAAATAGTTCTCGTGGCGGAACTGTTCAAACTGACAGGAGAAGGGGGCCAATGAAGAAAAATGCGATTAGGGTTGCCTTGCGGCGCCGACGTGAAAAGGTGATGGAAAGGATAAACTGAAGTTTAATCGGTATGTCCAGTAGTCTCGCAGCGAGAGCTATTCATACCACGGCACCTCTACTCTAGAGGCCGGCCACGTCCGTTATACACCCATACTGATGAAATATGCGTAAACCGGGTTAAACCAGAAGTGAAACTTATTAGTGGCGAGGATTCGTCCTCCTGGACAAAAGCTCCGTCCTGATCACAACTAGGACGGGTAGCAGCACGACTACCAAATTCTGAAGTCGGAGACACTGGACTAGGGCAGTCTAGACAGGGAACCATCTCCCAACCGACGTGGATATATGCGTATCCTAATCACGCTGAGGTTTTCCGGTGAGAAAGTCCAACGCTGGACTGGATGGGCAACCACCTCTCACCCAGCGAGAATATACTGACATCCAAAACACGTCGAGGTTTTCCGGTGAGAAAGTTCAACTCTAGATTAAACTGGTACAACGAAAACCAGTGTCACGCATTCCCGCTTCTGAGACCCATCAAGAGTACAGGCCCAACCCTGCGATACTCTGAACCTCTTGTGGTCCTCTCAGGGATCTCTTGTGGTCCTCTCAGGGACCACAGGACCTGTCAAGGACCACAGGAGTAAATTCAGTAGGATTACAGGGCGGTCTTGGTGGTATAAGCGAACGAAGAAGAAGAAGAAGAAGACCACCGCCACCACCACCATCATTATCGTCGTCGTCACCACGACCACCATCATCATTATCATCACTACCATAATCATCATTATCATTACTACCATCATCATCATCACTACCACCACCACTACCACCACCATCATCATTACCACCACAACCTCAATCACCACCACCATCATTATCATCGTTGTCGTCGTCACCACTACCACCATCATCATCATTACTATCACATCATCACCATCATCATCATAATCACTACCACCATTCTCATAATCACTACCACCATCACCACCACCACTATCATCATCATCATCATCATCATCATCACCACCGTCATAACCACAACCACCACCATCATCGTCATCACCATCATTACCACTACCACTACCACCACTACCGCCATCATCATCATTATCAACACCAGCATAACCACAACCACAATCATTATCATCATCATCATAATCACCATCACCACCACCATCATCACCACTACCACTACCATCACCATCATCATCATAACCGCCGCCATTATCATCATCACCTCTATTATATTCATCTTAATCCTCATCGTCACCACCACCACTATCATCACTACCATCATCATCTTCACCACCACCAGCACCATCATTATCTTCACCACCACCACCACTTATCATCATCATCATCATCACCACCGCCGTCACCACCATCACCATCATCAATACCACCACCATCACCACCATCATCACCATCATCATCATTACCACTACCACTACCACCACTACCGCCATCATCATCATTATCAACATCAGCATAACCACAACACAATTATTATCATCATCATCATCATAATCACCATCACTACCACCATCATCACCACTAACACTACCATCACCATCATCATCATAACCGCCGCCATTATCATCACCACCACTATTATATTCATCTCCTCATCGTCACCACCACCACTATCATCACTACCATCATCATCTTCACCACCACCAGCACCATCATTATCTTCACCACCACCACCACTATCATCATCATCATCATCACCACCGCCATCACCACCATCATCATCATCATTACCACCACCATCGCCATCATCATCATCATCATCATCATCATCATCGATCATCACCATCACCATCATCATGTGCCCTCTCCAGAACCGCTAGGTTAAGAGTCTCCAGTTCCCTCGCTCCCTCGCCTTGATGGTGGACTCAGCCAGGTTATATATATCCCGTCCATTCTCGTATGCTATCTTCCCATCTCCATCTCTGTCTTCCTCTTGCTCTTTTTCCTTCCACCTTTCCTTCTAGTAAAGTCTTCAGTATATTCTTATGTCTTTTACTATAGCCAAAGTATTTTGTTCTCTTTATCCTTATTTCTTTGAGAAGTTCATATTGCATTTGGAGCTGTTCTAAAACTTGTGGATTTATTCTTTTCCTTCTCCATGTTATATTGCCTAGTTTTCTGTAGAAACACATTTTTCCTCCATTAATCTTTCTCTTCACCTTTTTTGCTCAGTCCAGGTTTCTACTCCATGCAGTAAAACAGAGTAGATGTAACATTTTACAATATTTATTTATTATTTACTTGCTTCTTTCTTTTTCTTCATGATTATTATATTAAAAAAAAAACTAATGCTGAATGTCTGTGACAGAGTGCAAGTTGTATAATGAGTGGCAGAATGTTAGACAGGCCTACGTGCCCAATTCTTAACTCTTTGAAAGTTAAGTTTATTTGTTCATTCTTTCATTCTTTTTCTCTTGAGTTTACCAGTGATTGTCCATGTTCTTTTAAGTTCTGTTCAAAGACTTTTGCTTGTCTTTTCTTACGGTTCTAATTATTATTTTTTCTTCTTTGTTAATGTTCTGCTACCTCTTAGAGTTCTTCGTGTGTTTTTCTGGCTGTTCATGTTTTCTCTTAAAAAGAAAGATCTGTATCACTTCAAGTTTCTCTTAAACTGTCTGTTTCTGTTCAAAGTCACACATACACATAGATAGACAGATATATGGAAGGGCGGATGGACAGACAGACAGACAAAATGAACGAACATACTTTATTTTCAAAGGGTTAAAAATTGGGCACGCAGGCCCGTTTAATACGCTGCCCTTCATCATACAGCTTTCACTCAGTCACAGTGATTCAGCATTTGTTAATGAGCATAATAATCATGAAGACACAATTAAATAAATAAATAAATAATAAATTTCTCTCTTCTCTCTTCTCTTCTCTCTCTCTCTCTCTCTCTCTCTCTCTCTCTCTGAATCTTAAGTGCCCAGGGCACATGGGGCTTCCGCAAGGGTTTTCCACAAATGGCTGTCCTTTGCCTTTTTTTCTGCTCTTGCCCAGGTGAGCCCTCTATTGCTCAACATCCTTTCTGTTGTTCTTCTCCATGTCTCTTTTGGTCTACCCTTACTTCTGCTCCCCTGTGGTGTCCATCTTAGTGCTATTTTTGGTAGTGAGTTGTCAGTCATTCGGAGCACATGTCCCAACCATCGCCAGCGTCTTTCCTCAATAATTGTTGTCAGTGGTTTCATCTGCATTTCTGCTAATAAGATGTTATTTCTTATGGTGTTTGGCCAAAATATTTTTCTAATTCTTCGTAAACATTTAGTCTGGAAAGAATTCAACTTGTTTTCTATGGTTTTTGGTGATTTTCCAGCATTCACTTCCATAGAGTAGTACACTTAGAACATTACTCTTAAATATCCTGATTTTCATATTTATAATTTCTCTCTTACAGGCAAACAAATAAATAGATCACTGTAATACTCTCTTCTCACATTTATAAAGTCTCTTGATTGCTAGCATCGCCTTTGCGTCGTAAAACTGCCAGTTAATAACGTTCAGGAGAGAAATTTTCAAACTTACAACAACAACAACAAAAATTGATTATACTATCAGCAACTTACAATAACATCAACAATATTTAACCGCATTACACACGGTGAAAGAGCAGCTCAGATTTCGTAAACAACGAATCACAGGAAGAAACTGTAGGAGAGAGGAAAAAGAAAAAAAAAGAATGCAACTTTCTCTGTGAGTTTTCTAGTTCTTTGAAAACATATCATCCTTAAGCTCAGGTTGGAAACAGTTGTTCTTGATTTCTGTTGAGTGTTTGCTATTTCGATCTTTTTGCTGCTCTGGCGTAGTAGTTTTATATGTTTGCGTCTGTACCTTTTTCTTTGTTTATTATGAATGAATAGTAACTTAGGAAGGGATACTTCTTTTTTTTAAAAATTATTCTTCGTGAAACGTTATTGTTCATTGCTGCTGTTTCAGTGCTGGCTACTGTATGTATATATCGACTGTTTGAATCTCACTCATTCTGTCACACAGCAATAGGCAGCAACAGAGACTTGTGAGACATCAAGATTATCCTTATAAATCACCAATTATATTCAAATTCATTTCCAAAAGACGTTATTAATCCATTACATTCATGCTCTGATTCCAAATCAAAACTTGGCAGTCACATACTGGTCTGTGAACTGAGATGTCTTGACTGGTCTGTCTGAAAGAGGTTTTTCTTAGCTCCTGTTCAGTTTTGCGAGTTTTGTTTATTCTTTGCCCATAGATGCATAACCCAACAAATGCTGCCACAAGCTACATTTCACTGCTCTGCTTTTAGAATCTTGTCAGTCAAATATTTGTTTAAATTCTGATCAACCAACATGAGGTAATACTAGGTAATTTAAACTACACTAGCTTTCAGTGTCAAGGTTTTATCAGAGATCAGAAGACTGCTTCCTGGCTCCGTCCAAAAACTCCGCCTTGGGAATCTCTGCAGTGTTAAATGTTAGGCAGTTGCTGAAAGCAGAATCCTTATTAACAAATGTGTGAAATGTCAACATTTTGGAGTTTCCTTTGTAAAAAGCACTCACTTCCAACTAAGAGAAGCCATTTGATCAGTCATGATTTTTTGGTTATGAGAAACCACTCAGACCCCTACTCCCTCCTCCTACTCCCAATTAAAGGAGGAGAGGAATCATCCTCAATGGACCTTAGAACGGGAGACGGTTAAATGTTGTTAAAAGTGTCTGTTAGTTCCCCTGCTTTCGCTGACAGAATTTCCTTATTTTCCTAAGGACATTTTCCACAGCGATAGTCAGTGCAAGCATTTTGCTGCTTTTCGAAGTTACCGCCGAGAACTAAAAGGTTGATCTGTTAAAAATCCCCGATGAGCAGCCGAATTGGTGAGCTAGCAAGAGCGTGCTTGTTCTATTTTCGCTTAGTGTAGTCAAGCTGACGATAAGTGTTTGTCACGGGATGTTCAGATAAAAAGAATAATGGAAAACTTTCCTCCCATCGACGATTTTAGCTGTGGGTGATTGATGGGAGAAAGGTGGATGGAGGCGTGGCCACATTTTTCTTGATTCTAATAGGGACCTGATGCGTTGTCGCGGAAGTTTAAATGTGAAAGTTGGAGATGGTGCCATGCATACACAGACTGTTCCATGATTGAGGCAGGCTGGGGAGATCACTCGACATATTTGGTCATTTTTAAAGAGGCATAACCCCACCTTGTTTACAAAGGTTCGCTACAGCTCTGCATTATACGCAAGCACACACTGCACGTGCTAGTTTAGGCTGATGCAGAAACGTAAAGAACATATAAGACACACAAAGAGACTATGTAGACTGATATTTCTCTTTCTTCCTCGTTCGCTCGGCGGCCTGGTTAACTAAACCAGGTTCAGCCCCAGCAGTGGGATTGTTTTCCTGGTACACAGAACAAAAATAAAAAAAGGCTCCGTATCACACTTTCATGTGCCGAAGGTCACGGAAAATACGGGCGTATTCCCCAATATGCCTTAATGGCAATTAATGGGAGTTTGACCTATTACTTCGTTCGCTCACACATCGACACCGTCAAGCTTCTCTGTAGGGGGGCTGGGCTCTGGCCAGGTCTTTTGCCTGAGTGGGTTGATTGATTAATTGATTGTTTGATCTTTATTTTCGAAGGGTTGAGACACGCAGACCCGTCTGACATTCTGCCCTTTTGTTACGCAGCCTTCTCTCTATTCCAGAAATTCACAATTATGATGCCCATATCCTAAACATATTTAGCTAAAGACAATACCATAATATGAAATAAGACATTTACCTTTCAGCCCACACACATTGGTGACACTATATCAGCTGAGACGCCGAGAAACATTATACATGGAGCAGATTTACATGACGGTTATCCTCTATATAGACGGCGAGCTCCAGAAGATGGGAGGGTACACGGCGAAACTAAAGATACACAGCAACACAGAAATAGAAATCGACAATAGGTGGGTTGTGCCATTTTCGCCGCTGCTGTCAAAAATGTTTCAGGCACACATCAACGTGGAGTACTGTAATAGTGTGAAATCGATTAAATATGTGTACAAGCATGTTAATAAAGGTAGTGATATGGCTGTTTTCGACATAACCAACAACAGAACAAACGATGAAGTGGTGCGGTATCAGTTAGGACGGTACATTAGCAGCAAAGAGGCAGTTTGGCGAATCCTAGGATTTCCGATTCACGAACGACACCCTACTGTTGTTCACCTTAGCGTCCATTTAGAAAATGGTCAGAGAGTTTATTTCACAACAGAGAGTGCCTCTACAGTAATTGATCACCCACCAAACACGACCTTAACAGCATTTTTTCAACTGTGTCAGCAGGATCCTTTCGCAAGGACTTTGTTGTATCCTGAGATACCTCGATATTACACATGGAATGCATCGAGGAAAGTTTTCTGTAGAAGAAAAGTTGGCCAGCCCGTCCCCGGACATGATACAGTCGCGAGTCGAATGTACACAGTTCACCCCAATAACGCCGAATGCTATTTCCTTAGGATGCTTCTTCACTCACTTCGAGGACCGAGATGTTTCGTGGATTTAAGAACAACAAACGGCGAGGTATGCCAGACATTTAAGAGTGGCCTGTCAGAAGTTGGGGTTACTGGACCAGCACTGGGATGACACATCGCGAGAAGCCGAATTGATCTCCCTCCCAGAGCAGATCAGAAACCTGTTTGCTATAATATTGACTACATGCAGTCCATCGAATCCAAACACTTTATGGGAAAAATATAAGGAGGCCCTACGTGAGGATATACTCGCCAAAGTCCGGAGGGAAAATCCGACATTAGAAATTACATTTGGTCCAGACATTTTCAACAAGGCTCTGATTATTCTTGAGGATAAATGTGTGGCCATGATAAATAAAACATTACTGCAATTCAGCCCAGCCTGCCTGCAGTAGTACGAGACGGATAAGACGTACATCACGCAGATTACATACAAGAAAAGAATACGTTGAGGAGTTGAGTGCATACGTCTCGGATAAGAAGCCACTTCTAAATCAAAATCAGAAAAAAACATACCAACTTATGACGGATGACATTGTGAAACAACAAAGTGGTATCATTTTTCTTGATGCTTCTGGGGGCACAGGGAAAACATTTTTAACTAATTTAATTCTGGCCGAAATCAGGGCCCAGTGAGAATTTGCTCTTGCCATCGCCTCTCCATGAACTGCGGCGACGTTAATGGAAGAAGGAAGCCCATTCCGGACTTGAGTTGTCAAATGACATCGCCGGGCAGGAAAATTCTACCTGCAGCATAAGTAAGGCGAATGGTCAGCTGCAGGTGCTCAAGACATGTAAAATAATCGTATGGGATGAATGCACCATGGCTCACAAGAAAGCTCTCGAGGCATTTGACGTCACTCTGAGAGATCTGAGAGCAAACGACCACCTGATGGGAGGAGCTCAGGTACTCCTTTGTGGAGACTTTCGTCAAACTCTGCCCGTCACCCCAAAGTCAACACCGGCCGATGAGATCTAAGCATGCTTAAAACATTCATTTTTGTGGAGACATGTGCGAAAGATAACTTTAAAGCAAAACATGAGAGTACATCTGGGGGATGAGAGTGCTCAAATATTCTCAAACAAACTACTGGAGATCGGAGACGGTAGATTAGCAGATGAGTCTTCTGGTAAGATAAAATTGCCATTCGATTTTTGTACTCTGGTGTCGTCCATCGAAGAGTTAATAGATGCGGTCTATCCGGCTGTTTTCCAAAACTATCACAATTTGAACTGATTGCGAGAAAGGGCCATTCTTGTTCCGAAAAATGAAGATGTCCACGAAATAAACAATTAAATAATTGCCATGTTACCAGATGTACTCACTGAGTACAGGTCTGTCGATACCGCAGTAGATGCCGAAGAGGTCGTCAGTTTCCCACCAGAGTTCCTAAACTCACTTGATCTGGCTGGATTGCCACCACATCGTCTTTTACTTAAAGTCGGTTCTCCAATTATTTTATTACGGAACCTCGACCCGCCAAAATTTTGCAACGGCACAAAGCTGTGTGTAAAGAAGATGCTGGGCAATGTAATTGAAGCGACTATTTTAACAGGAAAGGGACAGGGTGAAACTGTTTTTATCCCACGGATATCATTCATTCCTACTGATCTCCCTTTTAACTTTAAGAGATTACAACTCCCAGTGAGACTTGCGTTCTCGATCACGATCAATAAGTCACAGGGGCAGTCTATTGTACTGTGGATTTGAGATCACCATGTTTCTCCCACGGACAACTTTATGTTGCATGCTCACGGGCGGGTTCACCCAAGAATCTATTTATTCTTGCTCCTGGTTTGTATCCTGTAGTTATACTTAAATACCTGGAAATACACGTACTTCGACTTTACGCTATACATAGACTTCATTCATTTTCCTGTCTCATAGAAGATAGTGTTCTTGTGTCATGGATATTGGTTGTTAGATTTAGAGTTAAACAACTACTGGCATAATTATCTTTCACTTGCCCTGTTATGTATCACGTTCATCTCCAATAGAGCAGGCAAATAATAGTAATAGTTTAAATAGTTTAAACGATTCACTTGTATAAATTTATACAGTCTAGTAAATGTTGCGCCTCGGTCATCCAGGTGTAGAAACTTGTACCTGACTTCTTCTGGAGTTGTGGAAGGAAAGGCAGGGAGGAAATCACCGGGCAACGCTGGGTAATCAGCAAGTATACTAACACATGTCTGTTAAACTACTATTCAGGAAAGATGAAATAAAATAATCAGTTATTGGCATAACTTTCTCTATGTGTGTCTGAACTGGTAAGTAGTCAGTGCACTAGCATCTCATGGCGAAGGTCGGGAGTTCGAATTCTGCCGGTGGTGCCCCAGTCACTCAGCTCTAGAAAAGGGTACCTGACTTCTTCTGGAGTTGGAGAAGGAAAGGCGACCAGGTGTGATTGCTGACCATATCGCCCTCTAGTGCGCTGACAGGTCAAGGAAAATACAGGCACTAACGCTATGTCCTCTATGTGCCTCTAAGGCATGACAGGGTTACCTTTAGCTTTACCTCTTTTCTATCCTTATAATTGGTAACTATGGAGGATGTGATGTGGTGTCTGTTGCTCCTAGTCTGTTGGGGCCGAAGAATCTATTTTCAATTACAAAAAAAAAAAAAAATGACTGGACAGAAAAATCAGAAAATAAAAGCTTTTCGGGGTATATTTTCGAAGACAGGTGCGAATACCAGAAAGTCGATCTGAATACAAGAATGTGCGCTGGGAAGTTGTGTCTTACCAAGTCAAAGGATATTCAACATTTTAATTAGGGAAAAAACAAAATATGCCAAAGAGATTAATTAACGCGTGCCGTTACTGCCATATTTCAATTTAATTATAAAGATGTAATATTTTTACAACTTGAAATTATATACTGCCTGTTACAGCATGCCCAGCGACTGATGTTCTAAAAGTATTGGAACTCAGGTCATATAGCATGGTCGGTGTTCTAAATTCATTAAAACTCAGGTCATATAGCATAGTAGATGTTCTAAATTAACTGGATTTCAGTTCATATTACATGGTAGGTGTTCTAAATTAACGGATTTAAGTTAATATTGCATGGTAGGTGTTCTAAAATCATTAGAGTTCAGTTCATATAGCATGTCCTTTGCAAAAACCTGGCTGTCCCGATATCCAACATGAAAACCTCTCGCCGTCCAACCAGGATGCCTGCTTCAGTTAATGTGGTGTTCAGAGAAAATTAGACTATTTAAGGCAACCGAGAAATTTGGAAGTGCAGTCAGAGTGAAGTAATGTTAAAAAGTAATTTGACGGCTGGCAGACACTTGAGTGTTTCCCACCCGCTCGGTTTGCTAACATTACATTGTACTTTCATCTTCAATTACGGGAATGTTTCTTTGCGTGACGGTTGTTTAAATGGAGTAATTTATAATGTATGTAGTTACTTCTGTACTGAGTGAATGTTTAAGAGCGAAACGTAAATGTTATATTTTATTTTATGTCTCTCAGCTTCAGTGTTAGTTATGTTTGTTATCTCTCTCTCTCTCTCTCTCTCTGAACCTTAAGTGCCCAGGGCACATGGGGCTTCCGCAAGGGTTTTCCACAAATGCCTGTCCTTTGCCTTTTTTTCTGCTCTTGCCCAGGTGAGCCCTCTATTGCTCAACATCCTTTCTGTTGTTCTTCTCCATGTTCTTCTCCATGTCTCTTTTGGTCTACCCTTACTTCTGTTCCCCTGTGGTGTCCATCGTAGTGCTATTTTTGGTAGTGAGTTGTCAGTCATTCTGAGCACATGTCCCAACCATCGCCAGCGTCTTTGTTTGTTATATGAACAGCATATTTGTAGAATGTCTGGAATAGAGTGAAAGATGTATGATAAAGGGCAGAATGTCAGACGGGCCTGCGTGCCCAATTCTTAACCCTTTTGAAATAAAGATCAATCAATCTCTCTCTCTCTCTCTCTCTCTCTATTTGCTAATGTAATAGTTTCATCGTGCATCATTCATTCACTCCTTCACTCTCTCTCTCTCTTCTCCTCTCTCTGGGTCCATGCCAATCAGGCGTCGATCGTCAGTGATTTTCCACAACCATCTGTCCTTCGCTCTTTCTATAAGACGTGTGCTGGACCATTCTCTGCGCCACTCTTTTAGTCCGTCAAGTATCTTCTTTCTTTGTCTTCCTCTGAATCATTTGCACAGACGGTTTTAAATACTTTTTTTTTTAATGTTTCAGTTCTTCTAGCAGATCAGCTATCGACGCCTCAGTCTTGACAAAGACATGTTCTGTAATGGGCCTCTGTTTGGCTATGACGTTTGAAAGGTAACGGGGGAAATAATATTCAAAGAAACCATTACAGGCCGCTGGACTCCCAGCTTATTTAGTCAATTATTTTTTGTTCAAAGTTTTATTTTTGTCGTTGGGTTTTAGGACGGTAGAATTAAAAACAAAAACTGGGGAAAACACGCGGAGAAAATTTGTTCTCTACTCTTAGAAAGTTTCTTTCTCTCATTTCAGTCTCTTCCATCTTTCTCAGTGATTCTCAATTAAGAAAAGTCAGTGGACCCCGCTTCTGTTTCAAATTCCGAGCCAGGAAGCTTCCAGCACTTTGGAAAAGTTTCATATCTGCGTGGTAGCTATGTATTTTAAATGCAAAAGATTTTTTTTTTTCAGAAAATGCGGGTAACTTTTAACGAGTACACGCTACCCTACCCTACCCTGACAAAATAAAAACAGAAAAACTTGGAGAATTTTCAATATGACAGTAATGTCGTTTAGAAAAAAAATAATAAAATCAGCAATTAACACTTTAAAAAAAGGACCTCGAGTTTGTTTTTTTTTTCACAGACCCCACGGCAGGTACCGCGGAAGCACCACTAGTTGGGAACCACTGCTGTGTCTCATTGCTTCTGAAGTTTGATGTGTACCTTCTCTCTCGGTAGCATGGTCTAATTTTTACTATCTTATAGTCCGTTGCTGGCATTATTATTATTATTAATGTTTGTATTACGCTTGATAATTTCTCCGTCTGTATTACCATTTTTTCCTGAAAATGTCAATTTTGCTTGATTATTCTTGTGTATAAAATGAAGGCTTATTTAGTCGAAATATTGTTAACTCTCGTTTAAATAACTAAGAAGTACAGTAAATTTTATTTCTGTCTACTTCAGTTTCTGAACATAACCACGTGACTGTTTGCATGTGTGTTTTTATTATACCCATGGACCAGAGTAACATTTGAGAACATACATAATGTACTTAGAGTTTCTCTTCCCACCCCCCCCCCCCCAACCCAACTTCTCCCTCTACCTTTCTTCCTCTCCATCTCACTTCAACACCGGGACCAGGTAGCACTGAGGTCTTCATACCTACCTACATCCTGACTACCTGCTCGCACTGCTACGTGAGCCAGTCTATTCTGATTATATATATATATATCTATAAAGGTGAACTTTTCTGTATGCAGTGTAAGAGATAGATATATCTAAGGTTGATATATATGTATATATTTTAATTCGGGAAACGCGTTCCGATACAACTTTTGTACTTTCCGTATAGGACGATAAGGGGGTGCCAGAGTTTTTAAAAAAACCAAAAACTAGGATAAACTAAAATAGCGAAAAGAAAAAACATTTTCACCTTCTAAAACAAATGCGTGTGTTAGGCTGCCCGAAGCGTAGTAAGCTTATTTAGACTTTGTGAAATATTGGTTGATCATTTTATTTTGGATCATTATTTAATCATGTTAAACTATAGATGTTATAATTAAGGAACGTATAGCGATATTATGATTTTTAAAAAACACGAAATTGTGTTGCAACGGAAGAAGCAAAGAAACAAATTCTAAGTTGGTTTCCAAGGTGCAGTTATACACTAGTTATTTAAAGGGTAATAACTGTAGTTATAAATTACTATCAATATTATTTTTATCTTTCGTTTTTCTGGCCCCAGTACTTGAATTCTGAATAATAGCTTCTGTTCATTTGTCAAAATGAACTTTATTTGTTTTATCTCGTTTCTTTTTTCTCGTTAGAGAAATGTTTTTCTCATATTTTTTTATAAAATACATTACTCAGTCATGTTTTACAGCGATTAGTTTGCTTGTTTTAAGCATCTTTTTTTCCCGCTCGTTTATTTCATCTAGAGTTATTACGGTGATAAACGTACGCTGATCTGTTTATGATGCGTAAAATCTTAGCGTTATGCTTTATTAAGTAGCAGTAATTCTGCTTGTGTGAAATCTTAACGTTTATCGATCCAAAACCACAAGGGCTCCCAATCTTCCAGGTATAGTTATGTTCTCGTTCTGGATTTCTTTAGCCATTTATATCACATTAACCTGGAAGATCGGGAGCCGTTGTGACTTTGGATTGCTAAACGTTTAGCTGCTATCAAGTCTAAATTCAGGGAATTGTTGAGAGAAATGATCGCCTACACCACGCGGCACGGCACTTGATTGATTGATTGACTGATACTGACCTATCATGACGTTTTCAAGCTGTATAAAATGTAATCGTTTATAGTGTTAGATTAAACAGTTCTAGTTAAAATCTGTGGATAAGGCGTGTTATGTTGGACTAAATCTTACAAGATGTTCTCAAAGTTTTATCAGATCTAATTGTATTGAAGTGTTATACCAAGCTGCTATAGTTACAGTCATGTGAGAAAAGACGTGCTGCATTTCATTAAATCTTACAAGATATTCTCAAAGTTTATAAAATATAATTTTACTGTAGTGTTATACAGAGCAGTTATAGTTAAAATCTGTGAAAAAGACCTGCCACTTTTCATTAAAGCTTGGAAGATATTCTTATAGTTTATAAAATGTAATTGTACCGTAGTGTTAGACAGAGCAGTTATAGTTAAAATCTGCGAAAAAGACGTGCTAAATTTCATTAAAGCTTGCAAGATATTCTCAAAGTTCATAAAATATAATTGTACTGTACTGTTAGACGAAGCAGTTATACTTGTAGTTAACATCTGTGAAAAAAGACGTGCTACATTTCACTAAAGCTTACGAGATATCGTCAAAGATTATAAAATCTAATAGTATTGTAGTGTTATACTATGCATATAAAGTTAAAATCTAAAGGAAAAAAAGGCGTGCTATTTTTTTTAATAAACTAAATCTTACATGACGTACTCAAAATCTGTAAAATATACTTGTAATGTAGTGAAAGACTAAGCAGTTCTAGAAAATGATTTATGGGGGAAAAAAGACACGTTATATTTTTAGACTTTACTCCGTTGTTGCTGTTACAAAGAACTATGTGGGGTTTTTTTTCATCCTAGACGAGATGCTAATGAGGTTTCCTTCGATGCATGTACTGATTGTTTCTACAATGTAGCTGAGGTGTTAGCTTTCTTTATTTTTAGTGGTTGCTACGTTGGTTTCCAAAAAAAAAAAAAAAGGTTAGCAATGAACGCATGAACAAACTTTCTGCGTGAACCGTCAGTCTTTCTGCGTGAACCGTCAGTGTACTGTACCAGGGTGGTTTATTGCCGGCACTTTGTGGTGGTGTGAAGTATAAAAGGTTTTCTGGTTTGATGCCGTACAGGATTTGCAAGAAACTGACACAACAAACTCCATTGTTTTGTTGTCGTTGTTGTTGTTTTTTACCTTTCTTGCTGTCTAGTATTTCATAGAGTAGCACTGTGAAAGCTGATTTTACATAGACAGACAGACAGGCAGAACGAATGGACTTTAACCCTAACTCTGAAGAATTGAGCAAGGCTAGGTTGTTCTGAATGGCTAGGTGATTGGTCTAATAGTCCGTTAGTAACGGGTTAAAGTCCCAACAGTGGGATTTTTTTTTTTCTGGTACCACCACATCAAAAAGGGCTCTCGGGGTCCACCCAGCATGTAGAACTGGGTACCTGAGACACCTGGGAAGGTAAATGCGGTCAGGCATGATACTGACCACAGCATACTTTCATATGCCGAAGCTCTTGGAAATAAGGGCCTAGTACCGTGTTCCCAATATGCCGTAACGGGCATAGAAATGGAGATTTTACCTTTTACCTAAAAAACGAGCAAGCAGGCACGCTGGACATTCTTCATTTTTTCTTATCTTTCAGTCCAAAGCAATCAATCGTCACCAGTATAGTACTAGCGTTATGCAGATACTCGTATAAAGAACAATAATAAATAGAAAATTAATAGGACTTAATATAATATCTAATGCCCACATTAAGTGAAATGTACGATACGGTTATTGTATTTTACATTGCCACACACTAAACATGGACAAACTGATGCAGGTACTAGAGTAATTATTTCAGTTACTCCGTAGGCATAGATAGGCAGACAGACAGACAGATAGACATGGATATAGACAGACAGACAGATAGACAGCAGAGAGACAAATTATATATTTTAGAGATAGACGGATAGATAGATTAGATAGATGGATGGGTGAATGGGGAGACAGATAGATAGACAGACAGACAGACAGACAGACAGATAGATAGATAAACAGACAACTCCTGCTTGTTCCACAGAATATTTTTCTATCAATGTTTAAGCTTCTTTCTTTTTTCTTAAACTTGTACGTTTTACCAGGTTTTTTTTTCTGATCAGCTGTTTTCCTGGTTCAGATTTTTAGTTTGCCTGTTTCCTGTCATTATTTAGCCACATATTTTCTGTTTTATGTCTCAGTCTTTCATCTTAAGATTATTTTCTTTTAAACTTTTTGATATGCCTGATTATTTTGGCACTCATATTTGCTTTAAGAGAAAGCGTTGTTTCTGTATTTGTTTCACGTTATTTATTTATTTTATGCATTTGTGTTTGAATTTGTATTTTTACTTTCGCTTTCAAAATTTTCATCTCTTGTTTACTGTTTATAACATTGTACTATTTACTTTAGATGTATTACTTATCTCTTCTAATACTGCTGTTTTAAAATTTAAATTGAAAAATTGGGATTTATTTTTCTTCTTTTCTTTCTTTCTTTCTTTCTTTTTATTTTCGCAGTTTAACATTAATGGTCTTTGATATAACTTATTTAATAATAAATTAATAATAAATATTTCAATTTTCATCTATTTTTCGTGTTTGTAATCCGATATTTCAGTTTTTTATGTGATCCTTGAAAAGGGCATTTGGCGAAATATTGGATTGTTGTATGTTCTTCATTGACATATGGTCATCTTACTTTCTACCATTCTTGTTTCTGCTCACTTTCCTCACTCTTTCTGTCTGTTTTTTTTTTTGTGTAAAACTGAAACATACGCCTCCATCTACCTTTAGTACTAGAACAAGTCAGTTTAACCCCCCCCCCCCCCCCCCCGAATTGGTCATTTCCGTAATGGTTTGTTAATAACGTTATGAGCGTCGTTTCTGAACGTTGAATTCATTGGCACCGAATTGTTTTACATGGCTTGAACAATAGGACGCCAGCTTAGCTTAGCTTATCGTACATTTTACATCCTTCCCGTGCCGCTAAGCGTCACATAGAACTCTCATGGTAGCTTGACAAGATTTCCTGTTTTCGGCGAGCTTGTCAGCCTCATCAGGGGATATTACTCCTACTAATTACACTATACTACCTTGTATGCTGGAAGTTTATTAAGACTTGAGTTTGCCGATCGAGTTTTTTGTTTGTTTGTTGCTACACTACAACATGGACACTTGGCTTCCATGCTTAATTTTCCCTCTGTGCGTGACATACAGCAGTGAATCTGTGGACTGGTCGCTTTGGTTTTCTTTCAACTAAGATTTCCGACTTAAAGAACGCTGCTTGTTTTATTTACTTTTTTCTTTTCAAAATTCACGCTGATAATGAAAGTATTATTATTATTTACTGTCAAGTGTAAAGAGGATTAAACAAAGAAAACTTTAATATTTTAGGCACATAAAACGCCATGATAATCTTGAGAAGTGTACATAATGGAAGTCTTGGAAGTGTACATAATGGGAAAAAGAAAGGGAGGAAAACCAAGGCGAAGATGGCTGCAAGACATGATGATCTGCAAATGGGTGCATCAGCAGCAGGGCATCTTGCTTACAACCGAGAGGCCTACAGGAGAGCTGTTGGGGAGGCAAAGTTCCGCAAAGGACATGCAAATGACTGACTGACTATCAAGTATCTTGATACAACGATAACATTAGATGTTAGCTGTATCACAGAGGTTAAGAAAACACACAAGATATGTCGGACAAAGGTAGCATTTAAGAAAAAAATGAAATCTATCGTGTGCAGTCCATCTTTGTCAATATATATTAGGAAAAGAGCCTTGAAATGTTATATCTAGCTAGTATTTCTTAATGTGAGCGAATCATGATCATTAACAAAAACAACAAAGAGAGCATTAGAAGCAACTGAAATGTGGTTGCTAAGAGGAAAGTTAAGAATACCGCGGACAGCTAAAATAACAAATAACAATCATTAAGGAAAGAAAGCCACTCAGAAACGAATCTTAATACACAGACTACAGGGGGAGAGTGTCTAAGTTCATTGGCCATATAATGAGAAGAGGAAGAATTGAAAATATCGTGACAACAGGAAAAAATTGGAGGCAGCAGAGGAAGTATACCACAATAAAAAGTATTAGATAGCTTGACAGAATGACGTGGGAGAAACACAACAGCAGAACTGGTGGAAAACACGAACGATTGGAAGATGTGGAGAGACATGATCGTCGACGATCCACATGATGATGATTAACTAATTTATAAATTAATTAAGGGATGTGATATTTTATTATTTATTTTTGCAGTAGCAGCAGGGAAAAATACTGATAAAATAAATACCTCTCTGCTGGTAGTAAAATAGCTTAGTATAAGAAAACTGTTTTTTTTTCAAACAACCAAAAGAAAGAAAGAAAACAAAAGAAAGAACATTCATTCTACATACACAACAACTCTTTCCATCCATCCATGTAGGCCCCTCTCACGCTTTCGTATCAAACATCACACCCACGAGTCTTCAAAACTGAAAATGAGGAAGATACATCATGGTTATCAGTGGTACCATAACAAGAACATGAGTTAATAAGCTTAAATATGACTGCTACGAAATTATTTCGATGCTCTCAACACACTGTTTAATACAGACCAGCGGTTCTCAAATTTTTTCATACTGCGCCACACTAGTGCTCTTAATGCTGGACTCTCGTGCACGTAACAGTATATTTTAAGGATTTTCAAAGAAACTTCATTTTTAGCTCGGTCAGTCAGTCATTTGTATGTCTTGCGGAAATTTGCCTCCCTATCAGCTCTACTGTAGGCCTCTCGGTTGTAAGCAAGATGCCCTGCTGCAGATGCATCCATTCATTCGCAGATCATCAACGATGTCTTGCAGCCATCTTCGCCTTGGTATTCCTATCTTTATTTTTTTCCAGTTATATACCTTTCGTTGATGATCTGGAAATGGATGCAGCAGCAGCAGGCCATCTTGCTCACAACCGAGAGGCCTACAGGAGTGCTGTTTGGGAGGCAAAGTTCCGCAAGGGACATGCAAAGGAATGAAATGAATGAATACCTTTCCAAGACTGTTTTCTCTAAATTCTCATGACGTTTAATAATTAGCTTATTACAACTTTATTTTGAAATAAAACTTGTTCCAACAATGCGACACTTAAGACTGATACAGTTTGCAAGTCTGTTAAGTCCTTGGTTTAATGTTTGAACATGAAATTCATAGATGGGCTCGAACGCTATACAGACGAATCCTGGACCTTGATTTTATCTTCCTCAATGCCGAAAATGCCTGAATAATGGAGATACTGACTAGAGTAGACAGATAGAGTTGATAGATGGAATTTTCACGGCACATTAACAAAATTTTGTGGCAAACTCAAGTGCCGCATCACACCTTTTGGAAACCCTTGATATAGACAACTTGAGTTTAACTTCACTGCGTTAATTTCTAACTGGAAAGAGAAAAACAGGGGACGCGGATCACTTATTTAGTCGTTCTTCACGTGGTACGGTCTTTCACCAGTTCTTCCTATGTCCTTGTGACCGATTAAAAAAAATCTCTGATTATCTATCTATCTATCTATCTATCTATCTATCTATCTATCTATCTATCTATCTATCTATCTATCTATCTATCTACCTGTCTGTCCGTCCGTCCGTCCATCCATCCATCTATCTATATATCTATCTATCTATCTATCTGAATACTTGTCCGGAGGAGAGGTGGGTTGGGGGGGGGGTACTTCCTTTGGTGATCTGCTGTGCTGTGCAGTTGTTTCGCTCTCTTTATCAACTTTATATAATCTGCCTTCCCGTCTAGCTTCTCTGCTTCTCCTTCCAGCCTGAAATAGTTTTATTAACCAATCAAGTTTACGCACGGAAATCCCCAGCCTAGTTTCTCCGCTTAGCCCAATTAAAAGAGTTTTCATGCGGGATAACTCGAGACGTTTTTACTGCCCCTGGTTTCAGAATGCATCTCATGTTTTCTCTGTCATGTCATACACGAGTATCAGTGGCGGGTACGAGGAGTTGTGGTCTGCTGTAGGCCTCGTAGACAGTGGGGGAGATTCTTAGAATCCACAGATATGGGATGCTTCAGAAAAAAATAGTATAGGCTACTTCCCAAGTACAGTGTAGGCTATTTGAGAAAAATAATATAGGCTACTTGAGAAAAATAATATAGGCTACTTCAGAAAAATAATGTAGGCTACTTGAGAAAAGTAATGTAGGCTACTTGAGAAAAATAATATAGGCTATTTGAGAAAAATAATACAGGCTATTTGAGAAAAGTAATATAGGCTACTTGAGAAAAATAATATAGGCTACTTGAGAAAAATAATATAGGCTACTGGAGAAAAGTAATATAGTTTACTTCAGAAAAATACTACAGGCTACTTCAGAAAAATAATATAGGCTACTTCCGAAAAATAATATAGGCCACTTCAAAATATAATATAGGCTACTTAAAAAAAAATAATATAGGCTACTCCAGAAAAATAGTATAGACTAACCCAGAAAAATAGTATAGACTACTCTAGAAAAATAATATAGACTACTTCAGTAAAATAATAAATCCTATTTCAGAAAAAGAACTTAGGCCACTTAAAAAATAAGAACAATTATGTAGGCTCCTTTAGAAAAATTAACATAGACTACTTTGAAAAAAAAAGTCTGCTTGGCTTAGTGGTGAGGCGCACCGTCTACTAGTTCTGTTGTAAACATTGGTGCCTGGTTGCTTTCTTATTTGGTGTTAGCTCAGCTTTATTACTTTAATTCTTATCTATATCGTTCTTCTTTGTTATCATCGCAGGAGATTCTCTTTCTCTTGGTGCTCATGATTTACATCTCTAGCCGTTATTTAATCAGTTCAGTTTCCAGTGTAGTACAGCCGTACGCGGAACAACTCTCAGAACAACAGCCCTCCAGGCGATCTACAAACCAGGTTCTTGCCCCATTCAGTTTGGTGTCTAGTCAGCTTTGGTGTCTAGTCAACGTTGGCGTCTAGTCATCTACCCTAAATGACTTTGCTACCAGAAAATAAATCAACGTCTCACTCATCACCTTCTCTACCAACAACAATAAACCACTCGAAGGCATAATTTGATCAGAGCAAATAAATGGTTTAGTTTAATCACAACAACACACGCCACACACGTTTACCCCATATAACATAGAAACACGCAGTTGTATGTTCTCACAATACAATTAACATCAACATGAAACAAATGCGACCATGGTTATGAAAATCAAGATGACCAAACCAAGCGTCATTCCGTGTGACACTAATACTTATTTTCAACATCTCTTCCGAATCTCTTGACTTCTCTTCAACATAAATGCATATCCATAAAATCATGAATTAGCTCCACTCCCTTACACATTTAGGAATTTCTTGCCAACTCAACTTACATCCTTCCCGTGCCGATAAACGTCACATAGGGCTCGCTTGGTAGCTTGCCAAGATTTCCTGTTTTCGACGAGCTTTTCATCTTCATCAGGGGATGTTATTCCTACTAAACCTGCCTCTCTTAACAATGTCCTCTTTAGAGTTTTTCACGTGGTTGACCTCTTTTTCTTCGGCCTTTTGTATTCCACTTGATAGCTTGTTTTGGGGTTCTCTGGTTGTTTCTTCTCAGCTCATGACCGACATATGTCCATCTTATTTTTCTGATCACCCATGAGACAGGTTGTTGTTTGCTCATTTGTCTTATCTCTGCACTCTTCTTGAATTCTTTTCATTTTATACCGAGTTTTTATCCTGAGGCATTTGCTTTCAAAAGAGTCTTGTCTATTTCTTTAGTTGTTTCCATGCACAAGTGAGGGTGGGTATTATATTTGAATTGAATAATCTTAATTTGGGTTTTGTGCTTATAACTTTTGAATGCCATATGTTTTCACGATTCTTGAAGGTCAATGCTGCTTTTGCAATTCGAATTCTAACTTCCTTTCTAGTGCTACCATCCTGGTCTATGTAGCTGCCGAGATATGCAAAATGGGTTACTTCTTCATCAGCTGTTCCTTCTACGTATATTTTTCCTTTATGGTTAATGAGAAGTTTCATTATTTTTGTTTTTTCCTTGTTAATTTCAAATCCTATTTTACTAGTCATTGAAGACAGAGTATCTGTTTTTTTTTCTTGCACTGATTTCACATTGTCACTGACAAGAGTTATGTCATCTGCAAAATCAAGATCTTCTATTAGGGTCCCACATACCCAATCAATGCCGGTTTTACCTGTACAGCATCTTTTCATTATAAAGTCTATGGCAATTCCAAAAAGCAAGGGAGATAATATACATCCTTGTTTCACGCCTGTTTCAATCTGGAACCATTCACTCACTGCTTCTTCTCAACTACATATATCAAAATACGCAGTACACTGTCTGCGTTGTTATCGTCAAATAAAATGAGCAATGACAATTTTAAGTGCATATGAATCATACGAATATGAAGCATATCATAGCAGTATAATCATGGATGACTTGACACTGACCAACAATACACAAGTTCGCGCACACAAAACACCAAGGAAACAATTAGCAGTGTCCATGAGTCAGAATGGAAGCATTCATGTCAAACACGGTAGTGAAAATCTCAGCAATGAAAATTATGCATCACAAAATCCTAATCTTAATAGAAATCATTACACACTTAACATTGAACACATATCACGCTTTACAGTTACAATACTCTACATCCGACTTACGACAACTTACATATAGAAACTTACACAACATGGGACGACTTGGGCAACATTTAGGTTCATAACAGAATTTATTACATTTATTCCGCAACACAATATCAGAAAGTTCAATATACACATCTAGATATTCCAGGATCCCATGCTCGCCCATTTCTCTTGGCCGTATGCCTCCAAACGACTGGTCTAACTAGCTACACATTACACACCACGTGACCAATAATACAGGCAGCCACACAGAAAACCACGAGGTAAGTTGACCTTTGACCCTCCGACGGTCGAATATCGGAGAAGCAAGTTAGCCCACCTCACACCGTGGTAGCGGGTTCAAGTCCAACAGTGGGGATTTCTTTAGGTACTAACACACCAAAAGGGGTGCTAGTTGGCTAAGTCGATAGTACGCTGTTCTCTCGTGGCCAGACGGCTGCTCGTCCTACCGGAGTCCGTGTTCGAATCCCAGGTAATTCTCTTGTGATTTTTCTTTCTCTCACGTCTCACTAAAGTCTATGATTTTTTCGAGGTCTAATCCTACAAAATTTGTTCTCTTACTTTAACCCCTAGAAACGGGTACCAGAGAAATCTGGAAAGGTAAATGCGGCCAGGCACGATACAGACCACATCAAACTTTCATGTGCCGAACGTACTGGAAATTCGGGTCTAACATCATATCACCAGTATGGCTTAGTGGCATGGAAGCGGGAATTTTGCTTGTTTATTTTTTTTTTTTACCTTATAAAATAATATTGGCCACTTCAGAAAAATAATATAGGCTATTCCAGAAAAATAATATAGGCTATTCCAGAAAAATAATATAGGCTATTCCAGAAAAAAATATATAGGCTATTCCAGAAAAATAATATAGGCTATTCCAGAAAAATAATATAGGCTATTCCAGAAAAATAATATAGGCTATTCCAGAAAAATAATATAGGTTATTCCAGAAAAATGTGAGTCACTTTAGAAAAGTAACATATGCTACTTCATAAAGGAAATACTGGCGACTTCAGAAAAACAACATGCACCACTTCAGAAAAATAATATAAAATACTTCCAAAAAAAAAAAAATATATAAAATACTTCCAAAAAAAAAAATAATGTAATGAATGGAATGTTAGGGAGGCAAAGTTCTGCAAGGGACATGCAAATGACTGACCAAATGACTGACTGACTGAATAACTGACTGACTGAATGGAATGTACGGCATGGAGCACAATTTAAAAAAGACTTCCGTTCGGATGGGTCTTCTACAATAACCCGCATTAATATGATTCTGAGATTATTAATATGATTTATCGTTCCGTCTACAGCGCGGTGTGTAAAGTATTATGAGCTAATCTTGTCCAGAAAAAATTGATTGAGTTTGTCATTTTATCGGTATGTCCATAATTGTGGATGTCATTTTCTGGTGTACGGGTGACTGTAGATGTCACGTATTCCCGACACTTCCAATGCTACTATCTGCACTACATTCTCCCGTATATTTCTGTCTGAAAGCTACTCTTTTGGCCCGCCCGTCATAAGACAACTTTTTTGGACATATTTTCCCGCGGCAAAGCCAACCTGCCAGCTTCTTTAACCCCCAGGAAAGCCGCAATGTGTTCCGATGTGCCCTCCCCTGCTTGTCATGAATGCTTTCAGGACAATGTAGCGCAAAGAAAGTGAAGAAAGATCACATATAAAGTTGCGTCTGCATTGCCGGCGTGTCTATGATGCATTAACCTGTGACTCTGCCAGTAGTCGCGAAGACGTTGTAATGTGATGTTTCTAATATCGCGGGGGAGACGACCTGCAGAAGGCCGGTGTAGCTGGTTACCAGTAACATAATGTAATACATTACTCGGTTAGGTTGCTCGTATAAAAAAGTAGCTGAGGTGGGGACTCAATTGCGATGTAGAAGCTCTTCTGGCAGCTGATGCCGTGGATAAGAGCTTGGAATTCGAGCATGAAATCGGATAGAGAGTGTAATGTCGTTGCTCTTCTTCTTCTTTTTTTTTCGGTTAACTCCTTGGAGTGGACCTGAGGAGCACAAGTTTTCATCAAGCTCCGTTCTGAGAGCAGGCAGTCTAGCAGTTAGGAGCATAGCACGCTGCTTGCAAGCAGAATCTGCATTAAGCAAATTTAGGTACGCCCGATTTTGATGGTCTCATGGGTACAGAAGCAACACACTGCAGCCATTGTTCACAAAAACAAATGCGTGAAATGACAGGTAAAGACAAGGGAAAACATCTCTACGAGCTAGTACTGTAGGTTACTGTTGCCTTCCTTCAACCGACACGCAATCTTACATTCTTTCACCCTCTTGAAGGTTTTTAATGTTGTCGCCCTGTTTGATAACGGGTTTATTTCCCGTTTTTCCTGCATCTTGATGATGTTTTCACACTCGTCTAGAATATCTGCAGAAAAGGGATGTCTTTATTTGACTCCGCATCCTTCTAAACCCGATGAAAAATACAGAAGAGCTCCGCCATTCTTCAACATATCCAAGATCTCCGCGAACGCTGCGGGAGGATTTGAGCATGTTCATAAGGATTACTGCCCCTTTTGTCTTTCCCTTTGACCGCTGAAATTATTTGTTGGTCAGATTTATTGGCCCCTGACTGCCTGGAAGATCTCAAACAAAACCGGAGGTGGACGAGAGTTGACGAGAAACATCGTTGCTGAAATTATCCTCATACCTGCCATTCAACAAGTGTGGCTTGACAGCGGCCAGAAGGTGCGAATGCTGCGCTGCTGTTTGAAATATATATATAATTATTCGCAGGACTGGTTACAATCACTCATTTTCGATACTGGTATGGAGTTTCTCAATATTTAACATAACACATTAGACGACGGGGTGATATTTTAGACAAGTTTTAAGCCAGTCGAAATTAAATTCTGTGTATCTGAATACTATGTTCTTACGGTTTTAATCTGCGATTAGAAAAAACAAACTAAATAAAGCACAGTGAGCCAGTGGTTGGAGTATCTCAGATATCCAGTAAACGAAGGTGCATGAAACGTTGACAAGCTCATGAGTTTGCTTGAAGAAGATTTAAAATAGAATTATTTGCCATAAAATCCAGCTTTTATCTTTGGTTGCAGATTAATATCTTGTCTGAAAGGCGAACTGCTGAAACAGGGAAAGAATTGGTGAACTTCATCGAGAATGACCAGAGTGTGAACATGCTTTTAAATATTTATTTCTGATTACGAAGTTTTGGATGCTTGTAGAACACTGAAACTGAATATGAAAGGATCTTATCCAGTATGTGAACTTGTATATATTACTGTGTAATGTACTGTACAACCAAAGTATTATTATGGTTTGGTTTTTCAAATGGCACAGTTTGTGTAAAGTAACTTCAGTGTGTGGGAACGTATTTGAAATTATGGTTGTGTTGAATTATAAATAATCCTACATCCGCTGGAGAACAAAGACAAGTAACTTGTGGTGATAGCGTGTCCGAGCTGTGCCAAGAGAAGGAAGTATCATCTTTTCTGAAAAAGGGCCCTCTACCCACCGTAGAAGAGCTCAATCAGCGTTCAGGTTCCAGAGCTTATTTTGGCGGTCATGTCCCTCCATGCTGACAGTACCAGACACAGGGCAAACATTGACCACCAGCGTTTGAGATGATGTACATACGAGACATTCACGACGGCTCTCATGGGCCTCTGCCAGGGACCCACTCAGGTCATCATCCATCGCATCCAGGATTTTACTCGCCCCCGCCTGATCCACACCGATGCCCCGTGCCTTATGATCCTTATCCAGCAGTAAGTATCCAACACTCAATCGCTCTTTGTTTCTCTTTTGTTTGTTTGTTTATTTGTTTGTTTGTTTGTTAATCAGTGCCGGATGTTCACTAGGAGTAATCTATGTATATATCAAGCGTTTAATTCATACATTCAAGGCAATGGTTTTCAAAATTTTAAGGTCGCCACCACAAAGGACACCAGTGGTTACCAAAGTAGACTGTACCCCTTATTTGGGGGACAGCATGAAGATGCGGGACGGCCGGGGGGTGGGTGGGTGAGTGGGTGAGGAAGATGCAAGGGCGGTGAAGAAGAATAGAGCAGCAGAAAGTATCAATGAATGAAAAGCGTTTCCTGGTGGTATGACTGTAGCTTGCGAGGCACTGAACACTGCCGCTCTAAACGTTTGAGAATCACTGCTCTGCGCCTTCCAACCGCTAGGTATTAAGTTAAAACCTTCTGAATATTCCTCTTTTCTTTTAGAATGTATGGGTTTGCACTATCTGTGGTGTTAAAGAAATAGAAACAATAAGAAGAGAAACTGCTACACATTACTGACCACAGGCTGGACGCCAGCTACTGCTGAATCGGTGATCTGTGTTCGGTGGCTTTTTACTTCCTGAACTTAGGAAGTGAAATTCAGAACTATACTCGGTTTGTGTGTGACGTTAGTCAACTGTATCCTCTGAACATAGTGCTACGAAACATCTCGTTATTCCCACTCTCTGAGTACAGTGCTACGAAACAAGTTTTTGTTCGTATCATATGAATACAATGCTAAGAAATATCTCTTCAGTTCCCTCCTCTAAGTACAGTGCTACTAAACATCTCTTTATTCCCACTCAAAGGGCAGAATGTCAGACGGGCCTGCATGCCCAATTCTTAACCCTTTTGAAATAAAGATCAATCAATCAATCAATCACTCTCTGAGTACAGTGCTAGTAAACATCTCTTTATTCTCAACTTATGAGTACAGTGTTAATAAACATTTCTTTATTCTCATACTCTGAGTACAGTGCTACTAAACATCTCTTTATTCTCACACTCTGAGTACAGTGCTAGTAAACATTTCTTTATTATCAACCTATGAGTACAGTGCTACTAAACATGTTTATTCTCATACTCTGAGTACAGTGCTAGTAAACATCTCTTTATTCTCAGACTCTTGATTACAGTGCTAGTAAACATCTGTTTATTCTCATACTCTGAGTACAGTGCTACTAAACATCTCTTTATTACCACTCTCTGAGTACAGTGCTACTAAACATCTCTTTATTCTCACTCTCTGAGTACAGTGCTACTAAACATCTCTTTATTCCAAACCTCTGAGTACAGTGCTTCTAAACATATCCTTTTTCAAAACCTCTAAGAGCAGTGCTACTAAACATCTCTTTGATCTCTGTTAATTCCATGATCAGAAACGTGTATTTTCTTCCGAGAAATTAAAGCCCGGTCTTTGCCACCATAGGAAAGATCCACTGTCTTCTTTATCCAATGAAGATATTCGTGGGCAGCGAAAGAGATGAAAGCAGAAAAAAACAGGGTAAAACAGACTGAATCAACAGCATCGGTACAATTGGTCAGTTCTTTGTTCTATTAATGTCTCAAATTTCCCATCGCCTGTAATCAGATGCGCCAGATGCATACACTTTGTCGCATATTCTAGCATTTTTCCACTTATAATCTATGTACAACTGGTTTTTTGCTCTTCCTTGGTGATTGTCATAACTTTTGTTTTTGTAATATTTATTTCCAGTCCATATTCTTGGCTTTTGGTGTAGTATTTGTGTCATGCGATTTTGTAAATCCTCTAGATGTTATGCGATCAGCACTGTGCCATCTACATTATCTGAGGTTGTCAACTGTTGTTCCATTACTGATTAACCCAACATTGTCTGTTAGTGCAGTTATGGAATAAAGATAACATCCCTGGCATAGATCACTACCCAGGAACAGAGAAGGTATGCAGCTCTGTAGCTCTGTGCTCTTAGAGAGAGCTCAACAGAAAGCTCTGTAGCTCTGTGCTCTTAGAGAGAACTCAACAGAAAGCTCTGTAGCTCCGTGCTCTTAGAGAGAACTCAACAGAAAGTTCTATAGTTCCCTGCTCTCAGAGAGAACTTAACAGAAAGCTCTAAAGCTCCACACACCAATGGTGCGCAACCTGTGGTCCAAGAAGCATATCAGTTCGACTTCGGCTGAGTTATCGATTTAACTATGTTAACTCTTTCACTACTGAATTAATTTCCATGGTCTGGCAGAATAAATTTTGTCAGAAATTTTGGCACAAAGAAACTTGAATGAATATACTCTATATTTTAAAAATATAGATTGGGTTAGAAATATGCTACTGTTTATTTTATTTACATCTTGCTTCTAAATATCGCTCTCTGAGCATTGGTTCGCATAGACGTGCAAGCTCTACCAACACTGTCAGTGTTGTTTTTTTTTTTTGGGAGTCACAAAGTTAAATGCCATTTATTTAATAAAATAATTAAGGATTTATTGCATATAAAATAGTGATCCGCAGTTTATGTGTTGTTGAAATATAGGGATTCTTGGGTGAACCACTGCCGTACGCATTCAAATCTAGTACTGTAACTAGAAAGTTAAATTTGGAACTCAAGTTTATTATGTCGATGATCTCTACTGGACATAAGTTTATTATACCGATGATCTCTACTGGACATAAGTTTATTATACCGATGATCTCTACTGGGCATAAGTTTATTATACCGATGATCTCTACTGGGCATAAGTTTATTATACCGATGATCTCTACTGGGCATAAGTTTATTATACCGATGATCTCTACTGGGCATAAGTTTATTATACCGATGATCTCTACTGGGCATAAGTTTATTATACCGATGATCTCTACTGGACATAAGTTTATTATACCGATGATCTCTACTGGGCATAAGTTTATTATACCGATGATCTCTACTGGGCATAAGTTTATTATACCAATGATCTCTACTGGGCATAAGTTTATTATACCAATGATCTCTACTGGGCATAAGTTTATTATACCAATGATCTCTACTGGGCATAAGTTTATTATACCGATGATCTCTACTGGACATAAGTTTATTATACCGATGATCTCTACTGGACATAAGTTTATTATACCGATGATCTCTACTGGACATAAGTTTATTATACCAATGATCTCTACTGGGCATAAGTTTATTATACCGATGATCTCTACTGGGCATAAGTTTATTATACCGATAGGAGGAAGACAGAGTCGAGACTGTATAAAGGAGTGTACTGCTAGTGATACGCGACAGTTAGAAATCAGACATTGTGTGACAAAATAAACCTCATATACCAGAGAGAAGAAAAGAAAAAAAAAAAACCCAGTCCGAAATTTTAAAAAAAAAAAGAAAAATTTTGAGTATAATGAGGCAAGGAAAAAAAATCAGTAGAAAGTTGTGATAGCTGTCGGAAAGTAAAGTGACGGCATTTTAGAAGACATAATACTACCGAACACCTTGGACAGACATAATAATGAACAATAAGGACAGGATATAATTAATTAATATTATAAATGTTATCGCTTGACAAGCTGATCGATCGATCGATCGATTAATTGACTGACTAACTGATTGATTGATTGATGTGCCATGCCGACATTTTTGGCGACCACGTTTTTCCCATCCTTTGCATTCCCTGGAGTTCCCAATCACTTTGATTATTTAACACTTCCCTTTCCTGTCACTATTCACCTCGTCAGCCAATTTAGATAATTTTCCTTTGGCGTCTATCTTCTTCTTTTCTCTCTTAGTTTTCTAGTAATTAATTCTACTGTTTCTTTTCATAATATGACAAATAACTGTGATTGTATTTTCTTTACAGCTTTATGTTTCCTTGGGGGAGGGAGGAGGAAGAGGAGAAAGAAAAAACGCATTACAAAGGAGAGGGTTCATCCATCCATTCATCCATCCATCCATCCATCCATTCCTTGGTCAGCGGTCGACTAAGCAATATCAACTCCTTTTTGTGGCATCCTGCAGGACAGCAACGACTTCTACCCATCTCTCACGGTTTCCCGCCATGAGTTGTGGTCTTTGATTGCTGTTTCTCTCACTCTCTCTCTCTCTCTCTCTCTTTCTCTCTCTGAACCTTAAGTGCCCAAGGCACATAGGGCTTCTGCAAGGGTTTTCCACAAGCCCCTGTCCTTTGCCTTTTTTTCCTCTCTTGCCCAGGTACCCCACTGTAGCTCAACATCCTCTCTGTTGTTCTTCTCCATGTCTCCTTTGGTCTGCCCTTACTTCTGTTCCCCTGTGGTGTCCATCTTAGTGCTGCTTTTGGTAGTGAGTCGTCAGTCATCCGGGGCACATGTTCCAACCATCGCCAGCGTCTTTCCTCGGTAATTGATTGCCGTTTCTGTCACGCACTAAATCTTTTACATGACACTTCGCCCTGCACGTAAGCCCCTTAGACGCCTTTTACGACCTGCATGGCGGGTAATACTGAGGTTATTCTTTACCCTACTCCCCTCCCCTCTCTCTCTCCCCCCTCCTCCCACCAGGTCCTGGCCTAGCAGCCAGACGAGAGAAGGGAGCGATTAAAAAATCATTTTGGTTAGGGTCAAAGAACTCATTTCGTAGAAGGGAGAAGAGGTAAAGAAGAATGGAGATTAATGGCTTCATCTGTGCCTGACTCCTCACCCCCACACCCACCCCCACACCATACAGACCTCACTGACTCCTTCACATCTGCGACAAAACATAGGACTGGACCTTTAACCCTTTACACCTGCAGCTTCCTGTTAGTTTTCCAGGCGGACAGATTTGACTTATCAAGGGAGGGTTAATTAAAGCTTAACATGAATTACGGGTAAAATTCTTAAGAAGGCATTTTCATTAGGGTGGCTCGGCCGCACTTGTGTAGTGAATTATTGCATTTGCACAGTTCTACAAAGTTTATACATGAGGGGATTATATTTTGTGTCCGTAATTACTGACAGAACTACAAAAAATAAGATTTTAAAGCGCATGCATCTTTTCCATCGTAACATATGCCCGTGAGACCTGGGCACTTAATAAAACAGCTAAGAAACACATAAATGTTTTTGAATGTAAATGCTACAGAAGAGTTCTTCAACTATCATGAACACAAAAAAGAACAAATATATCCATACTACAAGAACTTAATATTGAAGAAGACTGGATAGTAAAGAGAATTAAACAGAGAAAACTTAAATATTTTGGACACATTAAAAGTCATGATAATCTAGAGAAAACCATCTTGGAAGAGTACATAATGGGGCAAAGAAAGAGAGGAAGACCAAGGCGAAGATGGCTGCAAGACATCGTTGATTATCTGCAAATGGATGCATTAGCAGCAGGCCATTTTGCTTACAACCGAGAGGCCTACAGGAGTGCTGTTAGGGAGGCAAAGTTCCGCAAGGGACATGTAAATAAATGAATGAAATGAATTACTGGTTAGTTTTCCTTCACTTTCGTCTAGCAGTAAGAATAAATGGCGAAACTTGGTTTGGCATAAAAAAGGGGTTCGTCAGGGATGCATACTGTCTTATTATTCATTTAAAGTGTATACTGAAAATATAATGGGGAATGATAGAGAAGATATAGACAAAGAATATTACGATGCCATAAAAATTGGAGGATATGAAATACCAGAGATTAGATATGCTGATGACACAAAAAGGAATGGAAAAACTAATTATGTCAGTACGTAAGAATAGTGAACAGCAAAACCTTTATCTTCATGCGAAAAAAAAACCAACAAAAAACTAAATTTGTGACAACTGATAAAACGAATAAGGACATAAAATATATATCAATGAGAAAAAATTAGAAGAGGTGAAGAGTTTTGAATATCTTGCATTATTACAACTAATACTGGATATACAATGGGGGAAATTAAAAGGACATCTATTGCTCTTCAGAAAGTAAAACAACTAAAGAATCTGTGGAGAAGAACAGACGGAACTACAAAAATAAGATTTTTAAGGGCATGTATCTTTCCCATCGCAACATATGCATGTGAGACCTGGGCACTTAATAAAACAGCTGAGAAACACATAAATGCCTTTGAATGTAAATGCTACAGAAAGTCCTTCAAATATCATGGATACAAAGAAAGAACAAATCCATTTGGAATTTAAAGAGCATTATTTTCCTGGCTTTCATTTGCTTTCGTGGTTGGTCCAAACATTGCCTGGCAAAACTGGACACAGCAGCACTAAACCACACTCTTAGCGATAAAATTCTAAGTCTCCTTTCACTTGCCGACTCAAGTCTTCTAGTTTGAATCTCGTTTCCCCGTCTAATGATGCACAGCTCACGTGACCCCCTCATCGGCGTAGTATCTCTAGCATTTTTTTTTCTCTGAGAGAAAGAATACGTACGTACCGGACGTCATTACTTACTACTTTCGGTCAACATTTTGACCTTAAGTATGGTCTTTGAAGTAAAGTCATGGGTTACTGGAACCGAAATAGGGGGTGGGGTGGGGGGTTCCACAGATCATTCATCATCATCATCATCATCATCGCCTTTCACTCCCTAGAGAGCACAGGCCACTGATAAAGACTCTCCAGTCATCCTTGTTCTTGGAATTATTCTCTGCTTCCTTCCATGGTCATCCCTTGTCTTTGAGCACTGACATAATTTCCCTTCTCCAAGTAAACCTAGGTCTTCCTCGTTTTCTATTTCCTTGAGGATTCCATGTCAGTGCTTGTTTTATTATGCTGTTTCCGGGTTTTCTCAGAGTGTGGCTATTCCGCCTCCATTACCTAGACGTGATTTGTAGGTTCACAGGTTCTTGTCCTGCCCTTTCCCAGACCTCCTCGTTCCTGATCTTGTTCTGCCATTGAATACTTAAAATCCTCCTCAAGCAGTAGTTAATAGCCAATAACAGACCATTAATAATGGGTATTTCTTAATTGTTCTAATCTGCAAATGATTCTCCTCACGAAGCTTGGCAGTACGTACAAAAATATGTACAGTATTTGTTCCAAAAAGCCAACATAACAAGTTCCTAGTTAAATCTTCACAAAGAAAAAAGAAACACCAAAGTAATGTTACTAAAATTAGACCAAGAGACGTGGTAAACGTTTCACGCGAAACTATTTCTACGTCATCACCGCTTGCGGACAAGAATAGCCGAGAATTCGTAAACGGAGAATCAAAAATCTAGGATGTGTGTGAACGTCATATTTTGTTGACGGATAATGTAAAACCGGATAATGAGGAGTAAAAGATATCGTCAGGCAATAATTCGTGACGAGCTTTCACTAAATTAGCCTTATGCCGGAAAACTCAGTTCTCGAGGAGGGAGAGAAACATTTCAGAAACTGGAATTCTGAGATTCCGGGGCTTCTTTTTAAACTTAGTTTTTCTGATATATAATATTTGTCATATCAGAATATTATATATAGCAGAACTTTAAAAACCTTGATATACATGTTAAAATTCGCTGAAAGCTGAAATGCACTTGTTAGGACAACATGACATATGAAATTAAACCTGGCTTTAAAGAAGGTTGGAGGGGGGGGGACTATCAAGACACGTGATGGTTCTTCGAAAGATCTTTTTTTTTTTTTTTTTGTCATTTCAATATAATCTTATCTTAGAAACTGCTGACAGAAGTATCATTTGTTGAAGACGTTCCGCATAAGTGTAATTTTTTTGTTTTGTTTGAAGAGTGGCATCTTTCCGTTAAGAGGCCCGAGCTTGTAGTTAAAAAGCAAACAGTGAACTTAGCCTCCACACTTGTTCGAAGATGGAGCAAAGTCGTACGGTGTGCAGGCGTAATGTAGATCCACACTTGTTCGAAGATGGAGCAAAGTCGTACGGTGTGCAGACGTAATGTAGACTGCTTGCAGGCGCGAATTCTTTCCCACGTCTGCGGAACAGCTGTTGGAGCGTTCTGCTACAGACGGTTACGTATTGACGGAATGCGAATGGCCTGGATACAGGGAAGGTATTATTATTATTATTACCCAGAAAGATAATTTCTTAAATTTCCCCTTTACATAGCCTATCTCGTGTTTCTTGGTAGCTGGGGAGACGTTTTTTTTTATATTGTTATTCTGGGATTATATTTTGCTGTCAGCTCATATTAGACCATCGCTTGTTGGCAGAGTTTTAACAGGTTTTGCACACAGCTGAGCATAGCCAAAGCGTTACTTGAAACCAAGTACCTGAATTATAACACCTAGTTTTTTTGGTGTTGAGAATAGGTTTACAAGCAGAGAGAGAAAAAACAAAAACAAAGAACAAAAGGGCCATCTAATCAGTTTAAGCGCGTTAAATTCCATTTACTATTATACTAGCAGTGAAAATCGTTAAGAAATTCGTACAAGTATCCTGAATACCCAATTTGAAGTATTCCGCTAACCATATATTCATAGACCACAGAGCACGGGTGTGGGCCCGAGAGAGAAGCATGGAGGAGAAACTCTGGGAGTTCCTACGAAGACAGCCTAAAGGCAACCTGTTTATAGAAAGCCGAGAATACGAAACTGAATGCAGAAGCTGTATTCGGTTAAATATGATTATCTGATTTTCAGGGTTGTCTGTGGTCCTCCCGACTTGCTTCTCTCTGAAAAACAAATCCTCAGCAAATGCCTTCTTCTTCTTCTTCTTCTTTTTCTTCTTCTTCTTCTTCGTTCGATTCTACCACCAAGACCGCCCTGTGATCCTACTGAATTTACTCCTGTGGTCCTCGATAGGTCTCGTGGTCCCCAGTGTGGTCTCCGAAAGGACCACACGAGACGTGATCAGGATACGCATACATCCCCACCGGGTGAGAGGTGGTTACCTATCTAGACTGCCCTGGTCCAGTGTCTCCGATTTCAGCATTTTGTGGTCGTGGCCGTTACCCTTCCTAGTTGTGACCAGAACGGAGCTTTTGTCCAGGAGAACGAATCCTCGCCTCTAGTGACTTCCACCCTTGGGTTGGGCCAGTTTAGGCATATTATCTCAGTATGGGCGTGTTTAGGACTTGAACGACCTCTAAAGAGGAGGTACCGTGACATGAGTAGCCATCACGTTTCACCCTTGGTTTAAGCCGGTTTAGTCATACTTCACCAGTATGGGTGTATATCGGACGTGGCCGGCCTCTAGAGCAGAGGCGCCGTGGTATGAGTAGCTCTCGCCGCGAGACCACTGGACACACTTATTAAGCTTCACTTTTCACATCGGCGCCCCTCGCCGCACGGCAACCCTAATTTCTTTTTCGCATTTTCTTCATTGGCCGGGAGGAGTTTCAATCCACGAGCGGCATCCGAAGAATCTCACCAGCAGTGTCTTAATCTCTGGGTTAAGCTAGTTCAGGCATTTCGCCCGATATAAATGCACATAGGACGTGGCCGACCTCCAGACCAGAGGTGCCGTGATTTGACTACTGTTTACTTCGCTTACTCCTTTCTTTCACCTTTTCCACAGTGGTGCCGCTCGGCAACCCCATTCGCACCTTTCTTCACTGGCCGGGAGGAGCCCCACTCCACGCACGGCAGCTGAAGAATCTCGCCAGCAGCGGTAGATGAGCTACCAAACATGACTCTCATCTACCCGAAGCGTCTGGTTTTCAGGCGCCAGATATTCGCCTTCGCCCCTTCCCTTGTCAGTTTGAACAGTTCTGTCACGAGAAGGCCAGGAGCTGGACTTAACTGTCAGAGGGTATTTGAGACGCACGCCATTGGAGTGGAGAGAGCAAATGCCTTAAATTTATTCCTATCCGCCCTCATTGTGATCGCTATTGTTTCACTCCGCGATATCAAACAATTCAACCGTCGATTACGTCTCAAATATTACTTTGCTAACAAAGAATCTAACCAACTCGCACAAGACCCAGATGACCCATTTGTCCATTACTACCATCATAAATTTAGCTGGACACCTTCCTCCATGGCTTCCCAAGCTTTAGATCTATATACTGATACGACTTGACGTGAAATCCAAAACATTTCGACCACCCAAAATTCGATATTTCAAACTAACCAAGGCAGAATCCAGGGCACTGTCTAAACTCCAACGTCGATAAGACATAGTGATAAAACCAGCAGTTTAAACATCGAATCTAGTAGTTTGGGGAAAAAAATGTATATAATGAGGAAGAAATGTCCCAACTCAGCAACACAAAATTCTATGCCCCACGTAAAAATGATGCTACCCGCTCAAACAACGACATAGTGCAAGCAACCATAAAAGACTTGATTATCGGAGGTGGCCTCACATACCAAGCTGTTTCTCTTCACATCAAGGACAGCTGCTTAGCCAAACCCACCTTCTATCTTCTTCCCAAACTCCATAAGCCCGATCATCCTGGACACCCCATTGTATCAGCGTGTTCATGCCCCACTGAGTACATTTCTGACTTTTTTGGACAGCATGTTCCAGCCGCTAGTACATAAACTACCCTCTTATTTGAAAGATACCAACCACGCCTTAGCAACTTTCGGTGCGATCAAACTCTTTAGAACCACACCTATTACAACTTTCTCCTTGATGTCTGCTCCCTTTACATCTCTACTCCCCATGAGGAGAGACTCTTAGCACTCCGCTATTTTCTTGATAAAGGCCCTCACCCCACCACTAACACTGACACCAAAATATGACTTGCAGAGCTGGTACTCAACATACATTCCTTTGAATGCAAAGGCAATACTTTGAACAAATCATTGGTGTCGCGTTGAAAATCAAAATGGGTCTCAGTTATGCATGCTTGTTTATGGGTTTCCTGGAAGTCAAATTATGAGAAACCTGCACTGGCAGACTCCAAGAATTCTATAAAAGGTACATCGGTGATGGCATTGGAGTCATCAGAACGCCAAAGGAGGGGCTAGAAAGTTTTATCGAATTCGCCAACTCACTTAATGAAAAGATCAAATTCACCTATGAAATTTCTGACAAGTCTATCAACTTTTTATACATCAAAATATCAATTGGTACGGACAGTTTTGTCACCTGTGCATTTAGAAGCCCACTAATAGCCACATGTATTTACTTTAAACCTCCTCCTATCCTGAAACTTGTAAGTATTCCATCCCATACTCGCAACTCCTCCGTCTTCGCCGCCTATGTAGGATAACTCGGACCTTATGGATCAATCCAACAAATTATTAGAATTTTTTCGTCATCGCCACTGTCCAGAAAGTGCCCTTCGAAAAGCATTTAACTGTATCCAACTAGTGAGCCTCGAAGAGGCATTCAGGAAAAAAAAAACAACCTGTAACCTCATCCAACTGAGTCAGATTAGTATTTCCATTGCACCCGCATGGTCAAATGGTTAAGAAAATTCTTTATCGCCATCAGCCACTAATCCACCTCGATCCTTATACTCGAGACATCTTCTCTGATCTACCCCTATTAGCATAGAAACGGGAACTAAATCTTAAGGACATCCTCGTCCACAGCTACCTGAAGCAGAATCTTGCATATATTGACACCAGAAAATGTAACCGCCCTCGCTGTGTTGCCTGTCCTGAAGTCTATGAAACAAAAACGATCACCTTTCCCAAAACTATCCCCACTCTCCGCGAGGAGAGTCCCGTAATGTGATATATGCCATCGTATGCAAAAGATGCAGGAAAACTTATATTGGTGAAACTATTCTCAGATTAGGTGACCGCATGCAGAAACATCTATATGATATCACCTAACATGCTTCGAAACCAGCCCCTAATCTTTTCAATGGTCCCAATAGAGGAAAATCTGAATTTCTGCTAACAGCCATCAAACAATGCCACGTCGATGACAGAAGCCGCCTAGTGCTTGAGAACCGCTACATTCAGGAATATGGGACGCTGGAACCACATGGTTTGAACTCGCAATTCAGTTACACCTAACGTTCCCCTCTCCCACAAGTATGTTCCCTCTGCACCAAATTCCACTCCTTTCTCACTTGCTACATATATTTCAAAACCTTTTCACAGCATCAGATTACAACCCTTCTACCCCAACTGCAATCACCTATTCCACCTTCTCCTTCTAAATTACTCTCCCACCTATCACACATTACAAGTCTCCTTTTAAGCATTCTCAAAACTCCACCCTGTGCGTTTCTGGACACAGCCTCTTACAAGCCACAGCTAAGTGCACCATTTAATTTATTTATATTTATTCAATTTTTCCCGTTTCTATTTATTTTTTTTTTTACATAGCATTCATGTGAATTCATACTTTATCTTCTTTCTCTATTTCTTCGTCCCGTGTGTGTGTGTGTGTTTTTTTTTTGTTTGTATGATTAAGGTTCATACCGAAACATCACAACTGTGTGCTCGTTACTTAATAAAGCTGTTCCTACTTTTTTATAACCCTAGTTATCACAGCTTTACTGCAGAGGCTTCGCGGATAGTTATACCTTGTATACTTAGTTGTGCATACTTATGCACTAATTATTCGTGTGTTAATAGGTTAATGACACGATTCTGCTCAATCGTTTTGCAGAACAGCGTCTCCCGCGACTGATTCTATTGATACTGGATGGAGACATGACTGACAAAGGTCACAGGAAGCACTATTTGTGGTGCAGAATGCAATCTCCTTACCCCTGTATTAACTGTCTTAAATTTTAGGAGTTATTTCCTTCTAAAAGTGATGCATCTTTCACCGTATTTACTCTTCATAATGCTCTGCCTTTCCCCAGTTTGTCTTAGTCAATAAGGTTAACGAACAATTGTAACATGGTCCTGTCCAAATATCCTTTAACTTTTTTCTGAATAAACATATACAGCACGTTAAATTTCCCACAGTTTGGAGAAAAGAACATATGTTACACTTTGAAGTTTCTAAAGTTAGGAGAACAGAACAAAAACTACACGTTGAACTTCCTAAAGTTGGGAGAACAGAACATATACTGCACGTTGAATTTCGTAAAGTTGGGAGGACAAAACATATACTACACGTTGAACTTCCTAGACCAGCGATTTTCAGCTCCCCCCCCCCACAATATATCAGACTTTAACACCCACCCCCACCCCCACAAGATTGCCTGACTCAGAAAATGCATTCCATTTAATATGCTTATGATATTCCAGTAGTCTGAGTCTATCAGAAAGTGCATTCCATATAATATGCATATAATATTGCAACAATCCATCAGAAAGTGCATTCCATACAATATGTGTATAATAGACTGAGTCTATCAGTTTGTGGTCCCATCTTAGTCCCTTGCCCCCTGAAACTCTATAAAATTCCTCACTGTTCGATAACCCCCGTCTTGGACTGTGATATCCCACCATGCCCCACATGATTAGAATGACTGGGGCCGAGAAAAAAACTTTCTGAGCTACTGCCTCAGTCCTAGAGAAAACTGAATTATGCGAACAGAGAAGTGAAACTCTCATGAAGATCAGCCCCCCCCCCCCCCCTAGGTTCATCACACACCTCAGCTGTCAGAACTTCTTTGACGAAACTCTGTTGCTGCAACAGGTTCCAACGACTATCACTTTCATTATAAAATTTTGGCTCAGCCTTCCACGGAATTTTTTCCTTGAAAGCATTGAACAGGCACCCGGTAACAGCGGTAAATGCGGCAGTTACTGCAGTCATTCTGTACTGAAAACCTGTCCTGCCACCTGTTGTTGCTTGTACGGGGGTAGACAGGTAAACACGAGAACTGAATTCCCTACCTGAGACGCCAGTGATTTAATGCATTCCCGGCCGAGACGCGGGGCGGAACAGGTCTGTCATTCACTGGGTAATTGTTTTATAATAAATAAACACATGTGGTCAGGGGAGATCTGAGCTGATGTCCATGGATTCTGAAGTTTTTAAAAATATCTGTTGTGTAAAAGCCTACATTCAGAACATTTAGTTAACACGTAGCTAACTTTGTTGTGTGTGGATAGGAAACGTCATTGTAGAGAGAAAAACAAAAGCATAATTTCTCACGGAAGAATGTTGCGAATCCCCTGGACAGCAAAAATAACTAATGAAGAATGTATGAGAAAAGCTGGAGAGACAAAAAAATCTTGTCAAAAAAAAATAAGAGAGAGACAATGTACTTTCATAGGACATGCAATGAGAAGAGGGGGCATTGAAAACATTATAACAAGAAAAATAGAAGGAAGAAGATCAAGAGGAAGACCAAGAGAAATGATACTGGACAGTCTGACAAGATGGTGTGAGAGGAGATCACCAACTGAGCTGATGGCCTGCATGAAGGATCGGGTACTCTGGAGAAGCATAATAGCCAACGCCAGTCGGCACGGCACCTGATGATGATGATGAATTTCTCACATCATCAGAGAAGTAAAAGTAACCCAATTTCTCTTTCCCCACCCCTGCCCCCTTCCCCCACAGGCAAGCGTGGGTTTCGGGTCTTTAAACTTCTGAGGGTTGGAGGGGAAGGGGGTGGGCCCTTATGGGTCATGACTCCCGGAGGTCTGTGAGTTGTTGGTGTATAACCATTACATGAGGATGAAGACACTATTCGGATGTTCACGTCTGTAATTTTACACATTTCCTTAGTCTTAACTTCAACGAGGCAAAGTTGGGGGGGGGGGGGGGGGGGGGTTGCGTGAATTGTGCGTGAACATGACGGATCTTCTGTGTTATTTTTGTTCGGCTTCTCCACATATGTATGTGTGTCTGAGTATGTGTGCGAAAGTGTGATGCGTATGTGAAATGTATATGTGTGTGTCTGAGAGAGAGAGAGAGAGTGCTCCAGTTTTTATGCTATTGTTGAAACTGGATAACTGTAACAGTGCCGCTGTGGTGTAGTCGTTAGTGCACTCGTCTGGCAATCAGAAGGCCTCTGGTTCAGTTACAAACTCGGATTGGTTGGGGGGGGGGGGGAAGGACTGGCAGTGGGGGTCAACCCGGCTTCCAAAATATAGGTACCTGGGGTTTCCCAGCGAGGACAGGAGTTTTAGCATCCCTACTTCAACTGCTGCAGTGATCTAGAAATGTGAAAGCACTAACATTTCACATCCTTACGGCATGTAACTGCCACGGGACGTAGATTTATTATTATTATTATTCGATTGCTGGTTCAAACATTATTTCTCCTTCACGTATTCTTTTCTGTTGCTGTTATCATCAATAACAGCATTTGAAATGAAATGTTACATAAGGGCCCTAGAATGTCACGGATGGAACGAAAATCAAATAAATAAAGAGATACTATTTGGATTAGGTGTCGCAGGAAACTGGCTCGTTAACACCATAAAAATTAGAAAGCTGAGATACTTCTGTCACATCAAGAGACGCAACAGCTTGGGGAGGTTGATAGCAGAAGGCATAGTGCCCGGCAGAAGAGAAAAGGGAAGACCTTGCCGCAGGTGGACTCAGGACATCACGGAAAGCCTAAATATGTCATTGCGAGACGCTGGTCAACTTGTGCAAGATCGTATAGCATTCAGGGAGGCTGTGAGAGGGACAAGGTTCTGGAAAGGACACGCCACGTGAATGAATGAATGAATGAATGTTGTTATCATTGTTGTTATATACTTGTATGTACATCAAATGACTCTTTACTTCCTTGCTGCAGTTCTCCCTTACGCTAGTCGGCTGCAAAACTATTAAACCTTCTAGACCAGTGGTTCTCAAATGGTGGTCCGTGGACCCCGAGGGCCCCTCGGAACCTTTTGTGGGGGTCCGGGACAAAAACTCAAAGTCATTTGTTTTATTTTCACTGTGAAATGTTTAACACCCCCCCCCCCTCCTGCCACGGTGGGACCGACTGTTCGGAATGAAAAGAGGCGTGATTTCTCTCACTGCATTTACGTTGGTTAGCTGTCACACATTTCATATTCTGTTCATTTGTCAGAACAAGCAGGAATGTTAATTGCTGCCTATATTTTTTTTAACTACATTATTGTCATTTTTGAAAAATCACCAAGTTTGTACCGTGCTTTTAGTGTAGTGTAGCGTGTGCTCATTAAAGGTTACCCACATTTTCTTTAAAAAATTTTTTCTAAAAATTGTTTTGCATTTCAATGACGCAGCTATCATACAGATGAGAAACTTTTCCCAAGTATAGAGTTCCTTAGCCTGGACACTGAAACGGCAGGGAGGTCCGCGGAGTTTTGTTAAGTGAGAACCACTGCTCTAAACAATTATCTCTGAACTCCATTCTCCTATATGAACTAACCACTAGTTCTGAGCAAGGTCCCACTAACCGTACGTAACCCAGCCTGGGTGATCCCAGCATGAGTGACCAAAGTCAACCGACTTCGGGTGCCTAGCTGATCCGACGTGATCAGGTAGCCTTAGATAAAACAACACCGGAGGGCCTTCTAAACTGTGCGCCTTGCCAGTTCCTGTGAATGTTACGTAATAACGTTTAGCTGTTTTCGGCTGCAACAAACGGATACCAATATCCAAATCTTGGGTTAGGTTCTTTGGTGGTCTTCTATGGCTACTGGTCATGCTTTCTTCAGCATGGCTGGTTTCTTCCTCGAAACCTATGCTAGAGTTTCTGGTGTTGAAGTTTGGAACCCTGTTTAAGCAGCTATTTCGCAGCTATGTAGAATCACACTTTCATGTAGAATCACACTTTCATGTAGAATCACACTCTCATGTGTCTATGATGGTGGACATACGGACCTAACACCGCGTCCTCAATGTGCTTTAAGGGTATGGAAATTGAGATTTTACTTTACCTTTACCTTCATTAGCCATTTCTGCATTGATGTTTAGCTGCAACCGGTCCTGAAACTCTTCTTCTCTCGCTTTTAATATTATATTTCTAAAAGTTTCTTTCTGTCTATCTGTTGGATGTTTTTTCTCACATTTGCATCACTGTCATCCTTTTGCTCGTTTGTCCTCGGGCTTTTCTAACTATATGCTGAGGGAACAACCATACTGTGCTGGGAACTGTGTCTGTGAGAACTTGCAACGTTCTGCAAACATTGCGCTGGCTGCAAGTTACAAAATGATGTGTTAGTTTATCATGGATCAAAAACACAAGATTATGCTCCATTTTTATTTGCAGTACGCGAGCAGATCTGCATATGATGCGAAAACAGATGTCTTGTCATTAGCGTCTTCATAAACAAAGAGTATTCGAGCGTGGGAGAAAGTATATTTTACCTTATGTATAGTTTTTTTTTTCCTCCCTCAGCTTTTTTTACGTTTAGATCAGTGGGTGTTTCAAACTATGTGAGGCTCTATCCCTTTATATCTTCTTGCGGTGGATGAAGTTTGGGATTTCTTATTATAAGACATATATATATATATATATATATATATATAGTCTGGTCTTTGTATACAGTCTTATACACAAGGAACGTATTAGAGTGCTATATTGAACCTATTTTGTTAAACTGCTGTGAATCATGGGTTATTGGCAGACAAACGAGTGAATCATTGGAGGCAACAGAGATGTGGTTCTTGTGAAGAATGATGAGGATCCCAAGGACAGCCGAGGTAACTAATGAGCAGTGTTTGGGACAAGCTAAGGTAAAACAGTATAATAAATAAAAAGAAAAAAAAAACAAGATACGGAAAAAGCAATCATCATTCCTAGGGCACGTGATGAGAAGAAAGAAGATAGAAAATATCATAACAGTGGGAAAAACTGAAGACAGGAGAGGCAGAGGTCGACCGAGGGAACAGACGTTAGAAGGCCTGACATATGACATGGAAAGATATCAGCAACAGTTACTCAGAAGTGTCAGGGATCGAGATTTGTGGATGAGTATGACCTCCCGCCCCCCCCCCCCGCCCCCCGGCATGATGATGATGATGATATAATCTTAACAGTAGCAAAGTTGGGAATACTAGAGTGATGGCACTGCCATTGTAGTCGAACTAGACCACAAGGTAAGACGATAGACAAGGTGCTATCCCATCTCATAGTGGTCGGTGAACTAGAGACAGACAAGGTGCTATCCCATCTCATAGTGGTCGGTGAACTAGAGATAGACAAGGTACTATCCCATCTCATAGTGGTCGGTGAAATAGAGACAGACAAGAATGCATAAAATAGGAAAAAGTAGGAGCAGTTTTATTACTTAACGATTACAAAGTTGTGACGTTTCGGCGTGAGCCTTAATCATACAAACACATACAGGACGAAGAAATAGAGACAGGAGATAAAGTATAGGTTCACATGAATACTATTTTTAAAAAAATAATTTTTTTTAAAAGAGTACTTAGCTGTAAATTGTAAGGTGTGACTTGTCCGGCGGTGTGTGTCAGGAATGGATTTAATAGAACGTGGAGACTGTTTAAATAGAGACCTGTGATTTGTGGTCGGTGGGTTGTAACTGGGGGTGGTGGATGGGGAACCGGGGAGGGGAGAGAGAGTGATACAATATTGACCTAGGTGGGAGAAGTTGAAACAGATGATTGGGGAAGAGGGGTTGCAGAGTGATGCTATGAGGAAGTTTGAAAAGTAAGAAGGGGTGGACTTAGTGAAGAGGTACTATAATGATTGAAGAGAATGTTAAGTGTAGCTAAACAGCGAGTTTAACCCATGTGGCTCTACCGTCCCATAATTTTGAATGCAGCGGTTCTCAAGCGCCAGGTGGCTTGTGTCATCTGCGTGACGTCACGTTATAGTGGTCGATGAACTAGAGACAAACAAGGTACTATCATATCTCATAGTGGTGGAAGAACTAGAGACAGACAAGATACTATCATATCTCATAATAATGTTCCAAGAGTTGTAAATTGATGTGCTGTTTCAGTTTGCTAATGAGGTAAGGCATGGCAATTATGGTACTTGAGTCTGATGAGAAGCTTCTTTCTAGGATCCACCCCGCATCTTTAAACAAGCCACCTTTTCCTCACTAGACACGATGTCTCTACTTCGACATCGTCATGGCGTCTTCTGCAAAAGAATACGAGGAAGAAAAGAAGAAATGATGTCATAAACGCAACACATTCTTCAGTAATTGGCTTAATTTTATGATCGAAGCGAAGGTCAAGTTTTTGCAAAAGCAGAAACCTATTTCATCCTTAGCTAAGAGCGATGATGGAAATAATCACCAATAACGAAATTAATTTATTTTAAAATGTCACTTAGGTAAGCTTGGATTACTTTCAGTTTTAAAAAGTAGCAGAAACTGCTGGTGTACATTCAGAACAAATCATCAAATTAGAACACTGAAGCTTTCTTCTTCTTCTTCTTGTCATTAGCGTTGCAGGGAGTTTCAGACATCTGTCCAGAGTAAGGTGAAAGGCCTGAGTAGCTGTCATGTTATATTTTCCCCAGTGTGTCTTTCACCCCCCACCTATCCACTTTTCCCCTGATTGTCTTCACCCCCCGCTATATCCAGATGTTTTCGAGTTGTATGCTCGTGCAGGTAATTGTTCTGGATTCATGCGTATCAAGTGCCCGTGTAGTCCTTGACAGGTATTCTCATCATTTGCCGGATTATTTCATTTCGCACTTAATCCCTTCTTGTCTTGTTTACCAAATTTCCTCAAGCATTTCATCTCACATGTTGTTATCTTTCTGACTTGGTATCTGCTGAGTGTCCATGTTTGGCACTGATAGCACAGAATCAAGGTGAACGTTGTTTGAAAGTGAGTGTGTGTGTGTGTGTGTGTGTGTGTGTGTGCGTGTGTGTGTGCGTGCGTGCGTGCGCCTCTCTCTCTCTCTCTCTCTCTCTCTCTCTCTCCCCCCCCCCTCCTCAATCGAGATATTTTGATGTTTCAGGATTGGTTGATATGTAACATTATTTGCTTTATAAATTCTACATTCGATTTCTCTGCCTATTTTTCTATCCTGTGTAAATGTACTTCCTAGATATTTCAATTCAGTAAGCTGTTTGTGTTTGGTGTTATTTATATAAATGTTACATTTTCTTGGAGTTCTCCTTATCAACATTTCTTCAGTTTCATATAATAACAATGAAGAAAATAATGTTATAACTTCACTTTAAAAAAAAAAAAGGTAAAGGTAATCTTGTCATGCCTTAGAGGTACATAAGGATATGGTGTTAGTGCCCATATTTTCCTTGACCTGTCAGTATAATAGAGGGTGATATGATCAGTATCATGCCTGGTCGCCTTTCCTTCCCCAACTCCAGAAGAAAAGTCGGGTACTCATTTCTACAGCTGGGTGACGACCTTCGCCACGTGAGACCAGTGCACTAACCACTTCGCCACACAGACACCCAAGGGTTATTAAACAGAATAAATTATTCGTGTCCCTGACACCGGACGAGAAACAAAATGTTGAAAACCATTGTTCTAGATTCTAGACTTTTCTCTGCCTTAAAATGTCGAGTGGGAGATGTCAAGGACGTTTCTTGGAATAGTCGGGCAACGGTGTCTGGAATGATCATTAGAGGAGAATTTGTTGATTCCTTCAGGTAGGCTATAAGGCTATCTCTATGATCCTTCATTCCTGTTTTTATATTCCGTATTTCTTCTTTACTTTTATTTGTTCCATTAATATCTTTTTCTTTTAAATTCAATAACATACTGGCTTCTTCTTATCATTTTATTATTACGAGCTATTATTATTATTATCGTCTCATTATCTTTGATCTTGCCTATTGAAAATACACAATCTGACAGGCAAGCATGGACACAGCTACAGGTTTAAACATTCATACACACACACACACATGCAAGGGCGAGTCAAAAAGTAACCGCAAAGCAAGGGTCGTAACCATTGGAAAAATATATGAAAATACCTGAGGGCGGTTCAGTCTTTTCATATATAACGGTTATGACCCCCCCCCCCCCCCAAAACTGATTTGAGGCTAAGTTCTGACTCCTCCTCGTATAAATTTAGGCATATAGATTCTAATGAGCTAAAAAAAAACTAGGAGAGGTAGAAAGAACACTGAACTAAACAGCTTATCAGAGGAGGAACCGACCATACAGGAAGTGGATGGAGGAGGAGATAACGACAACGTGATATCAGTCCTATGCGAAGCTAACAGCCCAGACGAATTATAAATGTCTTGAAACTGAACAGCATAAGCTGGCTGGGGCATGTAGAAAGAACTGAAGAGAACAGACAAACGAAAATGATGTATGCACAAGGGATGAGGGGAAACAAGACCAAGGGGGTAGACCAAGACAAGAGATGGAAAGACAACATAGGAGAGGATATAAAAGAAACTGGTGTCACCAACTGGAGAGAGAAGATTAGGAATAGAGAGGAATGGAGGCGAACTAAATCTGCAGCAGTGAGCCTTAATGGCTCGGAAAGAAGAAGAAGAAGAATAAGAAAAGAAGAAGAAGAAAAAGAAGAAGAAGAAAAAGAAGAAGAAGAAGAAAAAGAAGAAGAAGAAGAAGAAGAAGTTTCTAATGAGTTTTCTCTTTTTTTTTTTTTCCTTTCCTCCTGCTTTTCATAATTATTTTTTTTAAACTCCCCCTTCTCTTTTTTTCCCAGAGAGGCCCCGCGGTCAACTCGGCCTCTAACAATGGGTACAAGAGAAATCAAGGGAGATAAATGCGGCCAGGCGTGATACTGACCACATCACATGTAGCCATGGTCTGGGAAATAACGGCCTAACACCGTATCCCTAATATGCCTTAAAGCCATGGAAACGGGGGCTTTGCCTTTACTTCCTCTTTCTCTCTTTCTTTCACTTTCTCTCTCCTACATTATCTTTTCAATATATATATATATATATTTGTGTGTGTGTGTGTGCGTGCAAAAAATTGAAAAGTGAAGTAAATGACATCACAAACCAATATTGAGGCACTTCCATATGCTTCTCGGCCTTTTGGCTATTTTAACCAACAAACCCTCACCACACACGTGGTAAAATTATCTAGCAAGCCCATGCGGGCATTAAAAAAAAAGGACATCACAAAATGTTCTAAAAAAGGTCATTTAATTAGTTACAATAGTGACTGCAATGATACAACGCTGCTTTGGGTTAGCTGGAATGTGCCACTGAAATATTCATTATAACAGGTGTTGGAAATGTCCCCCCACGGGCTTCAAGACATGACTGTACATGTCTCTTCATATTGTCAAATACTTTGTGCAACGTGTCTATTGTTACTTCTTGAATGGTAATTCTGATTGCTTCTTTCATGTCCTCAATTGTTTGTACATTATTTTTGTAAACATTTCCTTTCAAGAAACACCATATATAATAATCTAATGGATTTAGATTTGGAGAACGAGCAGGCCAAATTCCACGAGATATGCGATTAGCGAAAATTTCGTCCAAAAAAAAAAAAAACCCGTGTGTTGCTCTAGCTGTGTGTGCAGTTGCACTATCTTGCTTGAACCACGCTTCTTCAATTTCGCGTTCATTTAGCTGTTCTAAAAAAAGGTTCCACAATGTCATTACGGTACCGATCGGCATTTATAGTGTTGTTGAAGAAAATTGGTCCAATTAAACGTTTTCTACTGACGGCACACCATACCCCAATTTTCGCATCGTGTAGCGACGCTTCATGAAATGCATTGGGATTAACACTGCTGCAGGTACGATTATTTTGGCTATTAACGTATCCAGATAGATGAAACCGTGTCTCACCAGAGAAGAATGTTAAATCGAGAGTTGACTTGTCTTCTTCAGCTAAAAATGCTTGAAACCAACTACCTGTAGTAGTTGACTCTGGATTGATTGTCACACTCTTTTAGTTCAGACACAACAGAAATCTTGTATGGATGAAAATTTAACCGATGTTTAAGAATTTTGTGCACTGTACTCAGTGATAAGTTCACTTCTTGCGACATTTTCCTTAAGGACTTGCATGGACTTTTCAGGATTCTGTCTTGGATATCTAGACATTTTTCTTCAGACACAGCAGGCCTGCCAGATCGCGGAGCATCTTCCACAGTTCCCGTATCACGAAATTTATTCAACAAATTTCTAACCGTAGCGCGATGAGGAGGTTGTTAATCTGGAAATTTTGCTATAAATCTTTGAACAACTATCCGTATGTATCGACCGCCATTTCGAAACACTTGTTCAACAAAAAAATTCTTTCCTCCGTTGATAACACCATTCTGTTTTGAGTGCAAAAAATTACTCCAGCAGATGGCAACCATTGACTGCATTTTTCTTCACGACTGACTGTGCAGCACATTTTTTAAGACGTAATTTTCTTCATTTTTACATAGAAAGTATAGTAAGACTTTACAAACACCCTGTATATATATAATAAAAGAAAACACCCTGTATATATATATATAATAAAAGAAAACACCCTTATAGAAGAAAACACCCTGTTTATATACATATATATATAAATATATATATAATAAAAGAAAACACCCTGTTTATATATATATATATATATATATATATATATATTATATATATATAAGACGCTGGCGATGGTTGGGACATGTGCTCCGAATGACTGACAACTCACTACCAAAAATATCACTAAGATGGACACCACAGGGGAACAGAAGTAAAGGTAGACCAAAAGAGACATGGAGAAGAACAACAGAAAGGATGTTGAGCAATAGAGGGCTCACCTGGGCAAGAGCAGAAAAAAAGGCGAAGGACAGGCATTTGTGGAAAACCCTTGCGGAAGCCCCATGTGCCCTGGGCACTTAAGGTTCAGATATATATATATATATATATATATATATATATATATATATATATATATATAATATATATATATATATTATATATATATATATATATATTATATATATATATATTAAGAAAACACCCTCATCCGACTTTGAGCGTATGTTTTCGTGCCGTCAACGGCAAGTCCGTAGCGCGTGATTTTCTGTAAAACATTACTGCTCAAAATAGAAAGGAACACCGACTGACATTTGGCGACTAAGAGACGAAGTAAAGATCAATTAAAACATCAAACTGGTGGGGGAGGGGTGGGAGCATTGTGCGCGACTACCCTTGAAAAATAAAAGACAAAACTGAATAGTAAAAACAAAAGTAGTTTTGTCTACTGTTTTTTAGCCTAATCATCATACACACTATGCTGTATACTTTTTTATTGTGGGCAAACTTCATTGTTCCCTATTTAAACTAACTTGGTACCATTAAAACATCACAAATTCATTTCGGCTGTGGACAGTTGCGTACTGACTAGACTGCTGCTTGATGAAAGAGAGTCACTCAGTGCTGCATGATGCAGTTTTACAAAAAGAGATAGAAAGAAATAAAAGTGAGAAGGAATGGGGAAAGATGCAAAGAGATGACAAGTTCAACCATTCATTCATTTGCATGTCCCTTGCGGAACTTTGCCTCCCAAACAGCACTCCTGTAGGCCTCTCGGTTGTGTGCAAGACGGCCTGCTGATGCATCCATCTGCAGATTATCAACGATGTCTTGCAGCCATCTTCGCTTTGGTCTTCCTCTCTTTCTTTTTCCCACTGTGTACCCTTCCAAGACAAGTGCAAATACAAAATAAACAGTAACAAACCAATATTTCGGCGGTATGCCTTCATCATGATGATACATGAACTTCTTCTTCTTCATTTTCTTTTTCTTCAATCTCCCTGGAACTGCTAGCCGCTATTCTTTGCAGCCGATGCGGTGAAGATGTTGAAGCAGAACATCGTGCTGTCTTGGGAGCTGGTAATGGCAGCCATTTTTGTTTATTTCAGTCCCTAAGTGCAGCTTAAAACCTGGTGATGTACAGTACTTCTTTAGCAGTCTCCGCCACCCTGAAGTTTGTGGCCATCACTGCCCAGTTAGCCAGATTAGGCTTGTTACTGGGGCTACAAAAAATAGAGGTGGGATAGAGTCTTGGTCAGCTATGTTTGCCAACTCTGGCGCTAGCATGCCAGCAATGGGTCGCTGATCTCCAAATCGGACAGAGTCTTCGCCTCCGATGTGCAGGAAAGAGAAAAGAAACTTCTCAGTCAGTCAGCCAGTCAATCATTTGCATGTCCCTTGCGGAACTTTGCCTCCCTAACGGCTCTCCTGTAGGCCTCTCGGTTGTAAGCAAGATGCCTTGCTGCTGATGCATCCATTTACAGATTATCAACGGCACCTTGCATGTAAGTAAGACAATAAATAATACTTCTACCAAATGGAAAGAAGTAGCCATTAAAGTATTTAAAGACATTGCATTAGTGCATATATTTTCTTGACTTGTTCACGCTCTCGTGCAGTCTGCATCGTGCTTGGCCACACTACAAATACAAGCCAAATCAAAATTCTATGGACATGCCATGAGAGGTAAGAAGTTGGAGAACCTGATAATCACTGGAAAACTCAAGGGAAAAAGAAAGAGAGGAAAACTGAGAAACAAAATTCGACCGAGGCATCTGACATAGGACATGAGTGGCAATGATATGTGATTAGAAAATACCACGGACTGCAAAGAATGGAGAATTGTGCTCCCATCTAAAGAAGGAATAGTAAGGAAATGCAGATTACATGTGGCGAGATGTTTGCTTCAAAAAATCAGTATGAGGGATGCTGAAAAGTTATGGGCTCCCCTGATTCTCTAGGAGCTATCGCCTTGTTGTTTTAACAACAGTGTTTAAGACAGTGTCAGACTCAGAACAGCTTCCAGATTCCCTGTTGATACAAACTTAACATGACCCAGCCAAGACATCTCATGAAGTACAGATGAAAATAGTTTACTACAGTTGTCCACTCTTAGTTAACAAAGGCCAACATTCATTTCAAAACACAGCGTTGTTTAATGATGGAATCATATGATGATGATGATGATGATGAAGTCCAGTATGATGTTTGATGTAGCAAGACACATATCAGACTAGTAGTGGCGACACACAGAAAATACATCACACTGACAGAAAATACACTGACCAGCTGGGTTCGCCAGACTTGCAGAAAACACTCTAAAGACATAGTTGTCTCTTTCTCTCTCAAGCAACACATAACGATGCTAAGAAAAACAGTTCCACATCCTCATAACGTTTGACGCAGATCTAGGCTAACTAAAAAAAAAAAACAAACAAACTCGCAGCTTTCACACCTCTACAAACCACGCTTAAGTCCTCCATACAGGTCCATACAGGTACACTATCCGCAAACCAAAATTGAGCCCAAAAGTCAGGGGAATTCATCCCTGTAAGCTCGAGTATATAAACAAACAATCAGGAGCGTTACCTTTACATGACCCTTGCATGGTTCCACATCTTGACAAACATTTTGTTTACAGCCCGGCCAAGACGCGAAAGACCTGGAGCTTGTTATTCCACATATTTACCCCCAAAGTTTAATACATTTTTTATTTACTCTTTCATCCCAGCTCTTCATGAGTCTTTCTCTTGTTCATGTTCCTTGCATTTTTTTTAGCTGGTATGTTCCGTGAACAGAAGGGCCTTACTTTGAACATCAGAAAGACAGAGACTATGGCTATATCTAAGAAACAGGATCCACCAGCATGCAGTATTAAATTAAACGGAACTGTTCTAAAGCAGGTGCAGAAATTCAAATACCTTGGAGCAGTAATAACTTCAGATGGGAAATGCAGAACAGAAATTAGGAACAGAACAGGCCAAGCAAAGACTGCATTACAGAGAATGAGAAACATATTAGCCAACACATCCTTATCAATGAATGTTAGAAAACGAGTCCTAAAATGCTATATTGAACCTATCTTGTTATATGGAAGTGAATCATGGACAATAGGCAAGTCTGCACAAAAATCATTGTAAGCAGCAGAAATGTGGTTTATTAGAATAATGTTGCGAATCCCCTGGACAGCAAAAATAACTAATGAAGAATGTAGGAGAAGAGCTTTGAGAGACAAAAAAACCTTGTCAAAAAGATAAGAGAGAGAGACAATGTACTTTCATAGGACATGCAATGAGAAGAGGGGACATTGAAAATGTTATAACAACAGGAAAAATAGAAGGAAGAAGATCAAGAGGAAGACCAAGAGAAATGATACTGGACAGTCTGACGGGATGGTGTGAGAGGAGATCACCAACTGAACTGATGGTCTGCATGAAGGATCGGATACTCTGGAGAAGCATAATAGCCAACGCCAGTCGGCACGGCACATGATGATGTTTATGTTGGAGTATGGCTGGGATTCAGTCTCGTTCGATGTTCAGACCAGTTTGTTTCCTTCGTCTTTCAATACACTTCAGTTATCAGTGTTATTTCTATGTTGAATTGGATATCTTCGTTCTCTACATTGCCTTGTCTTATTTATCTTTTTATCAAACTTCTCATGCCAAACCCAAAATCGGTCTGATAATTGTGGTAATAGTAGAAACGGAGAACGACAGCGATGTAAAGAAATAGATCTATACATAACGCTTGAGACAATCAAGAACAGCGATATAATGTAATAGCCCTACACAATGCGCCAGAGACAACCAAGAACAGTGATATAATGTAATAGCCCTACACAATGCGCCAGAGACAATCAAGAACAGCGATATAATGTAATAGCCCTACACAATGCGCCAGAGACAATCAAGAAGAGCGATCTACGAAGAAGCGCCAAAATGTTCGCGATATGCAAATAGAGGGAGAGTTCAGTTCACAATTTGGCGAGACTACATAATGAAGACTGTTGCTCATCCTAAACTCGAAAGATATGTGTTATAGCTCACTCTATCCTAACAATTAGCTTCATTAAGCAGCAAATAACAAAAACCATTGAAGACCACCTGTTTGCTCTCAGAGCTATCCGTTCCATGATTCGATTTCAGCGACGCCGTTAGATTTTAATTCGACATTAATTGAGCGCTCCTTGATGTCTGGAGTTATCTTCCCCTCTCTCAAGTCATCCATAGGCGACACATCAAACAGGTAACATAATTAATGGACAGAAAGCACATATCGCAGACATATATCTCTGACTAGACGTTTTATGGAATTTAAATCGTCCTTCGCTCTCGCTTGTTGAAGAGTAATGGGCAGGTAATGCATTACGTTCAATAAAAAAAATTTCAGAATGTGTTTAAAATCAGTAGCCAAGTTTTAGAACAGATTTTTGCTTAATGAGTTTTTCTTAATGGTGTGGCAGAATGGCGACCCACGCCGTAGTCCGCACGGAATGAAAGATCTTCATTTGTTCTCTTGTTATATATATATAAAGACGAGAGAGAGAGAGAGAGAGAGAGAGAGAGCGCGAGAGAGAGAGGAAAGGAATAAAGTAAAGATTAGAAATTGTTGTAGCAGCCTTTCTTTAATCAGACTGCATGAATGTTAGGCTATGAATCACGCTCAACGCAAAAGGAATTGTCTTTCGACTGAGGTTTCGACATGAAGAGGAAGTAAGGGCAATGATGTTTAAACATTCCCTGTACGAGGAATTTCTGCTGAAGACATTTTGTTTCTAACAAAGAGAATTTCCCCGAAGACAGCTGCAGTAGTTTAACTGATTTTAACTGAAAAACTTTCTTTTATTTGGGATGAAGGCATAAAGTTGTAGGCGATAGAAAATTGTTAGCTGTACCTTTATTAATTTATCTTCTATTGCCTTTTATTTATTTATCGTATACTACCCTTAGTTATTTATCCTATAGTACCTTTGTCTATCTTATAGTACCTTTATTTATTTATTTCTCTTATAGTACTTTGATTTATCTTATATTACCTTTATTTTCTATCTTACAGTACTTTTATTTTTAAATCTTATACTTTAGTTCTATTTATTTATTTAACTTATAGTACCCTTTTTTATCTTATAGTACCTTTATTTTTTAAACTTATAGTACTTTTATTTTTTAAAAATCTTATATTAATTTTATTTATGTATTTATCTTATAGTACTTTTTATCTCTAGTACTCTTATTTTTTTAAATCTTATACTAGTTCTATTTATTTATGTATCTTATAGTACCCTTTTTGTCTTATATTATCTTTATTTTTAATCTTATACTACTTCTATTTATTTATTTATCTTATAGTACTTTTGATATCTTATAGGACCTTTATTTTTTAAATCTTGTACTAGTTCTATTTATTTATTTATCTTACAGTACCCTTTTTTATCTTATAGTACTTTATTTTTTAAACTTATAGTACTTTATTTTTAAAATCTTATACTAGTTCTGTTTATTTATTTATCTTATAGTACTTTTTTCAATCTTAAACTAATTTTATTTATTTATTTATTTTATAGTACCTTTATTAATTTAAATCTTATACTAGTTCTACCAATTTTGTCTTATAGTATCTTTAATTTTTAATATTATACTACTTCTATTTATTTATTTATCTTATAGTATTTTTGTTATCTTATAGTAATTTTATTTTTTAATCGTATACTAGTTCTATTTATTTATTTATCTCATAGTATCTTTTGTATCTAATGGTACCTTTCTTTAACTTATAGTACCTTTATTTTTTATCTTATAATACCTTTTAATCTTATAGTACCTTTTTTATCTTATAGTACCTTTATTTTTTATATTATAGTACCTTTCTTTATCTTATAGTACCTTTATTTATTTATCTTATGATACATAAAGCTTCTATCCAAATTAAGCACCGTCGAGTGATTAATGACGGAAATGACGAGTGTGATAAAACTGGTTCTAGTAATGAAAGTAGATGGGGGTATATGATTCAGATTTGCACAAAAAAAAAAAAAATAGAAAGAGTGAGGAAAGCGGGCATGAAACAAGAATGGCAGAAAATAGGACAAGCACATATAAGTCAAGGACATAAAACAATCCAACATTTTGGCAGAAGCTTTTTGTTTTTTTTTCAAAGATAACATACATTGTCTTGTCTTGTACTATCTCCCTGTAACTGCGAGCTGGTGTTCTTTGCAGCCGATGCTGTGAAGGTGTTGAGGTACAGCATCGTATCAGCCTGGGAGCGGGTTATGGAGGCTACTTTTTCAGTCCCGGAGTACAGCTAAAGGGCAGGTGGCGTGCAATGCTTCTTTAGCAGTCTCCACCACCACCTGGACTTTGGCGATCACTGTCCCGTTAGCCAGGCTGGGCCTGTTACTGGGGGTACCAACGGAGAAGTGGGACAGGGTCTTGGTCAGCTGTGGGTCGCTGATTGTCTCATCGGACAGCGTCTTCTCCTCCAAGGACAACATACAAAAACAACACAGCGAAAAATAGATGAAAAAAAATAGACTTAGTTGTCTCCTCTTAGTATGAATGACGGACATTTAAAAATGAGTGATTAGCCAGCGTGTGCTAGATATGATTCTTGAGAAACATTTTCTGTGTGTTTTAGATGTTACGGAAAACCGACACCTCTGGACTTTGTACTGGACACTTCTGGACTTTGTACTGTATACTTCTGGATTTTGTACTGGACACCTCTGGACTTTGTACTGGACACCTCTGGACTTTGTACTGTACACTTCAGGATTCTGTACTTTACACCTCTGGACTTTGTACTGTACACTTTTGGATTTTGTACTTGACACCTCTGGGCTTTGTATTGTACACTTCTGGATTTTGTACTGGACACCTCTGGACTTTGTACTGGACACTTCTGGACTTTGTACTGTACACTTCTGGATTTTGTACTGGACACCTCTGGACTTTGTACTGGACACCTCTGGACTTTGTACTGTACGCTTCTGGATTTCGTACTGGACACCGCTGGACTGTGTTCTGTACACTTTTGGATTTTGTACTTGACACCTCTGGATTTTAGTACTTGACACCTCTGGGGTTTGTACTGTACGCTTCTGGATTTTGTACTGTACACCTCTGGATTTTAGTACTTGACACCTCTGGACTTTGTACTGGACACTTCTGGATTTTGTGCTGGACACCTCTGGACGTTGTACTGGACTTTTACTTTTTTCAGCGATGTCTCTTGATAACGGGACAGCCGAATTAAAATCAACTGCAGGAAGGCTTTCAATTAGCCCTGGTGTCTGTCTGTCAGCGTGATCACATTTTTAAGCACAAAGTGAAGTTCCTGAAGTTTTATTTGTGAACTTTTTTTAATTGCTTAAATTGTTGTCTCGGTTACTTTTCTCTGATACCTCGCCTTTTGTTTTCCAAACTGAAGGGATTTTGAAACGGGAAGGAGACATTTTGGGCTCAGCGTTTTAATTATTGGTACATTTCTGACCAAGACCCTATCCCACCTCTATTTTTTTGTAGGACGAATTGGTGCCGGAACGTTTCCTGAGACAATCTCTACACACACACACGCACACACACACACACTTACACACACACGCATGCACGTGCGCATATATGAACGTGTATGTGTGTGTTAGAGCATCACGCTGCAACGCCTGGAGCAATTTGAACCAAACTTGGCAAACGTATGCGAACGAAGAAGAAGAAGGCAAACGTATTACTTACAATATGGATAGTGCACCGTGGGGGTTAGATCATCCCTAGGATACCCCTATAACCCCTAGGGGTCGGGGTGACATATACAAATAATTGAAAATGAACGATATTGGTGTCGAATACACAGTTTGTGGTGTAGCTGAGATGAATAGTAACACTCCCAAAGTCCAATTTCAGCTCCCAACAGCATGGCGACCCTAGGGGTGGGGTGGGATGGGGGTGATATGAACAAATAATCGAAAACGACCGATATTAGTGTCGAATCCATAATTTTTGTGGTCGCTGAGATGAATAGTGACACTCCCGATGCCGTTTAAGTTCAAGCCCAGCCCCAATCGGCATGGGGTCCTAGGGGTGGGATGGGAGTGACGTGTACAAATAATCGAAAACGACCGACATTAGTGTCGACTCCATAGTTTTCGGAGTCGCTAAGATGAATATTGGCACTCGAAAGTTCACCCTCAATCGGCATGGGGGGGGTGGGGGGGGGGGGGGGGGGGTGGGGTGGGTAAGAAGTGGTGAAAAAGAAAATGTCCAATTTGACCGATATTAGTGTCGAATCCATAGTTTTCGGTGTCGCTAAGCTGATTGGTGACAGTCCTGATGACAGTTAAGCCCACGTTTAGTCGAATAGAAGGAATAGAACTCTGTAGAACTGTCTAAACTCTGTAGAACCATCTAGAAGGTTGTGGAAATGAATAGAACTTTGTTAATTGGGGTAAATAAATACCCAGGCAACGCCGGGTAACCAGCTAGTCATATGAATAAATATAACACGGCATTCACTTATTTGCATGTCCCTTGCGGAAATTTGCCTCACTAACATTCTCCTGTAGGCCTCTTGGTTGTAAGCAAGATGCCCTGCTGCTGATGCATCCATTCGAAGATCGTCAACTGTGTCTTGCAGCCGTCTCTCTTTCTTTTTTCCCATTATGTACCCTTCTAAGACGGTCTTCTTTAAATTCGCATGACGTTTAATGTGTCCAAAATATTTAAGTTTTCTCTGTTTAATCCTCTTTACTAGCCAACTTTCTTCAATATTAAGTTCGTGTAGTATGGATATATTTGTTCTTTGTGTGTATACGTGTGCCCATGATATTTGAAGAACTCTTCTGTAGCATGTATATTCAAAGGCATTTATGTGTTTCTCAGCTGTTTGTTTAGTGTCCAGGTCTCACAGGCATATGTTGAGGCGGGAAAGATGCATGCCCTTAGAAATCTTATTTTTATAGTTCTGTCTGTTCCTCTCCACAGGTTCTTTAGTTGTTTTTTTTTAACGATAGGTGTCCTTTTAATTTCCCTCATTTTATCTCCATTATTAGTTAGTTAACACGGCACTAATGTTAATTTTGTTTATTCTGGTTCTCTTTCATTATTGTCTGCAAGATTCAAGATTGTGCAATTAAATTTTTAGAAATAAAATCAACGAGATAATTATTTAATTTAAAAAAAAATATATATTCCTGCTCTGTTAGAAACTTACTGCCGTGCCAGTAAAAGGTTTGGCGGTGTCCTGAAATACTCAAGGGCAGTCCAATGATTAAAACTGGAAGCGATGTTCTTGATTATTTCATTCTTCAAGATAATGTAACTCTGTGTGCGTGCGTGCCTGCGTGAGAGAGAGGGGGGGAGAGAGGGGGGAGGGGGTTAGGGGATGGGTGGAAGAAGCTTAATCTGGCAGAAATTGCTCATAAATGAAGTGTTGACTTTTTTTCTGAATTGTTAAATGTATGAATCTTCGTAGTGAAGTAGCAGCCATATCAAGCCACGTTTGCAACTCTCGTGTTATTTTTTGCTTTTTTTTGTGTGTGTTGCAACTATACTTGCAGTCTTCTGTGTCATGTTTACAACTTTCTGTGTTATATTTGCAGGTTTCTGTGTGTGTGTGTGTGTGTGTGTGTGGTGTGTGTGTGTGCATGTGTTGTTTTTTTGGTTCTGTTTGCAGTTTTATCTGGGGGTGGGTGGGGGTTTATTTTTTTTTCTGTTTGCAGTTTTCTACGTGAGTGGGTGGGTTTTATTTTTTGGTTCTGTTTGCAGTTTTCTACGTGGGTGGGTGGGGGTTTATTTTTTGTTCTGTTTGCAGTTTTATCTGTGGGTGGGTGGGTTTTTTTTCTGTTTGCAGTTTTCTCTGTGGGTGGGTGGGGGTTTATTTTTTGTTCTGTTTGCAGTTTTCTCTGTGGGTGGGTGGGTGGGGGTTTATTTTTTGGTTCTATTTGCAGTTTTCTCTGTGGGTGGGTGGGGGTTTATTTTTTGGTTCTGTTTGCAGTTTTCTGTGTTTTCTTCGGCTAGATTATTAGAATACTTTGGTCAGTCATCATTCATTCATAGACATTCAAAATCACAACGACCAAAGTGGCTCTTCTTCGACTATCATATCCACTTTGTCTCTTGACATAAACATTTTCAAACAAGTTTATAAGAACTGGACATTCTCTTTAGATCGCCTGACCTTTTACACAGCATCACTTAAACATTGAACTGGCACAAACGACAAAAGTATCAAGACTATAGCATATTTTGGTAGCAACTGCAAATTCGGAGTGTTATAAGTTCTCATTAACTTTAGTTCTTTAATTCTCCAAGTTTGTCTTTAGATTTTTCATTAACTCTTTCACGACTGAATTAATTCCCATGCTCTGCCAGAATAAACTTTGATGAGAAATACTTTGGTAATAGAAGCTGAAAGGAAGTTTTAACATATGAGTTGGGCTAGACATGTTACTTTTCATTTTATTTAGACCTTGTGCAAGATTACAAACATTTACAGTGTTGTTGTGTAGAGAAAACGTTAAATGATTTTTTTAAAAAAACGACCTCGAATTTGTGATTGTGGAAATAAATCAGTGAAAGAGGTAATGGCTGCTTGCTCATAATCTATAGATACTGAATTCTAATAGAGCTTTGACTTTACACAAGTTACGAAGCTTATCGTTACGTTTCATCTGTTTTGTAACAAGTACCTTTATCAAAAAAACTATGCCAGCGCTTGTTCATCTTTCCCAAATGGTCAGTCATTACAGCTACACCTAAGACAGTACTCAACATGAGGCACTCCGGTCAGGTTGGCTGTAAAATCTTGCAGCTGCACAAGAAATATCCGGTGTTGTTACATCTACATTACACCCATCGAGTGCCCATACCTTGCCAACCCGACTGCCAAAAGGTGCGAAAACACCTGTGATAATACTGTATAGACTGATCTTGACATTTGGCTTTCAAGTAAAATGATAGTAAGTTTTCAAGAAAAATAAAATAATACAGCACCCCAAATTTTAATTATTGTTGCACACTTTGTAATATACAGAGCCTACATAAAGTCCCTGAACACTTTTAAAAAATGTATAACTGCTGTAACGTAACTCATATCCTGATAAAAATATCTCATTTTGAAGACAAAGTCTCAAAGTTTTTAATCCAAACTTTCGCGCCTCGTTTGTTTCGATAGTTTGCCAATAGATGGCATTAAGTCGAATATGGCGGCGTTGAGTCGAATATGGCGGCACTGAGTCGAATATGGCGGCGCTGAGTCGAATATGGCGGCGCTGAGAGAAGAAAAAAAAAGCAGAAGACAGTAACCGTGCTCTCACGAAGTGTCCTGCAAACTCTCCTGTTTTGACACCTTTTGATTTCTTTCTTTGGGAGTGCATCAAGGACATCGTCTTTGTTGCCAGCGACTGTCAACTGATGTTGAAGACCTGAAACGCCGCATAACAGCAGCAGCGGCTGCCATCACACCAGAATGTGGCCGGAGTTGGTACATGGTGTCGACGTCGGCCGCGTCACAGGTTGGGTTCATTTTGAGTTCATGTGAACTCTGAACAAACTTCCAGACTTTCTCTTCGAAATAAGGTATCAGTGATTACGACAGGTGTTATATTATGCCAGGACTAACTGTTTTAGTGTTCGGGGACCTTATGTACACCCTGCATTTTAACATTTAAAACGGAATAAATGATACGAAGCAGAAGCGAATAAATATTGAAACAGACTTCAATGAATAACCATCTCTCTCTCTCTCTCTCTCTCTCTCTCTCTCTCTCTCTCTCTCTCTCTGAACCTTAAGTGCCCAGGGCACATGGGGCTTCCGCAAGAGTTTTCCACAAACGCCTGTCCTTTGCCTTTTTTTCTGCTCTTACCCGGGTGAGCCCTCTATTGCTCAACATCCTCTTTGTTGTTATTATCCATGTCCTCTTTTGGTCTACCCTTACTTCTGTTCCCCTGTAATGAATAACCATAGCACGTCATAAATATTCTAAAAACTGGGCAGGGCGCCAAAATGTCATAGGGCCAAAATGTCATAGTGCCAAAATGTCATAGGGCCAAAGTGTCATAGGGCCAAAATGTCATAGTGGCAAAATGTCCTGTAAAAAGTTCCGGCAGTAAAACGTCCCGCCGACACAAAATTCTTGCTTAGCTTTTAAAACAACAACAACAACACTGAGATTTCATGTCATGCTCTTTTAAAACAAATTCCAAATGATGTTTTACTTGCATATCTCATCTTTGCTAAAGTTGCTCAGACATATGGGTCGTGTCCTGCTCGCCTTGCCAAGTCTTGGTGAGAAAATGCCATGCCTGAGCAGCATAAACGCCTTCTGATTTGTTGATTTAACCGGCTCTTGACGACGGACGAGGTCCATATGATGAAAATGACGGAAATCTGAAGGAGGGTTTTCGTGGGAGCTAGAAAATGGGCAGGGAGAAGTACTGGTACTTCATTTATGTGCTGTCTTTGGGTGCCGGCTCTCCGGATTTTCCAGTCCTATTTCTTTCCTTAGCCAATGGATTCAACCGAGCCGAGGAAGAGGCGATGGGGTTTGACAGGCGCAGGTGGTAGTGTTGCTTGCCGTACTTGATCCAACTTTGAGCAGAATGTAACAACTCACCATGCTTGACTTTACAGTTACAGAGGTTTGATGTATGGAGAACGAAAGAACGCAATAATTCGTGTAACATGTAATTCATCAACACATAAATACAGTCAACACGTAACCCGATACAATATACATAAAACAGGTCAAACATCGTCACCAGAAGTTCGTGTTTATCAGCTCTTAATTTCTTATTCTTCTGTTTCTTCCTCTTTCTCTTAACCGCGATCTTTCCGTGGAACTTCTAGGTCTCCGCAGACCTTTGGCTGAGTTTTGAGTAACAATGTAAATATCAAACTATTATTTACAAACCATTACTTAAACTCACTTCAGCGATTCGTTATGCATTGATTTTAGTATATCGCCGGCAGGTACTGGCAGTGACTTTGGTTCATTTCGTGCAGTCTTTACTAATTCTAGCCAAATCAGTTGACTTTCTTTTCCTGTGCTATTTCAGTTGCCCGTCAGTGTGTTTAGACTTTTTTTTTTGTTGTTGTCTTTCGGTCTCTTTGTCTTTCTTCTCCCTCGAGTTTCCGGGTTTCACTTTCTTTTTTTTTTTTAACGATTGTGGAACTTTAGAATAATATGGACTGAGTTCCAGAATTAACTTCATTCGAACTCATGTTCACGCCCCTTTATTTTCCACAGACATAATTTTGTAAACACCTGCTCTTTCCGAAAGCACTTTCTCCGTAAGTTTGCTCTGATGTTAGCCCCACGTCTCACTAATTCTCTGGATATTTCGCATTTATCTAATTCAGTCCATTTACTCTGCCGTTCTCTCTCTCTCTCTCTCGTTCTCTCCCTCGCTTTCTCGCTCTCTCTCTCTCGCTTTCTCGCTCTCTCTCGCTCTCTTTTCTCGCTCTCTCCCTCTCGCTCTCTCTCCCTCTCTCTCGCTCTCTCTTCCTCTCGCTCTCTCTCTCTCTCCCTCCCTCTCTCCCTCCCTCTCTCCCTCTCTCTCTCTCTCTCTCTCTCGCTTAGCAGCCTGTTGATTCCTATTCTCCTCCCGCAGTCTCATTCCACATCTTCAGCCAATCACATTGTAACATAAACTTCGTGCCTGAGTATTAGACGTCTATAGTTTTATCTGTCCCCCGTGTGGTACCCGGGATCTGCAAAGAATAGGACCACTGTACCCTACCATGCATGATCGTAAAAGGCGACTAAGGAGGGTTCAGCATAGGGCCAGCAACCCTATCTGGTAAAAAACAATCAGACTGCTACAGAAACAGAAGCAAGGGAAAAAGCAAATGCAGGTGGAAGGAGAAATGCGTATCAGGAAACTGAGCCCATGAAGGTTGTGGATGAAAGCCAGCCACTGGAAGTCCCCAGCCCGACTGCAGACCTCCTGGAACCTAAACAAAAGATGCAAATAGGCAGCTGGAATGTAAGAACACTAAACCAGACTGGAAAACTAGCACAAACCATCAAGGAAATGCACAGATACAAACTAGACATACTAGGAATACAAGAAGCAAGATGGACAGGACAAGGCAGAAGGAAATTAACAACACAGCACACAGAAGATACAATAATATGGTCAGGTAAAGAAGATCTTCATGAAGGAGGAGTAGCATTGATTATAACAAAAGAAGCATCAAGAGCATTGCTGAAATGGACCCCAATAAATGAGAGATTATTATATGCACGTTCAACTCAAGATTCACGAAGCTGTCTATTATAGTTTGTTATGCACCAACAGAAGCAGCTGAAGAGGAATTAAAAGAAGATTTTTACAACAGCCTCCAAGCCACAGTAGAAACAATACCCAAGCATGATGCTACTCATCTTGGGCGACTTCAATGCAAAAGTAGGTGAAGGAAATGAAGATAGAAGAAGAATCATGGGAAGAGAAGGAATCGGAGAAATAAATGAAAATGGAGAAAGACTGTGCAGTTTCTGTGAAGAAAACATGATGACCATCGGAGGGACAATTTTCCAACACAAAAACATCCATAAGGTGACTTGGAGGTCACCAGATAAAACCACAGAAAACCAAATCGATCACATACTAATAAACAACAAGTGGAAACGGTCACTACAAGATGTGCGAGCAAGGAAAGGAGCAGATATAGGAAGTGATCACAACCTTCTGGTAGCAAAAATAAAACTAAAATTAAGGAAAGCCAGAATCGGAGAACACAGAAAGATACATTTTGATACAAGAAAACTGAAAGACCAGCAAACAAGAAATGAATTCTCAATAATACTTAAGAACCGCTTCAGTGTCCTACAAGACGAAGCAGAAATGTCCATATTAGAGTTCAATAAAACACTACAGGAAACAGCAAAAGAGGTGCTGGGATATCGGAAAAGGAGAAAAGAGGAATGGATAAGTGAGACCACATGGGAAAAGATAGAGCAAAGAAAAGAAATCAAGAAAAAATTACTGAACACCAAATCACAACGGCTTAAAGAACGAGTTTTAAGTAATTATGCACAAAAAGACAAAGAAGTGAAGGAATCATGCCGTCAAGATAAACGTCAGTATTATGACAACTTAGCAGAGACAGCAGAGAAAGCAGCATATACAAATGACATGAAAACCATATATAAAATCACAAAGCAGATGACAGGTAACTTCAATACAAGATGTGAAAGTGCAGTAAGAACACAAAATGGACAACTGGTCAGTGGAGAAAGAGAAAAAATTGAAAGATGGAGGGAACACTTTAACACCCTACTAAACAGAACACAAGCAGCACAAGCAATAGATATACCTGAAGCAAAAGCGGAACTAAACATCAATACAGGACCAATAACAATAAATGAAGTAAAAGAGGCGATAAAGATGCTAAAATCAGACAGGGCACCAGGTGAAGATGAAGTGACTGCTGAGATGTTGAAAGCAGAAGAAACAGAAACACCAAAACAACTTTGCCGGATATTACAACAAATTTGGGATTTAGAAAAAGCCCCAGAGGAGTGGAAAACTGGTCTTATAGTAAAACTACCAAAGAAGGGTGACCTCAGAGATTGCGGGAACTGGAGAGGCATTACCCTACTGCCACTCACTAGTAAAGTATTTTGCAGAATAATCATCAACAGAATTGTACCAACACTTGAGGAAAAACTTCGGAAAGAGCAGGCAGGATTTAGGAAAGGAAGATCATGCATAGACCATATATTTGTACTTAGACAAATATTAGAACAGGCAAATGAGTGGCATAGCACAACATATGCATTATTCATAGATTTTGAGAAAGCCTTTGACAGTGTCAACAGAGATGCACTGTGGAAAATCCTAAGATGGCATGGCCTCCCCCATAAAATAGTTAATGTAATCAAAGCCCTATACGAGGGTTTTCAGTGCAAAGTTATCTGTGGAGAACATACCTCCAGCAGCTTTAGGGTACAAACAGGAGTGAAACAGGGATGTGTACTATCACCAACATTATTTATCTTGGCAGTAGACTGGTTAATGAAGGAGGCAACATCAGACAAACGCAGAGGATTACAATGGACCCTTAACACAGTGCTGGAGGACCTTGACTTTGCGGACGACATTTGTCTATTATCAAGCAGTCACAAAGATATGCAAGATAAAATAAACAAGTTAACCCAGAATGCAAACAACATAGGACTAAAGATCAACGTAGGAAAGACAAAGTTAATGAAGCAAAATGTGAACAACAGAAATGTACTCAGAGTAGATAACAAGTTAGTGGAGGAGGTCAACGAATTTGTATACCTTGGCAGCAGAGTAGTAGAAAATGGAGACAGCACAGAGGACATCAACAGCAGACTTACTAGAGCAAACCAGGCTTTTGCAATGCTACAGAATATATGGAAATCAAATAAACTAAGCACAAATATGAAAATCAGGATATTTAAGAGTAATGTTCTAAGTGTACTACTCTATGGAAGTGAATGCTGGAAAATCACCAAAACCATAGAAAACAAGTTGAATTCTTTCCAGACTAAATGTTTACGTAGAATTAAAAAAATATTTTGGCCAAACACCATAAGAAATAACATCTTATTGGCAGAAATGCAGATGAAACCACTGACAACAATTATTGAGGAAAGACGCTGGCGATGGTTGGGACATGTGCTCCGAATGACTGACAACTCACTACCAAAAATAGCACTAAGATGGACACCACAGGGGAGCAGAAGTAAGGGTAGACCAAAAGAGACATGGAGAAGAACAACAGAAAGGATGTTGAGCAATAGAGGGCTCACCTGGGCAAGAGCAGAAAAAAAGGCGAAAGACAGGCATTTGTGGAAAACCCTTGCGGAAGCCCCATGTGCCCTGGGCACTTAAGGTTCAGAGAGAGAGAGAGTTTTATCTGTACATACTTTCCGCCACAGAAACACACAAGCTACATGATCTAAATGTAATTTTATCCGTTGTTTATAGATTACTGTTAGATTACTTTACAATGTAGTGTAGCTTTTTCTCTTTCTTTCCTTTCTTTCTGTCTTAAATACCTTCCTTTCTTTCCGTCTTATATGTCTTAACTCATGGCATATTGTAAAAATGTGTAATTAGAATCGTGTATGCTTCGTTACCGACTACATCTGCTAATATCTTTTAACGTAAATTTTATCTGTTTGAAGCTAATTTTTTTTAAACAAAAATAAAAACCATGTAATAAATTTAATCTGTTTAAATCTAAAATAGTTTTATAAAAGTAAGAACCATCTAATAAGTTTTCACTGTTTCAAACTAATATATATATATATATATATATATATATATATATATATATATATATATATAAGTAGGAAATATACCTATACACCAAATATTATCTTTTCCAAAATAAAACAATTTTATAAAAGTAAAAAGTAAAAAAGTAAAGATAGTCCCATAGCATTTCAAATGCCGTAGGGGGTGAAGCGTTAGAGACCTCATTATGCTGGGTCATCAGCGTATGAGGTAGGGTGACCAGTTCCTTTCCTCGCTGCCTTTACTTCCCAGATTTTCTCTGGTACCCATTTTACGAGGCTGGGTCGACCTCAGGGCCGTATTGGTCGGAAAAAAAATCCCGCTCAGCTGGGGATTCGAACCCTCGACCATTTGGTTGCTAGACGAGTGCTCTAACCACTACGCTAGCCGGCCAAAGTAAAAAACCATGTAATAAACTGTATCTGTCTGAAAGTAAAGTAATTTTATGAAAGTAAAGAAGCGATTTCGCAATGTCCGATTAGGCAGTTAGCGACGCTTAGCTGATATGCTAGCGTTAGGGTTAGCGAACCATAGCTGACCAAGACCCTGTCACAAATCTCCGTTGGTACCCCCAGTAACAGGCCTAGCCTGGCTAACGGGGCAGGGATCGGCACAGTCCCCATGGTGGTGGAGTCTGCTAAAGAAGTATTGCACATCCCTTGCTTTTTAGCTGTACTCCGGGACTGAAAAAACAGCTGCCATAACCCGCTCCCACGCCGATACGATGCTGTGCCTCAACATCTCCACAGCATCAGCTGCAAAGAACACCACAGGGAGATAGCACAAGACAAGACAAGATGAAAGTAAAGACAATGTAATAAATTTTACCTGATGAAAGATGAAAAGACCAAACATAGTCAATAGAAGAATTGTTTGAGCAGTGATGGACAACACTCAGAATCTGGCTGCAGACCGTGAGAACTGGAGAGAATTTGCTTCTGCCGAATAGGACGCTACATGGTATTCAGAGCCCGATTGTTTCCTCGATCAGTATTAATAGATGTGTATGGATGGTTGAATCTGAAACTGCAAGTGGTTAACCTTACTAATGTAACCACTTTACAACTTTTGTGAAGGTAAGGGTAGAAGCTTAAAAAAAATCCCCGTTTCCATGCCATCAATGTATATTTGGGAAATACCTTGTTAGGCCCGTATTTCCAAGAACTTCGGCACATAAAGTGTGATGTGATCAGTAACACGCCCTGGCTGCATTTACCATCACTGATTTCTCTAGCGCCCATTTTTTAGAGACTGGGTGGACCCCAGAGTCTTTTTGGCTGTTGTCAAGGCATTTTTAAAAAAAATACTGCCACATGAGTGGTGTACTAGTTAGTGTACATGTCGCACGAGGTGCGAACAATGATTAAGTCAAAGATTTGAAGGTTCAAAATCAGACTTAGGTGTCACTGCATTCAGGACAGTCCCCATATATATGCCCCGCCGCATGCCGCAGCATCCACCCAAGAGTATGTTTGCTAATAGCTCCCATCAAGTGTTGGTTCTGTACGATGCGTTTTCTGTCACACAGTTCAGATTTCCAACCAAAATTTCCTAGAAATAACAAGATTTTGATGGGCTAATAATTGTCTGTGATTTATACGTCATGTTGTATTTTTATTGTTGATATCTTATCGTTATAGGTACGTGAAGACTGAAGATTGCACAGACTAACACATTCACACAATACAGAAAATGAAATGATAACACTAATAGTACTTCTTCAAATGATCATCAATTATATTATTGTTATTCATCAGTTTACATGGTTAATACATCAAACAAAGGATCATCAATTTATATTGTTATTCATCAGCTTATATTGTTACCCACAAAAATCATTAAATCAATTTCCTTAAAATGATTGAGATTCGGATTGTACAACGCAGCTAATTGGCAAGAATGTGTTCACATGCATATGCATAAATTCCGTAATACAAAATCAAGTGCACATATAAAGCATCACTCCCACATGACTAATTTTAAAAAAAAAACATCAAAATCCTACGTAGAACAATTATACCTTAACTGAGTTATGATTCTTCGTTACCATTCATAACACAGTCATTACCTAGGCGGATCAGGATTGGACCGGAGGAGTCGACTGCACAGCTCGCATGCATCCACATCACAGAGTATAAACCAAAACTAACCTACAAATACATTGGTTCTCCTTCGACGAATAAACATTCTCATTCGCGCTTGAACAATAGCATGAGTCCCCCTATCCGCTGGTCTCCTACGTGCTCAGCTTACAAACCCCAACCAATTAAAATTCTATCACGTTTTATTTATATACTGGGCCAGAGACGGACCTTTCCCAGAATTCTGTACTTCCGGTACAAGCCTGTCTCTGATCCATTATTTCTTACGCTAGGGTTGCCAGTCAAACTAGGTTTGCTATGTACTTATCCATTCCCTTACATCAGTGCCTTTAATTTATCCTAGCTCCAGCAGTCTCTTCACAATTACACTGTTCTTCCATTCCAGCTCTTCATTTTTCCCGCAGTCTTTCCACCACGGCTTTAGCAAGATTAAGTCGCTCGGCTGTAAAGTTTATATATGGGTGCTTAGTTCATAGTTTATATATGGGTGCTTAGTTCATAGTTTATATATGGGTGCTTAGTTCATAGTTTATATATGGTGCTTAGTTCATAGTTTATATATGGGTGCTTAGTTCATAGTTTATATATGGGTGCTTAGTTCATAGTTTATATATGGGTGCTTAGTTCATAGTTTATATATGGGTGCTTAGTTCATAGTTTATATATGGGTGCTTAGTTCATAGTTTATATATGGGTGCTTAGTTCATAGTTTATATATGGGTGCTTAGTTCATAGTTTATATATGGGTGCTTAGTTCATAGTTTATATATGGGTGCTTAGTTCATAGTTTATATATGGGTGCTTAGTTCATAGTTTATATATGGGTGCTTAGTTCATAGTTTATATATGGGTGCTTAGTTCATAGTTTATATATGGGTGCTTAGTTCATTCTTTAACTGTGGAAGGAAAGTCCATCAGGTACGTTGCTGACCATATCACTTTTGTCATGAGCAACTAGGTCAAGAAAATATGGGCACTAAGAACATAACCCCTGGAGCCATCTGTGTGTGTGTATGAGCGTGCGCGCGCGTGTGCGTGCCTGCCTTCTTTGAGTTCACTTTTGGTAAGTGTGTTAATTTCATGTGAGGCATACACATATTCATATTAAATCAAGTGTTGTTGTCCAAACAGTTCAGATCTTTTACTCAGTGTTTCAACTGATTAATATTATCGCCACGAGAACCTTGTGCTATCAAAGCTAAACGTGGCCACTTAATAAAACTCCAGCAGAAGCTCGTGAAAAAGATATCAGAATGTAAAATTAGATATCACTGAGCAGTTTTTTAGTGATAAGAAAGTTCGGCGTGACATTGGAAGTTCTTCGGCGTTTCTCGTGCTCCTGAAATCAGTTCCTAACACGGTGCGCGTTGTGAAACCTGTAAAACTGCTATGTTCTGCTGCTTTAAAGTGGCTTCTCAATTCTCGCTCTCTCTCTCTCTCTCTCTCTCTCTCTCTCTCTCTCTCTCTCTCTCTCTCTCTCTCTCTCTCTCTCTCTGAACTTTAAGTGCCAAAGTGGGGCTCCCGCAAGAGTTTTCCACAAATGCCTGTTCTTTGTCCCTTTTTTTTTCCCACTCTTACCCAGGTGAGCCCTCCATTGCTCAATATCCTCTCTGTTGTTCTTCTACATGTCTCCTTTGGCCTACCCTTACTTCTGTTCCCTTGTGGTGTCCGATCTTAATTATATTTTTGGTAGTGAGTCGTCAGTCATCAGGACCACATGTCCCAACCATCGCCAACGTATTTCCTCAATAATTATAACCGCTGTCGGTGGCTTCATCTGCATTTCTGCCAACAAGATGTTATTTATTACGGTGTTTGGCCGAAATATTAATCTAATTGAATTCTAAAGTCACGCAAATAATATTGTCTCGGTACCTGTTTTTTCTTTCATTGTTCTTCCTCCATTCCCGGGTGTTAACTGTCTTCGGCCTCAGAAGGTTGACAAGCCTTGATCCTTCGATCTGGCTAGATAAACTAATTATTTCATTTCTTCTGCAATTAGCCATGAAAAGACGTTTAGGTTTACCGTGTTAGTCTGCATATTAAATCTCGCCATAAGACTACAGCAGCCAGTGCTAACAGCGCCAGATTTTTAGGCCACATGGAGGAAAAATAAACATCAGCAAAATGAGAAACCCTTGTACTCCTATCACCCCAGAAACAACATCTGGACTCCAGAAAACATCTTGCAAATATGGTCCTCTCCAGAGAGACTTTAGGGCTAAAAATTGGCCTGGGGGGGGGGGGAGCATGAATGGGAGAATTACGGGACAATCTTGCCACCACAACACCTACCAACAACATGAAATTCATTGACGAAAAACGCTCTTTGTCAAGATAGTTGAGCTTTCAAAGCTAAATTGAGATGAAAACTAATGAATGTACAACCCCAATAAGCAAACGATTGGATATAACCATCATTTTCTTATCAAAACTTGGAAAAAAAAAACAATAAAATCTTTGTAGAAATATTATCATGTACATCCGTGCGCATGATACATATAACAAAGAAAAAAAAATTGACAACGAGGAAACAGGATAAAAAGTATTTTTAGTTTGGGTTCTTGCAATCGTGAGTAATTCCAGTGCTTCTTTTGATATGCCCCGAAGCAGTGACAAGAGCTGTCTTCTCCTTCTAACTATTATCACTTAACTCTGCTCATTAAATGTGAATAGTTGCCTCCCCTGTCAACGCCATGTATTGACGCACCTCTTTAATTCTGGCCACAGAAAAAAAATGGAAAGGGGGGGGGGGGGAATCTCATACCTCTGATTTGTTCTACGATTCATCCACGCCTTTGGTCGGCGATCGGCTAAGCAATCGCCGCCCAGTACGCCCTGTGACATCTTTCAGGGCAGCTGCAAATTCTATCCATCTCTCACGGTCTACGGATGGCTTTTGTATTGTATCTCAGCTGTGCTTCGTTCTACCCGTTTCTGCTTCTACAGTTCTACGATTGCTAGTCTTTAGTCGGCCTCTTTCTTTTTTTCCTCGGGTGTCCATCTCATAACGTCATGATAATTTAGAGAAGACCGTATTGGAAGGATACATAATGGGAAAAAGAAAGAGAGGAAGACCAAAACGAAGATGGCTGCAAGACATCGTTGACGATCTGTAAATGGATGCAGCAGCGGCAGGCCATCTTGCTCACAACAGAGAGGCCTACAGGAGTGCTGTTTGGGAGGTAAAGTTCCGCAAGGGACATGCAAATGAATGAATGAATGTCCATCTCATGGCTGTTTTAGTGATGCCACATGGGTCCCTTCGGAGCACATAACCAATCAATTTACAGCCGTTTTTTTTAAAGCTATTGAGGCATGCATATTTTCTAGTTCAAACTGGACAAGTAGGTCTCTATTATTTATTGGTTGTGGCCAGTAAATATTAAAAATCTTTCTGAAGCAGGTTGTGTGTGGAATGACAATAATATGTCAATTTCATTTTCAGTTGTTCTCCGATCTAAGATTGAGTGATCTTAAGGTATAGCGCCACTGCAGTCAGGGTACTCCCATATCTGCTTCCTCTGTCGTTGCACTAACCAGTGTAAGCTGTTTGTACTAAGCGCCTCCTGTCTATTTTTTTTTCAAGTCTAATATTGTCTTCACTGTGTATACAGTTATCTGGTTAAGTTAACACGTATCCTCTTGTTATTTTTTTTCTTTCTTTGTTGATCGCATTTTCATTAATTTGCATTATTCCCCCCCCCCCCCAAGTCAAAATAAATAATTTCTCCTAATTCCCTCTTCTGGCATTTTGGTGAGTCATTTGCACAGGAAAATTAATTTCTCTTGATTCGATCATTTATCTTCTGCCATTTTGTCAAGCTAAGAGGGTTGATTGATAAGTTCTCGGCATAATGTACAAATACTTGAAACACACAGCTGATATTAGGTGCATTTGTAGATCAGGTTAATGTAAGATTAAACACCAAATTTCAAGAAATTAACTGCAGCCAGTTTTTTAACAGGCTACTGAAGTGGTAAGGGGTGGGAGAAATTGAGAAAATGGATAAAATTTCTCACCGAGCAATAATTCGCTATCTCTGTATCCAGGGCTTATCATTTAAGAAGATCCATGAGGATGTGGTAGAGACTCTAGGGGAGAGTGCCTCTTCTTACAGCACAGTTAAGAAATGAGCAGCTCAATTCAAACATGGAAGGGAGAGTCTGGAAGATGATCCCCGTCCAGGAAGACCAAGAACGGTAACCACCGATGAAACCACCGCCAGAATCCATGACATGATAATGGAGGATCGACGACTAACTGAGTGGTACATTGCTACTAAGTTGGGTAACTCCAGGAACGTGTTCATGCAATTATTCACAATGATCTTCAAATAACAAAGCTCTCTGCTCGATTGTTCCTGAAACTTCTTGGAGCTGATCACAAACGACAGCGTCTCAACATGTCAAGAGACAGTCTTGGCCATTTTTATGCAGGTCCTGAAAAGTTTCTTCAGAAATTTATGACTATGGATGAGACTTGGGTTCATCATTTTCAACCAGAAACCAAAGAACAGCCAAACCAGTGGAAACATCAGATCCCCACCCCAAAGAAAGCAAGGGTCTGCAGATGGCTTCCATCTTTTGGGATTCAGAAAGTGTGCTATTGGTAGACTATCTTCAAAAAGGCAGAATGGTCACCGGGGTCTATTACGCTAATCTTGTGAAGCAACTGCGGGTCAAACTGAAGGAAAAGCGTAAAGGGAAATTGACGAGAGGAGTCTTCTTTCATCAAGATAATGCTCTAGTTCACAAGTCGGTGGTGGCAATGGCTGCCATTCATGAATGCTGCTTCCAGCTTCTTTAACATCCTCCTTATTCCCCAGATTTGGCCCCTTCTGATTATTAGCTGTTTACCAAACTCAAAAAGGAGCTCAGTGATCTCAAGTTTGCTTCAGATAACGTCATCCATGTTGTAGACCACTTTCTACTGGCACAAGATGCTGACTTTTACAAAGAAGGGATCCGTATGCTCCAGGATCGCTGGGCTATGTGCATAAACTTGCAAGGGGACTATGTTGAGAAGTGACCCCAAAAAGTTGTCCACAAATAATCCGTTGTATCTTATGCCGAGAACTTATAAATCACCTTTCGTATTTGCATGTATGTGTATGGTCTCCACGAGGGGAGAAAAACAAGGGTAGAAAATGTTAGAGATGGTAAAAGTAACTGAAATTCTTATTATCTGAAGGAGATATTGAAGAGGAGATAGGAGCAAATATGGATGTTTCTGGAGTGAATGGATGATGACCCTTCCCAACTAACTAATATCTGCATTTATTATGTCTTCTTATTTTTTATTTCTTAAGAGCACCTTTACCAGTTTGGATGTGAAATAAGAATTGTCTGACAAAAGGTAAAGAAAATACGCAATCTAATTACAACCTCTAAGAAAAAGGACAACATTTTTCAGGCATGTAGGAAGAAGGTGAAGACATAAAAGCTCCATAACAGCAGGAAAGATAAACCGAAAAGAAAGGCAGTGGAAGAAAAGGCGAAGAAAATCATGAACAGTACTTTACGACATCTTAATAGAAACAGACTGAGATCACTGGACTATCAATGTTCGCCATAACTTTAAGCAGGGCACTCACTGGTCATTGGCAACTCCATCTCCTTCCATATTTCTTTCTCGGACCTAAATCAAGTCATACAAGGGCCAGTTTTGTATTCATTTCTTCGCTTTATGTAAAAGAGCCATGTACTTGCTCTGGAGTCACTATGAGAATTCCTGTTTCAGCACAGCGTCCGATCAAACCTGGCAACTGTATACACAGCTGTCTCGAAGACCCAGGGGCAAAAAGCCGCCTCGGGAATGTTGTCCTAGATCAACCAGATAAGAATCTGTGTATTTCGTCTGTAAACCAGCATAGACAGACAGGTAATTCTCGAGCTTCCAAAGGGAAAATCCCCTGCAGGAGAATTTCGTACCCGCTACATTTCGGTTTTTTTTGGGTGTTTTTGTTTTGTTTTGCTTTCTCCGTCTGGGAAAAGATAACTTTACATGCTGAGAACGGGGTGAAAGGGTGAAAGGTGAGCATGAGGTGGGGCATATGTCAGAGGCGAGGTCTTCAACAGGTATAAACCGGTAGGTAGGAGGAAAGCGGACTGAACCAGCTCACGTGACTGATGACAGTCAGGGGGAAGAATACAGGTGTTTTATCTCTCAGAAGAAAATGGATGATGCCCTGAAAGATTATAGACACACTGTTTGATCGTTGAGTACAAAGATCTTAGACGCTCCATTTTTTTCCCTCGCTGGAGATCCCCACAGAAGGTGGCCCGTTGGACAGACAGGCTGTAATTGAAAGAGAAAGCTGAAACACTCCCCAGACGACAGTAACTGACACGGAGTTTAGAATGTAGGCATCGTCATAGTTTTACTACATTCCTTTCGTGCATCTTCCCTCGATCCATACTCCTTTATCCCAATTATTTGTAGATTGTAAAGAAATACAACATGACAACGTGCGTGCTTCGCTGTTTACACTAGATAGCAAATCAATAGCAGTCAGCATAAGCCGCACAGGAAGGATAAGAAGGGAAAAGGGGCAGAAAGATAAAAATAGAAAATATTATGAAGTAGTCGGCACAAGCAAAGCAAAAAAGATAAAAAGGGAAAAGGGGAAGAAAAATAGAAAGAGAAAATACTATGAAGTAGTCAGCATAAGCAACGCAAAAAAAAAAAAGATAAGAAGGGAAAAGGGGAAGAAAGATAGAAAGAGAAAATACTATGAAGTAGTCGGCACAAGCAACACAAAAAGGATAAGAAAGGAAACAAGGGGGGTGGATAAAATAGAAATGACTATGATAGTAGTCAGCATAAGCAACACAAAAAGGATAAAAAGGGAAAAGGGAAAGAAACATTTTTTTAAAAATAGAAAATACCATGAAAGTAGTCAGAATAAACAACAAGTCAGCATAAGCAACACAAAAAGGATAAAAAGGGAAAAGGGAAAGAAACATTTTTAAAAAAATAGAAAATACCATGAAAGTAGTCAGAATAAACAACACAAAAAGGTTGAGACGGGAAAAAGGCAAGAGAGAAAAATTAAGAAAATACCATAAGAAAGAGGGGGTTTAGATAAACTGAGCAAATGATGCGTGAAAAGAGCCTAACAGGGCTAATTCACATGCCATTTTATCTAAATGCCCTGCTGGCAGCCTTTTCCTTGATTTACAAAAACAAAGAATTTACCACGTACAAATCATTACATTCTTTTGCAGTCCCTTAACATTATTCTGCAATCGTTCAGTGTTTTCTTCTTTCCACGCATGGTTGCGGTGAACAGATGTGTAAAAGTAGACTTACCTGGTCTCAAGCTGGCCTTATAGTGAGCCAGTTTTCTCTAACAATAACAGCTAAACTGCTGTGTTTTTCTGTTTAGTCTCAGAAAAGTGGCCAGTTTGCGCGAAGTTCACGTGACCTATTTGGTTTGTTGTTACAGGAAAAGTTGTCTTTATCTTCAGGGAATATATGTGACGTTGTTGCTTGTTGCTTTAAGTGGTGACTTTCTGGAGATGAAGAAATGTAAAGTGGTTGGTATGTAGTAGGACCTAAGTGGCATTAACAATGACAGACAAATATAACTATGATGTTTGTGAAGGTTCTTCACTTTAGCCCCCACCCTCCTATACGTGTAGGGCGTGACTTAATGGCGGATTAATATATATGTGATGGCTCATGTTGTAAGTAGTGACAGCTCAGCATACGACAACATCCAAACAAACGGACACTTCACTGCAACTCAGGAACGACCTCTGCATTGAAGAACAGGTCCAAGCACAAGTCCAGCTCCAAGATCTCTCATGCTAATCACCTTCTCAGCACTCGTGTAGACAGATAAAAAAAAAACCCGCAAACATCCATCCTCTAGCTTCCACACAGCTGTCCCATCCCCTTCCGCCAAGTCCCGCCATCCCACCCCCCCCCCCCAATGACCAAGTTCAGTAGCAACTCAGTCACGTGACCAAATGACTAACTTTCACATCGTCCCTTTCTTAAACATGTGTTGCAATAGGGTCTTAACAGTGACGACAAGAGACCTAGTAATCCATATAGTGCTATAAGATGATAACAGATATGACGACTGCAGTAAAACTGGTTCCAGTAATAAAAGTAGACAGAGGTAAAACAACAGAGGGGGCAGGGAAGGTGAGCAGACACACAAAAAGCAATAATAATAATAATAATAAGGTAGTAAGATGAGAATGTATAAATGAAGAATATACAATATCCAATATCTTGGCGTCAGCCTTTTTTTTTTTTGGATGTTGTATGTTCTTCATTTATAAGTTCTCATCTTACTTTCTTCTTTTCTGCCTTTTCTATTCAACTAAGGACCTATGAACTGAAGACCCGCCTTCCTCAATCCTTATCCACTTCTTGAGACAAGAGAAATATAACAAATAAAACAGAGGTTTTATCTGTATATGTTTGCGCTTTTCTTTTCTTTGTTCACATTTTTTAGTTTGTAGTCTAAGTCTTTCTTTGAAAATTAGTAACAAAAATTTTTTAAGAAAGTTACTAAAATATCATTTCTTACTACAAAATTCATGCACTTGTAGAGCTAGTCATCCATGCTATATCAAGCTAGCAACGGTCAAAAACATAAGGACGTAACGCTTTACGTGCGGGGTATGATTTGTTTGGAATGTTGAATAACAATTTTAAATTTCTGGTAGATTTTCTGCTTAGTCACAAAAATATAGGAGTATATATATATATATAAACAAGTGCCGTGCCGCGTGGCGTAGGCGATCATTTCTCCCCACAATTCCCTGTCTTTAGACTTGATTATGAGATCCGCCGGTGACTTTCTTCCTAGCCACACTGACAGCCCATCCAGTAACTTCTCTCTCTGTCTTCCTCTGTTTCTTCTTCCCTCAAATTTTTCCAGTTGCCAGATTGTGTTCCAATTTTCCTCTTCTCAGAAAATGTCCTATAAATCTCACTTGTCTGCCTCTGATCTTTGCTATAATTTGCTTTTTACCTCCAGCCTCTCTTAAGATTTCTTCGTTGGTTTTCTTATCCGTCCATTGTACATTCAACATCCTTCTTACAAACCACATATCCATGGTACCTTCAACATCCTTCTTATAAACCACATCTCCATGGGCTCCATTTCTCGTTGTACTCTTTTATTCATGGACCATGCTTCACATCCATACAACAGAATTGGCTCGATGTAACATTTAAGTACTCTGAATCTCGTTTCCATTGATATGGATCTGTTGCGGTTTCTTATTTTCTGGAATGCTGACTTGGCCTGAGAACGTCTGCTTTTTTATTTCGTTGTGTCATTTCCCATCAGTTGTTATAATCGTTTCTAAGTACTTGAATCTACCAACTTGTTATATATATATATATATATATATATATATATATATATATGTTAGGTTAATCCTTTTTGGTTAAAAAAAAAAAGAAGAAGACAAAAAATACATAGTTTTAAGTAAATATCATATCTACATTTCTTCGTCCTTCACTTGTATATGCCTAGCGTACAACAAACATACAAGGCTATCGTGCTTGTAAGAGTGGAGGATATGCCTGTATGTGTTTACTCTGAAGATTTTCGGTCACAGCAGCAAAATTATACCGCCAACCATCCCTGAAAATCGTGAACCCTTTCATGGAAAAAAATAATGACATAATAAAAATACAGAAATGCCCTCACTTTTCCATTTTCCAGCAATCTGAAGTGTTTAGTCTATATCACATATCCTAGTTCAATATGTTATGATGAGACAAGCACCGCAGTACATATAACATAACATAAACGTGAAGTAACGTAGCGTAATATAATATAATATAATATAATATAATAGGAAACTTACTGCCCGGTTTTTATATGCATTTGTAAGTGCGAAAGGGTTATTTCCGTCTTTTCGTAGATTTTCGGTTATCGGTGTAAATCAGAAGCCTAATCCACTTCATGTATGTGGAAACTGTCGCTGTATTAAGGAAAACGAAAGTGAAGAAATTTATTACAACGTTTATTAATATCCGCAGTGAGAAACTGGACAGGGCAGGGGACACGCCTACATACATAGACACATATACACAGGTATGCTCATGCATGCACAGCATTTTAATATTTTTTAATGCATATTCGGTGTCTCAAATAACGAGTTAGGGGAGTGAATATACCAACGAAAGATAGTTCTGGAGCTATCGTTCCCAAGAAAGAATAACTTGCTGAGTGCTTTATTCCGACAGAATTTGTGGAGCTTTTTCTTAAAACAAACTTCTTAGCGTTCTGAACGCTTAGTGGCATCATTAAGTCAAACCTGACACAGTAAGGGGGCACACCTGCGACCTTATTTTGTTATCTTGTATATAAATTCCAACCTCCAGGAACCCGGCACGTTTTGGTAACCGTGTTCTCTTTCTTTCGCATTTTTCGTTCTTTTTTTTTTTATTGCTTTTCAGACATGAGTTAGTGAGTTTCTCATTACGTGTACGGCAGTGCAAAAGACTGACAGCAATGGTGAATTAGCCATTAAACTGAACAGGTTTAAGCTGTAGGGGCTCGGAACACCAGGATGAAAGTACAAATTATTGTTTCATGTGGAAATCATTTATAACTCTTACCGGTATTGCTGCAATAGTAAGCTGTGTTGTCAAAAAAAAAAAAGAGACAATGATGTATCAACTGCGTTTGGTATGAAAATCTCCATGTCCGTGCCATTAAGGCATACTGGGGAATATGGAGTTAGGTCCGTATTTCCAAGGCCTTCGACACATGAAAGTATGAACTGCCCAATATGTCTGGCTGCATTTACTTTCCCAGATTTCTCTGGTTCCCAGTTTTAGAGACTGGGTGGACCCAGGGACCGTTTTAGTATGATGGTACCAGAAAAAAAAAATCCCCCAATGCTGGGACTTGAACTCGGCACCACCGGGTTAGTAGACCGAATGCCTACCTACTCAGCCAACCAGGCCGCGGTGTAATAGAAAGTCATATAGTGAACAGCAGATGTTACGGTTAGACGGAAACCAGGCAACTTATCTCCTGAAATGGATGTTATAGATCCGATGGTTTTGGGGAGGAGGGAGGGGAAGGCGGTGGGTAGGTCCTTATTAAGTTTCGCCTGGGGGTCTGGATCCATCATTGACTGAGAGATAAAGAACGGAACGTCTACCTGGCCTGAGAGATAAATTATTCTGCTTCCCATATCTCAGAATTATGACAGCTAGAACATGTTTGTCTTTTTCCTTAGGGAAATGCGCCCTCGATATTTCCCACCATTTCCTCTAGACGCAGGTGAAGTTCCTGGTTCCTGAGGCTGAACTTCTCGTGATATTCTATTTTCTGTCCATTTACCGACGCTCGTGTGGTTAGCCCAATCCAGCGCACCTCGCCCTTATAGGCAAATATTCTCCCCTCTTCCAAACACTGATGTATCGGGTACGAATTTCTACGGCTGGATCGAGTTCAAGGCCATCAGTAGCATCATTTTCTGTAAGATTCTGTACATTGTTTGCGAGTGTTTTATTTTTTTTTAAAACCTACATAAGCTGGAGTCTACTTTTGTCGGACTTACGTAAGTCTGGGCTCGTCTGCAATAAATTTTATATAGGAGTTTCCTGAGAACTTAAAATTGTAGCGTAATTTAAAATTATCGTCGGGTTATCGGTGACTTATAATTTTCAAAGCGGAAACAGCAAATTAAAACTGCATACGGAATGTGAAAGCGTTAACTCAAGAAGTTTTATTTGGCAAGGATGTACTCACCGCGGTGATGTCCGAAAGAAAATATGACGTCATACATCAAAATGGTGGCTGCTGAAGAAAAAGCAATGCGTGTGATAAGGGGGTTTTCGAAGCAAAAGTCCGTTAATCAAAAATGCAATGTCGTTACAGGGCTCAGTGTGGAAAACTCCTTCAAGAATGCCCGAAACCGTGCTCACCTGAGGCATGAGACATGGTCAGAGGGCACAAACTTGGGGGGCAAAAGCTTTTGGGGCTCCTTTCAGGATCTGGAGAGGACTGCGGGCGTTGCCATGTCGACAGGGATCAGGATCTGATGTTACCAAAAACCTCGAAGGCAGAAGAAAGAGTGCGGAAAAGATTCACCTTCAGATAATGTTATCCAACGTTGATCAAAGCAGTTTTATGAGAATGACACTTTGCACCGACAAGGAGTAGAAAGATCGAGCACTTTGCAGGAAATTGATGGATGAAGTCCACAAGAATCAAACAGATCAGTTTCTTTGCAGTTAGGTTCACCTCAAAAGACCGTCTGGAGGATTGTTTACAAACGCCTTCACCTCCATGCCTATAAAGTACAGACCTTCCAGGCTTCGCAGTCGGGCGATAAACTCTGCCGTTTTCCAATTTGCCAAAGACGTTTTGTCAAACGTTGAAGTTGTTGAAAATTGGCAGCACAATATGGGAAGATATGACGCACTCGACTGAAATCTCGTAAAAACGACATCTCTTCGGAGATGGACATTTAATGATCAAGCAGCGCTTTAGCGTCGATGAGAGCAGATCATCATAACTGCTAAATATGGGGCTTCGAGAAATGGCGTCGGCTTGCGAGTGGGTTAGCTATTTTCTCAGTCTCGGAATGCAGCTAAAAAGTAGGAGGTATGCAATACTTCTTTAACAGACTTTACCACCATGGGAACTATGTGGGACTCTGTCCCGTTAGCCAGACTAGACATTCTACTGGGGGTACCAACGGAGAGTTGGGACAGGGTCTTAGTCAGGTATGTAAAGGTGAATATCTGGTGTGTTTTGCCATGTTTAGAAGCTTTTGGGCCATATTTCTTTTTGAAACAAGCAGTGACAGCGAACATGCCTTCCTGAATATGCTACAATTGTGGGAAAAAAGGGTAAAATTCTTGTTTCCATGCCATTAAGGCATATTGGGAATACGAAGTTAGACTCGTATTTTAATGACCGTGGTCAGTATCACGTATGGCAGCATTTACCTTCCCAGATTTCTCTGATACCGATATTTAGAGGCTGGGTGGACCTCTGGGACTTTTTTTTTTGGTGTGTATCAGAAAAAATCTCCACTGCTGGGACAGAACCCGGTATCAGAGGATTAGAAAACCTAGAACCTAACCACTCAGTTAACCAGGCCGCCATGCTACAGTTGTATCTCTTGGAAAATAACCACCCAAATGTGGTGTTCCAGCAAGACAGTGCGCCTTCACATTGGGTTCATATTGTCCGAGAAGTTCTTAGCATGTACTCGTATTTTCCATGGCGCTCGGCTGGGCGTAATGTATCAATTCCGTGCTCACCCGATATTATGCTACCTGACATCTTCCTGTGAGAGTACGTTGGAGACATTGTTTACAAGTTTCCGTGTCAACTTCATCAATGAAATGAAGCTCATATTTGTTGCTGCGATCGAAACAGTTACACCGCAAATATTGGAGAACGCTTGGGGAGAAATGTAATACGGTTTGGACATTGAGAGTGCCATGAAAGGCGCAAATCTTGAAGTTGTTTAGCATTTTGCAAAAGTAATTCTACAAGTATTACAATTTTTGAATTTGTAGTATGTTTATATCCCTAAGTAATCATAGACCCATAGCTGACATGCTGGCGTCAGGGTTGGCGAACCATAGCTGACCAAGACCCTGTCCCAAATCTCCTTTGGTACCCCCAGTAATAGGCCTAGCCTGGCTAACGGCTATCGCCATAATCCCCATGGTGGTAGAGTCTGCTAAAGAAGCATTGCACACCCCCCCCCCCTGCTTTTTAGCTGTACTCCAGGAGTGAAAAAGTAGCTGCCATAACCCGCTCCCACGCTGTACCTCACGACCTCTACAGCATCGGCTGCAAAGAACACCAGCTCGCAGTTACAGGGAGATAGCACATGACAAGACAAGTCTGTAAGCAATTTTATTTTGTTTCCGGTTTGAAAATTCTAGGCCACGGAAACATTCTGTTAATTTTCAATCTACCTGTAATTCCATGTATATTCTCAAGAATTAAAAAAAAAAATTGAGAAGGAAGTGTGTTACACGATAACATTCTGTTGTTGTCCCCCTTCAATACGTTAACAAAAAAAAAAAAACTGAACTTTTTAATTACAGCAGAACCCCCGTATCCGCGGGTATTGGCTTCTAAAACTTGCCGTTTATACCTCAAACCGCGGTTAGCAGTGAACGCTATATGTAAGTCGTTTTTCGCTTACATACACACCTACGATAAAGTTTAAGTGATAAACTATGTAAATTAAAACATCACCAACATTGTTGTTATTATTATTATACTTGCTATCTTCTCTTCTCTTCTCTTCTTTATCTCTATCTATCTCTCATGAAATGGATTCTGACATTTAAGCTTAACCCTCAAGCAAGATGGAGCAATGAAACATATCTTGTACTTTCACAGTTACACATTTTTACATTGCATTTTAGGATTTTCTTGCCAGGGGCCAAGACGCTGTCCATTTTAGCAATCAGCTAACCATAGCTGGGTGTCTGAGTGGCGAAGTGGTTAGTGCACTGGTCTCTCATGGCGAAGGTTGGGGGTTCGAATCCGGCCGGAGGCACCCCAGTCACCCAGCTGTAGAAATGGGTACCCGACTTCTTCTGGAGTTGGGGAAGGAAAGGCGGCCAGGCGTGATACTGACCACATCACCCTCTAGTGTGCTGGCAGGTCAAGGAAAATATGGGCACTAACACCATATCCCTATGTGCCTCTAAGGCATGGCTGGATTACCTTTTTAACCATAGCTGACCAAGACCCTGTTCTACCTCTCCGTTGGTACCTCAAGTAACAGGTCTACCCTTGCTAACGGGGCTGGGTCCCGCATAGTCCCAGGTGGTGGAGCCTGCTAAAGAAGAATTCCAAATCCCTACTTCTTAGCCACACTCCGGGACTGAGAATATAACTGCCATAACCCCGCTCCCGAGCTGACACGATGATGTGCCTCAACACCTTCGCAGCACTGACACTTCCAGAGAGACACAAGACAAGACAAGACAAGACTAGACAAGACAAGACAAGACAAGACAAGACTAGACTAGACAAGACAAGACAAGACTAGACAAAACAGGGCATTACATTCACTTCTTTTTTTAAAAAAAACAACATTAGCCTATTGTGGGTACTCATCAGCCTCTCCGTTCTTCGCTGTTCCTGTGGTGACATGATGATGTAACGATGATACAACGTCCAGGATGATGAGGATGAAGTAAAGTGATGGTGTAGGCTCTGTGAAGCTGTATTAGAATATTGATCTTCTGAAGAAATGGCATCAATAGAAAGATCATTTGCTTCGAGTGATTCTTAGAAGGGCGAAGATGGAGAAACAGCAGATAATATTGGATAATACCAGAAGCAGACGGTGTTTGATGGTTGGATAATACCAAACGCAGACGATGTTTGATGGTTAGATAATACCAGACGCAGACGATATTTGATGGTTGGATAATATCAGAAGCAAACGATGTTTGATGGTTGGGGATCGTTGATTGTGGACGCCGTTGTTTTTCAGTCTCTTGGAAAAACACGGCGATAGGAAGTTGTTGTTTCTTTCTTTTCTGCTCATCAAATATTTGCCGGAGGAGTTCTAAAGCTTAGTGATTCACAAATAGCTTTCGTGTTTAGACTCAGTCAGTCAGTCATTTGCATGTCTCTTGCGGAGCTTTGCCTCCATAACAGCTCTCTTGTAGGCCTCTCGGTTGTAAGCAAGATTCCCTGCTACTGATGCGTCCATTTGCAGATCATCAAACGTGCACAAAGCCGTTACAGTTAAGCTATGATAAAAAAAAAATGTTAAAACTATGCAAAACAAAAGTAGGAGTAGCTTCATTAGTTAACGAGGACACTGTTGTAACGTTTCTGTTTGAGATAAGAGAAATAACGACTGCGGTAAATTTGGTTCTAGTGATGAAAGTAGACGGAAGTGTGTGGTTATTTTTTTACACAAAAGATAGAATGATTGAGAAAAGTAGAGACCAGAACAGCTAAGTCTATATGTTTCATCTATTTTAGCCACATGCGTGATCCTTGAAAAAGGCTTTTGTCGAAATATTGGATAGTTGTAAGTTCTTCATCTGTACGTGTTCATTTCCTTTTATGCCATTTTTGTTTCTGTTCACTTTCCTCATACTTTCTATCTTTTTGTAAAACTGAACCATATACCCCCATCTACTTTCATCATGTGTCTGCTTACACCTTAATCATACAAAAACTTCTTACATCTTACATCCTTCCTTTGACGTTAAACGTCACATAGAGCCCACATGGTAGTTCACCAAGTCTTCCTGCTTTTGGCGAGTTTTTCAACCTCATCAAGAAATTTTAAACCTACTAATTTGATCTCTCTTAACAATGTCCTCTTTAGAGTTTCACGTGGTCGACCTCCTTTTCTTTGGCCTGTTGTGTTCCACCTGATAGCTTGTTTTGGGTTTCTCTGATTGTTTCTTCTCATCACGTGACCGATATGTGTCCGTCTCCATTATCTAATCACCCATGAGACAGGGTGTTGTTCGCTCATCTACCTTATCTCTGCGTTGTTCTTGAATTCGTTCCACGTTGTATCGAGTATTTTCCTTAGGCATTTGTTTTCAACAGAATGTAATTTATTGTCTATTTCTTTAGTTATCTTCCAGCATTCGCATGCATAAATGAGGGTGAATGTTATATTTGAGTTGCATAATCTTAACTTGGATTTTGTGCTTATAGCTTTTGAGTGCCATATGTTCTCAAGAAGGTCAATACTACTTTCGCAGTTCAAATTCTAACTTCCTTTCTGGGTTCACCATCCTGGTCTATGTAGTTGCCGAGGTATGCAAAGCAGTGTACTTCTTAAACAGCTGTTCCTTCAACGTATATTTTTCCTTCTTGATTAATGAGAAGTTTCATTATTTTTTTTCTTGTTAATTTCAAGTCCTTTTTTTGCTAGCCAGTGAAGACATGGTATGTGTGGTTTTTTTCCTGTACCGAATTCACACTGTCACGGATAAGAGTTATGTCATCTGCAAAATCAAGATCTTCTAGTTGGGTCCCATGTGCCCTATCAATGCCCGTTTAACCTGTGCAACATTTTTTTTATTATGAAGTCTATGGCAGTTCGAAAAAGGAAGGGAGATAGTATATATCCTTGTTTCACGCCTGTTTCAGTCTGGAACCATTCGCTCATTCCTTCTTCTGTGCTGACTGCAGAAACATATCCGTTGTAGAGGTCCTTAATGATGTTGATATTTTTAGATGGTATTTCATATAGTCTTAAAATTCTCCACAATGAATCTCTGTGTATGATATAAAATGCCTTTTAAAAGTCTATAAAGTTCAAGATTAATGGTTTCTGCTTTTCAATATGTTCTTCAAGTATTACTCTTAGAGTAAAGATCTGGCCGAGACAGCTTCTCCCTTTTCGGAATCCTACCTGTTATTCTCTCATTGCAGTATCCACTATCTTTAATTCTATTCAGAATAACTTTGCACAATACTTTTGACACAACTGATAACATGGTTACAGCTCTCCAAATATTGCAATCGCTGAGGTTACCTTTTCTTTTTTTGTATTTTAACAATGACTCTTTTTTCCATTTAGAAGGGACTTTTTCTTTTTTTCCAAACTTTATCAAACATTCTCTGTAGTTGGCTCGTGTTGTCACTGTTAATATCCATATTGTTGTATGTATCTCTCTGTGTGGAAATGTTGTTCCTCCAATGACAATGCCCTTTGTTAGACATAGCACATTTCTCCATTCTGATTTACCGTATCAATTCCTTCTTTCCTCAGTATTTTTTTACACAAATGGTATCTTTGTTCATGGGTTTTTGTAGCTGGTGATAGAAGTAGTCTTTTATTTCATCATCTGCATCGTTCGTGGAATAAAAACATTGTATGATTGTCATTTTTCCGTTTAATTTGTATCGTGCTGTTATTATACGACTGTTCACTGGTTCCCATTCTTTAAGGCTTTGTTCTGCTACATTTGACATAATTGTACCCACTCCTTCTTGGTATTTTCCATCGTCTCTGCCTGAATATATTATTAACTTACGGTTTTCAGTCGCTCTTTTCCCTGCTTCTGGCCATCGCATTTCACTGATTCCAGTACATATAGATGGTATCCATCCAATTCTCGGATTACTTGAGCAGATACAAAAACATACAGGACAAAAATATAGGGAAAGAAGATAAACTATAAATTCACATTACATAAAATGACCACAAAAATGCCATTAACGTATATTAACAATTTAGTGAAAATATACTGTAAATGTAACTGTAAAGAAGTGGACAAGCCCTGCTACTGGTCCTGTGGAGAGACTTCATTACACTCGAGGCATGCCTATATGTTAGTGAAAATATTTCACTGGTTTTCGATCTGTGTGCAATGCTATTTTTTATTTTATGAAAAGAAACTTTAGATAGAAATGAATTAAATAAAAGATGGCATTATCTACGAGCAGGGCGGATTTTAACCTGCCTCTTTACTTAGCTTGTACTCATACTCAGCACAATATAGTTCTTTATTCCCGAGCAGTCTGTAACATTCGCAGATACATTTAGAAGAGGAAAATAGTATTTAAACATTTTGTTTTTTGACGAAACAAAACTCTATTACTATTAATTTTTAAGAGCATAAAAACCACGCTAAATTCCACATCAACCTGTAGATTATGGAATATTTTTAGTTGCACTACTTTTCAAAATGGCTGCCCTGGTAAATCTTCATGTTATGACGCGCTTTTGCGAAGGGGGACTTTATATAGCGCTGATCTAGGATTACAGTTGTGCCGTTTAATTATTTTGGTTCGAAAGTTTTCAAACATTAATACCGTGGGCCTGTGCAGGACTTAAACATTATTGGAAGACCTTGTAGTGATATTGGAAACGTCTATTCTTAGTTCAGTGTGCTATATTGAAAATTAGAAAGAAAAAAAAATAGAAAACAGACCTGGATGGAGTGTTTTCCATTTCGTAAAACGCGTTGCCTTCCAGTTTTAGGCTTATAATAGAAATGAATGGAAGAGAGGTTTCTTCTGGCTTCGTGGCCGCAACCGCTCTTGAATTTAACAATGGTAATTATCTTGCATATTTGCATTAGTTGTTAAATCCGTCATCTGCTATTATTGGATCTGACAACATTGTAAACTTAAACGCAATTAACTGGTTCTCAGTTTTAGTTCAGTTTTTCATGTGTTGTTTTATATTGTGGCATATGTTTTGTGCTGTTATGTAAGAAAGTTTAATGACTGCACCTTCATTTTTCTTATTTTCTCAATAACAAGAAAGTGAGTTATTAGGGGCGGGCGGATATAGAAAAGGATATAGAAGAGACATGCTGTGTGTATGTGTGTGTTATTATCAAGCCAAGAGGTATCGTATTCTGAGGTTAACCTTCAGTCATATAGTACACAAATTAGTGGACGTAAAGTTGAATGGTTTGGGTACATTACACAGCTACCACCAGACAGTATTCCTGTTCGATTCCCTCAGTATTCCCTCATACCGCAGCAGGGCTAGGTCATATCCATTATCCACTATACAGTATACATACAGGCATTCATGCCGAGAATGGTTTGAAACAGAGAGGCTGCCCTCGCTGAAGATGAACGGAGGAGATACAAGAAAAAAAACCTTAAATATCTCATTATATGAAGCAAAATGTTCAACTCCATCAAGAAATCTATTTGCCTTATCAACACTGAAAGGTATAAAAGGAAGGAGACAGGTTGTGTGGGTTTACTATCAAGGCAAGAGGCATAATGTCTTGAACCTCCACTGAAAGAATGCACAAAATCAGTTGATGTGAGAAGGCAGTGTTTGGATTTACTGTCAAGACAAGAGGTAGCGGAATGGCTGGCTGGCAGAATTCAAGGTTGCTAGAACCAACAGTAGGCTGATATAGTTAGCATTCATGCTCTTTGGTGGTTATTGAAATGGAGTGAGGCATGGATGGGTGTGTCCTGAGTATGGTAATGCTGATTCCTAGATTCCAAGGTTCAAGAGGTAGAGTGTAGTGAAGTCAATCTTTGGTAAAACAATACAAAAAAAAAAAAAAATCAGGGGAAATGAATGAAACAGACTGTGTGGCTTGCCAAGAGCTAGAGTTTGGTGTAACTTCTGTGAAGCAGTACTCCTATTAATGGTGATAAGGAGCCCCTGTTGTGAAGGAATGCATAAGAAAATATGACTGCAATCCTCATGATAAACACTGCCAGAAAGTCCCTATAGACTAAGGTTTCTTAATGACTACAGGTAACCCCCCACCCCACCCGGATTGCCAGACTGTCAAAAGTGTCATCATCACCAGTTCTATCAGGTACCAAAATGATTTTCAAAAGATATCAGTACTGTAATTTTTCCTTATATTTGGATAGCTAGGAGCAGAAATGAAATAAAATTATAATCTCACAATATCTTTTTTTTAAATTCAAATTATTTAGACATTGAGGTCCATGCCCTCATTTGACCCTCATACCCCAAAGGAGTATGGATACTCCCAGTTAAGAGTCCTTGCTACAGGTCCTAGGACACAAGTAGACTCACAACAGCCTGCTGTAATATGTATAGTACTTCATTTGTCACGCTGAGCATAAATGTAATGGCTATCCAAGCATGCTCACAACCAAGAAGGACCATGCAGTCATTAAATGCTTTATAACATACAGAAATTACAGAAAGATATCAGTGACCATCATTCTGTGCCTTCTCACAATAGAAGATTGCCAGCAGTGGCCCTCAAATTTTTCCTGTCTTTTATTTTAATAGGCCAGGCTTGATACTGACCATATCATACTTTCATGAGCTGATGGTCTTGGATATGCAGGACTAACATATTCTTCATTATGCCTTAATGGCATGGAAACAGGGACCATACCTTTGTTTTATAGTGCACCAGACCATTGTGAATTCAGCCTGTCTCCTTATGTAGTCTACCCTTCTGTGTCTTTGACGATTTCCCCATTCCTTCAGCTTTTCAGTATGGATTTCATTCTTGTATTATGCCTCTTGATACGACAGAAATGTTTTAACTGTCTGATCCTAAGTTGTTTATTATTTTTCTTTTCTGTTTTATTTGATTTGGTGCATCAGTAATTTTTTTTTTTATTTCTGTCAGCGGAAATCACTTTCTCTCTCTGAACCTTAAATGCACAGGGCACATGGGGATTTTGCAAGGGTTTTCCACAAATGCCTGTCCTTTGCCTTTTTTTTTTATAACAAAAGAACAGTTGTGCAGAATTAATGCTAAAGGTGAAGAGAGTAAACTTTTGCAAAATAAGATGGCTATTCAGTTTTTAAAAAAAAGGAAAGGACAGTTGCAATGAGTAAAGAAAGAAAAAAAAATGTAACAACAAATCTCTCTCTCTCTCTCTCTCTCTCTCTCTCTCTCTCTCTCAACCTTAAGTGCCCAGGGTACATGGGGCTTCCGCAAGGGTTTTCCACAAATGCCTGTCCTTTGCCTTTTTTTCTGCTCTTGCCCAGGTGAGCCCTCTATTGCTCAACATCCTTTCTGTTGTTCTTCTCCATGTCTCTTTTGGTCTACCCTTACTTCTGTTCCACTGTGGTGTCCATCTTAGTGCTATTTTTGGTAGTGAGTTGTCAGTCATTCGGAGCACATGTCTCAACCATTGACAGCGTCTTTCCTCAGTAACTGCTGTCAGAGGCTTCATTTGCATTTCTGCCAACAAGATGTTATTTTGATAAAAATAGGACCACTGTACCCTACCACGCATGATCGTAAAAGGCAACTAAGGAGGGTTCGGCATAGGACCAGCAACCCTATCTGGTGAAAAGACTATCAGATTGCTACAGAAACAGAAGTAACAACAAATAACGACTTATTTCTGGCTGTTATCTTCAGGGCATTTAATAACACTAATAATTGTTCTTACAAACATGTATTAATCCACCATCACCACCACAATAAATTTTATAATAATTTTTTTTGTAACCACAAATCTTATCCTATATCAAAAGTTTATTGGACGAAAGAGATGTTTGGCATTCTGGTCTTTCATCAGTTTTATCATAATTTGTCGAAAACAAATTTTATTAATAATAATGATAATTAGAATAAAATTAATTTATTTGGGTTAGTTATTTTGTAATATTAACATGTATAGATTTGAGAATGTGATTAGAGTATACAGAATAATGCAAAAAATAACTTCTAAAGAATGAAAGTATGCAAATGATGCAGTAAATAGATTGGATTCAATAGGTCTTCATTTTTTTTTTTTAAGTGAATTGAAAATAAACTGACAGAATCAGCCACAAGAAAAACCATTCAGTAAGATTGCGTCTAGCAAACTCTTTTTAATTGCTTGGAATACCGTTGGCTAAGGCAAAAAAGATAAAAAATGGACTTCATCCAACAGATATGGTTTTAAAATTAACACTTATATTTTGTTTTGTGTATGTGCATACAGATTTTTATGTTGTTGTTGTTTTTTTTCCTCTTATCTCTCATGTATGTTTTTTTTTAAACCTCAGCAGCTTGCCAGTATATGCTCAGTGAGATATCTCAGTTAATTAAAAAAAAATTCTTTTCTTTTCAGTGTTGGATATTGTATACATGCAAGCATTACAGCATATAAGTTCTATCTGATGACTCAAAAAATACAAGAACACTAGTCTAGCAGGTTCTGTCTAATGACTCAAAACATTTAAGAAGAGCAGTCTCAAAGATTCTACCTAATATCTCAAAACATTTAAGAATAGCAGTCTCAAAGATTCTAACTGATGACTCAAAACATTTAAGAGCAGCAGTCTCAAAGATTCTACCTAATGACTCAAAACATTTAAGAATAGCAGTCTCAAAGATTCTAACGGATGACTCAAAACATTTAAGAACAGCAGTCTCAAAGATTCTACCTAATGACTCAAAGCATTTAAGAATAGCAGTCTCAAAGATTCTACCTAATGACTCAAAACATTTAAGAACAGCAGTCTCAAAGATTCTACCTAATGACTCAAAACATTTAAGAATAGCAGTCTCAAAGATTCTACCTAATGACTCAAAACATTTAAGAATAGCAGTCTCAAAGATTCTACCTAATGACTCAAAACATTTAAGAATAGCAGTCTCAAAGATTCTACCTAATGACTCAAAACATTTAAGAATAGCAGTCTCAAAGATTCTAACTGATGACTCAAAACATTTAAGAACAGCGGTCTCAAAGATTCTGATGACCCAAAACATTTAAGAACAGCAGTCTCAAAGATTCTGTGTGATGACTCAAAACATTTAAGAATAGCAGTCTCAAAGATTCTAACTGATGACTCAAAACATTTAAGAATAGCAGTCTAACAGATTCTAATTGATGACTCAAAACATTTAAGAATAGCAGTATCAGAGATTCTGTGTGATGACTCAAAACATTTAAGAACAGCAGTCTCAGAGATTCTGTGTGATTACTCAAAACATTTAAGAATAGCAGTCTCAAAGATTCTGTGTGATGACTCAAAACATTTAAGAACAGCAGTCTCAAAGATTCCGTGTGATGACTCAAAACATTTAAGAATAGCAGTCTCAAAGATTCCGTGTGATGACTCAAAACATTTAAGAACAGCAGTCAGAAAGATTCTACCTGATGATTAGGAATACTCAGTATGAATGTTGAGACTGATTGACATTATGATCAGTGACACATTGCTGGCTGACAGTGTCAGGGTTGACAAACCACCCTTCAGACAGTTGTTTGTGGTATGCCTGACTACAGATAAGCTCATCAAGGTGATTTCTGTGGGCTTCAGGACATATTTTCCTGGACAGTGCTCAGTCTTCCAGCTCCTTTTTTAAAAAATTACTTTAACCATTGTTGGATAGCATTATCTGAAGCTGGATCTCTTTCCATACTGAGTCCTGTAACGATATTGCATTTTGATAATGGACTTTGAAAAACCAAAGTATGGACATTGCTATCTGTTGAACAGTGTGCCATTCTGAGGTTTGATATCACATTTTCTCCCAAACATCACTCCTAAACATCACCAAGATTCTCTTCTACTTCCCAGAGGTGCCTTTGAAAACAGACAGTTGAATGAGCGGGAACTGCAGTGGGGAAGGAGAATCCAGTCCCAAAAATACACTGAACTTAAGTGGTACATAGTGGACTGTTTGACCAATAACTGTGACACAGAGCAGTCAGTGCCCTTTTGAGGGGGGTGAACGCCAAAAAAAAAAGTACATGCTGCATTTACTATTCTCACAGGCGGTTAATTGTTAATTTTTCAATTTTTTTGGGTCTTTTGGATGTAATGGTGGATGTCAGCATAGATGGGAAAGATCTGAAACTCATCAAAAACATATACTGCAGCAATGAAGGTTGAGAACCAGATAGGAGCATTCCAAGACATAAAATTGGGAGTGAGGCAAGGATGTGCTCTATCTCCTGACCTCTTCTCCTTGTACAGCAAAAACATAATGAGAAATGTAGAGAGCTTGCCAAGAATATCATTTGGCGGGTACAACCTTAACAACCTAAGATATGCAGATGACACAGTTCTGATAGCTAAAAGTGAAGGGGAGCTACAGGCTCTTCTGGACATCGTGGTTCGTGAAAGTAAAAATAAAGGTCTCAGCCTGAACAAAAAGAAGACTGAAGTGATGGTCATCTCAAAGAAAAGTAGCAAAATGTAGCATTACCATCGATGGCACAGAACTGAAACTAGTTGATAGATTCAAGTACTTGGGAACAATTATAACAACTAATGGGAAATGTTACAGTGAAATAAAAAGCAGACCTGCTCAGGCCAAGTCAGCATTCCAGAAAATTAGACACATCTTGTGCAACAGATCCGTATCACTGGAAACAAGATTCCGAGTACTTAAATGTTACATCGAGCCAATTTTGTTTTATGGATGTGAAGCATGGTCCATGAATAAGAGAGTACAGTGAGAAATGGAGGCCATGGAAATGTGGTTCATAAGAAGAATGTTGAAGGTTCCATGGACAGCTAAGAAAACGAACAAAGAAGTCTTAAGAGAGGCTGGAGTTAAAAGTCAAATTACAGCAAAGATCAGAGGCAGACAAGTGAGATTTGTTTGACATTTTCTGAGAAGAGGAAAATTGGAACACATTGTGGCATCTGGACAAAAATTGAGGGAAGAAGAGACAGAGGAAGATAGAGAGAGAAGTTACTGGATGGGCTGCCAGTGTGGCTAGGAAGAAAGCCACCAGCGGATCTCATAATCAAGTCTAAAAACAGGGAATTGTGGAGAGAAATGATCGCCTATGCCACATGGCACGGCACTTGATTGATTGATTGGTACTTATTGGATTATCACCTAAATTGAAGCTGATGATTTAAAGTTCATGTGTTTATCTGCATCCAAAAGTCATTTATGAAAGCTGTTCAGTACCTTACTTGCCATAATGATGAGTAATAGACCTGACAGGCAGTTAATATTTGTTTTGAGTTATCAGGTAGAATCTTCTAGATTGCTGTTTTGAGTCACCAGACAGAACCTGTTAGACTAGTATTTTTTGAGTCTTCAGATAGAACTTACATGCTGTAATGCTTGCATGTTTTGAGTCACCAGGTAAAACCTTTTAGACTTGCATTCTGTCTCATGATGATGGTTGGGAGTTCAAATCCGATGGGAGTCGCCCCAGTCACCCAGCTGTAGAAATGGGTACTTGACTTCTTCTGAAGTTGGGGAAGAAAATACGGCCAGGCGTGATGCTGAGTACACCCGCTAGTGTGCTGACAGGTCAGGGAAAATATGGGCACTTACACCATATCCCTGTGTGCCTTTAAGGCATGACAGGGTTAGCTTTTTTTTTTTTTTAAGCATTCTTGCATGTTTCAAGGTCACCAGGTAGAACCTGCTAGACTGACATTTTCCTAGGTCACCCCTGCTGTGGACATTTAATCACTTTATTAGTCATAATGGCTTTCCTTTCTTACAGGATGAATTCCACCCCTTTATCGAGGCCCTCTTGCCTCATGTCAAGTCTTTCTCATACACATGGTTCAACCTCCAAGCATCAAAGAGAAAATATTTCAAGAAACATGAGAAGAGAATGTCCTTGGAGGAAGAAAGGAGAGTCAAGGATGAGTTGCAGGTTGGTATACAGTCAGGGTTCTCACCAGTGGGGGGGTTACTTCCCCAGGAGGGGGCAAAATATTGGGATTGGGGGAGATGGGAAGGGGGCAGGATTTGGTTAACAGACTCAAATTGTTGGAATATTAATCTACAATGTGGAAAGATTAGTATTCCAACAATTCCAGTTTGTCAGTCTGTGGTCCCAATTCTTCTCTGGAAATCTTAAAATTTCCTTGTAGGGGACAACTGATGGGGGTAATGATTCTCCACTGGCTGAGAGTCCTTGGTATACAGCATTTGGCATAGGTAGAGATTTATAGATTTTTGTTGCCAGGAGCAATTTAAAGTCCAAGATTGTATTATAATACCATATTCTTGACCTGTGAGTTTTGAAAATGCTGGTTGAATCAGTCAGTCATTTGCATGTCCCTTGCGGAACTTTACCTCCCTAACAGCTCTCCTGTAGACCTCTCAGTTGTAAGCAAGATGCCCTGCTGCTGATGCATCAATTTGCAGATTATCAACAATGTCTTGCACCCATCTTCACCTTGGTCTTCCTTTCTTTCTTTTTTCCATTATGTACCCTTCGAAGATGGTCTTCTCTAAATTATCATGACGTTTTAATGTGTCCAAAATATTTAAGTTTTCTCTGTTTAATCATCTTTACTAGCCAGTCTTCTTCAGCATTAAGTTCTTGTAGTATGGATATATTTGTTCTTTTCTGTGTCCATGTTCGAAGAACTCTTCCGTAACATTTACATTCAAAGGCATGTATGTGTTTCTTAGCTGTTTTGTTAAATGTTCAGGTCTCACAGGCAGCTAGCTAATTGAATAGGCTGATGTTTTAGGTGTGACCTAGCATATTGCCTGATTGTACAGCAGAATATTTCAGAACTGCGATTAATTTTCTTTGTTTTCTTTTTCTCAAAAAGTAAATTCATAACCTGGGAGCCACAATGTCCTTCGTCAGCTGACAGTCTTGTGGGGATTTGCAAGTCACAGCTGGTCAAGACCGTGTTGTGTGTCATAACTGGCTTGTGTTCAGTCAACCAGAAGATTGTATCATCTGAAGTTTCAGATGAAACATTATTACATTGTACGCGAGGAGTGTATTGGGTTGTATTGTTGCATTAATCATCTGAAGTTAATGTGAAAGGCTGCCGTATAATTTGTTATACAAATGTATAGCCACTCATGCGAGAAATGGAAGTATGAAGTTACAGAAACCTTAAATATCCCATTACATGAAGCAAATTGCCGAGCATTATCAAGGTGACTATTTGTCCCCTCAACACTGAAAGGTATATGAGGATGGAAACAAGACAAGACACGAGACAAAACGTGCTAAATGTTCAGATATTTTGCTTTGTAAATTCAGGAAGTAGCAGTTATCTTGCATCAAGTTTATGACGTACTTTCTGCATTTTGAAACTTTTTTCCCCAGAATGAGAAAGCAGATGTAAAACAAAAATGGGCGTCTAGACTATTAGCTAAACTACGAAAAGACATAACTCAGGAGTGTCGAGAAGACTTTGTGCTCAGCATCACTCGTAAGCGGAACCCAATATGTGTGCTGAGCAACCCAGATCAAAAGGGCAAGATGAGGCGTATTGACTGCCTGCGGCAGGCAGACAAGGTGTGGCGCCTGGACCTGGTCATGGTGATTTTATTCAAGGCCATCCCGCTAGAGTCGACAGACGGAGAGAGGCTGGAGAAGTCCCCAGAATGCTTGCATCCGAACCTGTGTGTGAACCCCCACCACATAAGTGTTTCAGTCAGGGAGCTTGATCTTTATCTGGCTAACTTTATACACAGCTATGGTAGGTATTGCTTTCACCATGTTGTTCAGCCATAAAGGCAGTATCTTATCTCTCTCTCTCTCTCTCTGAACCTTTAAGTGCCCAGGACACATAGGGCTTCCATGTGAGCCCTCTATTGCCAATATCCTTTCTGTTGTTCTTCTCCATGTCTCTTTTGGTCTACCCTTACTTCTGTTCCCCTGTGGTGTCAATCTTAGTGCTATTTTTGGTAGTGAGTTGTCACAAGGGGGCAGTATCTTATAGGCAGCTGATAATCTTTCTTCTCACTCATAACAAGTCTTTGGAAGCAAATAATGCCAAGGGAGGAAGACAGTGCTCTTAGAATGACATAAAGGTAATTAGAGAGAGAGCTGGACATGACCCTTTTCCCCAGCAGTCCACTGGTGCTCATAGTTACCGGCTCATCCTGGCAAAACAAGGTAGGGCTAGCCATGGTCTCCAGACTGGTGGAGTCTGCTAAGATGCTTGCTCCTTTGGGTTCTCACTGGGTCCTTGGGCAGAGCGCAGTAATTCACTCCCAGTCTGACAGGGTGCAATTATACCAGCATCCTCACAGCATCAGCTGCTTAGAACACCCCCAGTCACAGTTCCAGGGAGATAAAACAACAGTAAATAATGCCAGACCCCATGGGTGCAGTGAGAGTTAGTCTACAGGTGCTGTACGTGTGTTTTGTCAAAGGTTAGACTGACGATTAACCCTCAAGCAGCAGTTTCTGAACCTGTTTTCTGCCAGCATGGTGGTGTATTGATTTGGCTCATGTGACATCGCAAAAGAAGCATACTGCCTCTGCCCCAGTGGTCATTCGATACCCTTGAGTTAATAAAACACATCTGTAACACATTGAGGAGCCTGTACGTTTAATTTTCTTGCTTCAAGATTCCAGAATACATCCTGCAGATGTTGTACACTGTCTTCAGTAGTGTTTTTTTAACCTGAGGTCCTTGGACCCCTAGGGGGTCCACAAAAGGATTTTTGGGGGTGCACAGACCAGTAAAAAGGTTGGATCAATTAAAAATCTTAACATCATCTAGATTCTTTTTTATTGGTTTATTTTTAATGAAGAGTCCCTAGCTGTTCTTAGATCAGAAAGGGAGTCCACAGCTGTTATCAGACCAGAAAAGGGGTCCACAGCTGTTATCAGGCCAGAAAAGGGGTCCACAGCTGTTATCAGACCAGAAAAGGGGTCCACAGCTGTTATCAGACCAGAAAAGGGGTCCGCGGCCAAAAGTGTAAGAATCACTGATTTACGGAGTCTAAACATGTTTCGGACCACCACACCCCCCCCACCCGAAATCACCGGCACAAAGAAAAGAATATGGATGGAGAACTGTGGGGCACACACAGAGAACTCATGCTAACAGTAAAATTCATGGGGGCATGCTTTTTTGTCTGAATGGCTGACATATACAATTGAATGCTGAAAAAAAAAAAAAAAAGTAAATGTTTGCATATCATCTGCACTGCAGTTATCATCTTCATTGTCAGTCCTTACTCTTCTAGGTAGCCTGGTACGAACATTCTTTGTTTTTTTTTCTCCCCAAGTGCAGGCTTTTGTGAAAATGAAGATCACAGTAATTAACAGCAAAGTTACAACTTCTGAGAGAAAAAGTGTATTTAAAAGAATAAAGAGTTCAAGTTTCACACCATTGGGAACTGTGATAGTATTTGTAAGCTTTCTGTGTTTTATATGATTTATGTTTTCCTAACATGTATTGATACATATATCAGCCATGTGATGAGAAGAAACAGCCAGAGAATCCCAAAACAAGCTATCAGATGGGACACAGAAAAAAGAGATTGACCACATGAAACTTTGAAGAGAACATTGTGGGCATAAGATCACTTGACGAGGTTGAAAAATTCGTCAGAAGCAGAACATGGTGAATAACAGTGTAAGCCCCGTGTGACGTTTAATGACTCAGAAAGGATGTAAGAACGTAAACAAGGCAGAAAAACTTATGACTGTCTTTATTTGCATTAGTCAGTTTTCTTTGTAAATAATGATACAGATAAAGCAGGTTTTTTTTTTTTTTAATAGTTCCTGGAAGTATTCATTCAGGATTGTCTGGTAATGACAGCATCATGGCCACTGGAGTTTTCTCTGCTTCTGAATTATTGCGTGTAACACGACGTAAGTCTAGTTTCTCTATTTCTGAACTTGTACTTTTCAAGCCGCCGTTGATTGACAGGTGTATTTACTGATGATGCCTTCAGATTTTGTAGCCACAAAAAAAAAAAATGGTGAAAGATTTTTAAAATGAAAGTTATTAGTTTTCAGCAGAGGAACATCCTAAGATAGAAGTACAAATTGTTTTGTTGTTTTCATTGGTAATTTAAACATTTTTTTCTTTTACTTGTTTCATAACTTTACAAGTGTTAACTTTTTTAAATTGATGGTCGTCATTTGAAGTCTAGATGAAGCTGAGCAATTTTTCATAATTTAAACAAATATACAAATTTACCAATAATTATATGCATGTTCATTTTTTCATATCTTTTACATCTTACACCCTTCCCGTGCCATTAAACGTCACATAAGGCTTGCATGGTAGTTCGCCAAGTTTTCCTGTTTTTGGCGAGTTTTTCAACTTCATCAAGGGATTTTATGCCTACTAAACTGGCCTTACTTAACAATGTCCTCTTTAGAGTTTCAGTATCTTTTACAGGCCTAGTTTATTGTTTGTTTGATATCTTGTACAAAGTCAGTTTATTGTTCTCTAACAGCTTGTGCAGCCTCTGTTCTCTGATATATTCTAGAGCCTCTGTTAAATGTTCTCTGATATATTATAGAGCCTCTGTTAAATGTTCTCTGATAATCTTCTAGAGCCTCTGTTAAATGTTCTCTGATATATTATAGAGCCTCTGTTAAATGTTCTCTGATACCTTCTAGAGCCTCTGTTAAATATTCTCTCATATCTACAGAATTTTTTCTAAAAATTGCTGTCATATATCTTCTAGAGCCTTTGTTAAATGTTCTCTGATATCTTCTACAAAATTTTTTCTAAAAATTGCTGTCATACCCTCTGTTAAATGTTCTATGATATCTTCTAGAGCCTCTGTTAAATGTTCTATGATATCTTCTCCAGAACTTGTTCTCTGATATCTTCTAGAGCAGTGATTCTCGAAGAGGAGGCAGGTGGCTCACCAAGGAAGAATTTCCAAGTCTAAGGAGAGGATCTTTTATCACCATAAAAGAATATGGTGGTGAAAATCCTTTCTGGCTGGTGATTTAGTATGTAGGAGAAGACTGGGGGCAGCCTGGGTTGATTTGGACTTGGTGGGTTGTTATAGAGAACCTCCTAGAACCTTTGTTGAATGTTCTATAATAACTTCTTCAGAATTGTATTGTTCTCCGATATGTTCTACAACACATGCTTATTGTTCCATCATATCTTCTGCAGCCTATTTTTATTGTTGTGTGATGTCTTCTACAGCCTCAATAATGATGACACCAAATGGTACACACCCGCTTCTCTCCCAGGGAAGAATGGACTCACCTAGTTTCTACAACTATAGCTCACAAGACCAGGTCCACCCAACCATGGTCCCTATGCATGCTGTAGCCATGGCAAATGGTCAGCCAGCTGCTCTCAGTCCTGCAGGTAATTATTGTTATGGCCAGACATCATTTTTGTCTCCTGCTAGTATTTGCATGCATCTTTCCCATCACAGCATATGCCTGTGAGACCTGGACACTTAACAGAACAGCTGAGAAACATAGTGTGAATGTAAATGCTACAGAAGAGTTCTTCAAATATGGACACAAAAAGAACATATATCCATATTACAAGGACATAATACTGAAGAAGGTTGGCCGGTAAAGAGGATTAAACAGAGAAAATTTAAATATTTTGGAAACTTTAAATGTCATGAGAATTTAGAGAAGACTGTCTTGGAAGGGTACATAATGAGAAAAAGAAAGAGAGGAAGACCAAGGCGAAGATGGCTGCAAGACATCGTTGATGATCTGCAAATGGATGCATCAGCAACAGGGTATCTTGCTTACAACCGAGAGGCCTACAGGAGAGCTGTTATGGAGTCAAAGTTTCACAAAGGATATGCAAATGACTGAAGTATTGTGGTGGGGGGGGGGGGTTCTGTTGTTATAAATAATATTCTTAAGTATAACATGTTTGGGGGGGGGGTGGGTTCTGCTGTTACAAATACTATTCTTAAGTATAACATGTTTGGAGGGGGGTGGGTTCTGCTGTTACAAATACTATTCTTAAGTATAACATGTTTGGAGGGGGGGGGGTTCTGCTGTTACAAATAATATTCTTAAGTATAACATGTTTGGGGGGGGGGTGGTTCTGCTGTTACAAATAATATTCTTAAGTATAACATGTTTGGGGGGGGGGTTCTGCTGTTATAAATATTATTCTTAAGCATAACATGTTGGGCACTAACACCATATCCCTATGTACCTCTAAGGTATGACAGGATTAGCTTTACCTTTTTTACCTTTTATAACATGTTGGGGGGGGGGTTTCTGCTGTTATAAATAATATTCTTAAGTATAACATGTTGCAGAACATAGGAGAACCTGGTCCATTTACATCCTGATCAACTGGTAGTTTGGAAAAATAGGACAATTTTCTAATATAGAGGAGGTGTACTATAGAACAGCCCATTTCAGAGAGAGCAGAAGATAAGAAAACAACACACCCTCATACAACATTAGAAGTAATACATCTCCCCTCCCACAATCGTGTACTTTTAGCCTCTTAAATGAGAGACACTCTGAGGGCAGGAGGTTCACCTGGGTCTTTACCCATTGAAATTTGAGAGACATTAGTTTTTTTTTTTTTCTTTCTTTTTTTTTTTTTTTAAATTATGCGTATATTTACTTGTATAGGCAGTCACTGACAGTTGTTCACATTTCATATAAACCTCACAGATAATGAAGTTATGTATATTGGTAACATTACTCAAATCTTTTGACGTTTTTTAATCATGTAACATGGCTCCTGTTGTTTATTGGGAAATGATGTAGTGGTGATTTTTAGCATTTACAACATTTTAAATTCTGAACTCTTGTCCAGGTTTGCCTTTCATATGTGTACAGAATGATCTAGTAGTGGATGAGTGTTTGTGTGATGATTCATGTTGTAAGTAGTGACAGCTCAGCTTACAACATTCAGACAAACTGAACACTTAACGTTGACTCTAGAATGACCTCTGCATTGAAGAGCTTGTCCAGTCCAACATCCAAAATCTCATATATATATATATATAGATATATATATATATCTTACATCCTTCCTGTACCATTAAATGTCACATAGGGCTCGCATGGTAGTTCGCCAAGTTTTCCTGTTTTTGGCAAGCTTTTCAACCTCATCAAGGGATTTTATGCCCACTAAACTTGCCTCTCTCAACAGTATCCTCTTTAGAGCTTCACGTGGTCGACCTTTTTTCTTCAGGCTTTTGCATTCCACTTGATACCTTGTTATGAGTCTCTTGACTGTTTCTTCTTATCACATGACCAACATATGTCCATTTCCTTTTTTTTTTTTTTGATCACCTATGAGACAGGTTGTTGTTCGCTCATCTGCCTTATCTCTGCGCTGTTCTTGAATTTGTTCCACTTTATACTCCATGTTTAATCACTTTCTTAGCACTCATAAAGACCAAGCATACTTCTACATGTCCATCCTCTGTCTGTCAGACAGCTGTTCCCTCTCCAAAGCATCTGTTGTGGCCAAGTTCAGTAACAACTTGGTCACAAGACCAAATGACTCACATCCACATTGTCGCTTGCTTGAACGAGTGTTGTAGGAAAGCTTGAGCAGCTGCAACACACTTAGAAATCCATATACTGCTGTACTTCAGACCATGGGGGAAAAAAACCATGACTGCAGTTATTTTATTTGTAAGTGGTCAACAGTAGATGAAGATTTAGGCAGAAAGGTAAAATCCCTATTTCCGTGCCATTAAGGCATAATGGGGATAAGGTATTAGGTCTATATTTCCGTACCTTCGGCACGTGAAAGTGTGATGTGGTCAGTATCATGCCTGGCCACACTCACCTTCCCAGATTTCTCTGGTACCCATTTTTAGAGGCTGGGTGGACTCCAGGTCTTTTTTGGTGCGTGCCAGGAAAAATCCCACCGCTGGGGCTTGAACCTGGTACCACCAGATTAGTAAACCAAGTGCCTAGCCGCTCAGCTAACCAGACCACCAGATTAAGAGTTACCTGATTTATAACACGTGATTGTATGTGATAAAAGTGAAATTTAATGTATCAGATCTTATTTTTGTCACATGAATATATAAAAAGTCTTCTTACATCCTGCGTCCTTCCTATGCTTTTAAATGGCCTTTTATCAGAAATGGGGACAGATAATATGGAAAATAATTTTGATGAAAGTGCTGAAGCACTGAGTGCATTAGAAAGTAGTGCCATGTTGAGGGTTGTGGTTGGGTAGTAGATACACACATAATTGAAAATTAGTGGCTAGAGTAAAATGGGTTATAATTTATGATACACTTTAGAAAGGTGGAGATATTGTAGAACACGTGTGACAAAAAAAAAATAAAAAGCAAAACATTTCCATTCCTCTTTACGGTAGCTGATGTGCTAACATCGGGGTTGGTGAACCATAGCCAGCTGAGACCCTGTTCCAGCTCTCTGTGTGTACCCTCAGTAACAGGCCTAGCCTGGCTGATGGGACAGGGGTTGCCGTAGTCCCTGTGGTGGCGGAGTCTGCTATGGCAGCATTATCTTTTGTCTAGTGTTTTAGTTTCACTCAGTGTCTGAAAACATTTACCACTGTAATCCACCACCAGTCTGACATGATGCTGTACCTCGACATCTTCACCTCATCAGACTAACAGTTCCAGGTACCTGGACATCTTCACCACATCAGACTAACAGTTCCAGGTACTTCGACATCTTCACCTCATCAGACTAACAGTTCCAGGTACCTCGACATCTTCACCTCATCAGACTAACAGTTCCAGGTACCTGGACATCTTCACCACATCAGACTAACAGTTCCAGGTACTTCGACATCTTCACCTCATCAGACTAACAGTTCCAGGTACCTCGACATCTTCACCTCATCAGACTAACAGTTCCAGGTACCTGGACATCTTTACCGCATCAGACTAACAGTTCCAGGTACCTCGACATCTTCACCTCATCAGACTAACAGTTCCAGGTACCTGGACATCTTCACCACATCAGACTAACAGTTCCAGGTACCTCGACATCTTCACCTCATCAGACTAACAGTTCCAGATACCTCGACATCTTCACCACATCAGACTAACAGTTCCAGGACAGTAGAAGATGACTTTACTTGAGTGCATTACTCATTTTCAGATTTTTCTGTTTTCCTGCAGAAAAAGAAAAAAAAAGAAAAGAACAAGAAGCTTGAAAGACTTTTAGAAAGATAAAGGAATACATGGCATGAGCTGCACTGACTTTATAAGGACTGATTCAGATGGAGGAAGTTTCTCACTGTCTTATCTTACACCTTCACAGAGAGTCAGTGAGGATGAGGAAGAATGTGCCTAACTTGTGTGCTCTTTTCCTTCTCTTCCTTCCTGACACGTTCTCACTTTATACTCATTTCATAACAGCATTGTTTAAATTGATCATTTCTGATACCAAGTTATGTGAATTATTTTCTTCTGTGCCCTCAGGAATCCCACATAAGAAGCTTAAAAGAGGTCACATGAACTCCATGTCATCCTTGGATGATGATGTAGAGAGCATTGAAGGTGAGGACAACCTCAGTGGATATTACACAAAGACTCCAGGTGACGGTCTTAGCCAGCATCCATCCTGGCAGACTGATCACATGGATGCAGGTAGGTTTAAGCTCATATTGACCTGAAAATAATTTTAAAGATAATAAAAACAGATAGCATAAATTTGTGGTGTCAGGTTCTTATGTATTAGGGAAACTTTCAGTATAATAGGGAAATTTGTCTGCAGGATGAAGTGCTCCAAAGTACAAAGCAGTTTGTGTTGATGATCATTGTAAAAATTGATTGCCCCATATTTGTATGAAATCAGAACCCATATATATGAACTCAGTTTCAGGTATTTAAAATCAGTTCCATATATATGAGGGATGATTGATAAGTTAGCGGCCTAAGGTACAACAGATCATTGTGGACAACTTTTTTGAGTTATTTCTCAACACAGTCCCCTTGCAAGTTTATGCACTTAGTCCAGCGATCCTGGTGCATACAGATCCCTTCTTTGTAAAAGTTGGCATCTTGTGCCAGTAGATAGTGGTCTACAGCATGAATGACGTCATCATCAGAAGCAAATTTGCGACCACTGAGCTCCTTTTTGAGTTTGGTTAACAGGTAATAGTCCGAAGGGGCCAAATCTGGGGAATAAAGAGTATGTTCAAGAAGCTGGAAGCTGCATTCATGAATGGCAGCCATTGCCACCACCGACTTGTCAACTGGTCATTGTGTTGATGAGAGATGACTCCTCTCATCAATTTCCCTCTACGCTTTTCCTTCAGTTTGACCTGCAGTTGCTTCACAAGATTAGCATAATATGCCCTGGTGACTGTTCTGCCCTTTTGAAGATAGTCTACCAATAGCAGATGATAGTCTACCAATAGCACACCTTCTGAAACCCAAAAGATGGAAACCATCACTTTGGCTGCAGACAGAACCACCCTTGATTTCTTTGGAGGTGGAGATCCATGATGTTTCTACTGCTTTGACTGTTCTTTGGTTTCTGGTTGAAAATGATGAACCCAAGTCTCATCCATAGTCACAAATTGCTGAAGAAACTTTTCAGGATCTGCAGAAAAATGGCCAGGATTGTCTCTTGACATGTTGAGACACGGTTGTTTGTGATCAGCTCCAAGAAGTTTTGGGACCCATCGAGCAAAGAGCTTTGTCATTTGAAGATCATTGTGAATAATGGCATGAACACATTCCTAGGAGATGCTCAACTCAGTAGCAATGTACCGCTCAGTTAGTCGTCGATCCTCCATTATCATGTCATGGACTCTGCCAGTGGTTTTATAAGTGGTTACCGTTCCTGGATGGAGATCATCTTCCAGACTCTCCCTTCCATATTTGAATTGAGCTGCCCATTTCTTCACTGTTCTGTAAGAAGGGGCACTCTCCCCTAGAGTCTCTGCCATATCCTCGTGGATCTCCTTCATTGATAAGCCCTTGATGCAGAGGTAGCGAATGACTGCTCGATGAAAAATGTTATTCATTTTCTCGGTTTCTGCCACTCCTTACCATTTCAGTGGCCTGTTAAAAAAAGTTGGTTGCAGTTAATTTCTTGAAACTTGGTGTTTAATCTTACATTAACCTGATCTACAAATGCACCTAATATCAACTGTACGTTTCAAGTATTTGTACTTTAGGCCGTAAATTTACCAGTCAACCCTTGTATATAAAACAGGAGTAGGAAAGCAACATATATATAAAATATATATGTATGAAATGAGTGCCATATATATAAATATAAAATCAGTCCCATATAAATGAAGTCAGTCCAAGGTAAATGGTATGGAATTGGCTACACTTAATTTAAGTGTGTGATATATATATATATATTGATATATATATACATATATATATTGATATATATATGTTGAAAAAGTGATGGGGAAAGAAGGAATTGACATGGTTAATCAGAATGGACAAAGATTAATTGAAATATGTCTAACAGAGGGCATGGTCATTGGAGGCACAATATTCCCACACAAAGAGATACATAAAACAACGTGGATATCTCCAGATGATAGAACTAGAAACCAGATAGATCATTTTTGTATTAGAAAGCAGTACAGAACACTCTCATAGATGTAAGGACTTATAGGGGTGCAGATGTCAACAGTGATCACAACCTGTGCATAGGGAAAATAAAACTAAAATTGAAAAGCCAACACAAGAAATCAGTACACAGAAAGATAAACAGCCACAGCCTACAAGAAGAAAATACTAACATTAATTTCAATCAGGAACTTGCCAATCATTCCAGAACACCCAGTGAAGTTGAGGAGATAAGTATAGATGAATTATGGAATTCTTACAGCACAGCCATAATCACAGCAGCAAAAGCAAGCTCTGGACTGAAAAAACCAAATAGAAAAGCATGGATATCAGATAAAACATGGAAGTATATACATGAAAGATGAGCAGTCAAATTAGACATGTTGAATGCAAAAACAGATCTTGGAAAAGATCTGGCGAAAGCAACATACAAAGAAATAGACAAGAAAGTAAAAAGTTCAGCTAGAAGGGATAAAAGAGAATACATAGACAATATGGCGAAAGAGGCAGAAAAAGCAGCAAAAACAGGAGACAGCAAAACTTTATATAACCTACAGAAGAGGCTAACGGGTACTATTACATCTAAAGAAAGACCAATCCTTAGCAAAACTGGAACCCCTATTAACATCAAATAAAGACCAAAAGCAAAGATGGGCTGAACACTTCCAAGAAATACTTAATCGACCACACCCAAAAGAATTGTTAAACCTTGAAACTGACTTACCAGCCCCACAACTAAATGTCAACCTAGATGAAATTAAATTGCATGAAATTGAAACAGCAGTGAATTTAATGGCTAACAACAAAGCTGCAGGTGAAGATGAAATAACAGCTGAAATGCTAAAAGCTATCAATAGTGACAACATGAGACAACTACAGAGAATGTTTAACAAGATTTGGAAAGAAGAAAAGGTCCCTTCTAATTGGAAAAAAGGAATCATTGTTAAAATACCAAAAAAAAGGCAACCTTAGTGACTGTAACAACTGGAGAGGAGTAACCTTAATATCAGTTGTGTCAAAAGTATTTTGCAAGGTCATTTTGAATAGACTCAGAGATATAGTGGATACTGCAGTGAGAGAAGAACAAGCAGAATTTCGAAAAGGGAGAAGCTGTCTCGACCAGATCTTTACTCTAAGAATAATACTTGAAGAACATATTGAAAAGCAGAAACCATTAATACTGAACTTCATAGATATTAAAAAGGCATTTGATAGCATACGCAGAGATTCATTATGGAGAATTTTATGTCTATATGGAATACCATCTAAAATTGTCAACATCATTAAGGACTTATACAATGGATATGTTTGTGCAGTCAAGACAGAAGAAGGGATGAGTGAATGGTTCCAGATTGAAACAGGCGTCAAACAAGGATGTATACTGTCTCCTTTACTTTTTGGGATTACAATAGACTTCATAATGAAAAAATGCTGCACAGGTAACACAGGTATTGACTGGGTACATGGGACCCAACTAGAAGACCTTGATTTTGCTGATGACATAACTCTTATCAGTAATAATGTGAATTCCATGCAAGAAAAAACAGATAGCCTGTCTTCACTGGCTAGCAAAATAGGACTTGAAATTAACAAGGACTAAACAAAAATAATGAAAATTCCTCTCAATTAAAATGGAAAAATACACATGGAAGGGACAGATACTGAAGAAGTCAATCAATTTGCATACCTTGGCAGCTACATAGACCAAGATGGTGATACTAGAAAGGAAGTTAGGATCAGAATTGCAAAAGCAGCATCAATCTTCAAGAATCTTGAGAACATATGGAATTCAAAAGTTATAAGCACAAAAACCAAGTTAAGACTATTCAATTCAAATGTAATATCCACCCTCATTTATGCATGCGAAAGCTGGAAAACAACTAAAGAAATAGACAAGAAATTAGACTCTTTTGAAAACAAATGCCTAAGGAAAATACTCAGCATCAAGTGGAATGAATTCAAGAACAATGCAGAGATAAGACAGATGAGTGAACAACAACCAGTCTCATGGGTGATCAGGAAAAGGAGATGGACATATGTTGGTCACTTGATGAGAAGAAATGATCAGAGAATCCCAAAACAAGCTATCAAGTGGAACACAACAGGCCGAAGAAAAAGAGGCAGACCACGTGAAACTCTGAAGAGGACATTATTAAGAGAGGCCAAATTAACAGGCATAAAATCCTTTGATGAGGTTGAAAGACTCGCCAAAGACAGGAAAAATTGACGAACTACTTTGTGAGCTCTATGTGACGTTTAACGGCACGGGAAGGATATAAGATATATATATACACACACACACACAGAGTATATGAAATCAGTCCCATATGTAAACACCTAAGCGGGAGTTCAAGGCTGAAGGGCAAATAAAAAATGTTTATGAAGTCCTTTTCACTTGTTTTTGTGAGATATAAAAACATATTTATCATATATTCAAATATCCTTCTTTTATCGGCATGAGCAGATTTAAAGGTAACGGTCATAGTTGTGGTTCATGTAACTAGAATAAAGTGGTTTTATCAGGAAGGTTGGCTCAGGACTTCATGGCCAGTTCTATTCCTTATCTCAACAAATTTTTTTTTTTTTTTTGGACAACTCAGAATGCATGTTTGCTGAACAGTGTGAGCAGTGATTTGAAATTGATCTGCATTTTCAAGTGAATACACAATTACAAAGTCAAAAATAAATGAGTGGTAGGTATTTGAAAATTTACTGAAAACCAGCAGTTTATGAAGTTATACCAGAAGTTCCCCTGGGAACAACTGTGTTAAGAACACTTATCTTAGCATAGTCTTTATGAGACAGGGAACATAGATCTGTTTGCTTAAAATCTCTAACCTACTTCTGTAACCCAGAAACCTGTAGCAATCAACACTAATGTAATTGTTATTTTTGTAAAATGTAATGTCAGGTTGGTGGAAGGATGGGGACATGGAGATTGCTGGCGGGGATGAGGAAAATCTGGTGTGAAACCAGTGAATCCAGGACGTGACAAGCCTATGGGTCATTACAACAATGGCAATCAGATTGATGTAAACAAAACAGAGCCAGCAGACTATAGGTGGTGGGGAACGGATATTGTTGAGGCACTCATCAGATTCCTCATTCCAAAGTCAGAGCGTCTCTGTGGACTGTCTCAGAGCCGTCTGGTCAAAGTTTTGGCCTGGCCAGCCTACACCACTGTCTTCATGGCAGTCCGAGCAAGACCACAGTCTGCCCTAGCAATGAAAGATGCTGAAGTTGGAGGTACCCAGCCAAAAGGCACATCGCAAAAATCAGGATACCACACATCATCGCCAGCGTGTGTACAAAGAAGAAGTAGTACCAGAAGTATTTGTAATGATAGAGGAAGCAGTGTTATGCTCTCTTTATATGGTTAGGTCACGCAAGGCTGTCCCACTTGTGGCGGATGCAGCTTGTTAATATTGTAGTGTGGCAGCAACAGTGTTCTTGTCCACAAACTACTGGGCTCTGTCATACACCACTCTGATCTCCTTGAGACTCCATCGACATTGGGTTAGAGATTCCTGTCATTGTCATTCAGTCAAGTGCTTCTGTTTGTCTGTCTTCTACTGTATGTCTCTTCTGGTCTTGTCTCATTGTGTCATCTGTCTGTGGTGTAGATGGTCTGTCCTGTCTGTCCGTGGTTTGGCCGACCGTTTGCCCTTCAGATCTCTTTTTATATCATCTCTTCACATCTGCTACTTTATTGTCTGCTGTCTCTCATATGCTACTTTTATCATCTGCTCTCTCATATGCTACTTTTATCATCTGCTCTCTCTCGTATGCTACTTTTGTTATCTGCTCTCTCTCTCTCTCTTGGCTGCTGCTTTTATCATCTGGTCTCCTTATCTTGTCTTTTGTGTTATCATATGCTCTTGCCAGTTTGTAATTCACACTGAAAGTGAGATGGGGGGGGGGGGAAAGAAAGGCTTCCCAGTGGGAGGTAACAATTGCTAGTCAGTGTCCATTTTTATTTTTCTCATGGGTTATCTCTCTTCTATAACTATTCCGTTATATGGGCATTGAAGAGAATGAAAGTCATGTTCCTGACATTGATTTAGTGATATATTTTTTTTCATGTTCTAGGAGTTAACCAAGGTACATCTATGCACTCTCCTCACATGATGCTGCCCATTAAACCCAAGCAGGAGCCAGGCTTTGCTCCCATGTCACCCTCAGGCAGCATGGGTGGCCAGCACTCACGGTCCCTGGTCCCCACACCACCCAGGCCCATGAGCACACACACACCAGGAATGATGTCTGTAGGTCCTTCACATTCACAACAGCACACGCCCCCAGGTCCAGGTTTGTGAAGCTTTTGCATTTTGTTGTTGTTTCTTGTTAAACTGTTGTATATGTGAGCCTGTTTATGTGTTTCAGAGAACTATTCAGAGTAGCATTATGAAAAATATTCCTCTGAAAACAAGAGTATACCTGACAAAACTGTGAGGCACATTGGATCACGCTAGCAGTGGATGAAGAGGAAATAGTTGGTTCAGTGAATATGGGACTGCCTGAATCAAGCAAATAATAAAAAAAAAAAAAGTGATAAATAATGTTCACTTATACAAATCTCTGCTCATTGTTAGAAAAAAAAAAGAATTTTTTGCTTGTGTTGTGTGTTATAATCCTATGGGATTTTGTCAGTTTAGTGGGCACAACATCCCTTGATGAAGTTGAAAAACTCGCTGAAAACAGGAAAATCTGGCAAACAGCTATGCTAGCCCTATGTGACATTTAACAGCACGGGAAGGATGGATGTAATATGTAAGACATGGTCATGACAACATTGCTGAAACTTGATTTGACTCGGGAGTCAGGGGACGCGGATTCAGATTTCAGTACCTGTCCAGGTTTTTTCTTTTTTTTCTGTTGCCTGTTTCTGTAGAGAAGACATGACAGATTCAAGAAGCCAAAGGTGCTTTGGCTACGACCACAAGCAGCATGATGATGGAGGTGATGGTGGTGACGAAAGCATTCGTCTGGCTGGAGTCACAGGACCGTGCCCGAGTCTGCATACCGAGTGATTCAGTGAGTATGATTCAGAAGGTTGAAGCAGGTCCTGTATGCAGGCAGTGGCATGAGTTACTGCAGAAATCATCGATTCACAGAGTCACCTTCTTCTATGTCCCTGGGCATGTGGCCATCTAGGGAAATGAGAGAGCTTATAGATTGGTCGGCTCTGCCATCATTGCAGATGGACAACTACTGGATTGAGTTGTGAGTTAGTTAGTTATTGGATCGTCCTAATTGCACATTGGACGATTAGTCCATAAGTGCTCTGATCCCATTTTCAGTATTTCCATCAGTGTTTGGTGGCTGACATTATCAGTTCTGTGTTGATTAACCTGTCTTCTTTGCTTCCAGCTGTAGCGCTCTTGTCTGGCCACTCTACATTTCACTTTATGTTCCAGCAATCTGTTCTTGGTTGCAGATTCAGAACTGTTGCTTGAATCAGTGATTTGACCAGCTTCTTTGAATGCATTCAGGATATCAGCTGATATTGTTAACGCGCTCAGAGAGATATGCAGAATGGAGGACTTTGAGTGCAGCAAATCCACAATGCTACTTAGACTGAGAGAGCTGGGAGTACAGATCGGCACGCCCAGGAACGAGAGGCATATTAAACGTGCAAGGAGACCTGTCAGCTGATGCAGGATTGTCACTATCAGCCACAGGACACTTTTTTTTTGTTTTTTTCTCCCTGAGAACAGCAGCAGATTTGATAAAGTGTCGTTAATCTTTCTTTGACTTTTATTTTACATTCAGGTCTAGGCCACATGGTCATGACAACAACTCAGCAGGTGATTAAATATGAGGGTCAGCAGAATGACACGCTGAATGACTTTGTCACCCTTGTCTGTCAGGAAGCACAGAATTCTCAGAGTCATGTAAGTTTTATGTCCGTGACTCTGCCTTATCTGAGCAGTCGTTCCTGTCCATGCCCATTATTCTGTGTTTGTTGCTCTTGCTTTACCTCATTCATGTGTTGTGAATGTCAGTGAATTATGTGTGTAACTGCTGTTTTACCTAAGCCACTTGCTGTCTGTGCCCATAATTTCTGCATTCATATCTTTTTAAAATCAGAGGTTCGAAGGTCCAGAATCCTGCATTCAGGACGGCCCCATATATACTCTGCCGCATGCCGCAGCATCCATCCAAGAGTGTGTTTAGGTTCCATTAAGTGCTGGTTCTTTACAATGTGTTTTCTGCCACACAGTTCAGATTTCCTACCAGCACCCTTAATTTGTCCTAGCTCCAACAATCTCTTCACAATTACATTGTTCTTCCATTCCCGCTCTTCATTTTCCCACATTATGGCTTTAGCAATGTCAACCTTGTCAATTCTCAGCCTGGCATATATTTTAGCCTGTCCAGCAAGTGTATTTGCCACTTCATTGCCATGTACTCCCACATGTCTTTGAAAATAAAGTCACGTTAGGCTTATCACAGTTGACTGGTTTAATAGATGAACTCATTCTTTTTGAAGCAGTTTTTTTCTCAGTCTTATAAAGCATTCTCTGTGAATCTATCACAATGATGCCATGAACTACATTATGGTTTTAAAATAGATGGTTTATTAAAAGCTGTTCTTTGGAGTTAAGGGAAGGGGAAAGACAAAATGTGAATATGATGTAAGAGATTTAACAAACTGGGAAAAAAAAAACCAAAAAACCGGAGAATGAATTACTAGGATTATACCATTTATCGGATCTTGTTCCCTTCCTCTACACAGGTTATGAGTACCAATGATAATGGCCACAGCTGAAATTTATACTACAGGTTGCTTGCAGTGTATTATCATGTTTGAAGATAGAACTTAAGTTAAGGCAAAGTATATTTGTTTTCATTTTTTGTTGTTGTTGTGAAAGCCAAACAGGCAAGACTGTTTTATGATTTAGTTTCAGCTGATGTGGCTTTGTGTTGTGTCTGATTCTGTGTTTTGTCTCCTCAGTCAGGACAGAACTCTCCCACTGTCAGGAGCCCGAACCGCTTGCCACACTTCTTCTCTCCAGGGATGTTGCCTCCACCACCCCCGCCTCCTCCAAACCTGGCCAGGCCTGTACCTATTCTCCAGATATCTGATTGCCACACTGTGTTAAGTGGCCAGGTGTCCACAACATCTTCAGGTAAGTATGGCATATCAGTGCCATATATATATATATATCAGATCAGCCCTATAAGTATGAATTCAGTCTTAGGTCCAAGAGATAACTAAACCCTTTATATTGCCAGAGAAGAGTGACCCTCCACACATTATCTGTCTCTCTCTCTCTCACACACACATACACACTTTGACTCGGGCAGCCTTCTGACCTTTTAACCTTCTGACACACTGAATGAAGATAGTGGGAGGCTAGATCACAGAGGCATGTGAATTGTTGGTTTTAACCACTTTCTGAAGCTGGATGTTTGAATGAACAGTTTATGTATAAACTCAAGACATTAGAAGTTTTTAGTTTTACTTTACTGTACATTTTTGCAACTTCTTTTTCCTTGTCGCTGTTTTCTTTTTTTTTTTTGTTTCTTTTTCATGCTATCACAGCTTAGATAAGTTTACTCTCCCTTTTATTTTTATTTTTTTTTTTTCCTGTCTTGCTTTCTTAATTCACTTTCTTCCCTACCTCTCTCTCACCGCTTATTTCCTCCTCACTCCCATTCCTTCTGTCTCTGCATTATTTCTTTCCTTTTTTCATTCCTTATTTTTTACATCCTTTACTTTGTCCCTGCTTTCATTTGGTCTCTGTATTCTTTTGCTGCTTCACATTTTTTATTTTTTTTTTTGGTGTTATGTATTTGTAAAGTTAGCTTCATTCCAGTTGTTAGAAAACAGTCAGTGGAGTTTGAATAGTAAGCATTTTTTGTGTATTTGAATAGAAGGCTTAGCTATAGGCCTTGACAATGTGTGGATGTTGTAGGCCTTGAAAATGTGTGGACGTGTGAAAGTTGCCACATTACCAAATATTTTTCAGGAAACAACGGCCACCACCAGATGTCCCAGGGATCTGTGTCCATCTCCCCCACCACACCTCCAGTGAGTCATGCTGTCATGTCTAGTCCATTTACTTTGCTGTCTCGAACTGAGCATGCCTTCACTCATGTACACCCGCAGGTGAGCTTTGCATGGTTGTTGTGTGTCTGCACCTGCTTTCCAGGTATATGTGCTTAGGATGTGCAGGCAGAAAGTAGTACATGCAGTCCCCTGATTATGAACAAATTCTATGCCTAGGTCTGTCTTTAAGTTGAGTTTGTATGTAAATCGGAAAGTACAGTTCATTTCTATGCCAGTCAAATGTTTGTCTTAGCATATAATATATCGTATGCATTAAAAAAAACATTAAAGACATGTAGAATCACAATTTTTTGATGTGCTTCGCAAACTTACATCTGTTTGTTATTGCAAACTGTTGTATGTAACTCGAATTTTTAATGTAATAGCTTTACAGGGATTGGTTCATAACTGAGAGTTATACGTCAGTCAGACATTTGTAACCCGAGGACTGCTTGTATTTGAAAAGTAGAAGTATAAGATAGAAAGAAAAAAAACCTGAAGACAAGTGTGTAATTGGTTAAGATGCTGTCATTGTCTACAGTTGGGTCTGAAAGTGGTGACACAACTCTGTTTGCTTGTGAATCCTCAGAAACAGTTGACATTTACAAACATGCAGCTAGTTATGCACTGCCTAGACCAGCATTTTCCAATCTCAGGTCGCTAACCAAACTCGGGTTGCAGGGGGTCTGAGGTAGGGTTGAGAGAAGACATGAAAAATGTTGAGAGAAGATATGAAAAATGTTGAGAGAAAATATGAAAAATGTTGAGAGAAAATATGAAAGATGTTGAGAGAAGATATGAAAAATGTTGAGAGAAAATATGAAAAATGTTGAGAGAAAATATGAAAGATGTTGAGAGAAGATATGAAAAATGTTGAGAGAAAATATGAAAAATGTTGAGAAAATATGAAAGATGTTGAGAGAAGATATGAAAAATGTTGAGAGAAAATATGAAAAATGTTGAGAGAAAATATGAAAGATGTTGAGAGAAGATATGAAAAATGTTGAGAGAAAATATGAAAAATGTTGAGAGAAAATATGAAAGATGCTGAGAGAAGATATGAAAAATGTTGAGAAGAAAATATGAAAAATGTTGAGAACAAAATAATGAAAAATGTTGAGAGAAAATATGAAAAATGTTGAGGAGAAAGTGTGAAAAATGTTGAGAGAAGATATGAAAAATGTTGAGGAGAAAATATGAAAAATGTTAGGAGAAAATATGAAAAATGTAAAAAAGAAAGAAAAAAAAAAGGGGAAAAAAATCATTTAAAATTATTATAATTAACACCAGTCCTGTTTTGTGACTATGTGGCTTCAAAAGATATGGATAGCTCGATTGTACTTTACATATGAATAACTGGGAACAGGACAGCTGAACGAAAAAGAATTGCAGGATTTGGGCCATGTTGTTTTAAATATTAAAATAATAGCTAGATCTGTCACTACTACTCATTGAAGTAATTTTATAAAAGTCTTTCATGGGTGAAGGATCATGTACCAGAGCTGGTATAAGGTTGCTCTCAAAACCACTGGGAACCATTGCTCTGGACTGTCCATTCCAGTTCTCATATCTGTCACTACTACTCATTGAAGTAATTTTATAAAAGTCTTTCATGGGTGAAGGATCATGTACCAGAGCTGGTATAAGGTTGCTCTCAAAACCATTGGGAACCATTGCTCTAGACTGTCCATTCCAGTTCTCACTATTTCTCTATGAGTCACTGCCTCTCATAGCTGTGTTGTAGAGGATTCAGGTAAAGTAAGAGAACAGTTTTGTAGGATTAGACCTCAAAAAAGATCATAGACAAAGCACTTTAGTGAGATGTGAGAGAAAGAAAAATCACGAGAGAATTACCTGGGATTTGAACACGGACTCCGGTAGGACGAGCAGCCTTTAGCCACGAGAGAACTGAGCCAACTAGCACCTGTGAGTCCTCTGTCTCAGATGGCAGAGGATGGTAGTTTAAATTCAAGCCTGGGGTTCTCCAGTCATTCCAGCTGTAAATATGAGTACCTGGTTCCTCTTTGGGCTGTGAAAGGAAAAGGCATCCAGGCACGATGTTAACTACATATACTCGTAGTGTGCAAATAGGTTGTATTCCCAATATGTCTGAGTGTCATGATACAAGCCTAAATTTTTTTTCTTTTTTATCTTTAGTTGAAATTCCAACAAAGGGAAATAAGTAGGTGATAGCAAGTGTATCATTATTGTAATTAAATGTTTAAAATGATAAAAGGGTATTATTGATGCATGTCAGGTAAGTCCTTAAGTGCTCAGACTTCCTCCTATGAAGGAGGAATTCAAAGTAGTGCACGCTCTATGTAGCTGGCAAGAACCCTGATGAATTGAGGGTAGCGGATGGGATTTAATCCTACATTGACCGATAGACTGCGTGCTTGTAGATTCCACTAGTGTTACCCGAAGTTGACTGATAGACTGTGTGTTTATTGATTTCACCATTCTTACATGAGATTGAGCAGTAGACCGTGTGCTTATCAGCTCCGCCAGTCTTACCTCCTGACGTACATGTTTAATTAGAAAACATTGGTAAAAAAAAGGAAGCATCTTTGAAATAGAGCAGGTTAGGAAGTGCTGATCTTTTGAGGAAGGTAACGGTAAAATGCCCATTTTCATGCCGGCATTAAGGCATATTGGGGAATACAGTGTCAGGCCCGTATTTTCCATCACCTTCGGCACATGAAAGTGTGATGTGGTCAGTATCACGCCTGGCTGTTTTACCTTCTCAGATTTCTCTGGTGACCCATTTTTAGAGGCTGGGTGAACCCCGGGGCCTTTTTGGTGCGTACTAGAAAAAAAATCCCACTGCCGGGACTGAACCTGGTACCACCTTTTGAGGAAAGGAAACGAAAAGCATAAACACTTACAGTTCCGAAAAGTGTTTGAAAATAATCATATCTCTTTTAAAGATGGATTGGAAGGTTTTCTACATCTTAATGACTGAGGGTGAAATGTTAACGGACATCACAAAATAAATAAGTTGTTGAAAGCTATTAAGGTTTTATTAATAAATGTTTTATTTCATTTTCTGCATGTGATTTTTTTTTTTTTAAATGTGAACAGTGCACTTTTGTAATTGATTTAATTTTGGTCACAAGATGTGAATATGTGAGTTTTATGTATATAAATTCTTCTTGCTGTCATTAATTTCTCTCTTCTAATTGTTGGTTTAGTAATGAAAATGGGTGGAGGTGTGTGGTTTAGTTTTAACAGCATTACTAGAACCAGTTTTACCACAGTTGTCATTTCTTAATTGTTGGTTTAGTTGAATCGAAAATTTTTATTCATTTGAATACATAGTCTGGTTGGTTTGGAATTTAGTATAATCATACTGTAGTTTACCCTGTAGAATACTTAAATTGTAGTGTAATAACTCTGATATTTAATGAATTTAGAATTAGCTCTTGAGGGTATTTGTGTTATAATTTCTTCAGCATTTATGTTAGTTGTAAGTCTATAACTCTTGTTGATTTTTCTTGCATTTTGTTTTAAAACCGCCGCACAGATAGAATTGTACAATAGTAAAATTTGACAGCTTTTGTGACTTGTTTGTTTTGGTTTTTTGTTTCATTTTTTTGTTTTTTGTTTTGTTTTTTTTTTTTGTTTATAGTTTGATAAGCATCATATCTGAGATTTTTACAGACTAGTTTTAATCAAATTTATGAGCTGAATCAAAGTAATCAATTCTTCATTGAATCTTGTTAGCAGAATTCTTGAAAATTTCTGTTAACAGCTTTCTCTACCCCCCCCCCCCCCCCCCAATGTGGTCAGATCAAATATCCTTTTCTAATCAAGAAGAAATGGAAGAAAGAGCAGCCAAACCACCAGAGAAACGATGCCTACTTCCAACTAAATGGAGAAGAACGAAGTCATTATCATAAGACTACTGACCAAACAACAGGCTGAAATACCAGCTGTACAACAAATTCAAGACAGGACCAACTGATAAATATACATGTGGCACCAAGAAGATGACAGACATTCTGCAGGAGTGCCTAATATATGAGCAACAGAGCAGGCAGATATGACCAACTACTACACCAGTCCAAAACAGACTGTATGAGGGAGTGTCCATGCCCTCCAGATGACTGCCAACTACTTCAGAAGTATACAAGTCAACATTTGAAACTGATTGAAGAGGAAGAAGATCCTTTCCTAATCAAACTCCAGAAAATTACTGCTTGGCTTCAGCAAACGTTGCTGTGTGGTTCATTAAAATTCAGTGTTTTTTAAAAAATTTGTATGGCTTCAGTCTTACTTCACCTCTATTTGGGAATGCCATAGGCTGTTAGCTATTAGATCTGCCATCACCACATCAGTTAAGAGATAAATCGCAGGACAAGGAAATGTAAGCCATTTTTGTCCAAGGTGGAACACAGACTGAAGATTCTGGATTCCAATGTAGAAAAAATTATTTTTAAACCAGAATGTAAAAAAAAATTAAGAATAATAATAAAGCAGTTGCATAAGATAATGACTTACCATTGAGATCCAACACCGAGATTCTGTCCTGCATTCTTGTAATGTTACAGGCTGATATGCCTTCTTGCCCTGGCTGGTGGGAGTAGAACTTACCATGGTTCATTTGGTGGTGGAATCTGCAGAGACCTTTGTGATCTTTAAGAAATCCACCTTAACTTGTTTCCTTTTTCAGCATGATGCTTGTCACTCTGTATAACTACAGTGTTTGCTACAGAGAGGAAGAGTTTGCAGTTCCACGGAGATTACCTTATTTTTATGCATGTAATGCACACTTTATACACAGTTTTTGCAGACCATGGACACCCACACACATGCGCACGCGCATCCCTTGTGCAGTTATACCCATATAGGCATTGCACATGAACTTTTGACATGGTAGAGCTTATGAGTAGAAATGAATAGTAATTTAGCCCATAGCCTTTCAGTAAAAAAATAGAGAAAAGAATTTACACATAAAATTAAACTATAAGTAGAAAAAAAAAGCTTTAAACGATAGACTTAACTAATATAGAAAACATAAACAGATCAGTGAAGAAGGAAAAGTGAAGTACTGGATAAATCCAGATTATCCTCATTTTGTCCAGGTGGATGATGGTTGGCTTTTTCATGGATGGTCAAAACTACAGGGCCTGATTTTTTAATAGGAGTCATTGTTAACAGTTCATTCATTCATTCATTTGCATGTCCCTTGCGGAACTTTGCCTCCCTAACAGCACTCCTGTAGGACTCTTGGTTGTAAGCAAGATGGCCTGCTGCTGGTGCATCCATATGCAGATCATCAACGATATCTTGCAGCCATCTTCACCTTGGTCTTCCTCTCTTTCTTTTTCCCATTATGTACCCTTCCATGATTATCTTCTCTAGATTATCATGACGTTTAATGTGTCCAGAATATTTAAGTTTTCTCTCTTTAATCCTCTTTACTAGCCAGCCTTCATCAATACTAAGTTCATGTAGTATGGATATATTTGTTCTTTTCTTTGTCCATAATATTTGAAGAACTCTTCTGTAGCATTTACAAAGACATTTATGTGTTTCTCAGCTGTTTTATTAAGTGTACAGGTCTCACAGGCATATGTTGTGATGGGAAAGATGCATGCCCTTAAAAATCTTATTTTTGTAGCTCTGTCTGTTCCTCTCTATAGATTCTTTAGTTGTTTTACTTTCTGAAGAGCGATAGATGTCCTTTTAATTTCCCTAATTGTATCTCCATTATTAGTTAGTAGTGATTCAAGACATTCAAAACTCCCCACTTCTTCCAGTTTTTCCTCATTGGTACATATTTCAGCTGCCTTGTTGGTTTTGTCAGTTGTCATCAATTTAGTTTTCTTCGCATTAAGATAGAGGTTTTGCGCTTCGCTGTTCTTACGGACTGACATAATTAGTTTTTCCATTCCTTTTTTGTGTTGTGGACAGTAATACTGTGTCATCAGCATATCTAATCTCTGGTTTTTCATAACCTCCAATTGTTATGGCATCGTAATATTCTTCGTCTACATCTTCTCTAACATTCCTCATTATATTTTCAGTATACAAGTTAAATAAGTAAGGTGACAATATTTACATTGTTAACAGTACAGCACTGAATTTCTGCCTAGAAAAATAATTGTAGTAGCATCCCTTAGATACCTCATGTGATTGCTTGTTTCTTGATAGCTTGTTAAAAAATTTTGGTAGGTTCTTCGATTGAAACAGCAGTGAATTTAATGGCTAACAACAAAGCTGCAGGAGAAGATGAAATAACACCCGAAATGCTAAAAGCTGTCAATAGCGACAACATGAGACAACTTCAGAGAATGTTTAACAAGATTTGGAAAGAAGAAAAGGTCCCTTCTAAATGGAAAAAAGGAATCATTGTGAAAATACCAAAAAAAAAGGCAACCTTAGTGACTGTAACAACTGGAGAGGAGTAACCTTAATATCAGTTGTGTCAAAAGTATTTTGCAAGGTCATTTTTTAAATAGACTTAAGGATATAGTGGATACTGCAATGAGAGAAGAACAAGCAGGATTTCGAAAAGGGAGAAGCTGTCTCGACCAGATCTTTGCTCTAAGAATAATACTTGAAGAACATTTTGAAAAGCAGAAACTATTAATACTGAACTTCATAGACTTAGAATCAGAATTGCAAAAGCAGCATCGATCTTCAAGAACCTTGAGAACATATGGAATTCAAAAGTTATAAGCACAAAAACCAAGTTAAGACTATTCAATTCAAATGTAATATCCACCCTCATTTATGCATGCGAAAGCTGGAAAACAACTAAAGAAATAGACAAGAAATTAGACTCTTTTGAAAACAAATGTCTCAGGAAAATACTCGGCATCAAGTGGAACGAATTTAAGAATAATGCAGAGATAAGACAGATGACTGAACAACAACCAGTCTCATGGGTGATCGGGAAAAGGAGATGGACATATGTTGGTCACATGATGAGAAGAAATGATCAGAGAATCCAAAAACAAGCTATCAAGTAGAACACAACAGGCCAAAGAAAAAGAGGCAGACCACATGAAACTCAGAAGAGGTCAGTGTTAAGAGAGGCCAAATTAACAGGCATAAAATCCCTCGATGAGATTGAATGCCTCGCCGAAAATTGGCGAACTACTTTGCGAGCCCTATGTGACGTTTAACGGCACGGGAAGGATATAAGATATAAGAAGATAAGATGAGTGTGTGGTCAATACCATTATGCAAAATCTCTCAGTAACCATGATTCTGTTCTCCCATACACATACATGCATGCAGTTAGTACACACGCACACCTGCATGTTATACATGTGTGCACATTATACACAGTTATTTTGTTTTAAAGGAAAATGGATTTTCTGCATGTGTGTGTTACATATTGATGTGCATGAAAATAGAGTAGATCAGGAACTAGACAGATAGAATCCAGAACATATTTTTATGGACTTTTTTGTTGTTGTTGTTGTTGTTGTTGTTGTACACAGCACAGTTTTATACTACTTTCAGTACAGTTGAAGAACAAACTGACATTTTTTATTTGGTGTTACATTTAATCTTTCAGGTGTTTACCTACCCCAGTATAAGTCCTGTGAATGCCATCACTGGTGTCATCAGTCCTACCACACTCAGCCTGATTACCTCTCCTGTTGCTACGCCGAGGACAACACCACGTTCCACGCCAGTCCCTCGCTGGTCCTCGAACTTTATCTCTATGGATGATAATATGGAATACTCAATGCTGGCAAATATAATGCCTACAGTGAACACTGATGAAGCATTGCTAGGGGAAGGTAACCCATAGTTTTAGTTTTAAATCAATGGTTCTTAACTTTTTTTTTCTTTTTGGCCATGGAACAGTTGCAGATCCCATCCTTCAAAGTAAAGCAATAAATAGAACCCTTATCATGCTAAGAGTTTTTTTTTTTAATCGAGCCAATCCATTTGCTGGTACATGGACCTTCAAAAATCCTTCCCTTGACCTCTAGAAGATCTGAAGATCCCAGGTTAAGAATCACTGTTTTAGACTTTTTTTATTGGGTCCGCTTAGTTCAGTTGCAGTGTTTTATCTTGCTCATATGTGTGCGTGTGTGGGAGGGTTCACCCCCCCCCCCCCAAAATCCCCTCAGCTAAATGGCTTAAATATGTGGTAGAGTATTGAAAGATATGTCTCCCTTTTAGATATTTTTTTTTTCTGTTTGAAAATTGTGATTTATTTAAATTTTCGTAACTTACTTTCTCATCTATTTGTATATGTATCTTTTTGTTTGGATCATCATTGCACTCCAGACATGTCCATAAGTGCTCAGATTCTTTCTTCCCCCTCCCCCCATTGTATCCATCAGCATCCTGCCCCCAGTAGTGCCTGTTATGTGTTGTTACAAATCCTCTCACGTGCTCCATTTGCCTTTCATTCCTGGCCCCTGCCAGTCTGAAACCCCAGCTTTTCAGTCTAAGCAGTGATGCAGATTGGCTTCTGTCAGAGACCTCCATTCTGCCTAATCCCTCTAAACGCATTGATAACATCGGCTGAATCCAGTGGTTGTCTATCTGTGATGACGGCAGAGCCAGCCAACCTGTATATGCATATGTGTGCATCACTATACTATGTAATACTTTACATTCTAAATTTCTTACTCGGTTGTTCACATGTCTGCTTATATTTCAAGAGTGACTTTATTCTGTTAACAGTAATAATTGTATGTTTGGTTTATTCAGTCAGCTTTAGTTGATAGGTGTATAAAAAATTTTTGACATGAAGGTATGTCATCATTCCGGAAAGATCGCTGATAGAATTTCAACAATTTTTTGTTAAGATCTTTCTAGAACTTCTTGGCATCCGGTGACTAATTGGTATATAAGAAAGATTGTTGCCTGGAGTTCTCTCTCTTTCTCTCTCTATATATATATATAAACCTTAAGTGCCCAGGGCACATGGGGCTTCAGCAAGGGTTTTCCACAAATGCCCGTCCTTTGCCTTTTTTTCTGCTCTTGCACAGGTTGGTCTACCCTTACTTCTGTTCCCCTGTGGTGTCCATCTTAGTGCTATTTTTGGTAGTCGTTCTGAGCACATGTCCCAACCATCGCCAGCGTCTTTCCTTAATAATTGTTGTCAGTGGCTTCATCTGCATTTCTGCCAATAAATATATATATATATCTGGTCCATGCTGGTCATGTGTTGGTTGTCATTGATTTCCACAACCATCTATCCTTTGCTCTTTCTATAAGATGTATATTGGGTTGTGCTCTGTGCCACTCTTTTTTGACCATCAGGTACTTTGTTTCTTTGTCTTCCTCTGTCCCTTTGTCTTCTTCTATCCCTTTGTCTTCCTCTGTCCCATTTTCCCTCCAGTTTTCTTGTTTCACTGGGTGTTCCAGTTTTCCTCTTCTCAAAACAGGACTTCAGCAGTGTTATATAATCTCTGCTGAAGCACATTGCATCTTAGATTGTATTAAAGAATTTGTAATTGGTGCTTTGTATCAGATGAGGCATCTACTGTAGCAGCTTGATTCACTTCTCTGAGCACAGCTAAACTTTTCCCCAAGTTGAGTCTCATTTAATCTCAACGGCTGTGGTTCTTATCATCCCAGGTTCCAATCCTCCCTTTTCAGCTCAGGTTCCAATCCTCCCTTTTCAACCCATGTTACCCCCATAGTTCTCATCATCCCAGGTTCCAATCCTCCCTTTTCAGCCCAGGTTCCAATCCTACCTTTTCAACCCATGTTAACCCACATAGTTCTCATCATCCCAGGTTCCAATCCTCCCTTTTCAGCCCAGGTTCCAATCCTCCCTTTTTCCTCCCATGTTACCCCCATAGTTCTCATCATCCCAGGTTCCAGTCCTCCCTTTTCAACCCATGTTACCCCCGAATCTTCCCCTGTATATTAAATCATCACTCAGAAAGGATTTTCACCATTATACTTCTTTTATGATGGTAAAAAAAAAACCTCCCCTTAGACTTCAAATTTCTACTTAAGGCCCCATTTGCCTCCACATTGAGAATCACTGATCCAGGGATTGTTCATAGGCAGATCTATAACTGCAGTGATGGCGGCCTGTTGAATTATAAGAAGTGCTTGCCTCAATAACCTTGTATTGAAATTACATTGGGAATTTGTTTCTTTCTCTTTTAATGACTGCTTTTTACTGTTGTCATAATATTTCCTCACTGGTAGGTTCCTGTGTTGTTCCATTACTCGTCAGACACTGTCAGTTGCTTGCATGATGTTTGCCTCATGTATTTCCTGTTTCTGAGCCTGGGTTTCTATTCATTTCTTGTGGTTGCTATTGAAATGGAGTTATTCTTTTTGCTTAGCGTGATTCTTATCTTATATCCTTCCTGTGCCATTAAACGTCACATAGGGCTGGCAAGGTAGTTCACCAGTTTTTCCTGTTTTCGGCGAGCTTTTCAACTTCATCAAGGGATTTTATGCCTATTAATTTGACCTCTCTTAACAGTGTCTTCTTAGAGTTTCACATGGTCTGCCTCTTTTTTCTTCGGCCTGTTGTGTTCCACTTAATAGCTTGTTTTGGGATTCTGATTGTTTCTTCTCATCATGTGACTAACATATGTCCATCTCCTTTTACTGATCACCCATGAGACAGGTCGTTGTTCACTCATCTGTCTTATCTCTGCATTGTTCTTGAATTCGTTCCACTTGATGCCAAGTATTTTCATTAGGCATTTGTTTTCAAAAGAATCTAATTTATTGTCTATTTCTTTAGTTGTTTTCCAGCTTTCGCATGCATAAATGAAGGTGGATATTACATTTGAATTGAATAGTCTTAACTTGTGTGATTGTTTAACTGAAAATCTTCATGGGTATCAGGTTTAGCTATATCCGAAAAGAGGAGTAAGGTTCAGATTTATAGTTGTTTTGTCAGTGTTTTTAAACTGTTCGCAAAACTTATTTTGAATCTGCAAGTTCTGGTTTTTTAAACAAATTTTGTGGGTGGCAGAGAATGCTGTATTAAGGGAACAGGTCAAAGGTAACTGCAAATCAAATTTGAAAATTTGAAAATTTGAAAAATATATGAAAACATTTTGACTCGCCCTCAAGTCTTTTCATCTTTTTTTTTCCAGTGGAGTACATCCTTGATTTTTGCAGTTATTTTTTGACATTATTTCTCCTTGATGTTTAGATGAACTTTCAACTTCTGTTTTCCAGATAGATATTTTGCAGTTCACTCCAGTGAAAGTCTAGACTCCAACAGCGGGACAGTAACCCAGAGTGTGCCGCAGCAACAACAACAACCTCAGCGACAGCAGGGAAATTCAGGTCTGTCTCAACCACAGCAACAGTCACCGCTTCAGCCTCCTTTAACTCCTCAGCATCATCAGCAGCCGCTGACACCATCCTCTGGCTCGGTAGCGTCGCCAAAGTAGTTAGCTTGAACTCCATATCCCATGATGCATCAGCTGCGAAGAAATGAATGCATGCAAAGCAGCAAGAGTTTGGAGATGTTATGTTTTACATTTGTGGAATTTTTTTTAACCACAGTAACAGATAAAAACTGGCGACACGATAACTGATTCACTTGCAGAATGACTTCATCGTTATAAGCACATGACTTTTTTTGCTCTGAATGAGCTGCTGTAAGGAGAGATGTTAATCGTGTTTGTAATTTTGTCCTCAAAACCATCTTTAATATTTGGGGGAAAAAGAATGGATGAGATCTTAAACATCAGATAGTGTTTCAAAAAAAAAATATAGCAACATCTCGTATCTGGAACTTTAATTTCGAAATCTGAAAGAGTTATTTTCCCTCAAGTGTTAGTATCAAATAATGAAATAAAATGTGATGGCATTCTTCAGGGTTCTAAACCACCAGATCTTTGTATCACTAAGAGACCTGTGAGTCAGTTCAGTGATAGAATAATCAGATTTCAGTTATATGCAGAGTTTTGTAAAGTGATCTTACAAAAGCAGTAGTTACACAGAAGTATATAATCATTTGAGAGTTGTTTTTAACATCCTGTTTAAAAATTGTGAAACCATCATTTTTTTATTTTTTTTTAATCCATGAGCTGCAGTTCTCCCCTGACCTGTGAGCGAACTGTCTGCTGACCTACCTCTATAACGGTGAGCCACTTGAGCTTGCTAGTGATGTCCTACATTGTTCAGACCGACCGTTCGTTGATCTGAACAAACCACTGATATTCATTGTAATTATGAAAAAAGAAGCCACTGTGATCCAGTCTCATGTTTTTTTGGGGTTTTTTTTTTTTTTAACTTCTCTCAGACTTCCACTTGTGCACTTCTTCTATGAGTGTATGTTATTTTGGTTTTTTTTTTAACAAACGTTATTCCCATTTTAACTCATGGAAAGGGCTGTTCTTGTCCAGGTTTGCACCTGATTATCAGGTACATAAGTGATGTGTATGATATTTTTATTGACAAATCTCATTGTATGGTTGGACAAGGTGATCATGTTTGATTATTATTGAATGGAAGTATGCTACCAAGGATTGTATGTAGGCATAAATTGCCCATAGCTCTGGGCCTGGTCTGGCTCATGTAGAAGTGTTATCGTTGGACTTAAGGGTTAAATATAGTTTCCAAGGTGGCAGTGATCCCCTGAATAGCTACCAGCAGAAGCCGCTGTAATGAGTAGCTTGAGCCTCGCTTAAATATTTATTAATTATTGAATTGCTTCCTCTTATGCTGGGCCATTTTCGTTAATGAGGGGGAGGGGGGAAAAGCGTGCCTTTTCTGGTTCACCGTTGCCAGTTTTCTTTTTGTACTGAGAACTGAGGCAAGGAGTACATTTTATTTTTAAGTATTATGTTTAACGATAGTTCCTTTTTTATACATAAATCTTATTATGAAAGAGAGATTTAAGGGATGAGTAGAATTTGATTGTAAATTTTACCGCAATATTTAATCTCTTGATTACAGATTTGCAGATTAAAAAGTTTCAACCTTGCGGATTCATAAAGGTTGTATTTTGTTGAGTCTTAAAATAACATGTTGCCATTTTGGTAGAATGTCTTACAGCGAGGGAGCAGAAGGCTTTTTTAAAAGTTATTTGCAACAAGGAGTTGTTGAAATGTCCCCAGATATTGTAATCGTAGATGTCAGTGGCATACATTTTATATACTCCTCATATTTCACAAATTCTGGTATTATGTTGAGTATATATGTGATCAAAAGGGCACCATAGATTTTGTAAGTTTAGTAAGTTACTGCATTCTAACAGCTATTGTGGTAGAAAAAGAAAGGTCAAGATACATGAATGTGACACAACCATAAAGTATGAGCATTTATTAAGGGCTAGGTTTAGAAGAAAGAACGGAGTGACACAAAAAAGTATATGTCTTTCATGAACTATTATTCATTGATTGTTACATTCTTTGTATATATTGAATGCCTTTTTTTTGTGTCCTTTTATGTTTTTTTGTTTTGTTTTTTTTTAAAATCTTTTTGTCATGCTTTTCAGACAGTGAAATGTCATTTTGATATTGATGTGACAATTGTAAAGCTGTTTACTGAGCATGGTGTAGTGTAAGGTTGGTATACATTGAAGGGAGCTGAAAGATATCAGGTGATATTGTAGAGTGAAACCAATAGTTTAAGTGCAGGCAGATGGTTGTCTGAATTAACTCGACCATTTAAAACTTTGCATGTCTCATGGAAAAGTTACAGTTTTTTTTATTTTCGTGCTCGTTTATTGGAGTCTGGTTTAAGTAATGTAATTATTGATTTGTGACTAAAAATAACATGAAAACATGTTGGGCTGGATTTTCTGAAACTTTAGGAGATTTCTGTGAAAGTCAAATAAGTTGATTTGTGTTGGAGAAGGTAATTGAAAGTTAAACACTTGACATATTCACGAGCTCTTTTTTTTGGCCATATTACTTATGCAGTCCTGTATTTGAATTACGAATGACTTTTTTTTTTCTTTAAATAATGAACAAAAAAAAAAAAAACATGTATACCCTGTGTGTATGTAATTAGTATTTATTGCTCATGATGAACACAGATGAAGGGTATTTGATGATAGCTTTGGCCTCACCTATGGCAAGCTGGCATGGTGACATTATGTAAAATGTGTGTGTTATATTCTTTTCATGTTATATATAGCCCGAGTATAATTTAAATACCTATATTCAGTATTCAGCAAAAAAAAATATTTATTTATTTTCTGTATTAAATATATTATTCTGTTGTGTGTAATTCTTGTTTTCAAAAAAATTTTTTTTTGTTACTCAAAAATCTCAAGCAATGGAGCAGTGATGGTTGTTTGCGTAGAAGTTGATTAAGAGGTGTAGATGTCTTTCAGAGGCGAGAGTTTTTTTTTTTTTTAATTTTGACGTCTGATGTTACCAGGCTGTGTGGGTTGATTTTATTTTGCCAACCAATATTTTGTGTCGTCATCGTTAATCTGTGATGATAAAAGAAATTATAAAGTTATCTTATGGAAGTAAGTTTTGTCATCTTTGTAAGATGTTAGATGATGATGTTGAGGCAGTGCAAGAGTCAGTTGATGGAGTAATTAAAAAAAAAAAAGTGCACCACTGCTGGTTATTTTTTTAAACTCCTGTATGGATTATATTTCAACATGGGGGAGTTCTCAAATTCCAAAACTGAGAAGTTATGGGGGCTCTTGAAGTATCCATGTTTACTGTATGATTTTTGTTTTTCTAATGACCTACTGACCTCATATTTTTTGGTTTTTTTTTTGTTTTGTTGTTGAATTGAGAAGTACCTCGTGTTTCCCTTCATTGTATGGGTGGAATGCAAACTGGCACGTCTTTTAGCTTACAGGCTGTGATAATGTGTGAAACTCATGAAATATAAAGCAAAATAAAAAAACAAACTTCTGGGATCTGAAAGGCATCCCTGATTATGTTTTATAGCCTGATCATTACTGTACATCTCAGTTCTATTTTTGTTCCTGTTTTGTGTTACTCAGATGTTGGTTGGTTGGTTGGTTGGTTTTGTGTTTGGAAGAAGCAGTGATAAGATTGGCAGATGTCGAAATGTCTGGAAATGCTGGAAGTATTAAAAGTCATGAGTGGACGACATTTGTTTTATCAGGTGGTGTGTGATGTGCTAGATTTGGAGGCAGTTCTTCGGTGCAGAGAGACAGCTAAGGATGAAGCTGTTGTAGGCTTCCAGGGAGTTTCTGGGTCAACCTTAATGATTGTATTATGAGTAGGAAACATCTCTTTTCTTAACTTAGATGTGCTTTGATAGTGTCTGTAGACAACTAATATAACCTAATTTATTTCATATTGTCATTTTATGTCAGATTTTTTTTTTTTTTTTAAGTTCAGGATCCTTATAAAGAGTTTGTTTTGTATTTTGAATTCAAGACTTTTTTTTTTTTTTTTTTAAATTTAATCTGAGACATTCAAGTTCTGTGTGAACAATGTTTTCAAGCAAACATGCACATGTTTTCTCTTGTACACACAGCAAGACTGCTGAAATGCTGTTAGTGTAAATATTTTTTTTCTGTATTTCATGAAAATTGTTTTATTGTTACCACGGTTTTGTTTGTTTTTTTCTCTTTGTCAGTTGAGTAAATGTTTGTTTTCCACTTTCTTTAAACTGCGTGCATGCAGTTTTGTTGCAACTGGGTTTTTTTCTTTATTTTTTTCCTTGTCGGTTGTGTGCCTTAAATGATATGGCTTCTATTTATTTGGATCCTTTTTGAAGTATAAAGACTGAAGGCTGTTTGAAAATGCAGTGAGGGATACATAATAAGAAAGTTGGTTGGTCCACAGGTGATATAGGTATAAACATTAAGAAAATTGGTTGGTTTACAGGTGACATTAAGAAAGTTGGCTGGTCTGCAGGTGACAGATACAGACATTAGGAAAGTTGGTTGGTCTACAAATGACAGTGATATTAACAAAACTGGCTGGTCTAAATCTAACATAAACATTAAGAAAACTGGCTGGTCTAAATCTAACATAAACATTAAGAAAACTGGCTGGTCTAAATCTAACATAAACATTAAGAAAGCTTGTTATTTTACAAGTAGCAGAGGACATGAACAAAGCGTGCTTGTTATCTTTTATTTCCGGATTAGTTTATTCACGATGTAAATGATTAGGTATTTTGTGACAGGCTGACGCAGCCATCACCCAGAATAAGAGAGTACGGGCAAGAATAGATTTTGGAGTTGGTTTTTTTTTTTTTTCCCCTTCCGATTTGAAGAAGAAGAAAAGGAAGAAGTATTTCAGTGCAGCCACAGCTTATCAGTGAGTACTGGAGTTGCATGTCGTGTGAGCTACAGCGTTCATAAGGTTGTCAGCAGCAGCAGTCTGCAGGGTCACTGCTATAATGTTAAACAGTTATTTCAGTTATAATTCCTACATTTTTTTATACAACTTTTGAATTATTTGACAAATTACAGTTTAAGGCCTTTATTACTAGGAGGTCCTCCAACTTTTCCAAATATAATCCTTTTTTTTTTTTTTTTTCAAATTAAAGACTAAAAACTGACCAGTCAGCGTGAGAAACAAAGTGATAAGATTGCTTCTGAAGGGGCAGTGAGATTCTCAGCATAGTGTGCATTGTCTTTCTTCTTGTACAAGGTCCCCCCTCCCCCCAAAAAAAATGTCAAGGCATTTTTTTTTTCATGGTCTTCCAAAGCAAAGGATTTGTGACAGAAGTGTTATTTGAGATGTGCCAGAGGTGGATTACATATTTTGATGATTGCAGAGTTACATGAGGTCCTCATAATGAGATGCTCATAGTAAAGTGTAATTTTAAAATTATGAAATGAAGTAATCCACTTTCTTGTAAACAAAATTATTTTTCACTTTTGAAATAAATAAATAAAAAAAATTGCTGGCATTTTTTTTGGGGAACTCTGTATTTTCATGATGAACTCATTCAGGCAGATCTGTTTACTAGTAGGTAGATTTTAAAGTGCTTGATTTTTCACTAAGCACTTGCACATTTTCATTCTTCACATAGAACAGTAATTGTATTGTGCAAGGAAGTAAGTTTGTTCTCTTTTTTTTTTTTTCATGTTTGTAGTTGACCTCTATCAACTCTAATCCTACGCAACAATACCCATGGCACATGAATATTATTTGTAACTGAACATCACAGCTGCTATGTTTTACTAACAAAGGATACAGTGTCTGTTTTCAGTAGTAACAGCTATTTAAAATTGGGATCTCCCAACAGCGAAACAAAACTGTCTCACTGCAGGTGTTTTATTTTTCGTTGTTTGAAAAGTTTGAACGATACTTGATAAATTAAAAGTTCCTAGATTTCCATCGTTGCAGAAAATAATGCACTTAAAAGCATTTCTTCTGAATTATTTTAGCTCTTTGGCTCTGCAAGTCATAGAATTGTTTTATCAGCAAGTACAGCCTTCATCTGAAAGTGTTTTATTTCATTTTTTGTTGAAACAAAAAAAAAATGTTTGCTACTTTTGAAATGCCCCCCCGTTTTAATTTTCAGTTCCTTTTGTGAGTGTATTATGTGTCATCAACTTGAGTGCCTTCTTTATCATGACAGTTCCAGTTTAATTTGTTTAAAAATTGTTTGGTGACTCGGAGCAGTATTATTTTTGTTCTTACATTTGATATTTATAGTTTCTTGCCAACTTAGAGATTTTACAAACATTACTCTCTTCCATCAACAACCAATGCAGGAAGTAGAGTTGGTGGCAAGTTATGGTTTTTATATATTTGTTTCATACACATATTTCTAACAATTGATAGTTTTTAGTTTTTTGAGTGGAACAAGAACAAACAAGTAGCAGTGCAGTGGGGATAAGTTTATAGAATTTTATGATTTATTATACCGTCCTACACCAGCAAATAATCTTTTGGTTCTTGTTTTTTCATGGCAATCACTAGATTTTTTAAATCTATGCACTCTGTGTTAAGCATTTCTTTCAGTATTATGGTATATGTTTCTTTTTTATGGGCTATTGAAACAACCATTGTTAGCTTAATGCAAAATCCAGACATCGGTTATTGCAGTTGCTGGTGATAAATAAAAATCTGATTTGCATTAGATGCAGACATTGTTAATGAAATTATGCATTACATTTTTTTAAATAGAATATGCAGCAGTTCACATCTACAACTGAAGCTGCTTGTTAGGTTTGTAAGAAAAGAGAAGCTGATTATATAATAAAACTGGACATGGAGGTTTTTGATAGGTTTGGTAGTCGGGTAGTCGGGCATCAGCCTGGTTAGAACAGGTCATGTGTTCGTATCCTGTCTGGTGTATGGGGGTTTTTTTTTTTTTCTTGTTTGAGAGCAACAATTATAGGTTCTTTGTGCATTTTGCACATGGTGGGTGGAAATAGTCAGGTCAGAACCTAAGATGGGTGGATATAGTCAGGTCAGAACCTAAGGTGGGTGGATATAGTCAGGTCAGAACCTAAGGTGGGTGGAAATAGTCAGGTCAGAGCCTAAGGTGAGTGGATAAAGTCAGGTCAGAACCTAAGGTGGGTGGATAAAGTCAGGTCAGAACCTAAGGTGGGTGGAAATAGTCAGGTCAGAACCTAAGGTGGGTGAATAAAGTCAGGTCAGAACCTAAGGTGGGTGGATAAAGTCAGGTCAGAACCTAAGGTGAATGGATAAAGTCGGGTCAGAACCTAAGGTGGGTGGATAAAGTCAGGTCAGAACCTAAGGTGGGTGGAAATAGTCAGGTCAGAACCTAAGGTGGGTGAATAAAGTCAGGACAGAACCTAAGGTGGGTGGATAAAGTCAGGTCAGAACCTAAGGTGGGTGGATAAAGTCAGGTCAGAACCTAAGGTGGGTGGATAGAGTCAGGTCAGAACCTAAGGTGGGTGGATATAGTCAGGTCAGAACCTAAGGTGGGTGGAAATAGTCAGGTCAGAACCTAAGGGGGTGGATAAGTCAGGTCAGACCTAAGGTGGGTGGATAAAGTCAGGTCAGAACCTAAGGTGGATGGATATAGTCAGGTCAGAACCTAAGGGGGTGGAAATAGTCAGGTCAGAACCTAAGGTGGGTGGAAATAGTCAGGTCAGAACCTAAGGTGGTGGAAATAGTCAGTCAGAACCTAAGGTGGTGGATATAGTCAGGTCAGAACTAAGGTGGATGGATATAGTCAGGTCAGAACCTAAGGTGGGTGGAAATAGTCAGGTCAGAACCTAAGGTGGTGGATATAGTCAGGTCAGAACCTAAGGTGGATGGATATAGTCAGGTCAGAACCTAAGGTGGATGGATATAGTCAGGTCAGAACCTAAGGTGGGTGGAAATAGTCAGGTCAGAACCTAAGTGACATTGAAAAGTGGAGGTGGAAATGGCTGGGTCTGAACTTAAGAATCACAGAAAGATGGAAATGGCTGGGTCTGAACTTAAGAATCACAGAAAAGATGGAAATGGCTTGAATCTAAGTTGCTTAGAAAAAAATTAATCTAGAATCAGTTTTCAGCATCACTGGCACTTGAAAATAAGTACATAAGTGTTTTTTGAAAGTGAAGATGTTTATGTGCAGATCAAGTGATTCAGGCAAACTCCACGTGCACAGCTGTCAGTGTTTAAAAAAAAATGACATACTGACATAAAAACTAGCGTAATATATTAAAGGCAGTCCTTGAATTCCTTCAGCAAACAACAGTATGCATGAAACAGTATCCAGAAATGTAGGCAGTTTTACATATTACATGTTTTTGTTTGGGGTGCAAGACTGGATTTGCAGAATTATACACTTGTTATATGATGTAGCATATGTTGTGGTGTTAACATACACATAAATGTAAAAAGCTGAACATTTCAGTTTTTTCATGATGTATATGTAACTTGTTACCATTTATATACTAGATTCTCCAGTTTATAGTACAGAGATCTGCAAGGAACATAAAACTAATAAATGAATGTATGGAAAATGGTTTTAGCCTGAAGCAGATGTGTAGGGCCTCGGAGAGAGTTTATTTTTTTTGCACCACTTAAATCAGTCGCAGTCCAAGGTTTGATGCTTGTGGTCAGAGCTGGGCTTCGGACCAGCCGGGAAGGATGTTAAAGCGTCTAAAATATGATAGGTTAAAAAAAAAAAAAGAGAGATTTTGGGTGCATCATGGCAGATTGGAGCATCATGACTTCATGGCCCTACTGGCATACAGGGTGAGGACAAGAATTTATGATCTTCAGAGCTTTATATAGAGCACATTAGACTGAAGTGCCATACAGGTTTAAGATGAAAGCATTATGGCTACCCACACGTGGTTGTACAGACCAAGTGGTGAATAAGCACCTGTTGTAGATTGCAGGGTTTTGAGGAACACGGGTATGATTAAATGACTTCCCTGGGGTGGCTCAGAGCAGATTTTCTTTTTCTCATTTACCCACAACCTCAGGGTCCACCCAGCCTCTAAAAATGGGTGCCAGGGGAGGTAAATGCAGCCAGACGTGATACTGACCACATCACATTTTGGAAATATGGCCTAATTCTGTATTCCAAATATTCCTTAATGATTTGAAAACTGGGATTTTACCTTTTACCACGCCCCCCCCCCCCCCCCCCCCCACCCACCTGACAACTACTTTCTTCAGATATATTTAAATTGATTTCTGTAAAAAAAAAATAGAATATTATGACATTTACATAATTATCTACATATGCATAAATAAAAAATAGTAACCAGTTTCAGTAATATATTGGTTACTTTAAGTAAATCTGTGATGTTCACATAGTTAGATCACATTTAATTAGAGTTTACTGTTTGAACAGTTCATGCAGACAGAACACGCCACAGCTGTTAGCAAGACAGAATGACAGAATGTGCCCTGTATTCTGTGTATCCCTTGTTCCTTTGTTTGTTATTACTCTTTTCAGTCTGTAAACAGTTCTGACTTTAGAACCAGATTTTGTACTTTCTAGATAGTATTATATAGACAAAGGTGGAACTTCTATAGCAGAAGGTATATTGTAAAAGTATTACATCCTGCTCAGCCTAGGCGGTTGTTATGGAGAAAGAGCATTGCCCATGTTTCACCAACTTCCTCTTGATTCTGCCAATCAGCAAGTGTTATATTGATTCTGATATCGAAGAACAAATATTGGCTGTGATTTGATCGGCAATGTTTATTTATATACTTTTCATTCTTTTGTAGCACCACCATGTTTTTTAAGTGTGTCTTAGAAATGTTGCCTTTTATATGAGCTAGCAATCTTTTTTCTTGAAAACTCATGCACCCATGAAGTTGCCTTGGAAAACTTTTCATGCACTGTGTATAATGTTTAACCAAAGATGATCCAGATTTGAGTAAATGGCAAAATTTGATTGACCTTTGTTTGTTTTTGTTTTTTTTTTTCTCTAAACAATTGCCTTCAGCACTGTTTTGTTATTGTACTTTTTTTGTTGTAAACTTCATATTATGCAGTTTTCTGTCTTTTTGTGCAGCTGACTGAACATGTCAGGGGATGTTTGTGTAATGAACTTCCGCAGGTGGTAGCTACAGCTGTTCATCAGGTCAGTCTTTACATCCTCCCATGATGCCTAGTTTCTCACGTTCACAAATTGTGTAAATGGATTTTTTTTAACCAGAGGAAAGTTTGTGATAGATAGTTATGTCCCCTTATACACTTACACAGCATTTTGCAGTGCCTGAAATTTTTCTCAGTGTGACTGAAAGATTATGGAACCTGACTGGACCTAGTTTGTGGGGCTTTTTCCTCAGTTTCATTTCATATATCAACATAAATCATTTGAATCTGAACTTTGTGTATGTTAAAAGTGGCAAGATATTGCAAAATGTATGTTTTTTTGCTCTGGTCTTTTTGGTTTGACTGTACGTGCAGTGTTACTTATATTCTTGAGAGATAAGAAAAATGACAGCTGCAGTAAAACTGGTTCTGGTAATAATGGTAGACAGGTGTGTGGTTCTGTTTTACAGAAAAAGATGGAGCGAGAAAAGTGAGCAGAAACATGATGTATGTTCTTCTGTATTTCTGGAACTGTATGTTCTTCATTTATATGTGCTCATCTTACCTCCTGCCATCTGTGTTTCTGCTCACTTTCATTCACTCCTTTTGTGTGTGGTTTTTTTTTTTTTTTGTGGATAAAACTGAAGCGTACACTTATATCTTCTTTATATTCTTGAGCCAGATGTTAGGCTGAGAACATAGTTCGTGATGTGTGCTCTGAACATGGTCTGTGATGTATGCTACACAAATAGTTTGTGATGTATGCTCCAAATATGGTTCATGATGTATGCTCAGAACATGGTTCGTGATGTATGCTTTGAACATGGTTCGTGATGTATGCTCCAGCTCTTGATTCAAGTGTAAATTTTTCTTCAGCAGCAGCACACAGTGAAGGGTTTTGTTCATATAAGTATTACATTTCTTATCAGAAATTTTTCAAAAATCAAAAACTCTGTGCAAGTGTTTTTTATTTTTTTTTTCTCCTTTCAGTGCTGGGAATTGTGTAAGAAATCTTTCTGTGTGAAGTAGTTAGCATGTGATCAAGAATTGTTGCATTTTTTTGGCATTAGTGCCACATAATGAAGTGCTTCCATTGCCACAAATGCCATATCTACTGTGAGGTGACAACAGTCTTGTGTGGAGATTGAAGAGAATACTTGCATTTTATGTATTTCACCAGTATGTTCATTCATTCATTTTTTTTTTTTTTTAGTTGTCCTGTTGATTGACATCAGTGATTATGCTTTCCTGTTTTGTATATGTTACTACTGTTTCAGATCGTATTGGTTGTTGTTTTCAGATCACATTGGTTGCCTTTTTTTGCTCATGCCATTTGTATAGCCGCCCCCCCCCCCCCCCAATTCAGCTTTTTTTTTCTATTGGTCTTCCTCTTGTTTCTGAGTAGAGTGGTGGTGTAGTGTCCTTGTCTCTCATGGTGAAGGTCAGAGGTTTGAATCCCACCAGAGGCACTATAGTTTCTCTTTCTCCCCACCCCCTCCCCTCCCCCCCCCCCCCCCCATTGTAGAAATGGATACCTGGTTTCTTCTGGAGTTGGAGAAGGAAAGGTGGCCCCAGGCATAATGCAACCACCCCCTCCTCTGTTTGGGTCCCAACAGGTCATTAAAAATCTGAAGACTAACATTGTATCACCTGGGTGCCTCCAAGACATGGCAGGGTTACCTTTTTACTTTATCTTTTTACCTTCCTCTCTCTTTATTTTTTCTATGTGGTTTTCCCATCTGTGTCAGGTTCTTGAACTTCTGCCTTCTCATCATACGTCCACAGAGTTTGGTTTTTTTTTTTTTTTTCTTTCCTGATAGTTTTAAATTTGTTTTAATATTCTGAAGCTGCTCCTAGAACTTTTTTCTTGTGCTTTTCTGGCAGTTCTGGTGCATCTTCTTAGCTGTATAATGCATCTTTCTGTAGTAAAAAAAAAAAAATCCTTTCATTGGCTTCAACAGTTTCTGTTTCTTCTGTTTGTCTGTTCTCTAAATTTCACAAACACAGGATAACATTGGCTGTATATAACATAATATTCTTTATCATTATTAAAGACATTCTTGTAGTTCCTTACATGCAAAAAAGCCAGTCTATGATGTGATATCTTTGGCTGTACATGATGCTTTACAGGACTACCTCTTTGTGATGTTAATCTTATTCAGAAACTGGTGAGATGTGATTTTATTGGTGAATCAAAGTAGGATGGTGATTTCCCTTTACTTTCATTTAATTTTGCATGTGGCATTCCCCAGCTGGGCTTTGTGTGAAGAGTGTAGCCTGCAAGGAGCAGAAGTACCTGTTGTGATCCACTGCTGTTTTTTGAGCGGTCATGTCTAGCCTCTTAATATCCAGGGAACATTTCACCATCTGTCTCTTCAGGTGTGTTAGTTTGTACAGTAAAGGAAGTCTAAATTTCAGAACATATTTAAGTCTGAAAAACTTACCTTGGTTAGATTCTACTGATTGTGAAGCAGTCCTATAATACAAGGGTTCATAAACCTTTTTTTATGACTACAGACACCACTAGCACCACCACACTCACTTGCTTGCACCTGCCCTCCAGTTGCTTGAGCATACCTCAGTTCCTGCCATAAGAGACTCACCAATAATGTGGCAAGGATTATTTTTAGGATCTAAAACTCTCTCTTCCCCCCCCCCCCCCCCCCACATTTTCCATGAACTTCATAACCCTCCCCAACCTTCCCTTAGGTAGGGTTTTAGTTCAAGATTTATGTTACTTGATATTCTCCTGCTGAACATCTTAAGCAGAGCCTGCTGCAACTAATCTTATAAATACTGGTATATCCACACTCATAACAGACCTGCGGAAACTAATTTGCGGGAGGTTTATCGACTTAACCCCCAAACTACAGTATTGCCAAAACATTACAGGTCTATGCATCTACCACTCATGGAACTCTCTTAACCAGAGTGTGATATATACCAGTGCTTGAATTACCTGGTACATTTTTTTTTTAATGCATGATTTAGGCATTTTAAAAGTTAGGATGTAGCCTAGGCTATATATATCTATCGCCCTTGAATGCACCTAGTTCAACAGTAACGTCCAGCAGTGTAGTAACAGCAGCAGCATTCACAGAATTCCAGTATGTTCTGTCTCCATTTTACCACTGTTAACTGATTTTTACAGTAAATTGCACTAGACAAAATAGCTTTTAGGCGCTCACAACCTGATGAGGAGGAATAGAAAATATGGCAGTCTTAACTTCACCCAAAAATAGCTTACCACCAGCAGATAGCCACAGTACCTCTCTTCAGTTATATTTTAATATTTAGCCATATATAGTTGGTGGTATGTTATTATATTTTAATATCATTTTTGGCTTGTAATCATAGTTTAATTATCTATAATCATATAAAATGCATTCAGGGGTCAGGAGGAGATTAGCATGTTAAGGGTGTTTATATGTTAGCCTGTTAGCAGTAACCTCGACACTAAGACCTATCTAAATATAACCATCGGGGTATAGAACACAGGGTGATTTTTTTTTTTTTTTTTTAAATGTCTCATTTATATGGCAGGAAATATGGTATCCCCATACTAGTTCTGTCAGACTGTTGAAATGATCATTTTATTAAGTACCAGTATGAGTTCAAATGATATCAATGGCTTGGTTATAATTTACATGTGGATAGCTGGAAATGGAACGCCTGAAAGAAAAATATAACAGACAATTTTTTCAGACACTGAATCCCGTACCCGAAAGGAGTATGGATACCCACCATTCAGGAACCCCTCTGTTAGTAGCTTTGTTAGCAGCTTCAGTTCTAAAAGAATCTGTTATCATTGATAAGAACAGATAGTACTGATGGCAGCTACGAGCTTAAAGGGTTAAAAGAAATCGTGAAGATTACACCAAAAGATGATAATATCAGTACTTGTAAACAACACAGAACAGGAATAAGTCCTCTCTGATAAGAAGATTTAGAGTTTTTCTGTCTGGGCCAGATTCAGAAGTTACTGAAGGTAGGTTTTTGGAGCACTTTGTAAGAACATGCATAGGTGGCTCAATAGTGGGAAGAGAGTCGTGTTATGAAATGCTTGAAATTGTGTATGAGGCAACAGATTTCCTTGAGAGCATTAGCAAACTTTAAGCTGAGCTAGCAGAGACTAAAGCAAGAAAGTGTGGATGTCTCTAGCCAGACTTTAAGCTGAGCTAGCAGAGACAATAAAGTGAGAAAGTGTGGATGTCTTTCCATCTGTTAGATCCGGTCTGATTGATATCTCACCACAGTATGACCTTCCTCACTGTTTAATCTATGGTGCTGCCATTAGAAAATCACACACTGCAAACATTTTTTTTTCTTCATTCCACTTCCAACCAAACACAGTTCATTTTTCATGGATGTAATTTACTAAATTCTGAACTTCTCTGAGCACAGAACTCATTTTTTTGTAGATGATATTCTCACTGTTGTATTATTCATGTGCTACTGTTTACAAACATCATAAAATTTATCAGCTAAAGATGACTGACCTTTCAGCGTGGGATCTCTGAGTTTTTTTTCTGAATATAAAGTTGTTTCTTTTACTGTGGCAAAAAAAAAAAAAGTTGGTGTTTTAGTGCTTGCTGATGCACATTAATTAACTGTTAATTTCTGTTATTTAACACTTGCAGTGTTTTTACTACTAAAGCTTTATTCTACACTGATAAAACAGCATAGGACAATTTTTTTTAACTTGGCATTCATACACCTCTGACAGTGGTTTGGTTTCTTTTTTAACCCCTTCCCCCTATGCTGTTGTTAATGGCTTTTACTCAGACATCAATGTATTAACACCGGTTATTGTTAATTTTTCTTTCACTGTCTTCAATAACCTGTCCTGGCGGTGGGTCAGTGGTTTGATACTGGTGAGTCTGAAGTCAGTACAGTTAAAAAAAAGACCTGCAGATACTTCTTGCCATCACTTCGGGCCACAGAGCACAATCTCAGATGGCTGTTGGATGCTTCTTGCTGTCTTTTTTAGCCAAAGAGCACAATCTCAGATGGCTGCTGGATACTTCTTGCTGTCTTTTTTAGCCAAAGAGCACAATCTCAGATGGCTGCTGGATACTTCTTGCTGTCTTTTTTAGCCAAAGAGCACAGTCTCAGATGGCTGCTGGATACTTCTTGCTGTCTCTTTTAGCCAAAGAGCACAGTCTCAGATGGCTGCTGGATACTTCTTGCTGTCTCTTTTAGCCAAAGAGCACAATCTCAGATGGCTGCTGGATACTTCTTGCTGTCTCTTTTAGCCAAAGAGCACAATCTCAGATGGCTGTTGGATGCTTCTTGCTGTCTCTTTTAGCCAAAGAGCACAGTCTCAGATGGCTGTTGGATGCTTCTTGCTGTCTCTTTTAGCCAAAGAGCACAATCTCAGATGGCTGTTGGATGCTTCTTGCTGTCTCTTTTAGCCAAAGAGCACAGTCTCAGATGGCTGTTGGATGCTTCTTGCTGTCTCTTTTAGCCAAAGAGCACAATCTCAGATGGCTGTTGGATGCTTCTTGCTGTCTCTTTTAGCCAAAGAGCGCAATCTCAGATGGCTGTTGGATGCTTCTTGCTGTCTCTTTTAGCCAAAGAGCACAGTCTCAGATGGCTGTTGGATGCTTCTTGCTGTCTCTTTTAGCCAAAGAGCACAGTCTCAGATGGCTGTTGGATGCTTCTTGCTGTCTCTTTTAGCCAAAGAGCACAGTCTCAGATGGCTGTTGGATGCTTCTTGCTGTCTCTTTTAGCCAAAGAGCACAATCTCAGATGGCTGCTGGATACTTCTTGCTGTCTCTTTTAGCCAAAGAGCACAATCTCAGATGGCTGCTGGATTTGGAGAAATGAAAATGAAATCCTGGCAAGAGGACCAGTCAGCCCAGTTGTAGAAGTGGGGGGTGGGGGGTGGGGCACCTAGCTTTGCCTGGAACTGAGGAAGGAAATATAGTTTCCAAGGTGGCAGTGATCCCCTGAATAGCTACCAGCAGAGCCGCTGTAATGAGTAGCTTGAGCCTCGCTTAAATATTTATTAATTATTGAATTGCTTCCTCTTATGCTGGGCCATTTTCGTTAATGAGGGGGAGGGGGGAAAAGCGTGCCTTTTCTGGTTCACCGTTGCCAGTTTTCTTTTTGTACTGAGAACTGAGGCAAGGAGTACATTTTATTTTTAAGTATTATGTTTAACGTATAGTTCCTTTTTTATACATAAATCTATATTATGAAAGAGAGATTTAAGGATGAGTAGAATTTGATTGTAAATTTTACCGCAATATTTAATCTCTTGATTACAGATTTGCAGATTAAAAAGTTTCAACCTGCGGATTCATAAAGGTTGTATTTTTTGAGTCTTAAAAATACATGTTGCCATTTTGGTATAATGTCTTCAGCGCGAGGAGCAGAAGGCTTTTTAAAAGTTATTTGCAACAAGGAGTTGTTGAAATGTCCCCAGATATTGTAATCGTAGATGTCAGTGGCATACATTTTATATACTCCTCATATTTCACAAATTCTGGTATTATGTTGAGTATATGTGATCAAAAGGGCACCATAGATTTTGTAAGTTTAGTAAGTTACTGCATTCTAACAGCTATTGTGGTAGAAAAAGAAAGGTCAAGATACATGAATGTGACACAACCATAAGTATGAGCATTTATTAAGGGCTAGGTTTAGAAGAAAGAACGGAGTGACACAAAAAAGTATATGTCTTTCATGAACTATTATTCATTGATTGTACATTCTTTGTATATATTGAATGCCTTTTTTTTGTGTCCTTTTATGTTTTTTTGTTTTGTTTTTTTTAAAATCTTTTTGTCATGCTTTTCAGACAGTGAAATGTCATTTTGATATTGATGTGACAATTGTAAAGCTGTTTACTGAGCATGGTGTAGTGTAAGGTTGGTATACATTGAAGGGAGCTGAAAGATATCAGGTGATATTGTAGAGTGAAACCAATAGTTTAAGTGCAGGCAGATGGTTGTCTGAATTAACTCGACCATTTAAAACTTTGCATGTCTCATGGAAAAGTTACAGTTTTTTTTTTTTTCGTGCTCGTTTATTGGAGTCTGGTTTAAGTAATGTAATTAGCTACAGCTGTTCATCAGGTCAGTCTTTACATCCTCCCATGATGCCTAGTTTCTCACGTTCACAAATTGTGTAAATGGATTTTTTTTAACCAGAGGAAAGTTTGTGATAGATAGTTATGTCCCCTTATACACTTACACAGCATTTTGCAGTGCCTGAAATTTTTCTCAGTGGTCAGAACCTAAGGTGGGTGGATAAAGTCAGGTCAGAACCTAAGGTGGGTGGATAAAGTCAGGTCAGAACCTAAGGTGGGTGGATATAGTCAGGTCAGAACCTAAGGTGGGTGGAAATAGTCAGGTCAGAACCTAAGGTGGGTGGAAATAGTCAGGTCAGAACCTAAGGTGGGTGGAAATAGTCAGGTCAGAACCTAAGGTGGATGGATATAGTCAGGTCAGAACCTAAGGTGGATGGATATAGTCAGGTCAGAACCTAAGGTGGGTGGAAATAGTCAGGTCAGAACCTAAGGTGGATGGATATAGTCAGGTCAGAACCTAAGGTGGATGGATATAGTCAGGTCAGAACCTAAGGTGGATGGATATAGTCAGGTCAGAACCTAAGGTGGGTGGAAATAGTCAGGTCAGAACCTAAGTGACATTGAAAAGTGGAGGTGGAAATGGCTGGGTCTGAACTTAAGAATCACAGAAAGATGGAAATGGCTGGGTCTGAACTTAAGAATCACAGAAAAGATGGAAATGGCTTGAATCTAAGTTGCTTAGAAAAAAATTAATCTAGAATCAGTTTTCAGCATCACTGGCACTTGAAAATAAGTACATAAGTGTTTTTTGAAAGTGAAGATGTTTATGTGCAGATCAAGTGATTCAGGCAAACTCCACGTGCACAGCTGTCAGTGTTTAAAAAAAATGACATACTGACATAAAAACTAGCGTAATATATTAAAGGCAGTCCTTGAATTCCTTCAGCAAACAACAGTATGCATGAAACAGTATCCAGAAATGTAGGCAGTTTTACATATTACATGTTTTTGTTTGGGGTGCAAGACTGGATTTGCAGAATTATACACTTGTTATATGATGTAGCATATATGTTGTGGTGTTAACATACACATAAATGTAAAAAGCTGAACATTTCAGTTTTTTTCATGATGTATATGTAACTTGTTACCATTTATATACTAGATTCTCCAGTTTATAGTACAGACATACTGCGGTTTAGAATGTACTTGGTTTTCATATTGTTTAGACTTGTTTCTATACCAGGTCTTAGAAAGGTCATCATTGGAGAAATAGATGTGCAGATAGAGGGATGTAACAGTTTATAAACAGCAGGGAGAAATCTTTACAGTTCAGTGTGAAAAAAAAAAACTGAATGAGACTTCAAACTTATGCAAGACTTTTGCCTTAACTTTTGCGTTGTCATTATGTTGACACTGTGATGATTTACTACATTCATGCTGTTATGTTTTCATGCTGTGAAGATTAGAATGTTTTGGTAGGTATTACTTTTTTACATATAGATGTCATATATGTGGAGATCCGTGATGGTCCCCGACTGGTTTTAAAATAACAGATCAAGCCCGAGTTAGTAGTTTTGGCATATGTAGGTCCAGACTTGTATAAAACACTTGCAGTGTGCAAAACATGTACGGAATTTTACGGAAGAAAATGGTAATGCAAATTACCACTAGGTGGTGTATAACAAAACATGGCTGTGAGTTACATAAAAATGACATGTTGCAGAATGATCAGCTTATGGGACTTTCTGAAGTTCCCTTTTGAGATGATTAAGAGCTTTTATTTGTAGGAATTTAAAAAATTTTTATTTTTATAGTAGTAGTTGTTATTAGTTCAGCTGTCTGAAAGATAATGAGGTCTTCAAACAAGAAGCTACTGAAAAACAACAGTGACAGAGTAAAGCTAAACAGTAGCACAAGAGAAATTAGATTGGATCATTTAGTCCAAGTACAAAAAATATGCGTTATAGATTAACTCCTTCATTCCAGTTTGGAACAACACGGATGGTGTCAGTAGATCTTGTTCATCTGTGAGTATCAATGTTCATGGTGTTATTTCTTCTTACATCTTACATTCTTCCTGTGCTGTTAAACATCACATAGGGCTAGCATGGTAGTTTGGCAAGTTTTCCTGTTTTCAACAAGCTTTTCAACCTCATCAAGAGATTTTATGCCTACTGATTTGTCCTCTCTTAACAATGCCCTCTTTAGAGTTTCACGTGGTCAACCTCTTTTTTTCTTCAGCCTGTAATGTTCCATTTGGATGCTTGTTTTGGAATTCTCTGACTTGTTTCCTCTCATCACGTGGCAAATATGTCCAGCTTCTTTTTCTGATCACCCATGAGACAGGTTGTTCACTCATCTGCCTTACCTGTGCATTGTTCTTGAATTTGTTCCACTTTATAGTGAGTATTTTCCTCAGGCATTTGTTTCCAAAAGAGTCTAATTTAGTTGTAATCTAGTTGTTTTCCAGTTTTCGCATGCATAAATGAGGATGGATATTATATTTGAATTGAATAATCTTAACTTGGTTTTTGTGCTTGTAACTTTGCCATATGTTCTCAAGATTCTTGAAGGTCAGTGTTACTTTTGCAATTCTAATTCTAACTTCCTTCCTGGTGTCACCATCCTGGTCTGTGTAGCTGCTGAGGTATGCAAATTGGTGTACTTCTTCAACAGCCATTCCTTCTTCATATATGGTGATATTTAGGCAGTGTTTAAATAAAAAGAAAGGTAATACATTTCTAACCCAACTTGTATTTTTACATTATAAAATTCCTTCCACTTTCTCTCTACCAAAATTTCTCATCAGAATTTCTTGTGGCGGAGCATGGAAATGAATTCAGGAGCGAAAGAGTTAAGATATGAAGCTTATGTTAGAAGCAGCAGAGGTTCATCTACAATGGGCGTTGTAACATACATCTTTAAAAGCAAGAGAACTGAATGTAGGCTTTGTCATCTCATGGTAGGTAGTATTGTAAGGTAAAAACAAGTATCAGAACACAACATGGGAAGAAGAATAAAGTAGTTATAAAACCTGACAGTTACTGGAAAACTCACAACGGTAAGAAGCAAGCATAACTGAAACAGGAATCCCTATATGAACTGTAGCAGCTTGATTGCCCACATCTAGTAGCAGGTTACTTGATAATGGTGGCCCTCATTCAAGGATCACCATTGTGGAGAGATCCAAATCTGTGCTTCCTACAAGGCCAGAATTGTATCAGGCTTGCATTTCAGACTTTAGTGAAACAGAGTCTGAGCTGTGTTTATTATGATTAGAAGTTATTTATTGCTCACATGTGGAATTTCTCACAACAAAGGTCCATCAGTGACTTGAGATGTAAAGTGATAATCTGTATATAATCAAAACACCAAAATTTGTGGTCTGCTTTTGTCAAAGGATTGTTAAAGCCTGTATGTGCAGTGCAGTATTACTAATTTATAACCCCCAAGAAATGTTTATAACAATTCGGTGAGGTCATTTAATGGAAGTTTCAATGCTGTTTTAACGACAGACGTGCCTGCCATGTTCTCGTGACAGTTGAGATGTCTAGATGCTGTGTTACTATTCTCAAGCCCAGGCACCTAGTATACACTTTGGCTTCCCGTCTTGCATGTGTTTTTTATTCTCATGTTAATTTAAATTGTTGTTTTGTTATGACAAGCAATAGCAGTTGTTAAATCTTGCATTTAGTAGTGCAGAATCTGCAACAGTAAAAGCTAGGGAGAGTGTCAGAATGGAAAAGGAAAAAAAAAAAAAAACCAGGCCAGACATACATTCTGATATAATAGTATTTTTAGAGTGTTGTTAGTTGTGTATATATCCTACTTTGCCTGGGGAGCTGGCATAAAGAGAGTGCCTGGCTTGTGCCTGCACTTTCTTCCTGTAAATTCTGGCACTCTCAGAGGAAGAACAAGGCCCATAGATGTGAAAAAATCTAGCAGAGATTCAGACTATACCAGCAGGTGGGTAGACTAGAGAAGCTTACCACCGCAGCCTCATGGTCGCAGCCTTCAGGTTTTGACAAGGTTTGTGTTTACCAAAGCTGCTACATTTACTGCTAAAAAACTGCTACTGTACTTCTCAAGTTGTTTCCTCCTCATACATCCAGACAAGCAAAGATATGAATACATTGAAAATTCATGGGCATGCTGGGTGTCTATAGAATAAAAGGGTTTTTGCTGATTGAATACATTAGACAATGAACAGACAACTGTATTTACAAAAAAGAAAACAAAAATACTACATTTTGTTAATAAATGTTTCTATGATCAACATAAACAATAACCTTCTTGTTTATTTTCTTTTACTTAAATCCAGGATTCTTTTCCCCCCTCCCCTGCTCTCTTTTTAAAAAATGTTTTGCCATTTTGAATGATTGCTCATTTGAGATGCAATCTGTTTGGTTGGAAAGAAATTTCATATAAAGGTATTAAGGATCAGATTGTTTCTGAGACAACATAAGCAAGTAACTTGACAGTTTAGGCAGAAAATGTTCAGTGAAAGATGTGTATTGATGAGCTGCGCGAGTTGTTTTGACAAAATAATGTAAGAGTTGTTTGCCCCTGAATGTCAAGGTGTGAGATCTGTGTTAATGGTTGCTTAGTTCTGAAATTAAGATTGTAGTTTTCCCCCCACTGTGTGGTAGGATATGTTGACTTTTAATAGAATCAGGTCCTTCCTTTTACACAAAATAAGTTCCCATCTTCCGGACAAGAAGCTGATAAGCATTCATCTTATTTATATAACTATATTTATGATTTATACACTACTACCTTCCACATCTCATGCAAAGTTTTATAAATTGATGTTATTTATTTGATATCGTCTTTACCATGTACAGCTTTACAGACTTGATCTTTGACACAATGTTTTTGTTTTGTTTTTTTTTGTTTTTTTTTTTGTTCTATGTGAGACCTGCAACTTAGAATTTAGCATTGCTAAAAAAAAAAAAAAAAGAGAAAAAAAATCATGCACATTTCATGTGGCCACCCATTCAGAACAGTGTACTCAACAAGCCCGGCCCGTGTAAATACTGGTTGATGTTTACATACATATTTATTTATTTATTGATTGATTCACTTGTTTGTTGATGTAAGTGCAACTCCCGAGGTCAGAGAATGGCATGTTTTGATCACAGAAGCTGCACGTAAACCTTGGTTATTAATTTTGCCAACCCCGCCTTTTTTTTTTGTATTATTAGAGAAAGGGTTGACAATTTGTGTGATGTATAGCATGTTTGATTCAGCAAATGCAGTGCTGGGGTATATTTATTATCCATGTGATCATTAAGGTCATAGTTTAGACAGTGATATAAAAATATGAGGTGAATCAAAATTGTGTTCACATTTGAGAAATGAAACAAATTTTTTTTAAAAATTACATTTAAATATGACTTGATAAAAGAAAAACAAGAGTATATCAAATGCCTCTTTTTTTTTTTTTAAAGACACTAAAATGACAGGGAAAAAAAGTATCATTAGGTGTAATGATGGGAAATTTATTTGAGATTTATGGTAAATGTGTGAAAAGTTTTTTAAAAATGCATCTCTGTATGGGAAATGAGTGGATGCATCAGCACCAGGGCATCTTTCTTACAACCAAGAGTCATTTAGGAGAGTTGTTAGGGAGTCAGAGATCTGCAAGGAACATAAAACTAATAAATGAATGTATGGAAAATGGTTTTAGCCTGAAGCAGATGTGTAGGGCCTCGGAGAGAGTTTATTTTTTTTGCACCACTTAAATCAGTCGCAGTCCAAGGTTTGATGCTTGTGGTCAGAGCTGGGCTTCGGACCAGCCGGGAAGGATGTTAAAGCGTCTAAAAATATGATAGGTTAAAAAAAAAAAAAGAGAGAGATTTTGGGTGCATCATGGCAGATTGGAGCATCATGACTTCATGGCCCTACTGGCATACAGGGTGAGGACAAGAATTTATGATCTTCAGAGCTTTATATAGAGCACATTAGACTGAAGTGCCATACAGGTTTAAGATGAAAGCATTATGGCTACCCACACGTGGTTGTACAGACCAAGTGGTGAATAAGCACCTGTTGTAGATTGCAGGGTTTTGAGGAACACGGGTATGATTAAATGACTTCCCTGGGGTGGCTCAGAGCAGATTTTCTTTTTCTCATTTACCCACAACCTCAGGGTCCACCCAGCCTCTAAAAATGGGTGCCAGGGGAGGTAAATGCAGCCAGACGTGATACTGACCACATCACATTTCCCCCCCCCCCCCCCACCCACCTGACAACTACTTTCTTCAGATATATTTAAATTGATTTCTGTAAAAAAAAAATAGAATATTATGACATTTACATAATTATCTACATATGCATAAATAAAAAATAGTAACCAGTTTCAGTAATATATTGGTTACTTTAAGTAAATCTGTGATGTTCACATAGTTAGATCACATTTAATTAGAGTTTACTGTTTGAACAGTTCATGCAGACAGAACACGCCACAGCTGTTAGCAAGACAGAATGACAGAATGTGCCCTGTATTCTGTGTATCCCTTGTTCCTTTGTTTGTTATTACTCTTTTCAGTCTGTAAACAGTTCTGACTTTAGAACCAGATTTTGTACTTTCTAGATAGTATTATATAGACAAAGGTGGAACTTCTATAGCAGAAGGTATATTGTAAAAGTATTACATCCTGCTCAGCCTAGGCGGTTGTTATGGAGAAAGAGCATTGCCCATGTTTCACCAACTTCCTCTTGATTCTGCCAATCAGCAAGTGTTATATTGATTCTGATATCGAAGAACAAATATTGGCTGTGATTTGATCGGCAATGTTTATTTATATACTTTTCATTCTTTTGTAGCACCACCATGTTTTTTAAGTGTGTCTTAGAAATGTTGCCTTTTATATGAGCTAGCAATCTTTTTTCTTGAAAACTCATGCACCCATGAAGTTGCCTTGGAAAACTTTTCATGCACTGTGTATAATGTTTAACCAAAGATGATCCAGATTTGAGTAAATGGCAAAATTTGATTGACCTTTGTTTGTTTTTGTTTTTTTTTTCTCTAAACAATTGCCTTCAGCACTGTTTTGTTATTGTACTTTTTTTGTTGTAAACTTCATATTATGCAGTTTTCTGTCTTTTTGTGCAGCTGACTGAACATGTCAGGGGATGTTTGTGTAATGAACTTCCGCAGGTGGTAGCTACAGCTGTTCATCAGGTCAGTCTTTACATCCTCCCATGATGCCTAGTTTCTCACGTTCACAAATTGTGTAAATGGATTTTTTTTAACCAGAGGAAAGTTTGTGATAGATAGTTATGTCCCCTTATACACTTACACAGCATTTTGCAGTGCCTGAAATTTTTCTCAGTGTGACTGAAAGATTATGGAACCTGACTGGACCTAGTTTGTGGGGCTTTTTCCTCAGTTTCATTTCATATATCAACATAAATCATTTGAATCTGAACTTTGTGTATGTTAAAAGTGGCAAGATATTGCAAAATGTATGTTTTTTTGCTCTGGTCTTTTTGGTTTGACTGTACGTGCAGTGTTACTTATATTCTTGAGAGATAAGAAAAATGACAGCTGCAGTAAAACTGGTTCTGGTAATAATGGTAGACAGGTGTGTGGTTCTGTTTTACAGAAAAAGATGGAGCGAGAAAAGTGAGCAGAAACATGATGTATGTTCTTCTGTATTTCTGGAACTGTATGTTCTTCATTTATATGTGCTCATCTTACCTCCTGCCATCTGTGTTTCTGCTCACTTTCATCACTCCTTTTGTGTGTGGTTTTTTTTTTTTTTGTGGATAAAACTGAAGCGTACACTTATATCTTCTTTATATTCTTGAGCCAGATGTTAGGCTGAGAACATAGTTCGTGATGTGTGCTCTGAACATGGTCTGTGATGTATGCTACACAAATAGTTTGTGATGTATGCTCCAAATATGGTTCATGATGTATGCTCAGAACATGGTTCGTGATGTATGCTTTGAACATGGTTCGTGATGTATGCTCCAGCTCTTGATTCAAGTGTAAATTTTTCTTCAGCAGCAGCACACAGTGAAGGGTTTTGTTCATATAAGTATTACATTTCTTATCAGAAATTTTTCAAAAATCAAAAACTCTGTGCAAGTGTTTTTTATTTTTTTTTTCTCCTTTCAGTGCTGGGAATTGTGTAAGAAATCTTTCTGTGTGAAGTAGTTAGCATGTGATCAAGAATTGTTGCATTTTTTTGGCATTAGTGCCACATAATGAAGTGCTTCCATTGCCACAAATGCCATATCTACTGTGAGGTGACAACAGTCTTGTGTGGAGATTGAAGAGAATACTTGCATTTTATGTATTTCACCAGTATGTTCATTCATTCATTTTTTTTTTTTTTTAGTTGTCCTGTTGATTGACATCAGTGATTATGCTTTCCTGTTTTGTATATGTTACTACTGTTTCAGATCGTATTGGTTGTTGTTTCAGATCACATTGGTTGCCTTTTTTTGCTCATGCCATTTGTATAGCCGCCCCCCCCCCCCCCCCAATTCAGCTTTTTTTTTTCTATTGGTCTTCCTCTTGTTTCTGAGTAGAGTGGTGGTGTAGTGTCCTTGTCTCTCATGGTGAAGGTCAGAGGTTTGAATCCCACCAGAGGCACTATAGTTTCTCTTTCTCCCCACCCCCTCCCCTCCCCCCCCCCCCCCCCCCCCATTGTAGAAATGGATACCTGGTTTCTTCTGGAGTTGGAGAAGGAAAGGTGGCCCCAGGCATAATGCAACCACCCCCTCCTCTGTTTGGGTCCCAACAGGTCATTAAAAATCTGAAGACTAACATTGTATCACCTGGGTGCCTCCAAGACATGGCAGGGTTACCTTTTTACTTTATCTTTTTACCTTCCTCTCTCTCTTTATTTTTTCTATGTGGTTTTCCCATCTGTGTCAGGTTCTTGAACTTCTGCCTTCTCATCATACGTCCACAGAGTTTGGTTTTTTTTTTTTTTTTCTTTCCTGATAGTTTTAAATTTGTTTTAATATTCTGAAGCTGCTCCTAGAACTTTTTTCTTGTGCTTTTCTGGCAGTTCTGGTGCATCTTCTTAGCTGTATAATGCATCTTTCTGTAGTAAAAAAAAAAAAATCCTTTCATTGGCTTCAACAGTTTCTGTTTCTTCTGTTTGTCTGTTCTCTAAATTTCACAAACACAGGATAACATTGGCTGTATATAACATAATATTCTTTATCATTATTAAAGACATTCTTGTAGTTCCTTACATGCAAAAAAAGCCAGTCTATGATGTGATATCTTTGGCTGTACATGATGCTTTACAGGACTACCTCTTTGTGATGTTAATCTTATTCAGAAACTGGTGAGATGTGATTTTATTGGTGAATCAAAGTAGGATGGTGATTTCCCTTTACTTTCATTTAATTTTGCATGTGGCATTCCCCAGCTGGGCTTTGTGTGAAGAGTGTAGCCTGCAAGGAGCAGAAGTACCTGTTGTGATCCACTGCTGTTTATTTGAGCGGTCATGTCTAGCCTCTTAATATCCAGGGAACATTTCACCATCTGTCTCTTCAGGTGTGTTAGTTTGTACAGTAAAGGAAGTCTAAATTTCAGAACATATTTAAGTCTGAAAAACTTACCTTGGTTAGATTCTACTGATTGTGAAGCAGTCCTATAATACAAGGGTTCATAAACCTTTTTTTATGACTACAGACACCACTAGCACCACCACACTCACTTGCTTGCACCTGCCCTCCAGTTGCTTGAGCATACCTCAGTTCCTGCCATAAGAGACTCACCAATAATGTGGCAAGGATTATTTTTAGGATCTAAAACTCTCTCTTCCCCCCCCCCCCCCCCCACACATTTTCCATGAACTTCATAACCCTCCCCAACCTTCCCTTAGGTAGGGTTTTAGTTCAAGATTTATGTTACTTGATATTCTCCTGCTGAACATCTTAAGCAGAGCCTGCTGCAACTAATCTTATAAATACTGGTATATCCACACTCATAACAGACCTGCGGAAACTAATTTGCGGGAGGTTTATCGACTTAACCCCCAAACTACAGTATTGCCAAAACATTACAGGTCTATGCATCTACCACTCATGGAACTCTCTTAACCAGAGTGTGATATATACCAGTGCTTGAATTACCTGGTACATTTTTTTTTTAATGCATGATTTAGGCATTTTAAAAGTTAGGATGTAGCCTAGGCTATATATATCTATCGCCCTTGAATGCACCTAGTTCAACAGTAACGTCCAGCAGTGTAGTAACAGCAGCAGCATTCACAGAATTCCAGTATGTTCTGTCTCCATTTTACCACTGTTAACTGATTTTTACAGTAAATTGCACTAGACAAAATAGCTTTTAGGCGCTCACAACCTGATGAGGAGGAATAGAAAATATGGCAGTCTTAACTTCACCCAAAAATAGCTTACCACCAGCAGATAGCCACAGTACCTCTCTTCAGTTATATTTTAATATTTAGCCATATATAGTTGGTGGTATGTTATTATATTTTAATATCATTTTTGGCTTGTAATCATAGTTTAATTATCTATAATCATATAAAATGCATTCAGGGGTCAGGAGGAGATTAGCATGTTAAGGGTGTTTATATGTTAGCCTGTTAGCAGTAACCTCGACACTAAGACCTATCTAAATATAACCATCGGGGTATAGAACACAGGGTGATTTTTTTTTTTTTTTTTAAATGTCTCATTTATATGGCAGGAAATATGGTATCCCCATACTAGTTCTGTCAGACTGTTGAAATGATCATTTTATTAAGTACCAGTATGAGTTCAAATGATATCAATGGCTTGGTTATAATTTACATGTGGATAGCTGGAAATGGAACGCCTGAAAGAAAAATATAACAGACAATTTTTTCAGACACTGAATCCCGTACCCGAAAGGAGTATGGATACCCACCATTCAGGAACCCCTCTGTTAGTAGCTTTGTTAGCAGCTTCAGTTCTAAAAGAATCTGTTATCATTGATAAGAACAGATAGTACTGATGGCAGCTACGAGCTTAAAGGGTTAAAAGAAATCGTGAAGATTACACCAAAAGATGATAATATCAGTACTTGTAAACAACACAGAACAGGAATAAAGTCCTCTCTGATAAGAAGATTTAGAGTTTTTCTGTCTGGGCCAGATTCAGAAGTTACTGAAGGTAGGTTTTTGGAGCACTTTGTAAGAACATGCATAGGTGGCTCAATAGTGGGAAGATGAGTCGTGTTATGAAATGCTTGAAATTGTGTATGAGGCAACAGATTTCCTTGAGAGCATTAGCAAACTTTAAGCTGAGCTAGCAGAGACTAAAGCAAGAAAGTGTGGATGTCTCTAGCCAGACTTTAAGCTGAGCTAGCAGAGACAATAAAGTGAGAAAGTGTGGATGTCTTTCCATCTGTTAGATCCGGTCTGATTGATATCTCACCACAGTATGACCTTCCTCACTGTTTAATCTATGGTGCTGCCATTAGAAAATCACACACTGCAAACATTTTTTTTTCTTCATTCCACTTCCAACCAAACACAGTTCATTTTTCATGGATGTAATTTACTAAATTCTGAACTTCTCTGAGCACAGAACTCATTTTTTTGTAGATGATATTCTCACTGTTGTATTATTCATGTGCTACTGTTTACAAACATCATAAAATTTATCAGCTAAAGATGACTGACCTTTCAGCGTGGGATCTCTGAGTTTTTTTTCTGAATATAAAGTTGTTTCTTTTACTGTGGCAAAAAAAAAAAAAGTTGGTGTTTTAGTGCTTGCTGATGCACATTAATTAACTGTTAATTTCTGTTATTTAACACTTGCAGTGTTTTTACTACTAAAGCTTTATTCTACACTGATAAAACAGCATAGGACAATTTTTTTTAACTTGGCATTCATACACCTCTGACAGTGGTTTGGTTTCTTTTTTAACCCCTTCCCCCTATGCTGTTGTTAATGGCTTTTACTCAGACATCAATGTATTAACACCGGTTATTGTTAATTTTTCTTTCACTGTCTTCAATAACCTGTCCTGGCGGTGGGTCAGTGGTTTGATACTGGTGAGTCTGAAGTCAGTACAGTTAAAAAAAAGACCTGCAGATACTTCTTGCCATCACTTCGGGCCACAGAGCACAATCTCAGATGGCTGTTGGATGCTTCTTGCTGTCTTTTTTAGCCAAAGAGCACAATCTCAGATGGCTGCTGGATACTTCTTGCTGTCTTTTTTAGCCAAAGAGCACAATCTCAGATGGCTGCTGGATACTTCTTGCTGTCTTTTTTAGCCAAAGAGCACAGTCTCAGATGGCTGCTGGATACTTCTTGCTGTCTCTTTTAGCCAAAGAGCACAGTCTCAGATGGCTGCTGGATACTTCTTGCTGTCTCTTTTAGCCAAAGAGCACAATCTCAGATGGCTGCTGGATACTTCTTGCTGTCTCTTTTAGCCAAAGAGCACAATCTCAGATGGCTGTTGGATGCTTCTTGCTGTCTCTTTTAGCCAAAGAGCACAGTCTCAGATGGCTGTTGGATGCTTCTTGCTGTCTCTTTTAGCCAAAGAGCACAATCTCAGATGGCTGTTGGATGCTTCTTGCTGTCTCTTTTAGCCAAAGAGCACAGTCTCAGATGGCTGTTGGATGCTTCTTGCTGTCTCTTTTAGCCAAAGAGCACAATCTCAGATGGCTGTTGGATGCTTCTTGCTGTCTCTTTTAGCCAAAGAGCGCAATCTCAGATGGCTGTTGGATGCTTCTTGCTGTCTCTTTTAGCCAAAGAGCACAGTCTCAGATGGCTGTTGGATGCTTCTTGCTGTCTCTTTTAGCCAAAGAGCACAGTCTCAGATGGCTGTTGGATGCTTCTTGCTGTCTCTTTTAGCCAAAGAGCACAGTCTCAGATGGCTGTTGGATGCTTCTTGCTGTCTCTTTTAGCCAAAGAGCACAATCTCAGATGGCTGCTGGATACTTCTTGCTGTCTCTTTTAGCCAAAGAGCACAATCTCAGATGGCTGCTGGATTTGGAGAAATGAAAATGAAATCCTGGCAAGAGGACCAGTCAGCCCAGTTGTAGAAGTGGGGGGTGGGGGGTGGGGCACCTAGCTTTGCCTGGAACTGAGGAAGGAAAGATGGCCAGGCATGGTTCAGACTTCATCAGTCCCTAGTGTTTAATTAGTCAGCAAAAATTTGGGTGCATATGCCATGCCTCTATGAGCATGAGCAGACCTCCTTTTGTTCCCCCCCCCTTTTTCATCATCATCATTATCCATCAGCACAGCTGAGTATTTGAACAATATCGGCTTTGCTTCCAGTGTCTCTTCACCATATGCAACAAGCTTTTGGCTGAGATAAATGTCCATCACTGTTATCTTCTTATTGGCCATCATGATCAGCCTCAGATAATTCGCCTTGAATTCAGACATCCTGTGTGCTAAACACACATGGAAATCTGGAGAGTAGATAACAGACTACAAAGCTGAAGCTTAGACTAAGAAAATGGACTGGAAAGAACTGTTAATTAGTGAACATTATCTCTCCAGTTCACAACCTGAATGCAGTTTAGTTTACTGGGGAATTCTGTTTGGATCTTCATGTATTTACAGATATGTGGTCTGTTAAACTTGTTAAATTTAGTTAAAAAGACGGAACATGAAAAAAAAAAAATAACATTAACTTTTTAAAGTTAGAGAGTTGTGTAAATTATAGTGATTAGAATACTGTCTATCTCTGATTATATGTAATTCACACAACGCAATACACAGATATAGCAGAAAGTAAAAGGCATGAGTCTTTGTATTTTGATAGGGGCCTCATGTTTGTCAGAGAAGAGAAGTTGTGATAAGTAAATGTAGTGGAAAGTCATTGAAGTGAGTTTGGAGATTTGGTAATATGCAAATGGAACAATTATTGTGCTTTATTTATTTATTTATTATTTTTTAATCTGGAAAAAAAAATTGCCTTGTTGAATGTAATGTGATACATTGCATCTTTGGACTTGTTATGCAAATCAAATGTTTCTTTGCTCTGTTTGGAATTTCACTAGTGTAATTCTGCAACTTGTTCTAATTTCACTAGTGTAATTCTGCAACTTGTTCTAATTTCACTAGTGTAATTCTGCAACTTGTTCTAATTTCACTAGTGTAATTCTGCAACTTGTTCTAATTTCACTAGTGTAATTCTGCAACTGTTTTGAATTTTGCTGGCGTGACCGCCAGTGACTAGAGCATGACCTGAATAGGAATGGCCGTGTGAGTGAATTATGCAGAATTTTTGTCTGTCATCTCCCATTGTCTAAAATAGAGAAATAATAATAATGACAAGAAAGCAGACGCTAATTTTTAACTCTCTTGGGGAAAGAAAACATTGGAAACAAACAAAAAAAAACAAAGCAGCTGATGTTTATGTCTCCTGTGCCCTCTACTATAAGTGGGAAGAAACAGCAGAGCTGAAATGTGATACATAAAAGTAAGGAGTAATCTAGTCGTTTTATCTGGAGTGTAAGTCGAACCACATGCTTGTGATATCTGCCTTTATTTCTTGTGTGTGTGTTTGTATTTAATCCTATTTGACCTTAAAGGGTACATAGAAATTCCAGTTGAGGACTTGTGCAGATTTATTTACAAGGGTTTTGTTGAAAAAGACATTTTTGCCTCTGGTTTTTTTTGTGTGTGATAAATTCTTTGGTTGTAACAAAGAGCTTTTTTTTTTTGTTTCTTTGAATTGACGCTAATTATGTAGGTTACTTTCACTTGTAGAAACACTTGCATTTATATTCTTTTCATGGTGTCATTTGTGTGTGTGTGTCTGTGTTTGCTTATTTCTGATATTCCCAGCGTTCATGTTAGAGTTTTTTTGTTTTTTTTTAAAATGTGTCATTGTGTTGAGTTACAAATTGAGCTGATGGAGGCAGATATGCATATGCTGTTTTCATGGCTGTGCTATATATATAGGGTACCTTTAAGAAATGAAGTAAAGTTTATTAGACATTTTCAGACAACTTCATATGGTATATGTTTGTATTTTATTTAATGGGTAATAGCATATATTACATTCATAGTTTCCATTGTGTAGTGAGACCTTGTCTCTGGTTTTTTTTTTTTTTTTTGGTTTTAGTTCTGACATGAGGCTGCTTTATTGTGCGTGAGTTTTTGTTAAAGTTAAATCCAAAAGATAAACAGTATGTTGGTACCAGGTTGTGCAAGAAATTTTTTTTAGTCTGCATGATATTGCAAAGGCCGGTTTCTTTACAAGTTAGGCATCAGAATGGCTGGAAACCTGGCTAGGTGCAGAATGACAACAGTTATTATTATGATATTTTTTTGTTTGAGCTTGAAAGTTGAGGGGGGAGGGGGGAGTAATGTAACTTTTCAGTTGAGAACTGCACACTAAGATCTTGGGGGGGGGGGGTAATGTAACTTTTCAGTTGAGAACTGCACACTAAGATCTTGGGGGGGGGGGGGGTGATGTAAGTATTAAAATATGTAGCTATTTTAGGGACTGACATACCCTGAAAACATTAACTGATAAAAAGTGGCAGAGTAGGCTAGACCTTTGACATGGTAGGAAAGATAACTGCCAGGTGATAGGAAAGATAACTGCTATAAACGCTTGAGTGAGAACTGGAGAAAGTGAGGTACACAGAGTTATAGGAGTGTCAGTGGTTTATGAGGCAGAGAAACAGAAACAGTTAATTTAACCACATTATTAACCACATTATCCTAAACTCTCCAGCCCCACCCACCCACACACACAAAAAAAAAATGACTGATAATCCATGCTGACAAAAAAAAAAAAAAAGCTCAGCATCCCCTACCTTCTTGTAGCTTCTGTGTCCAGTTGTTTGTCTCTTTATATAATTTGATAATTTATTGTGATTTAACTGACTTTAACGCTTGTTCTGATGCAAGGACAACCCATCTAAACTTTGATTAAAGTATTGCTGTAAACATTTGTCTTTCAGGTTTTTTTTTTTGTGTGTCACTGTGGACTGTTGAATTAACATTGGCCAACAGATTGATATCTTGTGTGTGTCACTGTGGACTGTTGAGTTAACATTGGCCAACAGATTGATATCTTGTGTGTGTCACTGTGGACTGTTGAGTTAACATTGGCCAACAGATTGATATCTTGTGTGTGTCACTGTGGACTGTTGAGTTAACATTGGCCAACAGATTGATATCTTGTGTGTGTCACTGTGGACTGTTGAGTTAACATTGGCCAACAGATTGATATCTTGTGTGTGTCACTGTGGACTGTTGAATTAACATTGGCCAACAGATTGATATCTTGTGTGTGTCACTGTGGACTGTTGAGTTAACATTGGCCAACAGATTGATATCTTGTGTGTGTCACTGTGGACTGTTGAGTTAACATTGGCCAACAGATTGATATCTTGTGTGTGTCACTGTGGACTGTTGAGTTAACATTGGCCAACAGATTGATATCTTGTGTGTGTCACTGTGGACTGTTGAGTTAACATTGGCCAACAGATTGATATCTTGTGTGTGTCACTGTGGACTGTTGAGTTAACATCAGCCAACAGATTGATATCTTGTGTGTGTCACTGTGGACTGTTGAGTTAACATCAGCCAACAGATTGATATCTTGTGGGTGTCACTGTGGACTGTTGAGTTAACATCAGCCAACAGATTGATATCTTGTGTGTGTCACTGTGGACTGTTGAGTTAACATTGGCCAACAGATTGATATCTTGTGTGTGTCACTGTGGACTGTTGAGTTAACATCAGCCAACAGATTGATATCTTGTGTGTGTCACTGTGGACTGTTGAGTTAACATCAGCCAACAGATTGATATCTTGTGTGTGTCACTGTGGACTGTTGAGTCACATCAACACATGAATAAATGTCTGCCCTTGCTGGAGTGTTTTAAGATAATCTACACAGATAATTCCTTGCTGGAGTGTTTTAAGATAATCTACACAGATAATTCCTTACCCGTGCTGAAGTGTTTTAGGTTATTTATGGAAGGGGACTACAGAACATGGGTTTACCAGAGTATCAAACGTGAGCAGACCTAAACAACCAAGACCTAGACCACATGGCTAATATTTGAGACAAAAGCTAAGGGGAACAGATGGCATGAACATTGTCCTGACCAGGCATACTCCAGATATAGCATGACGTATCATTTCAGCGAGAACAAGGGAGCCTTCTCTTGCGTGGTCATATTTTTTTTAAAAATCTACACGCTCTCTCATGTCCGTCATATCAAAACAAATCCACAAATATTATTTCAACAGTAAATAATGATTTTTATGTTACAGATGTTATATATTCTTAATTTGCCCCAGATAACCATGTAAAAATAAGCATAGAAACTTTTGGCTAATCCAGTGAGTTGTAACGGGTTAATCTTACGGTGTCCAGGGGAGAGAATTTTCAAGTTTAAGAGGTTTTTTTTCACACGTGAAAGAATTATAATATTGAAAATCCATTTTGGATGATTTAATAAAGGGGAGGATTCGGGGGCAGCCTGGGTTGAAAAGGGACGACTGGGACCTAGGACATTGACAATCACTGGGTTAACCAAACTTCAATACTGCAGCCTCGTTACAAACTTTTTTTTTAAACGGACATGTTTGAAGACAAGATCAATACCAAAAATTATAATTCAACAGCTTGCTCCTTTTCCGCAGGCTTGTCGCTGTCAAGGTCAGCAGAGGATGGTTCTGTGGATGTAAGAACAATGGAAACGATTTTTTAAAAAAAACACCTTTAGGTTTCGTGTTGTTTCCTTAATCATCATAGCAAGTAACTTAACGATCAGTTTAATGTCTGATCGATTCAAGTCAAGCTGTAGAATTAGGTACCTGGTTCCACTTGGAGCTGGAGAAAGAAAGGCTGCCTGGCATGATGCTGACCACATCACCTTCTGGTATGCCGACAGGTCACGAAAAATAAGAACACTGTCATTTAAGTGCTTCCGTGACATGGTGACATTATGTTTAAAAAAAAAGAAGAAAATTCTGTAACCTTAGTGTGTGATGTACTTGGAATGGCCCTAGTCTTTGGTGTTTTACTGTTGGTGTGGGGTATTTGGAATGGCCCTAGTCTTGGGTGTTTTACAGTTGGTGTGCGGTATTTGGAATGGTCCTAGTCTTGTGTGTTTTATTGTTGGTATGCGGTATTTGGAATGGCCCTAGTCTTGGGTGTTTTATTGTTGGCGTGGGGTATTTGGAATGACCCTAGTCTTGGGTGTTTTATTGTTGGCGTGGGGTATTTGGAATGGCCCTAGTCTTGGATGTTTTATTGTTGGTGTGACGTATTTGGAATGGCCCTAGACTTGGGTGTTTTATTGTCTGTGTGCGGTATTTGGAATGGCCCTAGTCTTGGGTGTTTTATTGTTGATGTGACGTACTTGGAATGGCCCTTGTCTCGGGTGTTTTATTGTTGGCGTGGGGCATTTGGAATGGCCCTGATCTTGAGTGTTTTAGTGTTGGTGTGACGTACTTGGAATGGCTCTAGCCTTGGGTGTTTTGTTGTTGGTGTGGCGTAAGTGGAGTAGCCCTGATCTTGAGTGTTTTATTATTGGTGTGGGGTATTTGAAATGGCCCTAGTCTTGGGTGTTTTATTGTTGGTGTGACAACTTGGAATGGCCTTGTTTTGGGTGTTTTATTGTTGGTGTGGCATATATAGAGTGGCCTTAATCTTGGTTGTTTTATTGTTGGTGTCGGGTGTTTGGACTGTCCCTGATCTTGGGTGTTTTATTGTTGGTGTGGGGTATTTGGAATGGCCCTGCCTAGGGGTGTATAACTTTATAGTCTTAGTGCACGTAAGTTTTATAGAATTAATAATTGTATTATCAACGATTAAATTAAATTGTGGCACAAAGAGAACGGCATGTTCTAAAATCAGTGCGCAAACTGTTTTACATAAAGTAAACAAGCTCCAGTGTGGAAATACAAAGTCTGCATGAAATAAAACTCTGTCAGCCTGGGGAAGCTGGAGTAAGCGTGCAGAAAGCAGCGATAGCGTCATATTATACAGAAGCTTAGAAACAGAAGAAATTAACGTGTACACGTTGGCTCCAGTGGTTGAAAAGAAGGGGGGGGGGGGGGGGTAGAAGAGAGTCCAGCCGGTTTATCGCTCCTTGGCCAGGATAGCTTCCCTTGCTTTAAAGCGCCATCTCAGTTAGAATTTCAACAATATCGCAGTATATATTTATCTCTCTCTCTCTCTCTCTACCTCCCTCAGTTAGAATTTCAACAATATCGCAGTATATATTTATCTCTCTCTCTCCCTTCCTCTCTCTCTCTCTCTCCGTCTCCCTCTCTCCGTCTCTCTATCTCTCTATCGCCGTCTCTCTCTCTCTCTCTCTCTCTCTCTCTCCGTCTCTCTCTCTAAAGTTTTAAATCTCTTCTATTCCCACTCCTTACCAGTATGTTAACATGGACGTTAAGTCTAGCATAATTTCTGAACGGATCATTTTCAAATATTCTTTATTATTTGATTAAGGTGTGTGTTTTTTTTTTTTAGAGAATGTCTCTCCGCGCGGGGTGTGTAGTGTACCTATAACCCCCAGCTAAGATCTGAGAATTATTATTTGCAAAAAGCAGCATAAAACGCTTCGTTGTGTTGAAAGATAATCTGTTCATTGTAGCCCATTTCAGAAGAGTTCTCTAGATATTGTGGACACAAAAACAGAACAAATATATCTATACTACAAGAGCTTAATATTGAAGAAGGCTGGCTAGTAAAGAGGATTAAAGAGAGAAAACTTAAATATTTTGGACACATTAAACGTCATGATAATTTAGAGAAGACCATATTGGAAGGATACATAATGGGAAAAAGAAAAAGAGGAAGACCAAAACGAAGATGGCTGCAAGACATCGTTGACGATCTGCAAATGGACGCAGCAGCAGCAGCAGGCCATCTTGCTCACAACCGAGAGGCCTACAGGAGTGCTGTTTGGGAGGCAAAGTTCCGCAAGGGACATGCAAATGAATGAATGTAGCCCATTTAGAAACAAACACTTTAGGAAAAGATGGATCCAGTAATATAGACTGAACTGACAGTTCAAACCAATTTTTCTTCCCCTCCCCCCCCTCACCCCCGATTTTCCGATCACATGAACTCCACCCGCAGTAGGGGAAAAAAATATCATTTCTGGCCAGTGTTTGCGGCAGGTAGAAATTATAGGTATTATTATCATCATCATCATGAGCAGGTCTTTATGTACCTTGTAATTTGCACTGGATATTCGACACATCAAGAATGTGAAATATTTTCACGTTAAAGCTATTATGTGAAATAATGTACTCAGAAATCTGGCGCTTAGTTGAGAAGATGTTGCAAAGTCTAATTTATGCAGATGAAGCCACTGACAACAGTTATTGAGGAAAGATGCTGGCGATGGTTGGGACATGTGCTCCGAATGACTGACAACTCACTACCAAAAATAGCACTAAGATGGATTCCACAGGGGAACAGAAGTAAGAGTAGACCAAAAGAGACATGGAGAGGAACAAAAGAGAAGATGTTGAGCAATAGAGGGCTCACTTGGGCAAGAGCAGAAAAAAAGGCAAAGGACAGGCATTTGTAGAAAACTCTTGTGGTGCCCTGGGCACTTAAGGTTCAGAGAGAGAGAGAGAGAGGAAAACAACTTTCAAACATTTGTAACAGTTGCTTGTTAAATCTATCACCGTTATCACTTCTTTACCTCCAGATTGTAAAATTACAATGAATTATGTAAAAAAAAGTAAAAATGAATTATTTCTACTTTTTTTTTCTTAAAGTTGGTATATGTAGAGTAAATGATTAAAATCATGAAAGATAATTTATCTGAGTTGAGTTACAGAGTCCTGCTAGCCCAACTGAAAGGACACACAATAAACATAAATATTATACAAGTGTATGCTCCAACATCTGAAAGTTCTGAGGAAGATGTACAGATATTTTATAATGACATAGAGACAGCACTAAAACACACAAAGTCACATGAAGTTACCATAGTCATGGGAGATTTTAATGCCAAAGTTGGTAAAGGAAGAACTTCGGACATCGTTGGTGACTATGGACTGGGGGAGAGGAATGACAGAGGTTATAAATTAATTGAATGGGCAAGAATACATAGCATGGTTGTAGGAAACACCTGGTTTAAACAACATCCTCGAAGACTGGCAACGTGGTGCAGCCCAGACAAAAAGACATTTAACCAGATAGACTACATATTAATCAACAAACGATTCCGCAATGCATTACTGACAACAAAAACCATGCCAGGAGCTGACTGCAATAGTGACCATGATCCACTCTGTGGAAACATTAGAATAAAGCTAAAGAAAGCAGGCAGAAAAGTGAGAAACATCAAACTGAATACAGAACTTCTTAAAAATGACCAAGAATTGCGAGAACAATACAAAGTTATTATAACAAATAGATACAATGCAATAGCAAAGATAAATAGTATAGATGAACAATGGGAAATGTTAAGAGATTCTATCCACCAAACTGTTAAGGAGATAATACCACCGAAAAAAGAAGCCCTTAAAAATAAATGGATGACAGACGACATCTTAGGACTGATGGACAAGAGGAGGAGGAGTAAAAACAACGAGGAAAAATACAGCAAGATAAATAAAGAAATAAGACGCAAATGCAGAGAAGCAAAAGAAGTGTGGTTAAATGAACAGTGCAGACAGATAGAGGACACTCATAATAAAGACAGCAAAAACATGCATAAACGAATTAATGAACTCACAGGCAGGAAAACAAAATATACCACAGGATGCCTGAAATCGAAAGAAGGTAAAATGTTAATGGGAAAAGAAGACATTGTGGACAAGTGGACAGAGTATATCGGTGAGCTATATGGAGGAGAAAGACCAGAATTAACACCAGATACTGAAAACTGTGATGGACCGCCAATACTTGAAGATGAAATCATAGATGCTATCAAACACATGAAGAAAGGAAAAGCGACTGGGCCTGATAATATAACAATAGAAGAAATAGAGGCACTAGAGGAGACAGGAATAAAAATAATAACCAAGTTACTGAATGATATTCACAACAGTGGTTATATTCCCAGTGACCTAATTAAATCCACGTTTATAGCACTACCAAAGAAACCAGGTGCAAAGGAATGTGACGACCACCGGACTATCAGCCTCTCATGTCACATAACGAAGCTACTTCTGAGAATCATTATGAGAAGAACAAGGAAAAAGATAAAAATGGAAATAGCAGATCAGTTCAGTTTGGATTTGTTGAAGGAAAGGGAACACACAATGCCATTTATGCTTTACGAACACTAACAGAAAGAGCTTTAGAAGTACAGAAAGATCTCTACTTATGCTTCATTGATTACACCAAGGCATTTGACAAGGTGAAACATAATGAAATTATTAAAATGCTTGAAGACATCAATATAGACGGCAAAGACTTGAGGATTGTAAAACATCTATACTGGCAGCAAGAAGCAGCAGTTCGAGTTGAAAATGGAATTGGAAAATACCAATCTATAAAACAAGGGGTGCGACAAGGATGTGTACTATCTCCAGACCTTTTTTCTCTGTACAGCGAGAATATTCTAAGAACAATCATCACAGAACCAGGCATAAAAATTGGAGGATACAATATTAACAACCTTCGGTATGCTGACGACACAGTACTGATAGCGGAGAACCAACAAGACCTGCAAAATCTCTTGGATAAAGTCGCCAAAGGAAGTGAACAGAAAGGCCTTACTTTGAACATCAAAAAGACAGAGACTATGGTTATATCTAAGAAACAGAATCCACCACCATGCAGTATTAAATTAAACGGAACCATTCTAAAGCAGGTGCAGAAATTCAAATACCTTGGAGCAGTAATAACTTCAGATGGGAAATGCAAAACAGAAATTAGGAACAGAATAGGCCAAGCAAAGACTGCATTTCAGAGAATGAGAAACGTATTAGCTAACACATCGTTATCAATGAATGTTAGAAAACGAGTCCTAAAATGCTATATTGAACATATCTTGTTATATGGAAGTGAATCATGGACAATAGGCAAGTCTGCACAAAAATCATTGGAAGCAGCAGAAATGTGGTTTATTAGAAGAATGTTGCGAATCCCCTGGACAGCAAAAATAACTAATGAAGAATGTATGAGAAGAGCTGGAGAGACAAAAAACCTTGTCAGAAAGATAAGAGAGAGACAATGTACTTTCATAGGACATGCAATGAGAAGAGGGGGCATTGAAAATATTATAACAACAGGAAAAATAGAAGGAAGAAGATGAAGAGGAAGACCAAGAGAAATGATACTGGACAGTCTGACGGGATGGTGTGAGAGGAGATCACCAACTGAACTGATGGCCTACATGAAGGATCGGGTACTCTGGAGAAGCATAATAGCCAACGCCAGTCGGCACGGCACCTGATGATGATGATGAGTTACAGATAACTTTCAGACACATTTCATATTTTATTTGTTTGTTTACGTGTTCAATCACAGACAGTGGCGATGTACTGTGCACAGTTTAGGTTAAAAAATTTTCAGTCTTTATCTCCAGCTGTTTTGACGGGTTGCGACTTCTCAGACCCCCCCCCCCCCCCCCCCAACCCGGTTCAAGAGGATACCTTGCCCTATCTATGTAATTCTCAAAATTAATACTTAATATTTTTAAACCGATTATGTTAAGTAACCTTGGTCGTGTTAGATCATTAACTTTAAACAGCATTAATAACAATTTATAAACTAATAAAAAATCATGACATAAAACATAAATGTGTTACAAAGTGAGAAATAATTTAAATTGTACCATTGTAACGCTCAGTGCACGTAGAACGAAGAGCTTATAAACCAAAAACAACGGTTTTTATACATTTGAATTTTTAGCACACATGTCTTCGCGTTGTTTGAGCTTCTGTTGTTTCAAGTAAATATCTAGAGTTTAGAAAGAAAGTTTCCTTCATGTTCGCAAAACCAAAAAAGAGGTCGGTGTAGTCCATTCTTTGACTGATTTCAAGCTCTGTTGAAATCATGGCAAGTCCTTCCATTCGAGTTTCGGCCATTGTTTAGCATGAAGAAGTTTACCAGCAACATTCATTTCGCTTAAAACATAGTCTCATATAACAAGAGACTGCTCAGATTTAAAATCTCCGACCTTAAAGACAAATGTTTCGTGTCTTGGCATTTTTTCAACTGTCTAATCACCAGAAATTTCTATCAAAGCATCATACAATTTGTCAATATAATATCTTACAAAAAAAACTAAAAGCTTCGATTCCAGATTCCCAGCGGGTAGTACTCTTTCCGTGCCGTAGGAAAAAAACGTGGACGTTCCATTTGTGCCAGATTAAAAGCGTGGGTTTTGATATGTATAGGGGTATATTAGTTAAAAGTGAATGAAATACAGTGTTTCCACGTTAAAAGTGTACTTATTTGGTTTCAGAGTAACTAAATGTATGAAGATTTCATAAATGCAGAGGGTTTTTTTTGTGATGTTTTTAAACAACAAATGTGTCCTATTTACCATCGGCTAGGTCTAGATGTACACAAAGTACCATCTGAGATGCCTAGAACTACTTGTCGATCTCGTCTTGTGATAATAGGTGGCATTCTCGCTAAAATAATGTCTGAAATAACCTTCTAACTATTTCTCCAATCGTCTAATATGTATAGATCTACTTCGGGTACATTCAAGAACAGTGATCTGGTCACAGGGCATGTCCATATCCCTATCTACATCATCACAAATTGAAATTTCTCGATGAAAACTTCGATTTTCTCCCTCGTGACTAAGCACTCTTCGGCCATTATGAAAACGGCTACGGAGCATGCGCACTAAATGTTTACAGTCTAAACGTTACACCAGTTTTTTAATGAAACAAAACATGAATCACTATAGCGACCCAAGGCACTCAAGTCAGAAACAGGAAGGGGCGCAAAAGCACGAGAAAAACTGTGGCGTGAGTGGTAGACTTGTAATAATATACTAGTTTATTAATAAAGGTTCCCTAAAGCAAATCTGACGCTGAGAAAAACACATGCAATTTCTGATTTTTTTTTCCAAAAATTAAAACTTATTTAGATGCAGCATCGCTGACAACTAACTTGAGAGAATGAGAACAACAATAGATTTTTAAAAAAGGCTGGCGGGTTCAAGTCTCTAACTATTGTTGAACTCCTGAATGTTTTCCTTTCATATTTGATTTGTTGTCGTACCATGGCTACGCATGCTTGCGACTGCAATATTCATGTCTGACAGTTTTCTAAGAATACGTTCAGTTAACTGAACCTGTAGTGGCTGCTACAGGAAAGAAACCCACCTCCCCCCCCCCCCTAAAAATGCTCATGAATATTGATGTCATGTGTCTCTGTATTAGAAAATCTCACAAACAGCGCTAATTGTTCAACATGACTTACATTTGGAGTAGTCTGTAGCTAATCAAATCATTTTGAATCCTTTTCCCAAGATGATGTTGGGAAATATAATAATAATAATAAAGGAAAATGTTTTGATTTTTTATTTCCATAGTATTTTAATTTTTTTTTTTTGGCCGGTTCATCCCATTTTTACCTTTTTTGTCGCATCCCAAAACCTTGCCTCACCGTGCAAATGCTTGTGTTGCAATATCAAGAGAACCGGCGCTAGAAACTGGTTTGTGAGGTAATGTTTCCGCGCATTATGATCTTCTCGGTCTTATTTTACTGCATTTATCATTATTATTATTATTATTATCATTATTATTATTATTACATTTAAGATAACTTTAATTCATTCTCAATCTTTGTGATTAAAAAAAAATACTTAGCCCTCTACATTATTGACATGTTTACCTGTAGTCACCTTTTCTGTTACATAATGATTTTATATATTCATTTATTTGTACGTCCTTTGTGGAACTTTGCCTCCTCAACAGCACTCCTGTAGGCCTCTCGGTTAAGAGCAAGATGGCCTGCTGCTGATATATCCATTTGCAGATCATCAACGATGTCTTGCAGCCATCTTCGCATTGGTCTTCCTCTCTTTCTTTTTCCCATTATGTATCTTTCAAAGACTGTCTTCTCTAGATTATCATGACGTTTAATGTGTCCAAAATATTTAAGTTTTCTCTCTTTAATTCTCTTTACTAGCCAGCCTTCTTCATTATTAAGTTCTTGTAGTATGGATATATTTGTTCTTTTTTGCGTCCATGGTGTTTGAAGAACTCTTCTGTAGCATTTACATTCAAAGGCATTTATGAGTTTCTCAGCTGTTTTGTTAAGTGCCCAGGTCTCACAGGCATATGTTGCGATGGGAAAGATGCATGCCCTTTAAAATCTTATTTTTGTAGTTCTGTCTGTTCGTCTTCACAGATTCTTTAGTTGTTTTACTTTCTGAAGAGCGACAGATGTCCTCCTTTTAATTTCCTTCATTGTATCTCCATTATTAGTTAGTAGTGATCCAAGATATTCAAAACTCTCCACTTCTTCCAGTTTTTCCTCATTGATACATATATCACCTGCCTTGTTTGTTTTGTCAGTTGGTTTTATTAAGCAGAACAAATATGCCAGTCAGAGTTCAACCCACACCTGTCAATGCCAAACATGGACACTCACCAAATACCATGACAGAAAGACAGCGACACGTGAGATGAAACGCTTAAGAGAAATGGTAAAGAAGACACAAAAAAACGGGGAGTGGGGGGATTAAGTGCGAAATTAAATAATTCAGAAAATGGTGCGAACACACCTCTCATTAACTACATCGAAAATCAGAGAATTAAGTGGTTCGGGCATGAATCCAGAACAATCGCAAACAGCTCGAAAACATCTGGAAATAGGCGCGAGGACCAACAAGGAAAAAAGTGGATAGATGGGGATGAAAGACACACTGATGAAAACATAACATGACAGCTATGTAGGCCTCTCACATTGCTCTGTACCCATGTCTGAAACTAACTGCGACGGTAATGGCATACGCAGATAGATAAGAACACAATTTTTTTTAGTATCAGCCTCCGGATTATATACACTATATTATAGATTATAGATTAAAAACCTATGAGGCCGGTTAAATAGGAATATCATTCTTTGATGAGGCTGAAAAGTTCGCCGAAAACAGGAAATCATGGCAAGCTGCCGTGCGAGCCCTGTGTGACGTTTAGCGGCACGGGAAGGATGTAAGATGCGCCTCTGAAAACTTAGTTGGTACAGAGACGGTTACAAAAGCGGGGATAGTATTTTACTATGGACACAGATTAACCTATAATTTGGGGGTTCCCAGTCGAGTTTCTGTTGGTTACTGCGTGCTTGAACACGGTTTTTTTCGACCCAGACATCCGATTTTGAGCACGAGCACCCCCGTCAACTGCGTCTTCTGTGTTCCTGCAGCTGTCGACTGTCTCTTGTTTCGTGAGATGATGGGACCCTGCCAAGGGTGTAATCTCCCTTTCGTTATGATTGATTTTTGTGTCCGAATTGTCTTCGCTTGACTGAGATTTTATCTCTGAGACTTCGACAATGCTGAATGTCACTTTCGGTGCTGACAGAAGAAACGTGACAAAGTTATTTCCAATAACGTTTTTTTAAAAATTTATTTAATAAATAGATGTCGATCACCGAAGATATATAACAGTTATTTCCAAGCATCAGCGCTTTCGCTTTAAAACAATACTGGTAGATCTTGCACTTCTGTGTGAATCACTGCTCAGAGCGATAATTAGGCAGAGTCTAAATGAAAAGTATCACATTCCTATTACATTCCACCAGTATTTTTTTAAAACTTATATAGTTAAAACTTCCTTTCAGTTTATTTCTGCCAAAATTTATCATCCAAATTTATTCTTGCAGTGCATGAACATGAATTCAGGAGTGAAAGGGTTTTAATAAATGAAAATAAGACAGTTGTATCCATGACTAAAAATATACATTAGCTACAATCTAATGCTATCCATGACTGAAAATATACAGCAGCTACAATCTAATGCTATCTATGACTGAAAATATACAGCAGCTACAATCTAGTGCTATCCATGACTGAAAATATACAGCAGCTACAATCTAATGCTATCCATGACTGAAAATATACAGCAGCTACAATCTAATGGTATCCGTGACTGAAAATATACAGCAGCTACAATCTAATGCTATCCATGACTGAAAATATACAGCAGCTACAATCTAATGGTATCCGTGACTGAAAATATACAGCAGCTACAATCTAATGCTATCCATGACTGAAAATATACAGCAGCTACAATCTAATGGTATCCGTGACTGAAAATATATAGCAGCTACAGTTTAGTGCAAACTTAACTGACTGAATGAATGATTGATTGATTGATTGACTGATTTTAGCATCAGTGGCGAATTACCCATTAGACTGAACAAGCTTGAAGTCTAGGGGCCCAAAATGGCAAAGGGCCCGGTGTAGTGGAAAAGACAAAAAAATACTGGAAAGTACAGATTATTATGACAAGCCTCATATTTGTTAATCCTGCACTAACATGCTATCCAAAGAAAATGACTTGTCCGCTGTGTTTGGCCTCAGTAATATAAAGTGATATATTAATATTAGATGGCTAAAATCCTATCCCAAAACACCAAAATAAAAATCTACAAAGCTATAATAAAACCAGCCGTCATATGGAGCATGACGAAGAAAGATGAACAACAATTGCAGATCTTTGAGAACAAGATCATAAGAAGAATCTTTGGGCCCATAAAAGATACCAACAGTGGAGAATGGAGAGCTAGAAAGAACAGCTTATTTAAATCCCAAAGAATTATAAACGTTTTGACACTGAACAGACTACGCTGGTTGGGCCATGTAGAAAGAATGGAAGAGAACAGACAAACGAAAATTATGTATGCGCAAGAGATGAGGGAAACAAGACCAAGGAGTAGACCAAGACAGAGATGGAAAGACAACATAGAAGAGGATATAAAAGAAATTCGCCAACTGGAGAGAGAAGATTAGGAATAGAGAGGAATGGTGGCGAACTTTATCTGCAGCAATGAGCCTTAATGGCTCGGAAAGATGAAGAAGAAGAAGAAGAAGATTAATATTAGAGACCATAACTAGAGGGAAATCAGGTCATATATAAATAAATGGGTGATATAAGTAGGTGGAAATGGGGCCTATACTTTAGCCTAGGGACCCAGGGTGGTGACTACTCAGGAGGCGACAGCAGACGAAACATTCCTATATCTGTTCCTCTGCTTGTTCCAGTAACTAATGCGAGGTATGTGACGCACGCTGATTGGTGGATTCGTCGCTTACGTCCACAGAGAGATTTTATTTTTTTATGGCACCTTGCTTCACGTAAGCGATTCCAGTAGTGGCGGCTTCAAATTCCATCCTCATACTGCAAGTTCTGATACCGCTCTTTTTTTCAACTGTCTTTTCCACAGAGGTATGTAACAAAGCACGAACCATTTCGATGTCCTCTGATGACGGAGTCATTTTGTAAAGATAATGTGGTCCTGTAGCTGGGAGTGGTGCTGAAAAACTTCATATATCTGACGCTTAAGGCACCAAAAGTAAGGTTGCGAAGTTCTCTGCCCAGTTGAATGACGACTTCAGTGAATTTTCACTTGTGCTGCAGTGTCGCCAGCTCTTCCCCTTTTTGTAATGTCACTCGCATCGCACAACACCTGTAAGGTTTCTTCGGCTTCAGCCATTCAAGACACCCCACGCTTGATGCAACCATCTTTAACCCCATGCAAGGCTGAAATGAAGGGGGTGACTTGTCACAGTTGGCAACACTGAGATGGGCCTTCACTGTACATACTTGCTTCGTGTTCTGATACTATGTAGCCCTTCACTGTACATACTTGCTTCGTGTTCTGATACTGAGTAGCCCTTCACTGTACATACTTGCTTCGTGTTCTGATACTATGTAGCCCTTCACTGTACATACTTGCTTCGTGTTCTGATACTGAGTAGCCCTTCACTGTACATACTTGCTTCGTGTTCTGATACTGGGTAGCCCCAGTAAATACTTCGTAGTCACGAAGAGTTTATACCTAGAGGATTCCAGGACTGCTCTTTCCAGCTTTCGTATTTGTGTTTGAGACAGTGTGAGGATGCTGAGCCCATAGTCCAATACTGACATCGCCAGAAACTGCATTAGGGAGAAAAGTGCTGCTGTAAACCAACCTCGGCCATGACAGCATCAACCTCTTTCTTCTCTCCTGGGCATCGGAGCCTAGAGGAATAGCATCAGGTTCCCCCAGCGTGGTGCAACATTTACGCAGCCAAGACTGGCCATCATCAGACATCTGATCCAGGACGATCCCCAACATTTGCAGATTACATTCTGACTTGTGTAGATAGAACATACTAACGTCGAATTATCAGTCATCTCCATGGTAATATGAGCCAAATACTGGGCTGGTCTGATAACAGTAAAGCCAAGACTAATCCTGCCAAGGCCAAGATGCTCTACTGCTCCATGAATATAAAATTTGCAGGAGTCAGGTATCTTCGGTACAGCTGCAGTGCAATCTCCATTGAGAGAGATCGCTACTTAAGGTACCCGGGTGTTTCATTTCACATGTCATTATTTTTCAAACAACATGTGGAAAATGTAGTGAAGAACTGCAGACTTGCTACTTTTGAATATATGTATAACGTACGATTACAAACGAGAACATTGCCCAAAACTTGGGTGTTCGCGTGACTAATTTACGACCACTAAACAGGCAGGCGAGCTATGGACTGTCTTCACGCTGGCTAAGGAAAACTCCAAAATCCGCACAACAACAAAAGAAAGGTACCATGAATGACTAACACCCACAGGGATTCAGCAGTCCAAGCAATCAATCAAAATCACTACAGAAAAAACATTGATGTAAACAACAGGCAAAGTCAGTAGTTTTCCTTCAACAGATTTAATATGAGAAGCAATGAGGATGGAATCCTGATGAATGAAGGAAGGTAAATAATTAATGCACGACGTGAGAACTCAATAGTACAGTAATACACAAAGTATTCCGACGAATTTGACTTCGCCACAGGAATGTATATGTACAAAAAAATGCCATATTAACATATCGAGACACCATCCAAACCGATAAGAACTCTACATAACAACGTTTATAACAATCTCTCATCTGTGTACTGAAAAGGACAAGCAGACATCTATTTCAACATTCTAACTAGACTTCATAAGAACTACAACTGTGTCCTAAAAAAGAAAAAAAAAACAGACAACTATTCTTACATTCTAACAATGCTGCAAATCCAAACACCCGAAGCTGACACAAAATCCTAGACGAATCACTAACACCTCTACTCTCTCGCACTCTTTCAAATTCCAAAATTCTTGTGAAGCACACGCTTTGCCCCCAACAGACGAAAAGCCAGTCATAATACGGACTTTCTGTCAGTCCGAGCCTACATGAACAAGGGCATTCACTCTGTCATAAAGAGTGACATAGTTTAAAAGCCTTTTATGTCCCGTGTACTGTTACATATTCTCATTTGCTGTGATGCCGAAACCATATTGAACCTGAACCTAGACGTGTCTGGAGTTTACTCAGCTTTTTTAATAAAGACAGCTCAGGCTAACAACTTAGCATTTCGATAACAAGTGTTGCCTTTATGAATTTTTTTATAGGAAAAAAGATCTGGTGGCGAGTCCCCCAGGCCAGATAGATCTAATTTTAGCACGAGGGAAGAGTATGAGACAGAGGTCGGAGCCAGTAATTGTGATTTTGCCTTTGAATGTAAATGCTACAGAAGAGTTCTTCAAATATCATGGACACAAAAAAAGAACAAATATATATATATATATATATATATATATATATATATATATATATATATATATATACTACAAGAACTTAATATTGAAGAAGGCTGGCTAGTAAAGAGGATTAAAGAGAGAAAACTTAAATATTTTGGACACATTAAACGTCATGAAAATTTAGAGAAGACTGTCTTGGAAGGGTACATAATGGGAAAAAGAGAGGAAGACCAAGGCGAAGATGGCTGCAAGACATCGTTGATAATCTGCAAATGGATGCATCAGCAGCAGGGCATCTTGCTTGCAACCGAGAGGCCTATGTGAGAGCTGTTAGAGAGGCAAAGTTCCACAAAGGACATGCAAATGACTGACTGACTGACTGACTTTGTGAATTCTTCGCGTAAACAGCGATTCTGAAACCATAGTGTTACATCCAGGAAGCGGAGACAATGGTTATATCCAAACAAACAAACAAATAACTGACCACCAGATTGTAACTGAATATCAGTGGAACAGCACTGCAACAAGTGAACAAACTTAAACACAGGGTACCTGGAATCAGTGATAACAACGGATGGATAATGTAAAACAGAAATTAAAAGCACGATAATGCCAGGCAAAGTAGCATTTCAGAAACTGAAAACCACCTTGTGCAGTAAGTCATTGTCACTGAATGTGAAAAAAGAAAATATTACAGTGCTATACTGAACCTGTTTTGCTACACGGATATGAATCATGGACTAGTGGCAGGCAAATGAGTGAAATCAATGGAGGTAACAGGGATGTGGTTCCTGAGAAGAATGACGAGGATCCCATGGACAGCCAGGATAACTAATGAGCAGCGTTTGAGACAAGTTAACGAAAAACATAGTATAACAACAAAGATAAAGAAAAAACAATCATAATTCTCGAGGCATGTAATGAGAAGAGAGAAACATCATGTAATGAGAAGAGAGAAACATCATGTAATGAGATGAGATAAACATCATGTAATGAGAAGAGAGAAACATCATGTAATGAGAAGAGAGAAACATCATATAATGAGAAGAGAGAAACATCATGTAATGAGAAGAGAGAAACATCATAACAGTGGGCAAAACTGAAGGCAGGAGAGGCAGAGGACGACCTGGGGAACAGATGTAAGAAGACCTTGACATTGTGGCATGGAAAGAGGTCAGCAGCAAAGTTAATAAGAAATGTAAAGGACAGAGATTTGTGGAGGAATATGACTGCCTAAGCCGCCCGGCATGGCACATGATGATGGTGAAACTACCACTGACGTTGATGCAGTTACACTTAGTAGTTTTTCATGAAAATACTTGTAGCAGTATCATATTTCAAAAGCTGCAATCAAATACACCCGGACATACAGACGCATACACATACGCGTTATTGATGGCGTCCATGGTTACCAACAATACAAACAAAGCCAGTTTCAGGCCTTTCTGCCCGGTGTCTGAACACATGTAATAAATCACTCATACCATACTAAGTGAGTATAATGTCCAGACCTGAAACAATGAGGATGACTGTTCATCTTGCAACTTAAGGTCATAGCAACTTAAGAACATATATTACCGTGTTAACAATTTGTGTTTTAAGCAAAAACGCTCGTTTCACAACGCAAGACGGGCAGTAGACTAGTGAAGAGAAACGCTTGGCTATACACATTTAACGTTCGCTGGTGATACTTCTGAAAGCATACAGGTAGACATACTGTTCTCCGCAGACACCATCATCACCTACGTCCACAACTGTTTCTTTTTAATCATTGTTATTGTCATTACTAACATTATTAATTTGTAACAGAACTGTGTGCCCATCTTGAACATGACCAAAAGTGCTGATGACTAACATAGCAGAGGTAGACAAACTATTCAGAATGCAACATAATCGACGGAAGTTCAACATACAGAAAAGAAAACAGAACCAGCTAAAAGTTGCATATAAAGAAAAATCCATAAAACAACAACCAAATGAATACTACAAGCTCTCAAAATAGACCAAGTTTTATCTTCCAGACAGAGGAACACACACACACACACACACAGAGAGAGAGAGAAGTTACTGGATGGGCTGTCAGTGTGGCTAGGAAGAAAGTCACCGGCGGATCTCATAATCAAGTCTAAAGACAGGGAACTGTAAAGAAAAATGATCGCCTACGCCACGCGGCATGGCACTTGATTGATTATCTTCCAACTTACAGCAGACCACTGCAGAATGAGACGCCATCTACACCAGAAACTGAAATTTTGCTCAAAAGACTTATATTCGCATCAGCTAGCGGAACAGAAAAAAAGAACAGTTCAACATATCCTCAAGAGATGCTAATTACTCAACATAGAAATGACGACTGCGTTAAAACTGGTTCTAGGAATGAAAGTAGACGAAGGTTTATTGTTTTTTTACGAAAAGATAGAAAGAAAAAGGGAAGCAGGCAGAAACAAGAATGGCGAAAGGCAAGACGAGCACATACAAAAGAAGAACATACAACGATCCAATATTTCGGCAAAAGCTTTTTTTCAAGGATCACATACAAAAACAACACAACAGATAAAAAAACACACACACAAATAGATGAAAAATATAGACAACTTTTTGGGCCTCCTCTTAAGAAATAGGTCACAAAATGCATCTTGCTTTTCGCCATTCCTGTTTCTGCCCATTTTCCTAATATATATATATATGAACCGCACACCTTCATCTACTTTCATTATGTAGCCCACTCAAGCAAAGGACGTGGCTAGACCTCAACTCTCCAAAGGAGAAAATGTATGGTGATGCTGAAAAGAGGACTGTATTACTGAGAGAGGCTGAGATATGAAGACATGTTAGAATAAAAGGGGGGGGGGGGGGGGGGTTAAACTACAAATAGGTGAGGTGAGGTGATGTGAGGTGATTTGATGTGAGGTGACTGACGTGAGGTGAGGTGACATGAGATGATGTGAGGCGAAGTGATGTGAGATTATGTGAAATGAGGTGATGTGAGGTGAAGTGGGGTGAGGTGGTGAGATTAGGTGAGGTGAGATTAAGTGAGGTGAAGTGAAGTCAAGTGGGGTGAGGTGGTGAGATTCGGTGAGATGAGGTGAGGTGAGATTAAGTGAGGTGAGGTGAAGTGAAGTGAAGTGACGTGAGGTGGGATTTGGTGAGCTGAGGTGAAGTGAGGTGAGGTGAGGTGATGTGATGTGAGGTGAGAGTGAGACGAAGGAACTAATGCGCCAATTTTATATTCGATGAGTGAAGAACTGGACTCGCAGGGCCGTCTGACATTCTGCCTGTTGTAGGGAGTAGATAATAAAGCAAGCAGTTGCTCGGGAACAATAACACGGCTCCCTACGGTCGCTGGCCTCTGACGTGCTCAGCTTATGGAATCCCGATCCCTTAAACTTCTATCTTCTCGTCTTACATACCTGGTCAGCGACGGACTCGCAGGACTGCGCATTTCCATAAAAACCGTCTCTGGCCAGTGAGGTTGCCAATCAAACCGGGCAACTGCTTTGTTTTATTATCTACTCCCTACATAGTCATCAGTCAACTTTCAGTCAGCTTTCAGACAACTTTCAGTCAACTTTCAGACATTTTGTTTAATACATTAAGCACGGGGAAAATTAAAATGAGAAAAGCTCTACATTCTACGTCTGATCCACACTTTCAATAATATATACAACATTCTAAATACACGATATATCATATTCACACAGAGATATATCACTGAACAAGTTAATATATTTTGATAGAACTACTACAGACAGTCAGTAAACAAATTCTTGGGGGAGGGGAAATGAAAAAACTTATCAACGACTGCGGGATTAGACAGCTGTTGTTTCAGTTTGTTTTGGTTTTGTTTTTTAATATACAGATGTGAATGAATGCGAATTTCCGAAAGACGGAAGATCAAAACTGATAGGTCGGTCGGGCTTTCAAATGTGCAGCACTACAGAAAGCAGATCTTTCATACTGCGAATACGAAACGTCCATTTCTTCAGATAAAAGGGATGGCGACTGCAGTAAAATTGGTTTAAATAAATAAGGTAGACAGAGGTGTATGGTGCAGTTTTACAAAGTGAGGGAGGGAGTGAGTAAGGTGATAAAAAAAGAATAGAAGGTATGAGAATGTATAAATGAAAAACATACAACATCCGATATTTCGGCGTGAGCCTTATTCGAGGATACATACACAACGAAACAAAAACACGAAGAACTTATCTGAATGTGTCTTCCTCCAAGTAGAAAACAGACATTTTTCTCATCTTACTCACTCCCTCCCTCACTTTGTAAAACTGCACCTCCATTTCTTCAGGCGTGGATTCGCCCCTCCTTTTCCCATTTCGGCCTAAATCCGGCCCTGCTTGCAACTGCTCTGTGCGCTGTCTCTTTCTGGTTTCTACAATCATTTGTCAGGTTGTCCCTGCTCGGCCTCTCTTCCATCTTTCTTTCAGATTTTCATTGCTGGGTTGTTCTATCAGTGTTTATCTTTCCTGGCGCATGACCAGTCCATTTACAACGCCTTTTTTTCAGTGTTTAAATGTGTACTGTTCACAATGTAATGCGCTACATTATATAATCGTAATATAAATTGTGTACTATACGCGAAGTGCTACATTATATAATTATAAAATTGTGCACTATTTTTATAACCCTACCGTACACGTCTATAGAACATGAAATTTGTAATGCGTACATGAAACACTACTCACCGGTCACAGATATGTTGAGATCTGACAGCTGTCAATATAAATGATGAAAAGGTCACTGTCTTTCAGCAACGTCGCTTTGTTAGTTGATTCTGCTAAAGACAGACTCTGTTCCAAGCTATTTTTTTTCCTGTGAAGTTATCCGAAGGTCATCATCATCGTCATCATCATCATCAGCGCGTGTCATGAATCTGAGCAGACAACAAATATGTTCTTCGTTGTTGCTTTTGTCTCGCAGAAAAATTCAGTTCACCAGGATTTCTGCTCCAAACAAGGACTTGGGGACAGCTGCGGTAAGCGACAACTATAACAGGACTTTACCCTAATCATATGACCCGCGGACAAAACTCCCAATGTTGACATCTCATTGTTTTGGTGTTGTCTTGACGACACCTCCATCTTAGGTGTCCTTGTTACAATACCCCCAGTCTTCTTAATCTTCTGTTCTCATTTTTTCTCATTCTTAACCTTCACACTTTCTTTATCTCACAATTTCCTGGTCTGACGTCACAACCATACTGGTTTAAAAGACGGCGCTGATAACGTAAAAATGTCAGAGGTAGTAGAGTCGGCCATCTTGCCGGTTCCATGTTTTATCTCTCTTAATGGCCGGGAAAGATTTTTTTTTAATGGGAAGAGGGGTGGCCGTTAAGGTTCAAGAACTGAGTGAATAGATCTATCTATCTATCTATCTATCTATCTATCTATCTATCTATCTATCTATCTATCTATCTATCTATCTATCTATCTATCTATCTATCTATCTATCTATCTATCTATCTATCTATCTATCTATCACCTAAATAATGTTTACTTTCATGTTTAATAAAACTACCAGGTAGAATGACCTCTTGCTGAACTAATACAACAAAGTCTGATTAAGAAACTAGTAACGATTTCCGTGCCGGAAAGAGACTGCTACAGTACCCCATGGTGGTGGAGCCTGCTAAGAAGTACTGAACACCCCCTGCATTTTAGCTCCACCCACGGACTGAAAAAAAATAGCCACCGTAACCTGCTCCCAATCCGACACGATGCTGTGACTCTTTATCTTCACCGCATCGGCAGCTAAAGAACACCAGCTTGCATTTCCAACAACAAGAAGAAATAACAAATCTGGCTCAATGTATGTTTCTAATTCTGTTCTCGTTGACCTACTTTTCCCGGCAACCTGTACCCTCTCCTGCATGATTTGTTATCAGGAATAAATTTCTTAAAATAAAACCGTCATTTATGGTAGCCTTCATGTTGTCCCAGGCTGCTAAATGAAGTGATTTTCAAATTATGCGTACATTTTTTTTCTTTTTTGTCTCCCCTTGCTCCCATTTGGTCTGTGTTGCGATATTGCCTGTTATCGTTTATCAGCGTAAAATCTATCTTTTGCTTTTAGTAAATAAAGTTTTAAACTTTCATTTAGTAAATTGCGTACGCTGTACTTCCTTGATGATTTCAACACGCTTTGAATTCCATTAGGTAGGGAGTCACGCCATCTTTTGTTGTCTCGCCTTTAAGCTACATTTTCTTCTTCTTCTTCTCTTCTTCTTTTTTTGGTCATACTAAGTATGCGTAGACCCGTTGCTAGAACAATGACCTCGAATTGGTCAGGTTTCCACAGCAACCCCACAAGGATTCTGCCCTTGTTCTAGTCTCTAACGGCAGGGTCCAGCGACGTACATTAGCGTATCCAACATGATAATGGGGTGAGAGAATTCTGATTAAGCAAACTCCTGAAGATGGAGACACCGCTGTTTGCTTCTGACCTGTAAGGGGAGTTAATCACCAGTATCTGGATTCTGGCTTTTCGTAGTTGCTTTACTCTTTGTAGTATTCAAAGCTTTATGTGACAGTCACACCATATCCGTGCAGTGAGGCAAATGTTTTGCTTCTGGAAGATGTTGCAAACTTTCTGCGAGTAGTGTTTAAAAGAAAGGCACTTTTTCGGTGTAAGCAGTTTCTTTAAATGAATTTACACTGTTGTATCCCTTGCCACACACAACGAGAATAAATTTTTATTATCTCCCTTTACGGTGACAGTATCAAGATCAGTGTTTCCCAGGCTTGTTTTGGCTGCCGCCCCCATTTCTCCCAAGCCACATCCTCAACGCTAATCGCGCCAACATGTACTACTCATACAATGGCATATTAAATGAGGATACGTATTCACAACTAAAAACATCCGAAATCAAAGTAGTAATATAGCAATACCTACCGCATTATTTTCTCAGCTTTTAATGTGATGGATGAGTTTCATGTAGGGACGCAAGTTTCTCAGTATCAGGTTGAAAAATGCTAAGGAAGTATATTACTGCCTCCGCCTGCAGCTTTGTTTTCCCTCAACGCTCCCCTACTGTCCTCTTTTCTTCCACTGCCCCCCCCCCCCACTGACCTTTCTTCTTTCACCGCCCAATGGTCCTTTTCAACGCTCAAAGGGCGGGTGGGGGCGTTATCGCCCACTTTGAAAAACACTTGTCTAGAAGCTACCGTTCTTGTTGTTTGGAGCAGAACAAACCCCCCCCCCCCCCCCCCCAATAAATTTGACAAGAAACATCTTTACTACTGTAAAAACAAAACCTTCAGTATTTCCCTTCAGCCATTGTATGTTACTTCGGCTAACAGTTTTGGGTATAAGCATTCCTGCGGCCACTTTATGTTATTCCAGCAAGTAGCTTTAGAGTACCTAACTCATAATTCTAACAATATAGGACTAAAGGTCAATGTAGGAAAGAAAAAGTTAATGAAGTAAAATGTGAACAACAGAAATGTACTGAGAGTAGATAACAAGCTAGTGGAGGAGGTCAACGAATTTGTATATCTTGGAAGTAGAGTATTAAAGATGGATACAGCACAAAGGACATCAACAACAGACTTACTATAGCAAACCAGACTTTTGTAATGCTGCAGAATACATATGGAAATCTAAAAAAATGAAGTACGAAGATGAAAATCAGAATATGTAAGAGTAATGTTCTAAGTGTACTACTCTATGGAAGTGAATGCTGGAAAATCAACAAAACTATAGAATACAAGCTGAATTCTTTCCAGACTAAATGTTTACGAAGAATTAGAAGAATATTTTGGCCAAAAACCATAAGAAATAACATATTGTTGGCAGAAATGCAAATGAAGCCACTGACAGCAATTATTGAGGAAAGACGCTGGCGATAGTTGGGACATGTGCTCCTGATGACTGACGCCTCACTACCAAAATTAGCACTAAGATGGACACCACAGGAATAGAAGTAAGGGTAGACCAAAAGAGACATGGAAAAGAACAACAGAGAGGACGTTGAGCAGTAGAGGGCTCACTTGGGCAAGAGAGGAAAAAAGGCAAAGGACAGGCGTTTGTGGAAAACCCTTGCGGAAGCCCCATGTGCCTTTGGCAATTAAGGTTCAGAGAGTGAGTGAGAGAGAGAGAGAGAGAGCTTTACTGTACATATAAAACTAAATATATAAATATACACAAAGCCGCTGTGTATTCCATGTACAAATTTTCAGATTTTGAATAAACGCACATATGATCTAACTGGTGTAAGCGACTTAGATTGTCTCAGTTGCCAAATCTCTAAACAATGGAATAAAAAATTAATCGGAATGAAACTATTTGTCCCAAAGATGCAACATTTCGGCACTCGCTCATTTCTGTATAATTTATTACGCATTTATAATATTTCTTTCCCCTTTAAAATCTAAGACTAGTGTTATGATGTAACCCGAAATTAATGGCCCGGAAAGAGGTGGATGGAGCAGTTGAAGCTGTCAATATCTGCTTGTATGGGACTCAGTTGTTTAGCTCTCGTTATACTGTGGGCTGCTCTCTCGACACCACGAGGGACTTGATGAATGAGAAAGGGAGAGACAATATTTACGTAATAATAATAATAGATCGATAGATAGATAGCATTTATCTATAAACGAGAGGGAGACCAAAATAAATAAGCATCAAATGAAGGGCCGTAACCAATAACAATATAAAAAAAGACTGCAGGGCGAGTTAAAGTCTTCAATGATTATGTTACTTGATTGTGCGGTTAATGTTTGACTCGCCCTGGAACGAAAGTTAGGCTAGTATTTCTTGTACGAGCCCCAACGCAACAAATACATGGATAACAGAATGAAATCTTTGCAGGAGATATAGAGCAAGAACACAGCTAAAACTAGTGTACCATGCAGTATTTTTATGCTTGACAAAACTATAGTTCAGGGATAGCCATACTTACTTAAGATAAGAGCCACATAAGATAAACTTCAGATGTCTGAAATCCGCAACCAAGCGCGACGAGGGGAAGAGTGTAGAGGGCTGGGAGAAGCCGAGATTATACGTATAGTTCGGGGCTTCAGTTTAGTGTTTGAAATCTCAATTTATACCAGGCAAATAATTATAATGCTTGATATTTTTCCCTCCATATTAACTGCAATGCAAAAAAAAAATGATTTAAATAAACATTCTTCCCTGATCCGCACATTATATGTCAAAGAGTCACATATGGCTCTACAACCATTTGGCCTCTCCTGTCATAACTATTCGTATGTGTCATATGCATTGCCTGTCCAGCTTTTACACTTAAGAATTTCTGAAATTTCGCTTGGCTATGATATTACCGAAAAGCGATTTTAAAAAAAAATCGGTTCTAAGGACTGCAAAAGCGCCACAAACAGCCTCTGGCAGTCAAGTCCAGCTCCTGGCCTTCCCGTGGCAGAACTGTTTAAACTGACAGGAGAAGGGGCGAGGGCGAATATCTGGCGCCTGAAAACCAGTTACTTAGGGTAGATGAGTGTCACGTTTGGTAGCTCATCTGCCGCTGTTGGCGAGATCTTCAGCTGCCGTGCGTGGAGCGGTGCTCTTCCCGGCCAATGAAGAAATTTGCAAATGAGGTTGCCGCGCAGCATCACTGCGGAAAAGGTGGTTGAAAGGATAAATCGAAGCAAACAGTCAAATCATGGCACCTCTGGTCTGGAGGTCGGCCACGTCCTGAGTGCAGTCATATCGGGTGAAATGCATGAACCGGCTTGTCCTAGAGGTTAAGTCACTGCTGGCTTGACTTTTCAAATGCCGCGCGTGGAGTGAAGCTCCTCCCGGTTAAGGAAGTAAATGCGGAAATAAAGGTTCCTGTGCGGCGCCGATGGGAAAAGGTGGTGGAAAGTGAAGTTTAACCTGGTATGTCCAGTAGTATCGCTACGAGAGCTATACCACGGCGCCTCTGCTCTAGAGGCGGCCTACGTCCGAAATACACCTACACTGGTGAAGTATGCCTAAACCGGCACACACCAGGGGTGGAACTTGATGGCTAGACATGTCATGCCACCTCCGCTCTAGAGGTCGGTAACGCCTGATAAACACCCATAATGGTGAATTTTGCCTAAACCGGCTCATACCAGGGGTGAATCTTGAAGGCTATGAATGTCACAGTACCTCTGCCCCAGAGGTCGGTCCCGTCCCAAACACGCCCATACTGGGAAATGCCTAAACCGGCTCAACCCAGGGGTAGAAGTCATTAGTGGCGAGGATTCGTCCTCCTGGACAAAAGCTCCATCCTGGTCACAGCTAGGAAGGGTAGCGGCCACGACCACAAAATGCTGAAGTCGGAGACACTGGACCAGGGAAATCTAGATAGGCAACCACCTCTCACCCGGCGGGAATGTCTGCGTATCCTAATCACGCTGAGGTTTTCCGGTGAGAAAGTCCAACCCTGGACTGGATGGGCAACCACCTCTCACCCGGCGGTGATACACGGGTATCTCAAAACACGTCGAGGTTTTCCGGTGAGAAAGTCCAACTCTGGCCTGGGTGGGCTAACGCCTCTCACCCAGCGGGGATGCACTGATATTCCAAACACGTCGAGGTCTTCCGGTGAGAAAGTCCAACCCTAGACCAAACTGGTGCAATGAAAACCACGGTGTCACGCAATCCCGCTTCCGAGACCCACCAAGAATACAGGCTAAAGCACTGTGATACTCTGAACCCCTTGTGGTCCTTTCGTGGAACTCGTGTGGTCTATTTTGGACCACACAGTGGACCACGGGACCTAACGAGGACCACATGCGTGAATTCAGTGGGTTCACAGTGCGCTTTTGGTGGTAGAAGTGAACGAAGAAGAAGAAGAAGAAAAAAACATCGATCCAGCTTTGCTGTATTGTTAGGAAGTGCCCTCATAATAAGATAAGAGGAGCAACAAAAGCATCTTAGGAGAGCTAGACATGAACGAGAGCTAGGTCCTCATTTCCACCAAGAAAAAACAAGCTGTTCTTCTTTTGTCGTATTTAACGACGCGAATGTCTTCTGAGAATAATAATGGAAGGTATACTTCCTGAGAAACGAGAAAGAGAGGTCGCAGGAGAAGATGACCCCAGGACATCACTGATGCTCTAAATACCACACTTACTGAAGCAGGCACCTTGAATAGACAACGAGAAGCTTTCAGATTGGCTACCAAGACAGAAGCCTTCTACAGTGGACATGTCACATGAAACGAATATTGTTTTGCATTTACACTATTACAGCCAAAGTACTGGTGCTTTTTTTGTTTTCTTTTCACTTTTCTTCACATAATATTTGTGAAGGCCCCTTACACTTACAATCACTGCTGCTGCTACCATGATGTCAGCTAGGCAGGCGTCTAGGAGAAGATCTTAGAGGAGCTCAGTAGCGACTTTTGAGGGGCAAAGCTTTACACGTATTAGCTAACCTTCCCTATGGAACAAAACAGATGAGCCTCGGTCCTGACAACTGCTAACACTCCATTTTTCTTACTAAAAACCTAGAAGATGAAGCCACATTGAAAGCCACACATTAACGAAAAGACAAATAAAATGAATATTGATCGTATTAAGTTTTTCTTTTTTTTTTTTTTTAAAGGGAGATTTGTTAAGAATTTCACAGACTGTGGAAAATAGAATGAGGGTAAAAAAAAAATCAGTCTTGAAAGCGAAAAACTTTATAATCGGGTATTTGCTGGGAAGATTGAGAACCGGAAGAAACTCAGCCATATAAGGCTTAGTCTCATGCTTAAAATATCGAGAAAAGCTTCTTAAGTATGTTTGTATGTGTTTTTTTTTTGTTCTGACATTTCTCTTGGAAAAAATCCGGCCCAACTTGGCACCATTAGCAAGACAGTTAACGATGTGAATTATTGCCGAAATGTGATATATTAACGTATAAATAATACTTGTTTATATGGACATCCTAGCACAAAGACAGAGACACACTGTGAAGACATCGCCTAGACAGGACCAGTGCCTGGTATTTTGCTCTGGAGACAGGGCTTAACTAATCTATATAAAACGGTGCCCCTCTGGGGGCCTCTACTGTGCCGCTCTGTGGTTGGGGGCCCTGAACGGTTGCCTAGATTGACCCAACATTACCACCGGCCCTCCGGGCAGTTTATAGCTACAAAACTCCGAAACTTAATCTAAAATGTTGATGATAGTTTTGCCGATGACAAATCTGCTGTGAACAAAATCACAGGCAGCAAGCCGAGTCAGTTACATAAGTTTAAAGTACGTCTATTTTCCCCAAACTCCTTCAGCCCCAAAGGAATATTAGTAGAATCCCTCTCTCTCTCTCTCTCTCTCTATATATATATATATATATATATATATATATATATATATATGTTTCCCAGATTTAGCATCCCGACATTAACACATCCTAAAGCTGAAAGTGTATTTCTAATTGACTCTTGTATTACAAGACTACAGGGAATCTCCTATATACTGGCTGTGGACTTTGACTGGGGTTTTCTTTATAATCTGTCTGTCTGTCTGTCTGTCTGCCTGCCTGCCCGTCCGTCTGTGTGTCTGCCTGTCTGGCAGCCTCGCTATATCAGACGCACACCTTTTTATTACCTGCCTAGTTTGTCATTCGTAGATTTGTTACTCATTTCTCTCAACTGCTGACTTGGTTAACTGACGACTGTTCACGGACTTGCTGCTTACATTGTTGAGCATTATTTTTTTGCTACTTTCTAACCTATAAAATGTAACATTGGAATCTTAGAATAGTGAAAGTTAATGTAAAGAAATAGTCACACTGCTCAAAAGGACGATAAACAACGCATTGTTTCATGAATGAGCAGTCCTTACGGCCAGATGGCGCTGTTAAACAAAGCTTGCCTTCTCTTGCGCTACGTCACAGGATATGGCGGACTAGCGGGATGAAGATGCTGTCCTATTTGGCAAACCTGCGACCCATAGCTGGTATGCTAGCGTCAAGGTTTGCAAACCATAGCTGACCAAGACCCTGTCCCGTCTCCTTTGGCATCCCCAGTAACAGGCCTACCTTGCTTAAAGGGGCAGGGATCGCTATAGTTTCCATAGTGATGGGGCAGGGATCGCCATATTTCCCGTGGTGGTGGAGTCTGATAAAGAAGTACTGCATACTCCATGGTTTTTAGCTCCATTCAGGAACTGAAAAAAAAACAACTGCCATGACCAGTTTCCAAGCTGACACGATGTTGTGCCTCAACATCTCCACAGCATCGGGTGAATGAGCACCAGTTCACAACTCCAGGGAGACTGGAGAAGAAGAAGAAGAAGAAGAAGATGGTGGTCTGTAGAAATGTAGTATTAACACGGCCCTTGTCGAGAGCTCATTCATAGATTTTGTTATCCCCGTAATCTACGCTGAAGATAGAGATTACGTGAACTCTCACGTGTCTGCGCACATGTGTCACTGGATGAGCTTCGAGTTCTCGTCATATCGATCATAAGAGAGTTTTTGAGTGTCCTATTTTTTCGAATGTCACAGTATATACATACATACATACATACATACATACATACATACATACATACATACATACATACATACATACATATACATACATACATACATACATACATACACACATAATACATACATACATAAATACATACATACATACATACATACATACATACATACATACATACATGCACACACATACACACACACACATACATACATTGGTTGTATATGAATGTTGCTTGCTTCTTTAAGAGTAATATTGTTATGATTCACAAGACAGGTAGCTGAGGTCTGTCCTTATATCCTTTACTCCTGGTAAGTTTCATTTGTACATTTCTCGTTCCTTTAAATACGTCTTCTACTTAACTTTCCCCCCCCTTTTTCCCCCTACAGTGACCCGTTTAAACGTCTTCGAAAAAAAAAATCTGTCTGGTTTTGTTATTTGGTTTCGGTGCTCAGTTTCTAAATTATAAGCGAAATGTGGGTCTCATTTCCTGGTATAAACATGGCGGCTGCCTTTATTATACTTTTTTTTTGGGGGGGGGGGGATTCGATTTTGAAATACTTGTCTGACAGCAAAGAGTTAATCATGCTTTGTCTTTCTGTAATCATTTAAGGAACGCTCCATTTCTTTAGTTGAGCCCTGGGTGAAACAAATCTTTCTCACAAGTTAAAGGGAAAAAAAAAACTGGCTCTTATCATTTTGGCTCTTTGGGTGGCTGGGGGTTAAAATGTGGATTATCTCAGGGCTCCGACAATCATCTTTACATCTTTGCATTACAGGTTCCTCCCTCCCCCCCCCCCCCCAACCATTTTAACACAACTATATACTATGGCATTGCTTTCAGTAGCAGGATCAGAATCATAATAGGCAGACTTCGAAAGAAACTATAAGGAGGAGAAATCAATATGGTCCAAGATGGCCTTAGACCGTAGTTTACATACGATTAATGATAGAGAAATACAGAGACTTTCATGTGAATCTATATCTATCTTTTATATAATACTCAAAAGCATTTGATTGTATACAACACCAGAAACTTTGGGAAATAATGGAAAAAAATAGGATTTCCAACACATGTGATACAATTAACATCACTGGTTTATCTAGACTAACAGGCAGCAGTAAGAACAAATGGTGACACAACAACTTGGTTGACATAAAACAAGGGGTACGTCAGGGATGCATACTGTCGCCTTACTTATTTAACTTGTATACTGATAATATAATGAGAAATGTTAAGAGAAGATGTAGATAAAGAATATTACGATGCCATAAAAAAATGGAAGTTATGAAATACCAGAGATTAGATATGATGATGGCACAGTATTACTATCCACAACACAAAATGGAATGGAAAAACTAATTATCTCAGTCTGTAAGAACAACAAAGAGCAAAACCTCTATCTTAATGCGAAGAAAACTAAATTGATGACAACTGACAAAACAAATAAAGCAGCTGAAATATATATCAATGAGGAAAAATTGGAAGAGCTGGAGAGTTTTGAATATCTTGAATCATTACTAACTAATAATGGAAATACAAATGGATATATCAGCAGCAGGCCATCTTGCTCACAACCGAGAGGACTACATTAGTGCTGTTTGGGAGGCAAAGTTCCGCAAGGGACATGCAAATGAATGAATGAATGAATGAATGAATAGAAATACAATGAGGGAAATTAAACGGGGGACATCTATCACTCTTCAAAAAATAAAATAACTTTAAAAATCTGTGGAGAGGAACAGACAGAACTACAAAAATAAGATTTTTAAGAGCATGCATCTTTCCCATCACAACATATGCCTGTGAGACCTGGACACTTAACAAAACAGCTGAGAAACACATAAATGCTTTTGAATGTAAATGCTATAGAAGAGTCCTTCAAATATCATGGACACAAAAAAGAATAAATATATCCATATTCAATCAATCAATCAATCAATCAAGTGCCGTGCCGCGTGACGTAGGCGATCATTTCTCTCCACAATTTCCTGTCTTTAAACATGATTATGAGATCCACTGGTGATTTTCTTCCTAGCCACACTAACACCCCATCCAGTAACTTTTCTCTCTGTCTTCCTCTGTCTCTTCTTCCCTCAATTTTTCCAGTTGCCACAATGTGTTCCAATTTTCGCTTCTAAGAAAATATCCTACAAATCTCGCTTGTCTGCCTCTGATGTTTGCTGTAATTTGCCTTTTAACTCCAGCCTCTCTTAAGACTTCTTGGTTGGTTTTCTTAGCTGTCCATGGTAGCTTCAACATCCTTATTATGAACCACATTTCCATGGCCTCCATACCACATATTCATACTACAAGAACTTAATATTGAAGAAGGCTGGCTAGTAAGAAAGATTCAACAGAGAAAACGTAAATAATTTGGACATATTAAATGTCATGATAATTTAGATAAGACCATATTGGAAGGATGTATAATAGGGAAAAGAGAGAAAGACCAATGCGAAGATGGCTGCAAGACATCGTTGATGATTTGCGAATGGACGCATCAGCAGCAGGGCATCTTACTTATAACCGAGAGGCCTACTGGAGAGCTGTTAGGAAGGTAAAATTCCGCAAGGGACATCCAAATGATTGACTGACTGACTAACTGACTGACTGACTGACTGACTGACTGACTAAGCAGGATCAGACAAGAAAGAGAAAAACGGAGGATAAATTTCAGAGAATCATGCGGAGTTTATTCCAACTCATGTATGTAGTTCTGTCTGTAAATCTCCAGTGCTGATCTGTAAAGCATTCATGATAATTTATTTGGCTATTATAATCACAGATTCGGATATATCTGTGTTTAATGAACGGATGAATGTATACAATAGCTAGTCCCATCGATCCAGGGCTTGCTTGTTCGCTAAGAAACAACAGCGGCTACACATCGCTGTGAATAATTTGTATTTGGGATAATCCCTAACGATTGTACCTTTCGAATTCGGCAGATAACAATGTAGGAATAGGTATCTGTACCTAAGCGGAAGCGATCAATTTCAGTGTATGTGTGTATTTTAAAGAAAAACTAGACTGAATACTGCGGTACATTTAAGATGAAGTGATAGACGAGTGAACAGAGAGTGGTAACTGCTCTTTCATAGTTTATTTGAATCAAGGTATGTCATGCGTCACCGCATTCATAATCATTGTTACATACATAATCATGATTATTATTATTATTATAGTGATTAGCAGCAACATCTCTGGTTAAAATGTACCAATCTTCCAAGTGTGTAAGACTGTTTCTTCCTTCATATTCTTGTATGTGATTACTATATTTTGTCTGTTTTTTTTCCTCTTCATCTTAACTGTTTCTTAATCTTTGCCTGTGTCTACTCTTCCCTTAGATCTTTATCTTCCTTTCTTATTTTTTATATTTTCTTACATTAGTTTGGATTCGATATTTTAATCTTTTTTTATATATATATTAAGCCTGTAAAATACAAGTAGGTCTGTTATGCCACTGAGGTACATATGGGATATGCTGCTGTGCCCATGTTTTCTATGACCAGTTGTCACACTAGAAAGTAATGAGGTCACCATCGGTCTGACCGTTTTAACTATCGCAGCTCCAGAAAGAACCAGCCACCTGTTTCTACCCCTAGGCCTTGGACTTGAATCGCTGATCTCATCTTGAGAGTCGAGTGCACGAACAGCTTCGCTACTCGGCTACCCATCATCCGTTATCTTTTTCAGGCTTATATCTAATTTTATCTTTCTTCTAAGTCTTTCACTCCAAAAAAAAAACAGCTATGGTAGTGTTGGTGGACCTTGCGCACTTACGCGCGTCAACGCTCGGAGCAATATTGAGGCGAAGTCTAAATAAAATGACAACGAGAACATTTTTTAACCCCCCCTTACTTTTAAAATTGTAGCGTTGCTTCCTTCCAGTTTCTATCTTGTAGCGTTGCTTCCTTCCAGTTTCTATCTTGTAGCGTTGCTTCCTTCCAGTTTCTATCTTGTAGCGTTGCTTCCTTCCAGTTTCTATCTTGTAGCGTTACTTCCTTCCAGTTTCTATCTTATAGCGTAGCTTCCTTCCATTTTCTATCTTGTAGCGTTGCTTCCTTTCAGTTTCTATATTGTAGCGTTACTTCCTTCCAATTTCTATCTTATAGCGTAGCTTCCTTCCAGTTTCTATATTGTAGCGTTGCTTCCTTCCAGTTTCTATCTTATAGCGTAGCTTCCTTCCAGTTTCTATATTGTAGCGTTGCTTCCTTCCAGTTTCTGTCTTTTAGCGTTGCTTCCTTCCAGTTTCTATCTACCAAAATTTCTCAGCACAATGTATTCTGGCAGGTGTGAAAGAGTTAATGAAATTCCTCGCTTCAGTAATTTTGTCTGTATCCTTTATTACTGATACAATTTAGCATCGCAGTTGCTTTATCTGACGATATTTATGTCTTCGTTTTCTCAAGCATTTGTGGTCTATATCTTTGATTCCCAAAGTTGTGATAATTCTGGGGGGGGGGGGGGGCGGTGAGGGAAAAGTGAGGGGCAGAAAGAGTCAGAACAAACTAAGATGTGAGTATATGAGACCCTGAGAAAGAAGCGGGCCTTGGATGTAGGTTTTGGGGGGGGGGGTGGTGGGTGGGTGTCACCACTAGTCCGGTGGAGAGGGCGAATGCTGTGAAGCCACACTCTCGGGGGGGGGGGGGGTCCTCGCGACATGACGGTGTGCTGTGGGGGGGGGGGGTCTGTAGTTCACCACCCTCAAGAAGTGTCCCCTCCCCCCAACAACTATACTGCAGGTTCTGAGCTGGTTTGGTCCGCCTGTAGGCCTCTCCAGGAGGAAAGGGGAAGGGGGGGGGGGTGTCTCATTATAGACCACCAACCAACAGGTTGACACAGACCACCAACCAACAGGTTGACACAGACCACCAACCAACAGGTTGACACAGACCACCAACCAACAGGTTGACACGGACCACCAACCAACAGGCTGACACAGACCACCAACCAACAGGTTCACACAGCTACAAACAGGAGACCCTGATCTCAGACTGCACTTTATTCTTCGAACTGGCTCACTCTGCTGCCCTCTGCTCCACTGGCTGCACTCGTTCTCTCCAGCTTTGTCCGGTCATAGGTTCAGTTGGATTTCAAAATTCTCACTCTTTAAATGCATGGCTTATTCTCTCATTCCAGCTCGCCTTCCCCCACTCCCTGGGGAGGGGGGGGGGGCTCGCTCCCAACGTGACATCTTCCATGACGTCACCTGGGTTCTCTTTTATTTTTAGCTTGTCAACGGCTCCGTACATTTGGGTGGGGGGCTGGGGGTGGGGCTGTGAATGGCCTTGTCCTTGGACGCAAGACCCCACACGAGTAAAATTTTGAGAGCCACTGGTCGATATATCTAGGATAAACTTGGCTTTGTTCTGTAGTTCTATGTAAGTCTACATTAGCTGTTTTCTGAGGATCATTCTATCTGCCCAGGATGTTAGTCATTTGCATATCCCTTGCTAAATTTTGCCTCCCTAACAGCTCTCCTGTAGACCTCTCGGTTGTAAGCAAGATGCCCTGCTGCTGATGCGTCCACTTGCAGATTATCAACGATGTCTTGCAGCCATTTAACCTTGGTCTTCCTCTCTTTCTTTTCCCCATTATGTATCCTTCCAAAACGGTCTTCTCTAAATTATCATGACGTTTAATGTGTCCAAAATATTTCAGTTTTCTCTCTTTAATCCTCTTCACTAGCCAGCCTTCTTCAATATTAAGTTCTTGTAGTATGGATATATTTGTTCTTTTTTGTGTCCATGATATTTGAAGAACTCTTCTGTAGCATTTACATTCAAAGGCATTTATGCGTTTCTCAGCTGTTTTGTTAAGTGTCCAGGTCTTACAGGCATATGTTGCGTGGGAAAGATGCATGCCCTTAAAAATCTGATTTTTGTAGTTCTGTCTCGCCACAGATTCTTTAGTTGTTTTACTTTCTGAAGAGCGATAAATGTCCTCCTTTTAATTTCCCTCATTGTATCTCCATTATTAGTTAGTAGTGATCGAAGATATTCAAAACTCTCCACTTGTTCCAGTTTTTCCTCATTGATACATATTTCAGCTGCCTTGTTTGTTTTGTCAGTTGTCATCAATTTAGTTTTCTTTGCATTAAGATATAGGTTTTGCTCTGATATAATTAGTTTTTCTATTCCTTTTTGTGTTGTGGACAGTAATACTCTGTCATCAGCATATCTAATCTCTGGTATTTCATAACTTCCAATTGTTATGGCATCGTAATATTCTTTGTCTACATCTTCTCTAACATTCCTCATTATATTTTCAGTATACAAGTTAAATAAGTAAGGCGACAATATGCATCCATGATGGACCCTTTGTCACCTTCATTCAGTTTCTAAATATTTAACTCATGAGCTCTGTAGCTCCCATCCAATTCATTTAAAGCGATCTATTGTGAACAAAGTATGCTATAGAAACCTAAATTTGTACTGGACACATAAATGTTTTATATCAGTGGTTCCCAAAGTGGGTGATACCGCCCTTAGAGAGCTTCAGAAGGATCAGAGGGGCGTCAATGGAAAATTGATCAGCGGGGTATCAGAAGCAACTAAGAGTGTGTGTGTGTGAAAGAGAGAGAGAGAGAGAGAGAGAGAGAGAGAGAGAAAAGGTTTTGGGATGTGGTGAGAAATGTGGCCAGAAATGTGACTAAGGATGTGGCTAGGGATGTGGCTTAAGATATGGCTAGGAATGTGGCTTAAGATTGACTAGGAATGTAGCTTAGGATGTGGCCAGGAATGTGGCTAAGGATGTGGCTTAGGGTGTAGTTTGGAATGTGGCTTAGGATGTGGCTTGGAATGTGACATAGGATATGGCTTGAGATGCGGCATAGGATGTAGCTTGGGATGTGATTAGGACTGTGGTTTAGGATATAGCTTGGGATACGTGAGGGCGGTAGCTATAAAAAAATTTGAGAACCACTGTTCTGTATGAACCGAGAAAGTATAACCTTGTTTCTAAACCAGTGAGACCACAGGACGTCGGTGAAGATCTAATATAACCCAGGCGTGTTCATCGCATGAGTTCAATTTTGCGATTATTTGACAAGTTTGAACTGCGTTGTTTTGTCTTTGTACTAATGCTTTAATCGTAGATGTGCCAAGTCTTAAACTGGGCTTACAGTGTTTCAAACGAAACTTTGGTGTGTTGTCTGACCTACCGTTTCTTTTGAAGACAAAAAAATGTTGAAGTCATGTTTGAATGTCTTTTCCTTGGTGTTTTTTTCCCCCTTTGCCCCGTGGGATGATCACATTCTGTATATTTTTTTCCCCGGCACTGTCGTCACAATGTTCCCCTCTCTTGCTTTGTCTCATCTGAGTAAGGCATTCTGATAGCCTTCTGGCAGTGGTTCTCTATACTGTACTGCTGGGGTTCTGTTCGCTCGGCTCTCTGTATGCAATACACCAGCGGCCATAAACAATTATCGCTTTACCGGCACTTACTGGTAAAATTCCGATTTAAACGACAGTTTTGAAGGCCGTTGATTACTGTAACTGGGTTATATTATAATATAATAATCAGGATAATCAGGCCAGTTGGTTAATGATGCTCAGTGTACATGGAGGATAATCAGGCCAGTTGGTTAATGATGCTCAGTGTACATGGAAGAGAATCAGCCAGATTTGACTGTCCAGCGTGTGAGCATTTTATCAGGATTAAATCTCTCAGCAAATAAAGAAAGAAAAAAGTATCACTCGAACAATAAATTTCAACTTTATATATATATATATATATATATATATATATATATATATATATATATATATATATATATATATATATATATATATATGGACGCCCCCGGCCAAACTGCAGACCTTCTGGAACCTAAACACAAGATGTAAATAGGCAGCTGGAATGTCGCTGGCGATGGTTGGGACATGTGCTCAGAATGACTGGCAACTCACTACCAAAGATAGCACTATTATGGACAATACAGGGGAACAGAGGTAGGGGTAGACCAAAAGAGACATGGAGAAGAACAACAGAGAGGATGTTGAACAATAGAGGGTTCACCTGGGCAAGAGCAGAAAAAAAGGCAAAGGACAGGCATTTGTGGAAAACCCCCTTGCAGAAGCCTCATGTGCCCTGGGCACTTAAGGTTCATATATATATATATATATATATATATATATATATATATATATATATATATATATATATATATATACAACTATTACTGCTACTATAACTCCACTCTACAATATTCCTTCCATCTTTCTAGAATTTCCTCTGTCTCTGTCAATGTAATCCCCATGTTGTCACAAATTACACTTAGCTTAGGCATGACATTTCTCGTCAATGTCTTCATTTCTTTAAACATTTCACTATCTCTTCCACACTTCTGATGTCTTTCTAATCTTTCACAGCAATCATGTATGTATTGTTTTTTGTCTTTTCTTATGTTTCCTCGTACTTTTTTTGTTAAAGATTTATATTCCTCTTTGTTGTTGTTTGTCACTTTCCACTGCGTCTTCATTTCTCTACGTTGTTTTATCAGTTCTGGTATGCCTGGTGTAATCCATCCATTCTTTTGTGTTTTCTTTACTTTAACCACATCTTTAGCTATTGTTATTAAGATATCTCTGGCCTGTGTAGCCAAATCATCTCCTCCTGTACAGCCATCAGGATTTCAAAACGGTTCTTCACTTCTATACCATATTGTTCTGGTATTTTTGTAAGATCAAAGCAGAGTGGTCTTGATCCCGTAGCTGTCTTTTTTATCTTTATCTTCATGTCCGTTATTATTAACTCATGGTCTGTGTCACAATCAGCAACTGGTAAAGTTTTTGCTGATGTTATACTTTATCTCCACCTTCTTTGCACTAAAATGTAATCTATTTGATTCTTAGTTTTCCCATCAGGTGATGTCCATGTGTAAAGTCTTCTTGGATGTTGTTTAAAAACTGTGTTAGAAATCATTATGTATGAAACAACTGACTGTGAAAGCAGAAATCAACAGTGTGAATTATTATTGGAGGAGAAAGAACCCGAACCAACAATAGAAGAAGATTTATAGGCAATAAAGAATCTGAAAAATGGTAAATCACCAGGATGTGATGAGATAACAGCTGAATTTATTAAAGCAGGAGGAAAGAAATGTGCAACAATCTATCATGCACTATGTAAAAAAGATATGGCACTCAGGTATTTGGCCAAAAGAATGGAAAAGAACTGTATTCATATCACTGCCAAAAAAGAGAAACCTGAAATTACACACAAACTACAGAACTGTTGCTCTGATTAGTCATGCCAGTAAAATTCTGTTAAAAATCATAATTTGTAGCCTTCGTAACAAAATAGAAGAAGAAGTCAACATGGTCCAAGCTGGTTTTAGGCAAGGAAGAGGATCAAGAGATCATATATTCAATATAAGATTAATAATAGAGAAATGCAGAGAGTTTAATGTGAATCTATATCTAGCCTTTATAGACTACTTAAAGGTGTTTGATTGTGAACAACACCAGAAACTTTTGGAAATAATGGAAAAAAATGGGATTTCTAATACATTTGATACATTTAACATCACTGCTGTATCTAGACCAACAGGCAGCAGTAAGAATAAATGGTGAAACAACAACTTGGTTTGACATAAAACAAGGGGTCCATCAGGGGTGCAAATTGTCACTTTACTTATTTAACTTGTATCTTATCTTATATCCTTCCCGTGCCATTAAACATCACATAGGGCTCGCAAAGTAGTTTGCCAATTTTTCCTGTCTTCGGTGAGTCTTTCAACATCATCAAGGGATTTTATGCCTGTTAATTTGGCCTCTCTTAACAATGTCCTCTTCAGAGTTTCACGCAGTCTGCCTCTTTTTCTTTGGCCTGTTGTGTTGCACTTGATAGCTTGTTTTGGGATTCTCTGATCATTTCTTCTCATCAAGTGACCAACATATGTCCATCTCCTTTTCCTGATCACCCATGAGACTGGTTGTTGTTCAGTCATCTGTCTTATCTCTGCATTGTTCTTGAATTCATTCCACTTGATGCCGAGTATTTTCCTTAGGCATTTGTTTTCAAAAGAGTCTAATTTCTTGTCTATTTCTTTAGTTGTTTTCCAGCTTTCACATCCATAAATAAGGGTGGATATTACATTTGAATTGAATAGTCTTAACTTGGCTTTTGTGCTTATAACTTTTGAATTCCATATGTTCTCAAGATTCTTGAAGATTGATACTGCTTTTGCAATTCTGATCCTAACTTCCTTTCTAGTGTCACCATCCTGGTCTATGTGGCTGCCAAGGTATGCAAATTGATTGACTTCTTCAATATATGTCCCTTCTATGTGTATTTTTCCATTGTGATTAATGGGAATTTTCATTATTTTTGTTTTGTCCTTGTTAATTTGAAGTCCTATTTTGCTAGCCATTGAAGACAGGCTATCTGTTTTTTCTTGCATGGAATTCACATTATTACTGATAAGAGTTATGTCATCAGCAAAATCAAGATCTTCTAGTTGTGTCCCATGTACCCAGTCAATATCTGTGTTACCTGTGCTGCATTTTTTCATTATGAAAAAGTCTACTGTAATCCCAAAAAGTAAAGGAGACAGTATACATCCTTGTTTCACACCTGTTTCAATCTGGAACCACTCACTCATCCCTTCTTCTGTCTTGACTGCACAAACATATCCATTGTATAAGTCCTTAATGATGTTGACAATTTTAGATGGTATTCCATATAGACATAAAATTCTCCATAATGAATCTCTGTGTATGCTATCAAATGCCTTTTTAAAATCTATGAAGTTCAGTATTAATGGTTTCTGCTTTTCAATATGTTCTTCAAGTATTATTCTGAGAGTAAAGATCTGATCGAGACAGCTTCTCTCTTTTCGAAATCCTGCTTGTTCTTCTCTCATTGCAGTATCCACTATATCTTTAAGTCTATTCAAAATGATCTTGCAAAATACTTTTGACACAACTGATATTAAGGGTACTCCACTCCAGTTGTTACATTCACTAAGGTTGCCTTTTTTTGGTATTTTAACAATGATTCCTTTTTTCCAATTAGAAGGAACCTTCTCTTCTTTCCAAATCTTGTTAAACATTCTCTGTAGTTGTCTCATGTTGTCACAACTGATAGCTTTTAACATTTTGGCTGTTATTTCATCTTCACCTGCAGGTTTGTTGTTAGCCATTAAATTCACTGCTGTTTCAATTTCATGCAATTTAATTTCATCTAGGTTGACATTTAGTTGTGGGGCTGGTAAGTCAGTTTCAAGGTTTAACAATTCTTTTGGGTGTGGTCGATTAAGTATTTCTTGGAAGTGTTCAGCCCATCTTTGCCTTTGGTCGTTATTTGATGTTAATAGGGTTCCAGTTTTGCTAAGGATTGGTCTTTCTTTAAATGTAATAGTACCCGTTAGCCTCTTTTGTATGTTATATAAAGTTTTGCTGTCTCCTGTTTTTGCTGCTTTTTCTGCCTCTTTCACCATATTGTCTATGTATTCTCTTTTATCCCTTTTATCTTAACTTGTATACTGAAAATATAATGAGGAATGTTAGAGAAGATGTAGACAAAGAATATTACGATGTCATAACAATTGGAGGTTATGAAATACTGGAGATTAGATATGCTGATGACACAGTATTACTGTCCACAACACAAAAGGGAATGGAAAAACTAATTATGTCAGTCCATAAGAACAGCAAAGAGCAAAACCTATATCTTAATGCAAAGAAAACTAAATTGATGACAACTGACAAAACAAACAAGGCAACTGAAATATGTATCAATGAGGAAAAACTGGAAGTAGTGGAGAGTTTTGAGTATCTTCGATCACTACTAACTAATAATGGAGATACAATGAGGGAAATTAAAAGGAGGACATCTGTCGCTCTTCAGAAAGTAAAACAACTAAAGAATCTGTGGAGAGGAACAGACAGAACTACAAAAATCAGATTTTTAAGGGCATGCATCTTTCCCATCGCAACATATGCCTGTAAGACTTGGACACTTAACAAAACAGCCGAGAAACACCTTTGAATGTAAATGCTACAGAAGAATTCTTCACATACCATGGACGCAAAAAAGAACAAATATATCTATACTACAAGAACTTAATATTGAAGAAGGCCGGCTAGTAAAGAGGATTAAAGAGAGAAAACTTAAATATTTTGAACACATTAAATGTCATGATAATCTAGAGAAAACTGTCTTGGAAGGATATATAATGGAAAAAGAAAGAGGAAGACCAAGACGAAGATGGTTGCAAGACATTGTTGATGATCTGCAAATGGATGCATCAGCAGCAGGCCATCTTGCTCACAACCGAGAAGCCTACAGGAGAGCTGTTAGAGAGGCAAAGTTCCGCAAGGGGCATGCAAATGAATGAATGAATAAATAACTCCACTATTACAATCGTATCTACTACTTCTGCTACTACCCCTACTTCTACTTCTGTCACTGTCATTATCACCCATGCTAACACTATCATCATCACCACCACTCCTACTGCAAGTCTCGTTGCTGCTGCTCTTCCACCCACTTTCCCTTCAAGACCGTTTATCTTCAAAAATTAGTTGAGTGTGTATAAACCATTTTCAACTTCTTAATTTAGAACTGTGCTTCTCAATCTTTTCAATGATTCCTAGAATACCCTCAGCCCTTTAAATGGCTTTTAAAGTATATTTAAAAGCAAAAAATTAAACAAATAACTAGCTACAATCATATAGTTTTGTTCAATATTTTTGGGGAGTTCATAATTTTAAACTGAACAGTCAGCCAGTCAGTCATTTGCATGTCCCTTGCGAAACTTTGTCTCCCTAAAAGCCCTCATGTAGGCCTCTTGGTTGTAAACAAGATGGCCTGCTGCTGATGCATCATTTGCAGATTATCACCGATGTCTTGCACCCATCTTCGCCTTTGTCTTCCCCTTCTTCTCTTTCCAGTCATGTATGCTTCCAAAACGGTCTTCTCTAAATTATCATGACGTTTAATGTCCAAAATATTTAAGTTTTCTCTGTTTAATCTTCTTTACTAGCCAGCCTTCTTCTTGTAGTATGGATATATTTGTTCTTTTTTTTTTTTTGTGTCCATGATATTTGAAGAACTCTTCTGTAGCATTTACATTCAAAGGTATTTATATGTTTCTCAGCTGTTTTAAGTGTCCAGGTCTCACAGGCATATGTTGCGATGGGAAAGATGCATGCCCTTCAAAATCTGATTTTTGTAGTTCTGTCTGTTCCTTTCCACATCTTCTTTACTTGTTTTAGTTTTTGAACAGCGATAGACGTCCTCCTTTTAATTTCCCTCATTGTATCTCCATTACTAGTTAGTAGTGATCCAAGATAATCAAAGCTATAAACTTCTTCCAGTTTTTCCTCATTGATACATATTTCAGCTGCCTTGTTTGTTTTGTCAGCTGTCATCAATTTAGTTTTCTTTGCGTTAAGATATAGGTTTTGCTCTTCACTATTCTTACGGACGGACATAATTAGCTTTTCCATTCCATTTAAACTGCTGTAAACTGTAAAAGAACTTCCGGGTGACTTAAAACTCTTCCCGTGCTGGAGGAAGAAACGCGGACGTATGGTTGCGAACGGAACTAAAAACGCGGGTCTTGGTCTGTAAGGGGGTCTAGTTGTAAAATGGAATGGAAAACAGTATTTCCATGTACTTCCGTATACTTAATATGTTTCAAAGTATAGCTAAATGAATGAAAATTTCATAAATGCAGAGTTTTTTTTAGGAAAAAAGAAGTAATGTGATGTTTTAGACACTGATTGTGGCCAGCACACCTTCGGCTAGGTCTAGATCTGCAGTACTTACCATCTGAGATGTGTAGATCTACTTGTCGATCTCGTATTTTGATTCTATGTTGCATTCTCGCTAAATTAATGTCTGAAATAGCCTTCTAACTACTTTTCCCGTCGTCCAATATGTCTAGATCTACTTGGGATACATTCATGAGCAGTGGGGTGGTCACAGGCCATGTCCATACCCCTATCTACATCATCAAAAAATTGAAAAATTTCGGTCTTTCTCTTTCTTTTTTTCGCTCGACATCGCTCGTAACTAGGCACTCTTTCGCCATTTTGAAAAGTTTCACCGGAATCGCGGACGAAATATGTACAATCTAAATGTTACACCGGTTGTTTTACTGAAACAAACAATTATCATTATAATGACCATACGGAAGCCTCGGGATACCGGAAATGTCGCTATATTGACCAATAGCACGAAAATAAGATGGCGGGAGCTTTTTAACGCTATTTCTGCATACTTTGGTATGATTCTTTTGCGTCGCCACATCTCGTTTTTAGGGAGTTGGGCATAAGGCAGTCTTATCCTGAGACCCATCTAGAAGCGACTCTAGATGAGGAAAAAGAGCAGCTGCTATGGAAACTCGCAATGAAATCAACCGAGCATTAGTGATGGTGACACCAGAACGGAAGTTTAAATTGCAAAAGCAGCACTGACCTTCAAGAATCTTGAGAACATATGGCATTCAAAAGTTATAAGCACAAAAACCAATTTAAGATTATTCAATTCAGATGTAATATCTACTCTCATTTATTCCACGCAAAGCTGGAAAACAACTAAAGAAATAGACAAGAAATTAGACTCGTTTGAAAATAAATGTCTAAGAAAAATACTAGGTGTACAGTGGAACAAATTTAAGAACAATGCAGAGATAAGACAGATGAGCAAACAACAACCTGTCTCTTGGGTGATCAGAAAAAGATGATGGATATAAGTCAGTCACGTAATGAGAAGAAACGATCAGAGAATCCCCAAAACAAGCTATCTAGTGGAACACAACACGCCGAAGAAAAAGAGGTCCACCACTTGAAACTCTAAAGAGGACATTGTTAAGAGAGGCCAGTTTAGTGGGTCTTGATGAGATTGAAAAGCTCGGCGAAAACAAGAAAACTTGGCGAACTACCACATGAGCCCTACATGAAGTTTAACGGCAGGGGAAGGATGTAAGATGAAAGAAGAAAATATAAAACACAGATATAACATCACTTACTGGTAAAAAGTGGTGGTTTGAATGATAGCAGAAGATGTATTTTTCGGTTGTCTAAAAGCTAAAGACTTTCTCTCTCCTTCCCCCCCCCCCCCTCCCAAAAAAAAAAATGCCCAAAATATCCCTTGCGAAACTGTCGAAATCATCATTATAATCAGTTCTGTTAGGTACTAGTTTGAGCTGGAAAAAAATCAGATGTTTTTTTAATGCAGAAAACCCGAAAGAGAATTATAAAGCAGCCACAACTTTTCTTCAATGTTCAGTGATCGAATTCCGCCCCCCCCCCCTCCCCACCTCTTCCACTCTCCTCAAGGGGCACCGATATTTTCCGTCAAGAACTCTTGGTTTAGCAATCGATTTAAGCTTTCCTCTCCTATTTACAACCTAAATATTATTGTCAGTAACAGCTGAAAAAAAGGAAGTTTCACAGATTTCCTATACTGAACTTGCAGCATATATTTCTTTTTATCGTTTATCAATGACACGTTAAAAAAAAACAGAAAAATGAATGAGCATTAAATTCGTTCCTAATCTTTTCAATCTTACAGCTGTTCTGTCAGTTAAACTTCCATTATTTGCCAAAACACTTCGCTGAACAGTCTTTTCCTTATAACTGATTTACTGCAGAACTTTCACCAAACACAGGAGCTATAATTCTGTGGGGGCAATACACCTGGCCCATTGTTTAGTATTAGATTACTGCTGAAAAATATACGGCTGTTGTACATCTGTGGAAGCAGGATTTATAGTCTACTCCCGGCCATCTGCTAGCTCGCCTCCCTTACGTATAAGGATGGTAGAGATAACATGCGTGCGCGATGTAGCTGTCGTTGTTCTAGGCATCGTCAAGAACGGAGATAAGTCGGATATCCTCGAAGCAGAGCTTATGGGAAGATAATTTATGCTTATCAAAAAAAAGAAAAGGAACAAAAAAAATTGTAGAATTTGTAGTTCAGTAAAAGTGATTACCGTATCTTGAGGAATGTAAGAAATTAACAAGGTAAGATGATTTTTATAATCGCCCAATCTTGTAGTTTTCTTCACGTGTAAGAAAAGCCAACACTTTGTCTTGGTTCTTTATATCTCTTCCAGGTATTGCCATGAGCGATTTTGCTGTTTTCTTTTCTTTTCTAATAAAATTTGACGTGAATTAGTCTCGGAGTATTTTTTCCCCCGGGTCTTTTGAGGGTTTTCATTCCACAGTACGAGAAACACTGACAGTATCCTGGGCGCTGGAATGACCAACATTTTACCTTTGTGTGGCAATAATAATCGACAGTTTCGTGGCGTTCTCTGTTAACGGTTCCAGTTTGGATTTCGTCTTCTGATTTCATCGCTAACATATTTACTGTCATTTTATTTCAGTATTGTGAAGTTCTTCTTCTTCTTCTATCTCTCTGGAACTGTGGCTGGTGTTCTCTACTGTCGTTGCAGTGAAGATATTGAGACATAACATCGTGTCGGACTGGAAGAGGGTTACAGCGGCTATTTTTTCAGTTCCTGAGTGCAGATAAAAAAAAAAAGCAAGGCGTATGCAATACTTCTTGAGCAGACTTCACCACCATGACACTTTGACATTCCCTGCCACGTTACCCAGGCTAGCCCTGTTACTGGAGCTACCAACAGAGAGCTGAGACAGGGTCTTGGTCAGCTATGATTCGCCAACCCTGACGCTAGCACTGTCAGCTGCGACTCGCTGACTGCCAAATCGGACAGTGCTTTCATTCCCATTGTTTTTCTCTGCGTTCTGTCTGATATTTCTCTGTGTCTTTCATTTCCATTCTTACAATTTTTTTTTTTGTTCCTTGCCAAATGAATCTAGGCTGAAAACACCGATTTTCTAGCATCTTGTCTGTTGCAGCACGGTTTCCATACCTTGCCGGATTAGAAGAGGTCTCGCAATGATAACGAGAAGTATTGCCCGCAGAAACTTTTTAAAAGTTGTAACCAAAGAAAAACGGCATGAGTTTGTTTTTTTTTTTCATTTAAATTATTGTGCTAACAAGCATGGGCAAGTGTTTCATCTGTTCTGATCCCTCCGTCTGCAGTTTTACCATAAAACAAACAAACAAACACAAAAAATATTAACTCTGTTCCCATGAATATTTGTTTCGCTAACATTTGATTACATCACCATCAGTTTGACAAGCTGGTAATTCGTATTTTAATTTCACACGTTTTTTTTTTGTTTGTTTTGTCGTCATTGGCGACCGTCTTCGCCATGTGCGTTTACAATAGTGTCTGTTTCTCAGGTCCGAAAGGTGATGTAAAAACTGCTTGTTGTAATTTCGTCCAGATTAAAGGAGGTGCTGGACAATCAGTATTGTGCATGTGCGTTAAAGACATAGACAGACAGACAGACAGCCAGGAAGGCAGGCAGGCAGATAGAATGAATGACAGAATTAATGAATTATCTTTATTTTCCAGGATGAAGAACAGATAGACAACTAGATAGACAGACAGACAGACAGACGGACGGACGGACGGACAGAGACAAGCAGACAGACAGACAGACAGACAGACAGACAGATAGATAGATAGATAGATAGATAGATAGATAGATAGATAGATAGATAGATAGATAGATAGATAGATAGATAGATAGATAGATCTGCACCTTGTCTTTGTAAAATCTCTCGCTACCGGGGATAAAAATATTAGCCGTCGATCAGATTGTTGTTTTATTATTTTTTTTACTTATTTACGTTTATTTGTTTCTTTCTTCTATGTTTGTTGTTGCATTGTTCTCCAGGCAACCAAGAACACAGTCTATAGTCTTCTGATTACTTGAAGCAAATATGTTGTCTGAGATTTGCCGTGGATTCTTGTATTGTGCAGGATGTCATTTCTATTAAGAAAGGTAAGACCACGGTACCCTCATACGGTTGCACTGAAACCATTAAATACGGGACGTTTACGCAAATAAAATAAATTCTTAGTCTTTGCTCTTATTCGTGTTAGGTCGGAAAAAGACAATCAAAGTTCACTGGACGGGAGAAGCTAAAGTACCAGAGAACTAAACGGAAAAAGAAAGAGCAGTAGTCAGAAAAATATTTTAGTGCACTGAGCAAGTATATGAAGTGCATAGATATAGATAAATAGAGGGGGGGGAGAGAAGCAATAGAGAAACCAGAGAAGGCAATAGATCTGATTACAAATACCCACAGACTGTCAGCAAATAAAGAGGCAATGTCATATATAGGAATGTACCCAATGACTATATACCCATACTACAAGAACTTAATATTGAAAAAAGGCCGGTTAGTAAAGAGGATTAAAAAGAAAAAAAGCATAAATATTTTGGACACATTAAACGTCATGAGAATATAGAGAAGACCGTATTGTAAGGATACATAATGGGGAAAAGAAAGAGAGGAAGACCAAGGCGAAGATGGCTGCAAGACATCGTTGATAATATGCCAATGGATGCATCAGCAGCAGGGCATTTTGCTTACAACCGAGAGGCCTACAAGAGAGCTGTTAGGGAGGCAAAGTTCCTCAAGGGACATGCAAATGATTGATTTGATGACCCAATGACTGGACGATAGTTCGCAAGAAACCGCTTAGATTTACTGTATCCTGATTATCATAGCCCAGTATTTATCGTACTAAATTACAACGTCTTCTAATGATTATGAAAGTTAGTGCCAAAAATAAGACTGATTTTCTGTCTATGTAATATTATTGTCCATGCATCTACACTGAAAACCGAGTAAGACTTTTTGAAAAATGTTTGATAAAGCTTGCGGGTTATATTTGGATTGTAAATTTCCAAAATGCATTAGAAGGCATACCTTGCAGTTAAGAGCAGGCTGACACAGTCACAGAACGAACGCCGGTGGCACATTATCGTTAAAGATGAATATATGAAGAGTTTAGAAGTTATTTGTTGTTATTATGTGCCGTGCCCAATATTGTTGGCGATCATGGTTCTCCGTCATGTGCACTCCTTGGTGTTTCCAGTTCTTCTTCTTCTTCTTCTTCTTCTTCTTCTTCTTCTTCTTCTTTTTCTCCTTCTCCTTCTTCTTCTTCTTCTTCATTCCACTCTGCGCCAGTACTGTGCGGCGCTTGGTAGACATCAGTAACAAGGCACTTCAATCATTTTGTTGTGGTAACAACATCGTTTTCGTAAACCACACAGCGTTTTTTATCTCGGCCTCTGGCATCCCAAAGAAACGGCTGTACAGGGGCCACATACGCACATCAAAACTTTGGTAGCAGCATCCTGGCTAAAATCTTTAAAGTTCTCAGATCGTACACTACAGAAAGACGCAGTAGATTTGGATGGTCACAATCAACACTCACATTCAGCCAAATCATCTCTTAAAACCAACTCCACGCCCGGCATCAAAACCACAAGGATCTCCAAAACAACACTACCTACCCCACAACAAATGCCCACCCCATCGACCACCGACTACGACACTATGTTTCCACCCCGACCCTCATGTCAGTCTTAGACTGTCAGACGAGCTGATACAAGCGTCAGCAACGTCAGGTTTCCTCCACAGTCCCCCGTTACTACAGCATTGGAAGACTTCAACATTCACAACTCACAAGCAATATCTATGCAACATCCTCAAAGGAATCTAGAGCTGGAGTCTTTGTTGCAGTTTAGCCCTGCAGCCTTAAGTCATGCGTATATGTTATCTGTACACAATGCACATGGGATGATGTCCTACAGGCACCACATGTCATAGACTGATGTCAGTATATTTGTGAATCATCACAAACTGAAGTCTTCTACCCGCAATGCCAAGAAAGAAATGTCATTCAGCAAGACATAGTGACTGATCTTTTTTTTTTCTTAAGTTTATTTAGAATTCATTTCGTTATATTATTGCATTTTACTTCTTGCTACCGTTTCTTTTACCTACTTGTCTAATTCTTGTAATTTTTATTTTAGATCTTGCAGTTTGTAAGTTGTATTTGTCTGTATGTGAGAACTGAACACTTGGTCGTTTCACCTATTAGTGAAATCTCATGATTCCTTGATTTGCTTGATTGTTGATTGCTTAATTCCTTGTTGTGTAATTATAGTTATTGTTATAATCTTACCATAATTTTTGCTAAGTTGTAGAAAATGGTCCAGATGTAGGAATTATATTATTTTATTGGGAAAATAACTTTCTGTAGTTCTGTAGTTTATGTGCTGTTATATTGTATTTGTATTGTTGGTATCTTATCTTTAAAGGTACATGAAGATTGAAGGTTGCACAGGGTAATACATTCACACATTACACCAATGAAAGAAAACAAACACAATCAATGCTACTTCTTCAAATAATCTTATATTGTTGTTAAATCATCTGTTTACAAAGTTAGCAAAATCAAACAAAGGATAATCATTTAATATGTTGTTATTCATCAGCTTATATATTTATCAACAAAATCAGTAAAACAATGTCTTTCAATATTTGGAATCCTACAAAAAAAAATAGATCAATGATAAATTAACAGAGATCAGTAAAAGATCAACGATAAATTAACAGAGATCAGTAGAACAATCTTACACATGTATGTTAGATTGATTTGCAACACAAATCGTTCTCTGCATAAAATCTCAAAATAATCATACTTAAAAGATTAAGATTCTGACCGTAATTATAAACTAAATAATTGGCATATATTGTATTCAAACATGCTCTAACATTCATTCATTTGCATGTCCCTTGCGGAACTTTGCCTCCCAAACAGCACTCCTGTAGGCCTCTCGGTTTGAGCAAGATGGCCTGCTGCTGATGCATCCATTTGCAGATCATCAACGATGTCTTGCAGCCATCTTCGCCTTGGTCTTCCTCTCTTTCTTTTTCCCATTATGTACCCTTCCAAGACGGTTTTCTCCAGATTATCATGACGTTTAAATGTGTCCAAAATAGTTAAGTTTTCTCTCTTTAATCCTTTTTACTAGCCAGCCTTCTTCAATATTAAGTTACTGTTATATGGATATATTTGCTTTTACATAGAGCACAGTAATACATAATCATGTTCACGTACAAAACCTACATTTTGCACGTTGTTAAATATGGATATCTTACACACAATAATTTGGAATACTGATTATTCAATGTCTATTTTTATTATTTAAATCTTACCTAAGTGAGATCGGGCCTGGTCGGAGGAGGAAAGCACAGAATAGACACAGCTTGCACGCATCCTCATCACACAAGTCTAAACCGATTATTAACTTACACATACATGGTTTTCCACCCACGATAAACATCTCATTCACACTTGCACGACAAATGACCTTCCTCCGACCAGCGTACAAAGCCAGACCTATTAAAATTCTATCATGTTTTCTTTATATGCTGGACCAGTAAACCGATTTTCTCACGCGAGTTGCGCGCCTCTGAAAACTGACCGATAACTGACCCATTATTTCCTACTCTTACGGTTGCCAACCAACTAAGGTAACTATGTGCTTATCTATTCCCTTACACATATAGTTGATAAGTGGATATAGAGTGGTGGTCTACCTTTACCGTAGAACAGGCCTCGAGACACCAGAATGTATATGGTTGGAAATCAAACTTCCAAAGCAGAGTCTAATCTTAATTGGGTTTCTGTATCGTAATCCAAATGCAACAGCACCGTGGTATGATCAGTTTACAAGTAAGATGGATTATGTTTTGTCATTTAAGTTAAAGGATATAACTGTTCTTTGGGGATTTCAATATTGATTACAGACAATCAAATGCTACATGGAATGATACTGTTTTATCATACAACTTATCCCAAACTGTCGCTAAACCCGACCAGAGTAACTGAAACATCATCCACACTGATAGATCTCTCACACACACACATACATACATACATACATACATACATACATACATACATATATAATCCACAAAACATTGTAAACTGTAAACTCCCTCATACATCACTGAGTGATCACTAGATGAATACGAAATGGATTTTAAAGTTCTCAAAAACAAACACACTAGCGTTAAATTTCAACAAATTCAACATAGAATCATTTCTGAAAGAGGTGCAAGCATCACCTCTAAATCATGTCTACCAACTAACTTAACCCGATAAGGCCTGGAATACTGGATAAAGATCCTGTCTATTTGACAAACATGTTCCTATTAAGGAGGTGAGAGTTAAACATCAAGTGAAGTCCCCCTGGATAACACCTGAGGTATTGCAAGTCATGAGATCAAAGAGATCAAGCCCACGAAAGCAAGGAATTCACTAGCTACCGATTACTTAGAAATAGAGTTCAATACTTAATTAGGCAAGAGAAGAAAAAAATACTTTGAGAAACTAGTTCACAACACATCGGACAGTAAGTCTATCTGGAAAGCATTTAACATCCTTGCAAACAAGAGAAAACAATCTGACTTGCAGAGTTTCAATCATGTGTCTACATGTGAAGAGTTCAGCAATAACTTCAGTGAGGAAGTCAATATCTTAAAATCTTCGCCCTTGCTTGTGACTTAAACGAAGTAAATAAATTCATAGGTAATAAATGTGCAAATCTAATGTAACCCAGTATGTCAGTTAGCGAGGTCTATAATTATCATTTATCTTTAAAGAAGAACAACACAGCATGGCTTGATGAAATTAGTAACAAGATATTACGCCATTCAGCACCAGTAATTACAGTTACACTAACACACATTTATAATCAGTACATTGCACATTGTCATTTTCCCCGAGGCTATGAAAATTGCAAAAATATATCCCCTTTTCAAATCTGGTTATAAAGAACAATCCCTCAGGCTATAGGCCAATTTCCATTCTATCAACTTGTGTCGAAACCCCTAGAAAAAAAAACACACACAAACAAACAACCTTGTAACACATGCACGAAAATGATTTATTTGTTGGCTGTCTATCAGAGTTTAGGCCCAGACATTCCTACTACACAGCTCTAAAAAATGACAGAATATTGGTTATCTAATATAAATTATGATAAATTATAAAGTGCTGTCTTTGTTGACTTTAAAAAAAAAGCATTTGACATGATTGATCATGTATTCCTTGTTAGAAAGCTTAAGACTAATTAATTACACCCGGACTTAATAAAATTTGTTAAATCTTTTCTTTCCAACAAACAATAGTTTGCCTCAAAAACTCTTAAATCAAATTCATCTGTGGTTGATAATGGTGTTTCACAGGATATATTCTTGGTCCTCTGCTTTTTACCATCCACATTAATGATTTTCCACATCATCTAAAAAATCGTCTTGTGATCTTTTTTGCTGATGACTGCGCAGTTTACATTAGTGACAATGACTGTATTAATCTTAAGTTAACTCTTCAATTTCTTTCGCTTAAACGGTCTAATTAACTGGAGCGACAACAACAGAATGCTCATAAACACCAGCAAAACAAAGTCCATGCTCATTACAACAAGACAGAAGTTGAAAAATTCACTAACAACAATATTACAGCTCCATGCTGGAACTTCAAAGATAGAGGATGTTAGTGAACATAAAACTCTAGGTCTCACGATTGACCACCACTTCAGCTGGAATCGTCATGTAGACAAATCTAGCCAAACTCATCGCACAACAAGTTCACCAATTTACCAACATTAAACACTTTCCTGACACAGACACTAGGAAGTGAATGAAAGTTGTATAATGAAGCCTGCGTACCCAATTCTTGTCAGTTCGAAAATAAAGTCTGTTCGTTCGATCACTCTTCAGCGTTCGAGGAAGTTTGGTCATGCTAAATCTACAGCCCTTTCGCCATGACGAAGTCTTCTTCAAACTTTAGTACAAGAATGAGCCCCATAACTTTTCTTTCAGTTCCTCTCCCTCGGGCAAGATCCGTGGCTGGAGGTTTGAGTGGTTGGAGTTTCCGAATAATTCATATGCTTTTCTTCTTCCATGCCAGCTGGTCAGTCCATTGAGGTATTTTTCTATTGGCTTTCCTCTCTTCCTTTTCCCTGGAATTTTTCAGTCTTTACTAGGCTCTCCAATTTCTTCTTATCATGATATGTCCTAGAAATTTTAACTGTTTTTTTTATTATTGTCATTTTTAATTAGCTTTCGTTCTCCTCCTCCTCCTCTTCTTCTTCTTCTGCGTTCGCTTCTACCACCAAGACCACCCTGTGATCCTACTGAATTTATGCCTGTGGTCCTCGATAGGTCCTCAAGAGGTTCAGAGTATCGCACGGCTTAAGCCTGTGTTCTTGGTGGGTCTCAGAAGCGGGATTGCGTGACACCGCGGTTTTCGTTGCACCAGTTTAAGCTAGAGTTGGACTTTTCTCACCGGAAAACCTCGGCGTGTTTTGGTTATCAGTTTATCCCCCCTGGGTGAGAGGTGGTAGCCCATCCAGGCTAGAGTTGGACTTTCTCACCCGAAAACCTCGACGTGTTTTGAGATACCCGTGTATCACCGCCGGGTGAGACGTGGTTGCCCATTCAGTCCGGCGCTGGACTTTCTCACCGGAAAACCTCAGCGTGATTAGGATACGCATACATTCTCACCGGGTGAGAGATGGTTGCCCATCTAGACTGCCCTGGTCCAGTGTCTCCGACTTCAGCATTTTGTGGTCGTGGCCGCTACCCTTCCTAGACCAGGACGGAGCTTTTGTCCAGGAGGATGAATCCTCCCCACTAATGACTTCCACCCCTGGGTTGAGCCGGTTTAGGCGTATTATCCCAGTATGGGCGTGTTTAATACGTGACCGACCTCTAGAGCAGAGGTACCGTGACATGCGTAGCCATCAAGTTTCACCCCTGGTGTAACCCGGTTTAGGCATATTTCACCAGTGTAGGTGTATTTCGGACATGGCCGGCCTCTAGTGCAGAGGCGCCGTGGTATGAGTAGCTCTCGCAGCGATACTACTGGACATACCGACTATGCTTCACTTTATCCTTTCTTTCACCTTTTCACATCGGCGCCACACAGCAAACCCTAATTGCTTTTCTACATTTTCTTCCTTGGCCGGGAGGAGCTTCACTCCACGCGGGGCATCCGAAGAATCTCGCCAGCATGTCTTAACCTCTGGGTTAAACCCGTCAGGCATTTCGCCCGATATGAGTGCTCTTAGGACGTGGCCGACCTCCAGACCAGAGGTGCCGTGATTTGACTACTGTTTACTTTGCTTTATCCTTTCTTTCACCTTTTCCACAGTGGTGCCGCGTGGCAACCCCATTTGCACCTTTCTTTACTGGCCTGGAGGAGCCCCACTCCACGCACGGCAGCTGAAGAATCTCGCCAGAGCAACATGGCTCTCATCTACCCGAAGCGTCTGGTTTTCAGGCGCCAGATATTCGCCTTCGCCCCTTCTTCTGTCAGTTTAAACAGTTCTGCCACGAGAAGGTCAGGAGCTGGACTTGACTGTCAGAGCCTATTTGAGACGCACGCCGTTGGAGAGGAGAGCGTATCCTCTACCCCACTTCCGGCAATAACAGTCCTTAGAACCTAGCTTTCGTTGTTCTTAAACTTCTTTGAGAACCTCTTCGTTTATTTTTTACTTCTGTCTGTCCAGGGTATTTATTTCATCTTTCGCCAAAGCCATATCTCTGTGTCTCTATTTCTTCCATTTCCTTTGTCATCTTTTGGTTGACTGTCCAAGTTTAAAACCAAGTAGCAATGCTGACTCTATATTGCACTGTAATACTCTTAATCTCACTTTTAGTGTCCTCTTATTTATTAGTAATCGTCTTCATGTCATAATAAGCTGCCCTTGCCTTACATACTAGTGATTTTATTTCATTTCTGCAGTTGCCATCAGCTGTTATTGTTGACATAAGTATTAAGCAAGAATATTTGGGCAATCTTGAAGCAGATTTACAAGCATACAGAACGAGGACTTAATGACTGCGCAAAACCTTTGTGTTATCAGTCTAGTTGTGCAAGCTAAGAAAGATGCACATTTTTTTTTTTCAACATTGGTGAATTCTGAAGCGAAAGTGCACCTGACCAATGAGAGAAGGAAAAAATTTATGATTTTTTTTTGGTCACTCATTTCGCTGCATTTTCTCATTCTCCCTCCCTCTGGCGATATATGGTTAATTTTCCAGCCCTTTCCATTCTTTTTCTCTAGTCGCCAGAGGACTTTGATATATTCCTTGTCTAGACATCCTAAGCGAGCAGTCTTGTTCTTTCAGTGATCTCTTATCATTCTGAATCTTCCCTCATTCGTTCCTCCCTTATTTTCCTGCGCCATCTGTTTGGCTTTTTTTTAGGGGGGGGGGCACAGTTGTCCAAAAGGAGTACACCTGGGTCATCTGATACCTCGGCATGTATCTTTTGTCATGATTTGTTTATCTAATTCCTCACCCAATCGCTTGCTTTTACTTTGCGCTCACCTGCCCTTACTTGGACGCATCTTGTGTCCGTCTTTCTCACAAGAAGAACGAAAAAGAGGCAAAAGGATTAACTGTTTATTGTTCATTTATTTGTCGTGTTTTCATCGGTTATGTTGTTTTTTGTATGCGATCCTTGGGAAAAAAAGTTATCTGCTCGAAATATCGGACGGTTGTATGTTCTTCATTAACACGTGCTCATCTTAGTTTCTATCACTCTTGTTCCTATCCACTCTCCTCACTCTTTCTATCTTGTGTGTGTGTGTGTGTGTGTGTGTGTGTGAGAGAGAGAGAGAGAGAGAGAGAGAGAGAGTAAAAAAAAAACTGAACCATACAGCTTTGTCTACCTTTACTACTAGATCCAGTTTTACAGCAATTGTCATTTCTCTTATTTGCTTTTTCAATAGATTTTATTATTTTTTTAAACAGTCTGAATGATTTATGGCAAATTTTTCAGTCCGATTTGTTGTTGCTGTTGTTGTTGTTGCTGTTGTTGTTGTTGTTTTATATTTGAAGCATGCATCACTGATTTAATAGCATATTTTCTAGAAAATGTATGATTCACATTTTATCACCTGAAGATACCTTTTAGTACCTTATAATACTCATATTTAGCTTGCATGTACTTTTGCCTCTGAAGGTGGTACGACCTTGGAACTCAGCCAAAGAAGCACCCAAATCTCACATTCCAGACGCACCCATGCCCCCTCCTTCCCCTGACATTTCACATCTGACTCGAGATGAGGTAGCCGCTATATGCGAGGTCATCAGGCGGCAGGAGGAGTTTGAGAGACAAGAAGGCAACAGAGTCAGGTATATTTGACACCCCCCGTTCATAATTAGCTCGTTCGAAGTATAATCTTATGGTGTTCATGTCATCTGCTGGCAGGCTGGTGTTCCGTGCATAGATGAAGTGGTGTTCCGTGCATAGATGTAGTGGTGTTCCGTGTACAGATGTAGCAGTGACCCGTGCATAGATGTAGCGGTGTCCCGTCCATAGATGTAGCGGTGCTCCATGCATAGATATATTGGTATCCCGTGCATAGATGTAGTGGTGTCCCGTGAATAGATGTAGTGGTGTTCCGTACATAGATGTAGTGGTGTCCCGTGAATAGATGTAGTGGTGTTCCGTGAATAGATGTAGTGGTGTCCCGTGAATAGATGTAGTGGTGTTCCGTGAATAGATGTAGTGGTGTTCCGTGAATAGATGTAGCGGTGTCCCGTGAATAGATGTAGTGGTGCTTCGTACATAGATGTAGCGGTGTCCCCGTGAATAGATGTACTGGTGTCCCGTGAATAGATGTACTGGTGTCCCGTGAATAGATGTAGTGGTGTCCCGTGAATAGATGTAGTGGTGTCCCGTGAATAGATGTACTGGTGTCCCGTGAATAGATGTACTGGTGTCCCGTGAATAGATGTACTGGTGTCCCGTGAATAGATGTACTGGTGTCCCGTGCATAGATGTAGCGGTGTCCCGTGAATAGATGTAATGGTGTCCCGTGCATAAATATACCACAAATAGGGCTTATACTGCCTTTATTAGGCAAACCCCCTAATACGGCACAGCCAACAGAAGGGCACGATACTAACGTGTAGAAGGCATTGTCAGACCCAGAAAGGAGTGGGGGGAGCCGATGTTGTACCCCTGGGGCTCAGGCTGTTAACGGCGGTCCTCTCCCCCCACCCACCATTTCTTATTAGAGGCACAAATTTAAGAAAATGTTTGGCTTAGTTTTCTGTGTTTGGATTGTGGGCGCGAGAGTAACTGCACCGAGACCTGAGTCTTAGTCCTGGACATTGTTTTATGTTCAGGAGGAGAAGGGAACTGCTAGTAGAAATATTTAGTCTTAGCTAAGGCTTGCAGTAGCCTCACTGAGGCTCTGAGTGCAGGAGGAGAAGGGAACTGCTAGTAGAAATATTTAGTCTTAGCTAAGGCTTGCAGTAGCCTCACTGAGGCTCTGAGTGCAGGAGGAGAAGGGAACTGCAAGTAGAAATATTTAGTCTTAGCTAAGGCTTGCAGTAGCCTCACTGAGGCTCTGAGTGCAGGAGGAGAAGGGAACTGCTAGTAGAAATATTTAGTCTTAGCTAAGTCATGCAGTAGCCTCACTGAGGCTCTGAGTGCAGGAGGAGAAGGGAACTGCTAGTAGAAATATTTAGTCTTAGCAAACTACTGCAAATGGTACAGGAGTGGGGAGGGGGGGGGCTGTGTTAGATCACAGGTGACACCCTACCCCGTCGTATGCCAGATGCGCTCCATATCTCTCAACCAACCAAACAATATCATTGACACACACAAATATTTCGTAATCAAAAATTGCAGGCGCGATATTTTACTGAGAAATGATGCGGTGGCTATTTTTAACATTTATGTCAGTATAAAATTTCGAACTCCCAACTACGGAACAAAACCATATCTTCTTAATCTTACATCCTTCCCGTGCCGCTAAACGTCACATAGGAAAGCATGGTAGTTCGCCAAGATTTAAACCATATAACTTACAATTATTTTAATTTTATTTTTAATTTTAAAGTAAAATCCATTTAAAGGGCTAACAGTAATTTTTTTAAAAAGGATCCCACATATAAAATGTGTGTATGAGAGAGAGAGAGAGAGAGAGAGAGAGAGAGAGAGAGAGAGAGAGAGAGAGAGAGAGATTATTATTTTTAAATTTCAGAAAGTTATGTAAAGTTATGAGTTATGAACCAGCGTCGTTGCACACGGTCGTTAAACCATAAGTTCTCTGCTGCCTAGTCAGCAACTGACCAGAAACTGCCGACTAGTGTCACCATCAGCACTAACTCCGTAGCTAGCGGCGCCAATCCCAGAGAGTTAACCTGGTACCGATTGTTTCTTGAGGCTGTGTGAACCCAGGGAGTTTTTTTTAAATTTTTCGAGCCATGGCCTGACATTACCCCCCCCCCCCCCCCCCGGTGAGTGGAAATCGAAGCCGGGTTCCCTGGTTAGTTTTTAAATCTCATCAGCTGATGCTGAAAGTTGCTTCTGGGGTAAGGTGACCATATTTTTCGAACTCCCCCCTCCCCGTACCCACCGCAAAGCAAAATTTGCTCTTTAATCTTTACTGTCTATATAGGCCAAACTCAAAGACTCAGAAAGTCTTTAAAAATTGTATGCTCGCTTCAGTAATTTTTGCATCCAAAGCTGGTGTTTTGTTTTAAAGTTCACGTACACAATTTTAAAAAGCTCAGTATAAAGGAGTCGTGCCTTATTGTCACACCATCAGCAGTTAGTAGTCATCACAGCTGCTCTGCAGCAGATGATGGTACTGGCTCCTCTGAAGTTGTTGGCGCAATATTTCTGTGTGAGGAATGTATTTTTCTTAGTAGACCTGGGCTCTGCGTGAGCGTGTCGTGGAGTTTCTGGCCTGGGTTCCCCTGAGCTCTCAAAGCTGCATTTAATCATAAACATCGCTCTCAATGTTTGAAAGCTAAGTTCTCAGGCCCTGCGATACTCTGAACCTCTTGTGGTCCTCTCGGGGATCTCGTGTGGTCCTTTCGGGGACCACGGGAACTATCGAGGACTACCGTAAATTCAGTAGGATCGCGGGGCGGTCTTGATGGTAGAAGCGAACGAAAAAGAAGAAGAAGGCTAAGTTGAGTTTTCTGGCTTGTCCATATCGTATCCACGTATTCTCTATTCTCATATTCTCATATTCTTCCAGTGGGTGCGTTAGTGCCAGACAGGCAGAGAATAAATTCGATAATTTTGTTTTTGTTGTAATTTAACACACGCAACAGAGTTAGCTGGGAAATGGGAAAACACTTCCATCCAGCGGATATCAGTTTTTGTTTGTTTGGAGTTTCAGTCTGAAATTTTATCTGCCGAAGCAAATATACAAACATTGTTAATTTTATCAATGACCAAAAGTGGTCATTGAAATCGAGATCTGGAAATTCTATTAATTATTTTTTTTTATTAAACGTTAGATTTAGCAGGCTCAAAGTGGGACACTTGTGAGTCCCGCGGAGACTTTCGGCGAAGGCGGGACACCAGTCTAAAAAGCGGGACGTATGATCACCTTATTCTGGAGTCAATTTACCACTGTAATGAAACATGATGAAATTACTTCAAAACAAAGCTCCAGCAGTGTGAAGTTTATTTGCTGGTGCTTCCCCCCCCCCCTCGCCCCACCCCCATTTTCCTTTATGTGAATTTGATGGGTGTGAATTTGGACAGAGTTGTTATGACTTCTAGTATGTCTTCTGTTCAAAGGAAACTCAGGGAAGAACTGAATAGTCTTCAGCTATGGTTAACCAAGAAATCTGGAACGGACAGCAAGGACAGCAAGCAGGTCAACCGTCACCACTGCCACTTCTGCTTTAAGAGGAAATTATCAGATGGCCTGGGAAAGGTTTGTAACGACTGTCAGCAACGTGTGTGCCATCGTTGTGGAACGTTTTCCAGGAGTAGGTGGAGTGCGAAGAGAAATAAAGTAAGTAACTGGGTTTAAGTGAGGCATGTTCAGTCATTTGCATGTCCTTTGCGGAACTTTGCCTCCCTAATAGCTCTCCTGTATACCTCTCGGTTGCAAGCTAGATACTTTGCTGCTGATGCATCCATTTGCAGATTATCAACGATTTCTTGCACCCATCTTCGCCTTGGTGTTCCTCTCTTTCTTTTTCCCATTATGTATCCTTCCAAGACGGTCTTCTCTAGATTATCATGATGCTTAATGTGTCCAAAATATTTAAGGTTTCTCTGTTTAATCCTCTTTACTAGCCAATCTTCTTCAATATTAAGTTCTTGTAATATAGATGTATTTGTTCGTTTTTTTTTTTGTGCCCATGACATTTGAAGAACTCTTCTGTAGCATTTATATTCAAAGGCATTTATATGTTTCTCAGCTGTTTTGTTAACTGTCCAGGTCTCACAGGCATATGTCGCGATGGGAAAGATGCATGCCCTTAAAAATCTTATTTTTGTACTTCTGTCTGTTCTTCTCCACAGCTTCTTTAGTTGTTTTACTTTTTTTTAAAGTGAGACATGTATATGTATAAAACTTATTATGGACTTCGTTTATGGACTTTGTTTGACAGAAATAGTTTCCATTTTTTGTTAATGGAAAGGAAATATGGATTTTCTTAATATTGGTGGCTTGTGGATTTATTTACTACAAATGAATATGTGAACTAGATGGCTCTTCAGTAATAGAAATATCTTTCTGACTGTTATGTGCACTTTGAAACATCAGTACAGGTATTTTAAATGGAAAGAAAGGTCCAATTAAGTATTCAGTCCATGTACACACATGACGTCTCTGTGGTTTTATGAGTGCTGTAGTCAATAATTTTATGGTTAACCAAATGTATAAAGCATTACCCATCACTGGCGTAAAGGTGGACTCATGTAAGACAGGTTCCGACACTTTCACTGTCTGGGGAACTTCACAAGATGAGCAGTATAATTATATGATATCATAGTTAAAAGATATAGTGCCATTATGTTGTTTACTATTTGATGTAGTGCCTTCAGCATTAGGACATATGTTCGAGTTATGTTATGCTATGATGGTTCATCATCACTCCACAACGTACACGTTCATAAGTGGCTCCGATCTCCTCCTCAGAATATGCCTCAGCGTACAGCAACTAAGTATGCCGGTTCATTGTTGATTAACGACTCCTCTCACTTGCCGGGAATACCACTTTGCACCATGCCATTATTCACTCTGAGCTCTCCACATCCGAGACAGCGATGTCAAGTCTCCTCTCTCAAAGTTCTCTGCTCTCCCAAGCTCTCTGAGGGTATTAACAATGTCAGCACTATCCATCAAAGTGATTATCAGCTCTCTCATTGCCCCAGACATAACCATGATCTGGTACAAAAATGAAGGCAACACTGCGTGTCCTTGACCTCTGCAAGGACTCTAACCACTGCCTCGTCACCGATCCCATCCGAACCTTTTGGACCATGCTCCATGAGTTCAGGTTTGCTTTCTTAACCATTAAGTTGACATAGAATCTTCTTGCATAAAGGTGGAACCTATGGCTGTTTATTGGATGTTCACATATGATCTCTGCTGTTAGAGGACTCTCGCTGTCTGCAGTGTAGTAGATGTGCTTTGGATGTAGGAAGGTTCCTCAAACAGCAATATAGGTAAACTTCCAAGAAAGTTTGGAAAAGGGAGTTTGAACTAGGCATATCTGAGGTTGTTTAACTGAAGTGAAGTATAAATCCGTTTAAGAACAAGAGGCAGCATCAACTGTAAGAGGAAGGTCTCAGTGATAAAAGATACATTCAGGCAGCACAAACCATTAAAGATGAGGTGCTCTTAGGTAAATCAGTGATATTTCAGTGATGGCGAAATACTTGTAGAAATCTATTTTCATTATTTACCTCAGGCCACCAAATGTTACTGCTTGAGGTGTTGTCATGTTCTGTTATAAATTATTCACACATTATCTCTCACAACAAAATTTGAAAGTGTTGGACATACATCCAGCTCCTGGAAGTCTATACTAGGGACTATCTCAAGTGGAAATGTATCACAAAGATAAAAGTTATTTTCTTGCTCAAGCTCAGAAAAGAACGGCATGAAGAAAAGAAATTGGCTAATATATATATATATATATATATATATACATGAAACCCTCGATTTAATTCAGAGCTACAACTTTCCATGGTCAGAAATGACTGAAAAGAAGCTGATTGTTAGGGTAAATTATGCTCATTTTAGTCTTCAATATAAAAAAAAAGTTTGACAACTTCTCACTGTTTTGTTTCTTATTTTTCATTTACAAGAATGAAGGAAAATGGCGTTGCAAACTGTGCATTGCACGTCGTGATGTCCAGTGTTTAACTGGGGAGTGGTACCATGGAGTTACAGATTCATCAGAACACCTCAAAAAGAAACTTTTAGGGACCTCTACTACAGATATTGAAACAGAGCAAAGGTGTAACACGGTAGGATTTGTCAGGGGAGAAAGTGGTAGTAAAGTAATTCTTCTTCTTTAGCTTTCAAGCCATTAGGGCTCATTGCTGTAGATAAAGTTCGCCTCCGTTTCTCTCCATATCTAATCTTCTCTTTCTAGTTGGTGACACCAGTTTCTTTTATATCTTCTTCTATGTCGTCTTTCCTTCTCTGTCTTGGTCTACCCCTTGGTATTGTTTCCCCTCATCTCTTGTGCGTACATAGTTTTCGTTTGTCTGCTCTGTCACATGGTGCGAGTGCCTTGTCGTGGCATGACAGCTCGCGTACCCTGACCACCCCCATTTTCTACCAGCGGGAGTTTTACTCCTGTCAGGTCCAACCAAGCTGGGAAGGTCTGCGCGGGTAGGGGTCAGATGAAACTTGCACCCTGGTCCTCCAGGGTGGGGGTTGGGGCATGGGGTCAACGACCCCATCTCTGTAAAAAAGACTAGTATTGTTGAACAGATAGAGAAGCCTCGAAATTTGACGGATAAAAATGGATTACGACCTTCGGACGTCAACAATATTATGAGATTTGGAACATGGTAGTAGAGTAATAGCTTTATTAATTAAATTAAATTAATTTTTTTTTCAAATCAAAAATATATAACAAAAAATGAATAGCTTGCTTCCACTGGTGCCACAGTGGTGTAGTGGTTAGTGCACTCACCTGCCAGTCAGAAGGTTCCAGGTTTGATTTCACATTCTGGCAGAACTTTTTTGAACTGCCTGGCACCAGGGTCAACCAAGACTCAAAAAGTGGACACCTGGGATTTCTCTAGGAAAACAAATGCAGCAAGGACAGGTGCTGGTATCCCTACCTCAAATATTGAAGTGTCATAGAAGCATGAAAGCACTAACACTTCACACTTCTATGGCATGCAGATGGTACAGTTGTTTCAGTGGGATTTATGTATTCATTGTGATCTTGGAATGTGTACCACACATGAATTTCTTTGTTTTAAAACCAACGACTTTTCAGCAGTTTCATTTTTCTCTTCTCATTTAACTGCTATTTCATAATCTTCTATTTTACAAGGTAGAATTCTTTTTTTTTAATTCAGAGACTAACATGTGTATGAGTTTTTGGCGTGTCATATTCTTTTTATGTTGTCTCAGTAGTTCTGGCTAACCATTTCCTTAAACTGGGGCCCCCAAATAGTTTGTATTGTCCAGTGCTAGGTTTCTTGTCACTGACAGTGAAGTCATCAGGACCAGCAAACTGATGCAGACAAAGATGGTTTCTAATCTCTACATGATTCACAAGCATATTGTCTACTGTATCATTTGACTTGGCTTAGGATGGCTGGGACTAAACAAACTTAGACCACGGTAACAACTCATGGTGGTAGAACTTGCAGAGAGCTCTTCCAAGTCCACCACCAGAAAAATCCTAGACTGAATTTTTTGTTAAATTAAGAGAACTTTGGAATGAATTTATCATACATTTTAAAATGATAAGTAGTGACAAGATGTTTTACTTCAAATAAGAGTGTGAAAACTACTAAATCACATTATTTAGTTACGTAATTTTGTGGATTAAGGACATAAGTAGTTGAGTATAAACATTTTTAGCCATTATAAATTTTAGTCATTCTAATCATATATTTAGTGTACTTGTACTAAATGAAAGTTGAGAGATTTATCAGAGCAGAATGTCACGTGAGCCAAATGCCCAATTCTTCACCCTTTGAGTTTGTTTTGTTCTTTCACTGAAAATAAGTCTTGCATGTTGTCACAGTACAACTTTTGAATTTTCTCATCTCTGTACGTAACTACTGGACATGACTAATGTTTCTATTATTAGTAGATTGGGAAATTGAAAATATGTCTGCAGGGTGAGGGACACCAAACTGCACTGAAAACGTAGTTATTAGTGAGTGAAAGAAAAGCAGGATGTCACACAAAGTTACACTTCACAAAAAGAAAAAGGTCTTGCTCAGGAGCAGGGAAAAAAATTCCCTAGTATTTATTGGATAAATAGCATACCAGTAATGGCTGCTCCATATTATTTATTCCCTCTATTTTAAAAAATGTATCCATTTAATCTAACAGTCATTCAGTCAGTCAGTCAGATAGTCATCATTATCAGGTACTGTGTCGATAGGCATTGATGTCATGCTTCTCCATAGATCTCGGTCCTTGCTATGACTATTTTTCATCAGTTCAGTTGGTGGCTTTATAAATGTTAGAATATTCATTTTTTTTTTCCTCTTTGTCTTCCCCTGCCTCTCTTTACATTTATTCTTCCTGTTCTTGTGATGTTTTCAAGCCCTCCCCTTCCAGTCCAGGAATTTCATTTTCTTGTAGATTTAACTTTCTACATTTGCCTTTGTCGGACATTCCCAGATTGTTACTTTAATTGTCCATAGTATTCATTCTTCTTCTTCTTCTTCTGCATTCAAGGTTGTTGTTCACTTCAGATCCTGATCCCTGTCAACATGGCAAAGCCGACAGTCCTCTCCAGATCCTGATAGGAGCCCCAAAGCTTTTGCCCCAAGCTTGTGTCCTCTGGCCATGTCTCACGCCTCAGGCCTGCATGGTTTGGGCACTTTTGTAGGATATGTTCTGGAATCTGGAAACATTCTTCTAAGAAACCACATTCCTATTGCCTCAAGCTATCTTTGCATCAATCTGTTGATCGCCCATGACTCACTGCCATAGAGTAGGATTTGCTTAATGTAGTATTTTAGAACTTTCTTTCCACGTTCAGTGACGGAGATGCTTTGCACAAGATGCTTCTCATTTGTTTGAAAGTTGTTTTAGCCTGGAACTTTCCGTTCTTGATTTCACAGGTGCATTTCCTATTTGATGCTACTCTTGTGCCCAAATTTTAATTGTATGCACTTGTCTCCAGGTTGCTCCTTGTATTTTTTAACACTGCAGTTAGGAGGGGTTCTTCTTTCATGATATAACCATTGTTACTGCTATTTTGCTGTTTAGGGTGAGTCCTTACTTTTCATTTTTATTACTACTATATCTAATAATTCCTATACTCCCCTGTACTAATTCATTGCACTCTCTTTTCATTTTAGCTATTAGTACGATATCATTTGCATATTGTAGAATGTTCATGCTATGACCTCCACCTCGAATTCCTGGTTTATTTTTTTATTTCTCTCATCTTAACATGCATTAAAATGAAATTAGCAGTTTCAAAGGAAACACGGAGATGGAAAAGTTAGCCAGCCGCACCACCTGTCTAGGAAACTCAGTTATTCTAATTCAGCTGGGAATAAGCATGCCCAAACACAAGCAACAAAGAACAAACACCAACAGTCCAATACTTCCCATTCTGGGCACAGGGATGAGAGGGTCACCAGTGGCGTTGGCTACAATGAAGATGTGGTAGAGAGTTCTGACAATGAAAGTCAAAATATGCTAATGCTTGAGAGACGTGTATCACGACAACTACAGAAAGAAAGAAGACAGAAAAGAAGAAAAAGAACAGGTATGTCTTTTAGGCATTGGTTACATCACGTTTCAGTGATTTGTTTTCTATATGTGCACATGTAGTGCATTCAACAGCTCAAATAGTTTATCTGTATGAATATTTTACCTTATATCTTATATTCTTCCAGTGCCGTTACACATCACATAGGGCTGGCAAGGTAGTTTGCCAATTTTTCCTGTTTTCGGTGAGCTTTTCAACCTCATCAAGGGATTTTATGCCTGTTAATTTGGCCCCTCTTAACAGTGTGCTCTTTAGAGTTTCACGTGGTCTGCCTCTTTTCAATTGGTCTGTTGTGTTCCACTTGATAGCTTGTTTTGGGATTCTCTGATCATTTCTTCTCATCAAGTGACCAACATATGTCCATCTTCTTTTCCTAATCACCCATGAGACTGGTTATTGTTCAGTCATATGCCTTATTTCTGCATTGTTCTTGAATTCTTTCCATTTGATGCCGAGAATTTTCCTTAGGCATTTGTTTTCAAAAGAGTCTAATTTCTTGTTTATTTCTTTAGTTGTTTTCCAGCTTTCACATGCATAGTATGAATTTACTAGCAGTTAATTCTTAAAATCACAAAAATTTTTTAATGTACATTTCAGACTTTGAGAAGAGCCAGTTAATTTCTCTGAAATGTGAATTACTTGCTAAATGCTTGAATGGTAATGTAGCAGTTTGCAGAAAATTTAACATCATAGTCAGCTAATGTCAAAGAGGGTGAAAGCACTGACTGTTTGATGGTCAGCGACCCATAGAAGACATGCTTGCACCAAGGTTAGCAAACCTTGGCCAACCAAGACCATGTCTGCTGGTGCCCTCAGATAATGGCTCATTTAATGGGCAGGGATTGCTTTAATCTCAATGGTGATGGTGCCTGCTAAAGAAGTGTTGGACGCCACCTAATTTTTAACTACGCTAAGGCCAGTCAGTCAGTTATTTGCATGTCCCTTGTAGAACTTTACCTCCCCAACAGCTCTCCTCTAGGCCTCTCAGTTGTAAGCAAGAAAATGATGTTTAATGTTACACTTATCTTATATCTTATATCCTCCCCGTGCCGTTAGACGTCACATAGGGCTCGCAAAGTAGTTCGCCAATTTTTCCTGTCTTCGGTGAGTCTTTCAACCTCAACAAAGGATTTTATGCCTGTTAACTTGGCCTCTCTTAATAATGTCCTCTTCAGAGTTTCACGCGGTCTGCCCCTTTTTCTTCGGCCTGTTGTGTTCCACTTGATAGCTTGTTTTGGGATTCTCTGCTCATTTCTTCTCATCAAGTGACCAACATATGTCCATCTCCTTTTCCTGATCACTCGTGAGACTGGTTGTTGTTCAGTCATCTGTCTTATCTCTGCGTTGTTCTTGAATTCATTCCACTTGATGCCGAGTATTTTCCTTAGGCATTTGTTTTCAAAAGAGTCTAATTTCTTTTCTATTTCTTTAGTTGTTTTCCAGCTTTCGCATGCATAAATGAGGGTGGATATTACATTTGAATTGAATAGTCTTAACTTGGTTTTTGTGCTTATAACTTTTGAATTCCATATGTTCTCAAGATTCTTGAAGATTGATGCTGCTTTTGCAATTCTGATCCTAACTTCCTTTCTAGTGTCACCATCCTGGTCTATGTAGCTGCCAAGGTATGCAAATTGATTGACTTCTTCAATATCTGTCCCTTCTATGTGTATTTTTCCATTTTGATTGATGGGAATTTTCATTATTTTTGTTTTGTCCTTGTTAATTTCAAGTCCTATTTTGCTAGCCAGTGAAAATAATGTTACACTGAGGAACTGAAAAAAAAATTACATAACTGTCTCCCCATTTGACTGATGCTGTGCTTTAGCACCCTCACAGTATAAATGCAAAGAACATGATGCCCTGCATGTCCAGAGAGGTCGAACAACAGCAGCAGCAATCACATACTAAAACTTTAATATTATGGTCATCTGATATCATTTTGATGTCAAATGTGTCAAAGAGATTTGAAATAGAATGATGACAGAAAGGAAAAAAAGAAAATAAAAAGACAAGCTTCTGCCTGTATTTACAAAAGTGCAACGTTAAAAGATAAAGTTAACTCATAATCTACAAAAAACATGACCCATGGACACTTTTTTAATACAAAATCTTGAGCATACTGTTTTACTGGGGAAATGACATGATGTCAGTTTTTAGAATTTACAGCAGTTTAAAATTACAAACTCTTGATCATGGAACAAACCAAAAATGATTGCAATATTTATTTCAATTTTTTTTTTAAATGGTTTAAACAGCTCATGACAGGTTAATAATTAAATAAATGGAAGATGACAGTGTGCGTATAAGGCTACCAACTAAAAAAAAAAAAAGCAGATCATACTCACAGAATAAAAGGATGAAAGTCATTGATACTGAACTCAGTAATGCTGCATATTTCAGTCTTCCCCCAGTCTGACACATCAGTTTGTGAATTTTATAAGAAATGTCACATTGTTAGATCATTTCAAAACTATTTTAATCATTAACTAAATACATGAATTTTTTTATGAAAGATTAAAAATAAATTTTTAAAAAATCAAAGTCTCTAGATTAATATCATTAAAATTTTTTTCTCTGAATATAAGGTCTGGTTGTTTCTGCCATTGACCAGACAACGTATCAGTTATTATTAAATGCACAGATATATGGGATATATGGAATGATGTTCATTTCAATAAAAAAAAATTGTTAAACATATTTTTCTGTGTTTCTATCTGTGTAATTCCTAAACCGAAAGCCAGCATTTGATAAATCTACAGCGTATCATGTTTTCTTTTTTCTTCATTGTGTGTGGTAGTTGTCCAATATAGGCAAGAGTTACAAAAAATCACGTTGTTGTCACATAGGGTTAGTAGGCAAGAGTTACAAAAAATCACGTTGTTGTCACATAGGGTTAGTAGGCAAGAGTTACCAAAAATCACATTGTTGTCTCATAGGGTTAGTAGGCATGAGTTACCAAAAATCACATTGTTATCTCATAGGGTTAGTAGGCATGAGTTACCAAAAATCACATTGTTATCTCATAGGGTTAGTAGGCAAGATTTACCAAAACCACATTTTTGTTTCATAGGGTTAGTAAGCAAGAGTTACCAAAAATCACATTGTTGTTTCATAGGGTTAAAGCTCACACCTATAATTTTCTACATTTAATATAGTTAGACTGTTTTAGTTTTTGTGTTTTCTACATTTAATCTAGTTTCACTGATTTAGTTTTTGTGTTTTCTACATTTAATCTAGTTTCACTGTTTTAGTTTTTGTGTTTTCTACATTTAATTTTAGAAAACTTAAATATTTGGACACATTAAACATCATGATAATCTAGAGAAGACCATCTTAGAAGGGTACATAATGGGAAAAATAAAGAGAGGAAGACCAAGGCAAAAATGGCTGCAAGACATTGTTGATAATCTGCAAATGGATGCATCAGCAGCAGGATATCTTGCTTACAACCAGGAGGCCTACAGGAGAGCTGTTAGGGAGGCAAAGTTCCACAAGGGACATGCAAATGACTGAATGACATTTAATCTATTTTCACTGTTTTAGTTTTTATATCTGCATGCCCAAGCACACATATGCACATATAGATTTATGTATATGTACATAAGCAACTGCACTCACTGTATAATTGTAACATCTGCAGAAGTAAGAAAGAACATCACAGCTGATGAGAATGAAGGGAATTATGCTGACACCTCTGACATTGACCACAGCAATGTTTCATCTTCTCATGATGGTCCAGAAGAGTGTACTATGTCATTTCCAACTGTACCCACATCCTTAAAGTAGGTTTAATCACATCATGATGATTGTGTGGGTTTTGTGTTCTATATTTTTGATTTTCTCTAAAAATGTTTACGGCATAAATGATTCTTTCTTTTTTGCCATTTTTTTTTTTTTAAATTAGAATCTTCTTGTGTGTGTGAACTTGATATTCTTTGCAGAGGAAGATCATGGGTGAAAAAAAAAGGCATCTAGACAGGTTGGAAAGTGTGTCATTACAGCATATTATACTTCATGAAATGAACAAGTATTTTCAGCGAACTCCACTTTCACGAGGAACATACTTCAGCATTGTATACTTAGTGAAGAGAACAGTTTTTTTTTTTTAATTGAACCCCACTTTCATGAGGAACATACTGCAGCATTATATGCTTAGTGAAGAGAAAAGTTTTTTTTTTAATTGAACCCCACTTTCATGAGGAACATACTGCAGCATTATATACTTAGTGAAGAGAACAGTTTTTGTTTTTTTTTTAATTGAACTCCACTTTCATGAGGATCATACTTCTGCATTATATACTTAGTGAAGTGAACAGTTTTTGTTTTTTTTTTAAATTGAACTCAACTTTCATGAGGAACATGTCAGTCTTGATCATGCTGGCCAGGCTATGGTAACACAATGACCTACTAACAGGAGAAACACATAAAGACAGGACAGAGTTTTGGCCAACCTTTATTTGCTGTTGTTTGGTGAAGGTTTCATCTGTCACCCAGCAATATCAGCCCTTTACGCTTTATCATATGAAACTGAGGGTGAAGATGCTGCTTGATGTATCGGTTAGTGACCCATAACTGCCAGGTTTGGTGAACCATAGCCAACCAAAATGTATAAACCAGGAAAAAAGTAGTAACAGCTTTATTATTTAACAATAACACACTTGTGACGTTTCTGCGCGAGCCTATGTCAAACAAAAACAAACAGGATGAAGAATCAGAGAGAGAGGAGACAAAATACAGATTCACATTAATTGGATGTTAACAAAACAAACAAAAAAAAGAAAAAATTAAAGAAAATGGCAAGTGATTTATTTCAGCTTCTGGAATAGCACAGAACCAAAATCGCTTGTATATCCTCGATAGGAGCACAAACAATAACCAATGGTTATGATGTAAACAGAGTGTTCATTCTTAAAAGGTGCAAAATTGTGCATGGTTGAGTGTAGAAAATGTTAAGAGACAAGGATGCGCACAGAATTGGTAGAGAATTATTTCAAGAACAATTTTTTTTATAAATAGGAAACTACAAGGCTTTGGTATGGTAAAGTAAGAGAAACTGTGTTCTCTTATTTTACTATTCCAAGAACAGGGATGGCTGGAGAATGTGTTATCATTAAATAATAAAGCTGCTCCTACTTTTTTCCTGGTTTACACATTTTGGTATCACAGTTTTACTGCAGTAATTTGTGTATAGTTGTATGCCTATACACTAATTATTGTGTGTTACATAGCCAACCAAGATCTTGTCCTACTTCTTTGTTGGTGCCTCCAGTAGCAGGGTTAGTCTGACCTAAAGGGGCAGGGATTGCATTAGTCACTACAGCAGTGGAATCAGCTAGAGAAGCATTACATTTTCTCTGCTTTTTTATCTCCACCCAAGAGTCTGAAAAAATGAGTACTATAACCTATTCCTCATTCAGCGTGATCCATCTATCCCTGTCCTTGGTCAGCGGTTAGCTAAGCACCCAGTAAGCCTTGTGGTGTCTTGCAGGGCTACAAATTCTCTCCACCACTCATGGTCTGTGGCCAGCCTTTGTATTGTGCCCCAGCTGTGCTGCGTGCTACTCATATCTGCTATTACAGTTCTGCACCATGTAGCCTTTGGTCTTCCTCTCTTTCCTTTTTACCATTTTTTTATCCATTGCATGGCTGTTTTAGAGATGTTTCTGGGGTCTCTTAGAGCAAATGACCATTACATTTCCAGGGTTTTTGTGCTATTATGACATGCATATCTTCTAGTTTACTTTGGGCAACTCTCTCTCTCTCTCTCAGCACGTATTACAAATAAGGACAAATATCTTGATATTCTACCCCTCAAGAAGAGATTTCTTTTCAACAAGGCCAAGTTAATTCATGAAATTCTATTACACAATGCTCCACCCTATCTGTGATCATTGTTCAAATCCAACCCAAAACATAGTCAGTGGTTAAGCAACTGTATTCTCCCAAAATCAAGACTTGACATGTTTAAAAAAAAGCTTCTCTTACTCAGCTGCCCACCTTTGGAATGCCCTACCAATTCACGTAAAACTTATAAGTAATATTCGTTCTTATAACTTATAACTTTGTCAACATCTGTTTGATATGAACTATATGCCTCCCTAAGCATGGTTTAAAGTAGTTTAAAGTATGGCTTGAGTGTTGTAATTTTATTTTAATGCTACTTTTCTATAAATTTGTTAGTTTTGAATGAATGTGAGAATGCAAGTTTATTTCATGTTGTTGCATAAATCAGAGTGTAGTGTGTATGGACATGAGATAAGTTTATTATTTATTTATGTAATCATTTAATGTGTATTTATGATTATTATGCTCATTAACAAATGCTGAATGACTATTACTGAGTGAAAGCTGTATGATGAAGGGCAGAATGTCAGACGGGCCTGCATGCCCAATTCTTAACCCTTTGAAAATAAAGTATGTTCGTTTGTTCATTCATACTCTCTCTCTCTCCTCTCTCTGAACCTTAAGTGCCCAAAGCACATGGGGCTTCTGCAAGAGTTTTCCACAAATGCCTGTCCTTTGGGCAATTAGGTCTCTGTTATTTATTGTTTGTGACCAGTAAATATTCAAAATCTTTCTGAGACAGGCTGTGTGGAATGAGGATAATTTGCCCATTTCTTTTTCAGTTGTTCTCCAGCATTCTGCTCTGTAGAGGAGTATGGATAACACACAACTTATTCAGCATGATGCTCTGCCTCAACATCTTCACAGATGTGTTTGCCAAGAAATATTCTGCACACAGTTCTAGAACAAACGCAAAGATAGAACAAGATCATGTAGAACTTCCTGTTTTATTCCACAGAGCCCTAGAATCAGATACAGTTACCTGGCCCTCAGACAAAGAAAGGGAAAGGGACCTGTGTTTGTTAGATGTTGAAAGTGAAAAACCATGTGAATCACCAGCAGTGCATATATCGACAGGTCAGTTGATCCAGGTCAGTGAGTATTTGGCAAATACATTTTGAGTTAAGTGTCATTGTTTTAAAAATCTCTTTGGACAAAACAATGAGATGTAGATTTAATAAGTTATACAAGTTATATAACAGATAGGTTTTTGAATTCTAAAAGATCATCATTTGCTAATTAACCACAGGCATCATCATTTGCTTCATCCTGCCAGCATCAACATCATTATCAGAATCATCATCACCCTTTTTCTTTTCTAGGAGTTGCCAGCAAAGAAGCCACCAGCAGTATGCACTGAAAAGACTTTACAAACATGGTGGCAGTCTGGTTTCCCTAGTGCCTCCCAAATCGTGCTGAATTCTCTAGGTTTGTTTACCCATGTTTTAACACAGTGAGTGTTTGAAGAGATAGATGAATGTTTAGAGACAGAAGGAATATGTACACAAGCACACGATTGAAAAAAAAAGTGAATGAACTGAAGATAAACATATCAGTGACTCAATTAATGAATGATTTATACTGAGTGAGAGCTTACCAAGTAAATGTATAAAAAAGAAAATGGCAAAAAAACTGAGGAATCAGAAAAAAAAAGTGTGAAATTAGCATATTTTATACAGTTAGAATAGTTTTTTTTTTATAAGATTTTTTTTTCTTTTTATTTCAGGAGCTAGCTACCAGTTTGGCATTAAAGTTGTTGGTGGTGTTCAGGACCAACAAATGGTCAGCAGAGCAATAGTTTCTTGGGTGTCTTCATGGGTCAAAACAAGCATATATGCTGGTGAGTTTTGCTGAACTGGTGGTATATCTGTCAAGTTTGAATACCTTTTGCTGCAGTAATAAAACATGAAAAATATCAATCGTAAAGGAACTGCCCAGATAATGGAGATTTACAGTATGGGAAAAAAATTTGTGAGCAGAAGATTCAGAGTGCACAGTTAAGTGAAGAAATCTGAAAACAAGCGGAGATGAGAATGAGACCCAGAAGTCGAATGATGAAACATTAAATCTGTGTTCCCTGCTGGTCATTTTCTAGGGTACCAAAATCTGGTTGAGCCTGTTATGGTATCTGCTACCTTTAAAAAAAAAAAAAAAAGAACATCATGACTTTTCTCGGATAAAGCATTTATATGATTTCTTCCAATTAATGTGTTAGTGATTTCTTACCTAGGCTGGGTTTTCTTTCTTTTGATTTTTCTTTTTTCTTTAAACATTCTCAGATGTCATCATGGATATATCTGAAGAAACAGTGGTGTTTGTAGACATTCCTATGGAACTGTTCCTAGACTATCACTGTTTCATGTTATCTGTGCTTGAATCTTGTGTTGTTGGTACTTCTGTAGCAAGTCTTAAACTGCCATTTTATCACTGTACAAAACTGTAGAGCATATAGTGAACTTGTTGATGCCCTACTCTGTTATGTCTGGAGCAAAGCCTCAAGATTATAAATTGCTCTTCTTGAAAGTAGACATAATAATAAATTGTTCTGATATTCGAAAGAAAATCACTTTCACTCCCTTGAGAACATAAGCCACGGATAAAAGCTCTCCAGTCATCCCTGTTCTTGGAGTTATTCTCTGCTTCCTTCCATGTGCATCCCTTGTCTTTAAGCACTGTCATAATTTCTCTTCTCCAAGTAAGTCTAGGTCTTCCTCATTTTCTGTTTCCTTGAGGATTCCATGTCAGTGCCTGTCTTGCTATGCTGGTGTCGGGTTTCCTCAGAGTGTGGCCAGTCCACCTCCATTTCCTATACATGATTTGTAGGTTCATAGGTTCTTGTCCTGCCCTTTCCCAGACCTCCTCGTTACTGATCTTGTCCGGCCATTTAATGTTTAAAATCTTCCTCAAGCAGTAGTTCATGAATGTTTGTATCCTCTTTTGTATTGTCTTGGTCATAACCCAAGTCATAATAACTGAATAAAAAATTATAATGTAATAACTTTTCAGTGTCATATACATTCTCTTTATTTGAGTATGCCCAGTTTTGTTAACATTCATCAGGTCAAGAAATTCTTGAATGGAATGGGCAGATTCTCAGAGGACAGACATATGATTATGTAGTGTCAGAGACATCCTGTGAATGCCCTCAAGCTGTTCTCGTTGTCAATTCAGCAGAGGGAAGATATGAGTATTTACTGGTTTATTTTTCTTCCTCCACTTTTAAGAGAGTTTACTAGCCAGCTTCATTAGTAAAAATTATGAGAAACTAGGATGTTTCTGAATAAGGAATGGAGTTGTTGGTAAAATTTTGAAACTGGGTTGTTACTAAATGTGAAACTGGTGTTGCTTAAAGAAGAACTTGGTGGTTGGTGATATCTGCTAGAATATGCATATTTTAAGAATTATAGCACATTCATCTATCTATTCATCCATCTGTGAATTGCCAATTTTATTTTACGGTTGCGAGGCATGGTCAGTTACTAATGAAGTACAACATCATCTGGAAGCAACTGACATGGTGTTCCTTAGAAAAATGCTATGAATACCATGGACAGCAAAGAAATCAAATGAGGAGGTTCTGAGAGAGGTCAGAGAAATGACACAAACAATAACTAAAGTCAGAAAACGATAATCTAAATTCATAGGATACATTCTGTGGTGGGACAACCTAGAATACGTTGTGACAGCAGGAAGGATAGAAGGCAAAAGAGATCGAGGTAGACACAAATGAGAAAATGCTGGATTGGCTAACAAGATGGCACAGATAGAGAATGCCAGAACAGCTTATAATCAGCACTCGAAGCATGGAATTGTGGAAAAGCATGACCATCAATGCCAGTCAGCAGTGCAACAGAAAGTTGAAATGCCAAATATTCATCACTATATTCATCAGTATATCATATTTATATTTTACATATATAAAATTATTTACTTACAACAGTCATCACTGCACATGTAAATTTGTTTCAACGCTTATTTAATATAAAATTTCAGAGAAGAATCTCAGCCATCACACTGCAGACCAGCTGTAAGCATTCAAGGTATTGAATGATTTAATGACCAGATTGTTTTCATCCTTGCTAGCTCCTATGTCACACAGTCTTCTGTCCTCTGTCTTATAACAAACTTTTGTTAAAACATGAAAAATGGAGAGTTCATATTTAATAACTGTAGAAAATGGCTAAAAAAAAAAGGAGGAAGTGAATAAAGACAGGTTTTATATTAGAAGTGAATAACATTGAAAATATATTACTCATATTTAGCCTGCATGAGTTATACAACCTCATGGCCATTTAATGTCTGTAAACAGTATATTTGAATTTGGTACACTTTTCTGTCTTTCTCCAAGTAATTCTCTAATTATAGTTTTTAATTGTGCTAGATCAGTGTTCCCCCGTGTGGTACCCGGGATCTGCAAAGAATAGGACCACTGTACCCTATCATGCATGATCGTAAAAGGCGACTAAGGAGGGTTCAGCATAGGGCCAGCAACCCTATCTGGTAAAAAACTATCAGACTACTACAGAAACAGAAGCAAGGGAGAAAGCAAATGCAGGTGGAAGGAGAAATGCGTATCAGGAAACTGAGCCCATGAAGGTTGTGGATGAAAGCCAGCCACTGGAAGTCCCCAGCCCGACTGCAGACCTCCTGGAACCTAAACAAAAGATGCAAATAGGCAGCTGGAATGTAAGAACACTAAACCAGACTGGAAAACTAGCACAAACCATCAAGGAAATGCACAGATACAAACTAGACATACTAGGAATACAAGAAGCAAGATGGACAGGACAAGGCAGAAGGAAATTAACAACACAGCACACAGAAGATACAATAATATGGTCAGGTAAAGAAGATCTTCATGAAGGAGGAGTAGCATTGATTATAACAAAAGAAGCATCAAGAGCATTGCTGAAATGGACCCCAATAAATGAGAGATTATTATATGCACGGTTCAACTCAAGATTCACGAAGCTGTCTATTATAGTTTGTTATGCACCAACAGAAGCAGCTGAAGAGGAATTAAAAGAAGATTTTTACAACAGCCTCCAAGCCACAGTAGAAACAATACCCAAGCATGATATGCTACTCATCTTGGGCGACTTCAATGCAAAAGTAGGTGAAGGAAATGAAGATAGAAGAAGAATCATGGGAAGAGAAGGAATCGGAGAAATAAATGAAAATGGAGAAAGACTGTGCAGTTTCTGTGAAGAAAACATGATGACCATCGGAGGGACAATTTTCCAACACAAAAACATCCATAAGGTGACTTGGAGGTCACCAGATAAAACCACAGAAAACCAAATCGATCACATACTAATAAACAACAAGTGGAAACGGTCACTACAAGATGTGCGAGCAAGGAAAGGAGCAGATATAGGAAGTGATCACAACCTTCTGGTAGCAAAAATAAAACTAAAATTAAGGAAAGCCAGAATCGGAGAACACAGAAAGATACATTTTGATACAAGAAAACTGATAGACCAGCAAACAAGAAATGAATTCTCAATAATACTTAAGAACCGCTTCAGTGTCCTACAAGATGAAGCAGAAATGTCCATATTAGAGTTCAATAAAACACTACAGGAAACAGCAAAAGAGGTGCTGGGATATCGGAAAAAGAGAAAAGAGGAATGGATAAGTGAGACCACATGGGAAAAGATAGAGCAAAGAAAAGAAATCAAGAAAAAATTACTGAACACCAAATCACAACGGCTTAAAGAACGAGTTTTAAGTAATTATGCACAAAAAGACAAAGAAGTGAAGGAATCATGCCGTCAAGATAAACGTCAATATTATGACAACTTAGCAGAAACAGCAGAGAAAGCAGTATATACAAATGACATGAAAACCATATATAAAATCACAAAGCAGATGACAGGTAACTTCAATACAAGATGTGAAAGTGCAGTAAGAACAAAATGGACAACTGGTCAGTGGAGAAAGAGAAAAAATTGAAAGATGGAGGGAACACTTTAACACCCTACTAAACAGAACACAAGCAGCAAAAGCAATAGATATACCTGAAGCAAAAGCGGAACTAAACATCAATACAGGACCAATAACAATAAATGAAGTAAAAGAGGCGATAAAGATGCTAAAATCAGACAGGGCACCAGGTGAAGATGAAGTGACTGCTGAGATGTTGAAAGCAGAAGAAACAGAAACACCAAAACAACTTTGCCGGATATTACAACAAATTTGGGATTTAGAAAAAGCCCCAGAGGAGTGGAAAACTGGTCTTATAGTAAAACTACCAAAGAAGGGTGACCTCAGAGATTGCGGGAACTGGAGAGGTATTACCCTACTGCCACTCACTAGTAAAGTATTTTGCAGAATAATCATCAACAGAATTGTACCAACACTTGAGGAAAAACTTCGGAAAGAGCAGGCAGGATTTAGGAAAGGAAGATCATGCATAGACCATATATTTGTACTTAGACAAATATTAGAACAGGCAAATGAGTGGCATAGCACAACATATGCATTATTCATAGATTTTGAGAAAGCCTTTGACAGTGTCAACAGAGATGCACTGTGGAAAATCCTAAGATGGCATGGCCTCCCCCATAAAATAGTTAATGTAATCAAAGCCCTATACGAGGGTTTTCAGTGCACAGTTATCTGTGGAGAACATACCTCCAGCAGCTTTAGGGTACAAACAGGAGTGAAACAGGGATGTGTACTATCACCAACATTATTTATCTTGGCAGTAGACTGGTTAATGAAGGAGGCAACATCAGACAAACGCAGAGGATTACAATGGACCCTTGACACAGTGCTGGAGGACCTTGACTTTGCGGACGACATTTGTCTATTATCAAGCAGTCACAAAGATATGCAAGATAAAATAAACAAGTTAACCCAGAATGCAAACAACATAGGACTAAAGATCAATGTAGGAAAGACAAAGTTAATGAAGCAAAATGTGAACAACAGAAATTACTCAGAGTAGATAACAAGTTAGTGGAGGAGGTCAACGAATTTGTATACCTTGGCAGCAGAGTAGTAGAAAATGGAGACAGCACAGAGGACATCAACAGCAGACTTACTAGAGCAAACCAGGCTTTTGCAATGCTACAGAATATATGGAAATCAAATAAACTAAGCATAAATATGAAAATCAGGATATTTAAGAGTAATGTTCTAAGTGTACTACTCTATGGAAGTGAATGCTGGAAAATCACCAAAACCATAGAAAACAAGTTGAATTCTTTCCAGACTAAATGTTTACGTAGAATTAAAAAAATATTTTGGCCAAACACCATCAGAAATAACATTTATTGGCAGAAATGCAGATGAAACCACTGACAACAATTATTGAGGAAAGACGCTGGCGATGGTTGGGACATGTGCTCCGAATGACTGACAACTCACTACCAAAAATAGCACTAAGATGGACACCACAGGGGAGCAGAAGTAAGGGTAGACCAAAAGAGACATGGAGAAGAACAACAGAAAGGATGTTGAGCAATAGAGGGCTCACCTGGGCAAGAGCAGAAAAAAAGGCGAAAGACAGGCATTTGTGGAAAACCCTTGCGGAAGCCCCATGTGCCCTGGGCACTTAAGGTTCAGAGAGAGAGATCAGTGTTTCTGAAAGTGAGTAGTACCCTTCTCCTCCTCTCTGGTCCTCCCACAGGGACAATGAGAAGATCATGGGGGGGGGAGGGGGGAAAGCAGCAGGGAGCATCAGAACCTGTTGTGCTGTGTGTGTGTATGAGTGGATTATGGGACCACTAGAAATCTGTAAGGAAAAGGAGGGCAGCAGCTCAGAAAAGTTTGGGAACCATTGTACTAGATAATGTTTTTTTTTTCTCTTCCAGTAATTACATTCAAGATAACATAAATAGGGAACATTTCTTAGAACATTTCTGGTGTTTTAACTTTGTTATTCCCTTAGATGTACTATTAAATTCAGATGTTATGTTTTTTCTTTATTATGCAAGTTTAGACTTGACTTGTAACTTCATATTTAGGACCTGTCTCTGACAATTAGATAGCTGACTTATGTCATCACTTCACATGTAGGACCTGTCTCTGCACATTAGATATTTGACTTGTGTCATCACTTCACTCCTCATGTGGGACCTGTGTCTACACATTAGATAGCTATGTCATTACTTCACATTTAGGACCTATCTCTCACAGTAGATATCTGACTTATGTCATCACTTCACATGTAGGACTTATCTCTGCACATGAGACAGGTTGTTGTTTGCTCATCTGTCTTATCTCTGCATTGTTCTTGAATTCATTCCACTTTATACCAAGTATTTTCCTTAGGCATTAAGTCACATATACTTACTCTTGTTTATTTCTTAAAATAAATATAGTCGTGCTCTAACTTATGTCCCCATTTAGGACTCGGGATCTAGCCAGTGTGCCAATTTGGCCATATGTCAGTTGTTATAAGGGGGGGGGGGATAGACACCAATTACAGTTCACTACTATAACATGTTTTAAAATCAATAGACATTCATGATAACATAAATAGGGAATATTTCTAAGAGCATTTCTGGTGCATCTTAACTTTGTTATTTCCTTTGGCTGTACCATCACTTTAAAATACTAACAGATGGCAAATTAGCACAGTAGCTGTGTCAAAATTAATCAGAAAATATGAATCACAATACACTAAATAAAAAATTGTAATGGCTTTTCAGTGTCACGGAAATGAGCATACCCAACATACACCCATGTGCATATATTTTGTATACAGCAAATGATGATGCAGTGTGCTAGTTCATCTCTTCTCTTGTCTTATGGTGAATTTACAGTGAACAGCAGTTGTTTATAAATTAATCACAAAATGGGTTACAATAAATTACTGCAAACAGTCCTATGGGACCAAAGCCACAAGTACAAACAGTCATAACTTAGTCAGCAGTAAGTCAGTCAGTGCATGACTGTATTTGATGACTGAAGTTTTGTTATTTCATATTTTCTTTTTAGCCCAACCTGCCTTCAGAACTCAGAAGCTACATGGAAATGAAAGGAGAAGAAGAACCCTTCCAAGGATCCCAGTAAGAAAGAGAAAATCTTATATAGGTCATCAGGTTCTTTTTTTTTTATATCTTTGAGATGGACTTTCATCATTAAAAAAAAGTCAATATCCATTTAATTAGTTCATGAATTTTCATTTATTTTTATACACTTCTTTGTTGAAAGGCAATCAGCAAGTGTTTGGAAAAATTACAGCTGAAATAGTTATCGTCTACTTTATCAACTTTAAATGTCCCACAAATGAGGTATTATCAGCAGCTGAGAACTTCCTTCCTTCCTTCCTCACCTTCTTTACCTGTGTCTGGGGCAAAGCCATCAACAAGTGCTCATCATTTATTTCTGTCTGGAGCTGTTTCTTCCATCTGTCTCCAGGTGTAGTCAGTCTCTTTGATCTAGATCTTCATGAAGAAGTTCCTTCCTCTCCCGGTATTAGTTTTTCCTGATGCTGAGCTTCTTGTTGACATTTTCATAGGTAAAGTATTTTGACACATTCGAGTAGCTGACCCTGTGTCCAACCCTCCACCTTTCTCACCTGTGCTTGAGACCAGCCATGGTGGAGTTACTGAGTAACTAGTTAAGTGTAAAATTGTGGTATAAGTATTACAGTTTGTAATATATTTTCACTGTAAATGATTAACCATCAAAATTTGCCATCATACATTACTCATTAGGTATTGGTGTATTTTCAAAGGTCAGTGGTTTAAAACTGGCTAGAGGCACCCAAGTCACCCATTTGTAGAAAGCCTCCTTCTGAAATTGGGGGAGAAGAAAGACAGTGAGGTGTAAAACAGGTCATATTACCCTTTAGTGTCCTAACAGATGAAGGAAAATCTGGGCTCCAGCACTATATCCTCTGGGTGCCTCTAGAGCATGTTAAAGCTAACTTTACCTTTACCTGCTCGTGTTGCTGTCATAACTTCTGTACTCATTCCACAGTCAGTTTTTGTAGCCTAAAAAATATCACTTTTCATGTAAGATATGTGTCTGTATGATATGACTTGTCAAAGATGATATTTTAAAAACTATTATAACTGTGGATAATGGAGAACTAGATAGAACACTGAATTTTACAGCTTAATTAAATCCCAATGAATTATACTAAACATATTATGCTGGCTAATCATGTGGAGAGAATGGTAGAGAACAGACAAAAGAAAGTGATGTATGTACAAGAGATGAAGGAAACAAGACCAAGGGATAGACCAAGACAGAGATGGAAAGACAACATAGAAGAAGATATAAAAGAAATATTGGTGTCATCAACTGGAGAGAGAAGATTAGGAATAGAGAAGAATGGAGGCGAACTTTATCTGCAGCGGTGAGCAGTGAGGAAGAAGAACTACAGCTATGAAACTGTTCTAATTTTGTGTAATGTAAGTAACAGATTTATGATTTTTAAACTCTCACAGACATTTTAGAGTTTATAGACAGTTCAACTTCTTCCTGTTTCTTTCACCTTTTAGAATGAGGTAAAACAAGCCACTGACCATGTCAGGAGTGAGGTACAGCTGAAACTGTTTTATGAGCCAAGCAAATCTTCACTGTCTGTGACTGTTCTGCGAGCAAAAAACATTGTCTCTGCAAAAAATGAACAGTTTGCTCTGAGAAGTTTGTATGCTATCTTGGCTTTGGTGCCAGGAAAGAGGTAATTTTCATATGCAGTGGAGTCAGTAATATGAGAATGAATTTTTTTTTCATAGTTAAGCATGCGTTCTCTATACAGTGAATCATGATACATTAGTGTATTTGTTGTTTTATACAAATAGTTCTTGGCATATGTAAAGCCAACATATGTAAATCTGTACTTACATAAGAAATTTCTAGCCTGCAAAACATTTACTGGAAGAGTCTACAGAAAATGTTTGAAATATGTGCAAACTTCAGGTAATTTGCATTGCATGATCCAGTTCATCCATGAAAGGCAGGATGCTACCTCTTCCTAACTTCCTTTAGTTTATACTGCATTAACATCACTGCTTTACAATGAAGTACCTTTTTTCTGCATTTTTACAAATATTTTCACATTCTGCACCATGGCTGGTGGTTAACATGCACCTAAAGGAAAAAAGAGCCATCTCACAAACATGATTCAGTTGGTTTAGAGGTGGAATTGAGAAAGATACAAAAGTATGAAGATGAGCACAGTTTGTCCTCAATAGCTCATGAACAAGTTTCATGGTATAAACTGTGAACACTATTGTGAAGGATGCTGCTCTCATACTCGTAAATCCAACATTCATAAAAACTAACTTATGTAAATGGTTGTGGAATGTGTTAATAACTTAAGCTAGGAACCATTTGTAATCTGTGTTATGTATTGTATATGTGCTACTTTTTATTATAAAGATTGTGTATGCATTGTTGTTACTATTTTTATTGTTTGATTCATTCATTAGATGTGACACCTATATACTTGCCCTTTTTTTCACTGAAAAACTATTCTTAAACTTGTTATAAAAAAATTTATTAATCCGATTTACAACTGTAGTCCAATTCTAGTCTTTGTACTCTGCTTTTAAGTGTTATTTACTCAGTTCTTATCTGTGTCTAATTCATTCTATGCTTCCACGTTTTGATCACAGTATATACACATTCTTTTAGTCTAACCTATATAATTGGCTGTTTTCAAAAACAAATTTTAAATAACCAGTCATTGCTGTTTAAAATATATTATCCTTACTGCTATATTATGTTTTGTTTTCAGTGCCCGAAGTTACATGGAAACTGAGCACCAAGATTCTTTAAGTGATGCAGAATGGAACCAAACATTTTCTTTGAATGGAGTTTCTTTAACTGAGGTAACATACGACTCTTGGCAAGAAGAAGCTATTCTTTTTTAAAAATCAGTACAGTTGTACTTATCCCTCACCTTGTGTGAAGTACCTTCCCAAATACCAGTTTTATCATTACAACATTTGGTAAGAAGTTAAAATTCCTGTTTCCATGCCACTGAGACATATTGGGGAAAATGGTGTTAAGCTTATATTTTCCATGATCTTTGGCACATGAAAGTGTATCATGCCTGGCCACTTTACCTTTCCAGGTTTCTCTGGTACCTATATTTAGAGGCTGGGTGAACCCCAGGGCCTTTTTGGTGTGTACCATAAAAAAAAACCCACAACTGGGACAGAACCTGGTACAACTGGATTAATAAACTGAGTGCCCAACCACTCAGCCAACCAGGCCGCCACAACATTTGGTACCTTATACTTTTTTTTTTATTTAAAATTAAAATCATTTTACAAACATCAGTGGGAATTAAATGTTCATGTGAAATAAACCAAGTCTCACAAATGAAAGAAATCTAAGGCAACCATAAATTTCATATCTACTTCTTTTTGTATTTCTTTTTTAAGTTAGCCAGTAGAGCTCTCTATCTAACAGTGTGGACACATGTGGATTTCTATGATTCATTTATTGGTGAAATTCTGCTAGATCTATCTCAGGCACGACTGGATAACCAGGTCAGTTTTTCTTTTCTTTTTTTTTTTGGGGGGGGGAGGAGAGGTGGAAGAAATGAATAGACAGTCTACAGTTAATGTGCACCATCAAGGTCACCTTTTCAGTAGATTCAGAAATGCACAGATACAGTAGGTGATGAGAAAGAAAGGAAAAAAAAACTAACCACAACAGATATAAGAATATAAACTAGGACTAAAAATAGAAAGAAAACTAAGTATAAAAAAAAGTGGCCTCCTAAAAAAATTATTCCATTTGACATCAACATCATCATCATCAGACTGCAGCACACTTAACACATGTCTCTCAACAACTGTTTTAATTTTTTTATTTTATTTATTTGGTTGAATGAATTTCTGTTATACCATCATGTTAACTGCCTACTGTCTGTCATACCATCATGTTAACTGCCTGCTGTCTATCATACCATCATGTTAACTCCCTGCTCTTTATCATACCATCATGTTAACTTACTTACATCTTACATACTTCTCATGCTGTTAAACGTCACATTGTTGTTTGCCAAGTTTTCCTGTCCTCAGCAAATTTTTCGACTTCATCAAGGGATGTTATGCCCACTAAACTGACTTCTCTTAACAATGTCCTCTTTAGAGTTTCATGTGGTCAACCTCCTTTTCTTCAGCCTGTTGTGATCTACTTGATAGCTTGTTTTGGTATTCTCTGATTGTTTCTTCTCATCACATGGCCTACATATGCCCATCTTCTTTTTCTGATCACACATGAGGCAGGTTGTTGTTTGCTTATATGTCTTATCTCTGTGTTGTTCTTAAATTCATTCCACTTTATACCAAGTATTTTCCTGAGGTATTTGTTTTCAAAAGAGCCTCATTTCTTGTCTGTTTCTTTAGTTGATTTCCAGCTTTTGCACATTTGAATTGAATAATCTTAACTTGGTTTTTGTGCTTATAACTTTTGAATGCCATATGTTCTCAAGATTCTTGAAGGTCAGTGCAGCTTTTTCAATTCAAATTCTAACTTCCTTTCTGGTGTCACCATCCTGGTCTGTGTAGCTGTCGAGATATGCAAATTGGTTTACTTCTTCAACAGCTATTCCTTCTGCGTATATTTTTCCTTCATGATGAATGAGAAGTTTCATTATTTTTGTTTTGTCTTTGTTAATTTCAAGACCTATTTTGCTAGCCAAGGAAAACAGGGAATCTATCATGTTAACTCTCTGCTCTTTATAATACCGTCACGTTAACTGCCTGCTGTCTGGCATATCATCACATTAACTGCCTGCTGTCTGTCATACTATCACATTAACTGCCTGCTGTCTGTCATATCATCACATTAACTGCCTGCTGTCTGTCATATCACATTAACTGCCTGCTGTCTGTCATACCATCACATTAACTGCCTGCTGTCTGTCATACTATCATGTTAACTGCCTGCTGTCTGTCATACCATCATGTTAACTTCCTGCTGCAGGTCATGTCATCATCTTAATTGCCTGTTTACTCTCTGCTCTTTTGACTTTCATCTGCTTTTTCTGTCTACTTCCATGTAGTACTTCCAAGTTCTCCCATGTTTCCTGTGTTGCCATGTCTTTTGTCGTAATTGTAATTAATTTTTTTTTTCAAACTAGTTTTGTCAGATATTTATCATAAGTTATTTCTTAAAGAGTAGATTTAAACAAATATATGTGCTGCAATTTTACAAGTTTTACACAAAAAAAAGTCCAGACAAATGTCCTGTGTATGTAACAAACATAATTAATATTTACAAAGCTGACAAAAATAAAATAGTATAAAATATTTACCTTTCACTCTTGTCCGTGCACCCAGTACAAAAAGTAACCACATACTTGTATATGTAAAAAGCTGTCCTTACAGTCTCGTGCTAAAGAATATCTACCAAACTACTATTCAGGAAAAAATATAATCATTTAAATTCAGGGTCTGTAAAGAGTAAAATAATATGTAATTTTTTTTTAATCATGGAGGTATGTAGTTGACATTAAGTAGATACTGGAAACGTCTGTAGTTGTAGGAAGGGGTATAGCTTATATTTTTTATACAGGTATAATACAGTATGGGATGTTATAATAGCTGATATATGTGGTGTGTCTAAAAAGTTCGGTGAATGGTATCAGAAAACAAACAAAACAGAAGATGCAAACAAAATACATTTATTGGCCTTCAAAAATAATCGCCATCCTTCACAGCACACTTTCGGCAATGTTCATAAAGCTTCTGGAAACTGTCAGCAAAGGCGTCTTTAGAAATCGATCGCAGAACCGCAGTCACGCTTTCTTGGATTGCGGCATGTCCGCAAAACATGTACCTTTCATGATGCTTTTCAGGCGGGGAAATAGAAAGAAATCTGCAGGCGCTAGATCAGGGGAGTACGGTGGATGATTGAGTACAGGTACGCCACGCTGAACCAAGAATTGGCGCACACTGATCACACAGTGTGCAGGCATGTTATCATACAGCAAATCCACTGTCCAGTCCTGTGCAAATCAATCATATCCTTCCGAGCATGAAAGTGAACCAGTCGTAAACGCATTTTATGCTCATGGCTTCCATCTCGTACACTTGCACCAACATTTCGTGTGTCTCCGTCGCCGTTTTCCTCAATTTGTAGCAGAACGTGATGTTAACTCGTTGCTCCACTGCACTGTGACCTTACCTCTCACACTGACTACATTCGACTGCCTGCAGAGGGTTTACCCTGTCGGTCATATGTACTCCACGCAAGGTGGGGGCTTCTCGACGTGTCTCTGGATAGCCATGTGCATGCCCATGCATCTTGCCCATGTTTCCGTTGAGATATCAGACCATTCACCAAACTTTTTAGACACACCTCATAATTATTATGTAATAGGAGATGTTACGAGTATCTCATGTGTTGATTTTCTCCCCTTCCCTTCTCTGAAAGGTCTTTAACACCTGATATAATAATGAAGAACGTGGCTATTCTTCATAAGTATTCAGTTTGGAGGTTATTATAGATCAGTGTGTTCTTAATGATGATGAAGTCTGTTCAAAAGGTTAGTTATTAGGCCAGGTCCTGGAAGTAAGGACAATTTTTTTTTCTGCGTTTGGTCTGATTCTTCTGTGTAAGTTCTTACATCAGTTAGTAAGAAACTGCTACTTCACAGCTGCAGAAAAATCTGATAACAATGACAGAAGTGTTCTCTTACTTCTGTTATCCAGCCCCACTAGTGTGAGCAATATGTCTGTTTTCTAGCCCCAGTTGTGTGATCTAAACTTGTTATAATATTTCTGTTTTCAAGCTCAAAGAATATGATAAATTTCTTATGTTTTCTAGTCTAGCTTGCATGATCAAAACTTGTTCAAATATTTCTGCTTTTCAGCCTTAGTGATGTGATCAAAACATGTTCAAATATTTCTGTTTTCTAGATAAAAAAATATGGTAAAAATTTAGTTATTTCTGTTTTCTAGCCCCAGTGGTATGATCTTGAGGAGCATGATGAAAACGGCCCTGTGTTGCCACACAAAAGCAGTCATTCTGTTATCACCGCCAGTAGTTCATGTAAGCGGTCAGCCACAAAAACCTCCAAGTTATCACTGGACATATTTTCTAAACTACGTATTGGATTTTCAGCTTCGACTACTGGTGAGAAAGCCAGGGCTGGGTGAAAATTAAAAGTTTAACTGCATTAATTTAAATAGTCGTTGATTTTCATAATTTATTCTTTTTTTTTTCAGTCACATAATATTACACAAAGAAGAGATTAAGACTATAATATCTTGACCGTAAATAAAATATATGACTGTGTGTATTCCATGTTCAAAGCAACAGTTTTAGACTTTTAGACATGCTGTACATGGATCACTCTGAGGATACAAGGAGGATGTATTTGCCCCAGACTGAGCCAAATTGTCCACATGTTGATATACTCGTCATTTAGAAATTGTGGATGAAGTCTTCTATTAGCAAGAACAATGCAGAGATAGGCAGATGAGTGAACAACAACCTGTCTCATGAGAAAAAGAAGATGGACGTATGTCGGTCATGTGATGAGAGGAAATAGTCAGAGAATCCCAAAATAAGGCATCAAGTGGAACACAACAAGCCGAAGAAAAGGAGATTGACCATGTGAAACTCTAAAGAGGACATTGTTAAGATGCCAAATTAGTAGGCACAAAATACCCTTGATGAAGTTGAAAAGCTCACAGAAAACAGGAAAACTTGGTGAAGTACCATGCAAGCCCCATGTGACATTTAACAGCATGGGAAGTATGTAAGATGTAAGAAGATTAGCACAAGAAGATATAAAACTGACAAATTTAATAATAATTATTAAATTATCTTTTCATTTGTAAGAATTCTCAGTCTTTTAAACAGACACTTACTGTACATTATTCATTATAAATTGTTTCCTATATAAGGATGTTTCATCTTCCTGCCTAAGCATTGGTGCTGTAATTTTCAGAATGCTCAGATGTCCTTTCGGGAGCTTCACAAGTTGGATCAAGGGAGTTTCACCTTAACAGTGGTTGGTGATCTTATCACTGAATCATGCAGTAGATACAAGAGTGAATCAACTGAAAGTTAGAAAATCCAAGTATAATTTCTGAAATAACAGATACAAATCTCTAATAGTACCATCTGCTAGCACCAGTGTCAGTAAGCAGATAGCACTACTGTTGCTGAGCTGCGAGCTGAGAATACCACATGTCAAGATGGCGACATGTTCCAAGGAGGAAGTGCATTCTGTCATTTATTTCTTGTCTGTCTATATTTATTGCCACATTCCCCCATTGTCCTCAGGTTTGGCCCAAAGTGATTTGTAAATAGAACTTTTTACTAGGATAATTAGTAAACAGAATTTCTCTCATCATCATCATCATCATCACCTTTCACTCCTTTGAGAGCATAGGCCACGGATAAAGGCTCTCCAGTCATCCCTGTTCTTGTAATTATTCTCTGCTTCTTTCCATGTGTATCCCTTGTCTCTGAGCACTGTCATAATTTCTCTTAGGACTTTCTCTAGACAAGAATAATTGGTAAATAAGAGTTTCTCTTTGCTAGGATAATTTGTAAACAGGACTTTCTCTAAACAAGGATAATTGGTTAAAAAAAAAAAAGGGAGGAGTTTCTCTTTAATTGGGATCCCTATGTTAGAACAATTATTGAACTCTAAACATGACTGACTGTTTTTAAATAGTAGAGCTGAAAGTGTCCCACTTCAGGCATTGAGCAATCTCACTGAAAACAGGAAAAGTTGACGAACTACCACATGAGCCCTATGTCACGTTTAATGGCATGGGAAGGATGCAAGATGTAAGAATACTTCTGGTACAATAGAACATGTTAGCTCAACATGGGATTTCAGTCTATATTTTATAAACTTATCAACTGATAGGGGTTAGGTGTCATAGAAAACTGGCTTGCAAACACCATTATAATTAGAAAGGTAAAGATGCTTTGGCCACATCATAAGACATAATGTTTTGAGAGGTGGTAGCACAAGACATAGTGGCCAACAAAAGGGAAAAGAGGCAGCTTCGCTACAGGTGGACTCAGAACATCACAGAAAGTCTAAATATATCGTTGCAAGATGTTGGTCAACTTTCTCAAGACCGTATTGCATTCAGGGAAGCAGTGAGGGGGAACAATGTTCTGGAAAGGACACTTCACATGATGTGACATTAATTGACAGTCACTTGTGAATAATGACATGAAATGTTGTTTTTTTTTTCCCATTGTAGTATCCCAGCCCGATAGCTTCACTACAAAAGTGAGGAAGAAAATGAGACAGACAGTTTCCAAGATGTCACCACTGTCACTGATGGAAAAGAAGGATAACACAGGTACAGTCAGCAGCTGTCTGTGGCTCAGTGATTGCTCATAATGGGGGTCATTGCACAGCAACAGCAGTCTACATAGCTTACCTTGTATCGTTATAATGCAGAAAAGGAGCGTGGAAATCTTCCAGTTTTGTTAAGTTTTAAAGTTAAAACCAGTTACGGTAGAAGATCCTTGAAAATAATTTTAAATCGTGATGTTAACCTCTGTGGTTAGATTGGCTAGTGCCTTCTCCTGGGGATCGGCTAGAGTAGTGGTTAGAGCACTCATCTAGCAACTGAATGTCGGGGGTTCGAATCCCCAGCTGAGCGGGGATTTTTTTTTTTTTTGACCAATGCAGCCCCAGGGTCAACCCAGCCTCGTAAAATGGGTACCAGAGAAGATCTGGGTAGGAAAGGCAGCGAGGAAAGGAACTGGCCACCCTACCTCATACGCTGATGGCCCAGCATAATGAGGTCTCTAACACTTCATCCCCTATGGCATTTGCTATGGGACTACCTTTACCTTTTTAGTGCCTTCTCATCATCATCCTGAACCATCTCCCCAGGGAAAGTTGGCTGCTTTGAATCTCCACCTTCACAGTGCACCTGGAGAAAATGAATCTTATATATTTCTCAGGGATGTCCTCTTGCTCTTTTTCCATAAAACTTTTCCCTGAAGTATAGTTTTTCCTTGTTGTTTTATGTCTTTTGATATTGTCAAAATATTGCAGCTGTCTGGTTGTTATGTTTTTCATTATTTCTCTTTTACATTTAATTTGATACTTTGTTTTCTTGTCAGTCCATGAAATACACCCCAGTTCTTCTGTATATCCATATTTCAAGAGCTTCAATTTTCTTTCTTTCATTTTCTTATTGGTCATGTTTCTACATCATAGAGGTGTATGGAATGTACATAGCACTGTATTTTAATGTTCTGTGTAGTTTTATATATGTGAAACTCTAAAGAGAACATTGTTGAGAGAGGCTAAAGTAGTGGGCATAAAATCCCTTGATGAGGTTGAGAAGCTCACCAAAAAAACAGAAAAACTTGGTGAACTACCATGTGAGCCCTATGTAACATTCCACAGGAAGGATATAAGAAGATGTAAAATATAGTTTCATATCTCTTTCTCTCTCTCTCTCTAAAACTCTGCCCAAAGCACATGAGGCTTCCACAAGAGTTTTCCACAAATGTCTGTCCTTTGCCTTTTCTTCCACTCTTGCCTAAGTGAGCCCTATATTGCTCAACATACTCTTTGTTGTTCTTCTCCATGTCTCCTTTGGTCTACCCTTACTTCTGTTCCCCTGTGGTGTCTATCTTAGTGCTATTTTTGGTAGTGAGTTGTCAGTCATCTGGAGCACATGTCCCAAGCCACCATCTTTCTTCAATAATAGCTGTCAGTGGCTTCATCTGCTTTTCTGCCAACAAGATGTTGTTTCTGGTGTTTGACCAAAATATTCTTCTATTTCTTCGTAAACATTTAGTCTGGAAAGAATTCAGTTTCATATACAAAAGTTTTATTAATGCTTATGAGAAAGTCATTTGTAGTTTTCTGAATATGAGAGAACTAGTCAGACGATTTCATAGGCAAATGGCTTGTAGAATTAGCCAGTTGGTTAAAAAAATTAACTAAATATCTTGAGGCTTCTGTTAGTCTCAGATGTGGCTTGCAGACTAATATGAGGATAATAAGTTAACATTTAATAACAAATGTGTATAAGTCAGCATATAATATGTGCATATTGAACTGAATCAGTATCTATTCTTGTACCTAAGATAAAATGAATTAAGTACATAACATACCAGACACAGCATCTAGCATTAATTCTATTTTATCCATTTACAAGGTGATTTCTCCTTGTAAATATAGTTAACCATATTTAATCAACTCCGGATGACTGAATACCAAAAGTAGCACTAAGATGGACACCACAGGGGAACAGAAGTAAGGGTAGACCAAAAGAGACATGGAGAAGAACAACAAAGAATATGTTGAGTAATAGATGGCTCACCTGGGCAAGAGCAGAAAAAAAGGCAAAGGACAAGCATTTGTGGAAAACCTTTGCAGAAGCCCCATGTGCCTTGGCACTTAAGGTTGAGAGAGAGATGTTTAACTGAATAAAAAAAAATTTCCTTATAATGTAGCATTCTCACTCCATTGATGTCTCTTATACATTTGATCATTGTCTGCATTTTCACATAAATCTCATTTATCTAATAGTTTCTATCATTTTCCATTGTAGTACTGGCCAAAACAGATTCATTCATTCCTGTTAGTCCTATAACTTGTATATTTACAACCATTGTTATCTCTCTCTCTCTCTCTCTCTCTTGCCCCTTGTCTTGACCCTTTCTCAACACTGTGTGGGTTCTTCGGTCAAAGTTCAACAATGTAATTTTTCAAATCATTAAGCTGTGGTTGCTAGGTTACCATTTCTAGGCTGTGTTTGTACATAGAATTCAGTAAAGAATCATAGTGGGTGTGAGTACATCAAGAACGGTGATAGTTTTACTGTAGACAACACAACTGAATTTTACTTTGCTTGTGTATTCTTATCATATTAACTATAATTAACCTGAAAAATATTTATATAGTAAGAAAAATATTATTATGTTGTATAAATATCAATCAAAACAAGATATCGGGTGGAACACAAGTCCAAAGAAAAAGAGGTCGACTACATGAAACTCTAAAGAGGACATCGTTAAGAGAGGCCAGTTTAGTTAACGGCACGAGAAGGGTATAAGATGTAAGATACATGTCAGTATGAATTAATACCAAAATTTCTTTAAAAATGTTTAAGCAGGTATAGCAAATAACATGCAGTGAATAAAAATATTTACTGTAGGAAATCTGAAATTTTGAAGTATAAAGTGTAATACACTATTCTAGTCATATAGGCTTGATTATGTTATAACTTTTTTTAAGTGACACTGTCAGATGCATAGGGCTGTGTGTGACTGTGATTTTGCTGTAAATTTAAATCATCATCTGTACTAAATATTGTATGTTTTCTGCTTTTAGTGTGAAAAAATGGACTACCATGACAAGTCAGGAGCTAAAAAAACAAAAATGAATATGAAGAAGATAAATCTTTCAAACTACATTTCAAAGCATATAAGTTCTTTGTCAGAACTTCTAATGAGCTAAAAGCAGAAAGAAAAAAAAAAAGATGATACCAAAAGTGATGTACTGGAAGTTAAACTGCTAGTTCTTCTATGGTGGCACCATATTCTTTTGGAAGATAACATGAATAATGTAAAAAAAATGTTTAATGTGTGAGAACATTGTGAACATAAGACTTAATTTTGTTACTGGAAAACTTGAATCCATGAATTCTTGAAAATGAAGAAATAATGCACCATGGTTCCATCCCTCATCACTGGCAATTTCATGATGATTTTCATGATTATAGTTTTCTACATTCAGAATTCAAGCTTCTACATTCAGTATTCAAGCTTCTACGTTCAGCATTCAAGTTCACATTAAAAATGGATCACCTTTAGCTAGAAACTGGCTTATTTGGAGTAAAAGAAAATAATAAAAAAGAAAGCATGTTTTATTTTTTTTTTTTTACATTGTTGATTATTTCATAAAATTCTTGCATGATCTAGATCGGTGGTGTACAAACTATGGGTCATGATTTGGGCATTATCAGGGTGTATCATGAAAAATCTTTGGTGGGCCATTCACATTTTTATGAACTTTTGATGTTTTAAATTGAATTCAGTGGGATATTTCTGAAAAAATAATTTTGGTGGGAAAATTTTTAAAAAAAGAGAAGGCAGTGTACCAACTCTGGCTTGAAAATAAAGAATATTGCCAAATCTTTTAAAAATCACAGTGTCACTGACTATCACTATGACAGAACAAATGAGAAATTTTCACACAAAGATGTTTTTCATTCTCTCCATGGATCTGAGATAAAGTCATTATCTACGATAAGGCTATCTCTTGTTGGATTATCCACGAATCTTCCGTGGAGGAAGAGAATGCCAGTCTTGGTATGATTTGCCAGGTTATGTAAAGTGTGACTGGCTGGCAGATGTAAACTGTCCGTGTCCAAAATAATCAGTCAAAACTAAAAGTTGTTGCTCACACAGACCAACTGCAATATAAATTGATATTCATTGCTGGTAGGAGAGAGTAAAGGTGACTATCAGGTTAGTAAAGCTGCCCCACGTATGATTTTTAATCATTATGTGACACATCACCAAGCTCTTGTGGTGAAGGAAATATGTGCAGAATTACAAGAAGTGGTAAAAGATCTAGTTTCTCTGATTAACTGTATTAAAAGTAATAGCTTGAACAGTTTATCTTTTCTCAATACTTTATGCCAACATGAGTTCGTTCATTGCTACTTCATACTGAAGTCAGGTGGCTATAAGTAATAGCTTGAACAGTTTATCTTTTCTCAATGCTTTATGCCAAGATGAGTTCGTTCATTGCTACTTCATACTGAAGTCAGGTGGCTATAAGTAATAGCTTGAACAGTTTATCTTTTCTCAATACTTTATGCCAAGATGAGTTCGTTCATTGCTACTTCATACTGAAGTCAGGTGGCTATCCCATGCTACAGTCCTTCTCCACATTACTGATCTTAATTAAAAATGAAGTTTTTATTTTTCTATCAGAAGACACCATACATTATCTCAATTCTTCATACATGAAGAGTGACTTGGAAAGTTAAGCTATTTGGTAAATAAACAACAATGTAGATTTTCACATTTTCCAAAATTATTATATTAAGAAACTCAAAGAGACCCTAAAGAGAACATTGAGAAAAGAAGCTAAGATGTGTGGCATCAGATCCCTTGATGAGATTGAGAAGCTTGCAGAGAATAGAGACTTATGGTGAGGCACACACAGTGTGCTGTATGTGGTGCCTGATGGCATGGGAAGAATGTAAGATGTACAATTTCATAAAACTACAAGAAATTTTTTCAAAGAGAATTGAGGTAGTTTCACATGAAGAGTTTGGCTGATTCAGGATCAATTTTCATTTGAATTTTTAATATGAATATTTCAGTGAAAGAGGTGTAGCAGCTCATTGACATAAAATCAAATAGAAAATCAGAGATGAAATTTTGGCGGTCAGTTGATGAGGAGTTTTCTAATTTGACTGAAAAGACGATAAGATGCTAATGCAGTTTGCATCCACAGACAAATGTGAACAGACTTTTTGAAATTAGACACAATAAAAATGAAATACAGGTCACATTTCACATTTAAACACTGAAATAGCTTGAAACTAGCCATCCGCAATATTACTCCCAACATGAAAGAATTAACTGGTCTCTCGCAAGCTCTCCATTCTATTAAGTAAAAAAAAGAATATATATATATATATATATTGCATCTATTTAATTATTTATTTTGATAATAAATTTGATAATTTTAAAAAAATTATAATTTATTACTATCATCGTGAACAACCAACATTTGATGGGAACTATTAGTAAACATATTCTTGGATGGATGTTGCAGCATTCAGCAAAGCATATATAAGGCTGTCCTGATTGCAATGATGTCAGAGTCTTATTTTGATCCTTTGATATATTTTGCAAATAATTTTGGTCCTGTATTTTTTTTTAGCGCATAATAGATATGTCTAACTGTAATATATTTTCAAATATTCTTTTATTTATTATTACATTTTACTTTTGTTTTTTTGGGTTTTTTTTATGTTCATCTTGTGCTTTTTATATGTTCTGAATTTTGTGTCTCCACCTATGGTATGGTAAAAGGTACAATTTATATTTCCATGGCATTAAGGCATATTGGGGAATATGGTGTTAGGGCTATGGCATGGGGACAATTAAAAATAAATACTGTATAGTAAAATAATGAATATTATGTTCTGATATGCAATTTAATTTTATAAACATTATAATAAAACATATACATATATTAAAATGATTATTTTTTAAATTTGTAATAATCCTGATTTTATCCTTTTGATACACCAAAACTGAAGAAAAAGAGGTCGACCATGTGAAACTTTAAAGAGGACATTGTTAAGAGAGGTCAAATTAGTAGACGTAAAATCCCTTGATGAGGTTTAAAAGCTCGCTGAAAACAGGAAAACTTAAACTACAATGCAAGCCCTGTGTGACATTTAACAGCATGGGAAGGATGTAAGATATATCCTTTTGAAATGGCCAAAAAAAAAAAATGAAGAGTCGCATCAATCGAATTTTTAACTACAAAATGGGGTCATGAGTGAAAAAGTCTGCACACCATTGATCTAGATTATCATTAGTTATGACTGTCAGCATACTCTGTTGCAGATCATTGGGAAAAAACTCTAGTACATAATGAAGATAATGTTAGTCATAAAATGTGCTGTTCTGAATGGCATGATTTAGAAACAAGCCTTGTGTCGTAAGCCCCACTATAGGAATGCTTCATGAAAACGTACAAAGTGAAAAAGCAAAGTGGGGACAAATTCTGATTAGAATTTAGAGCATTATTCTTTTTTAGAAGAGAGAAGGTTACCACTGAAGGGTGATGGTCATCTTATAGGAGGTCTAAAAAATGGTAACTTTTTAGCCATTTTAGAGTTACCAAGCCACCATGATCCAGTGCTGGAAAATCATCTGAAGAATGTAAAGCCTCATAGATGGTGAGAATCAGAGAGCTAAGTACTTTGGGCACTTGATGCACTGATCAAATGATTGGAGAACAGCCAGCTACATGTGTATAGAACTAAAAAACATCTGGATATAAGGCATGAGGACAAGCAAGGAAAAAAAGTGGATAGATGAAGTAAAAGATACATTGAGGAAACGTAGCATGACAGCTACCCAGGCCTCTCACCTTGCTCTGTACAGATGTCTGAAACTCCCTAATGATATGACAGACAGATAAGAAAAAAAAGAAATTCAAAAACTTTTTCTGTCTTTGACCATAACAAAACAAAACAAAACAAAAACAGGAGCAGCAGATGTTATTTGCTTAAACCTAGGAAACAAATCACATTCTATTTGGTGACTTCTGAGGTTAAGGCTACCACAGTGGGAACAACATGACCAGACAGTATAAAGCTGTGCAAATAAAAATGCAATAAAAACTACCATTTCGTCCTTGTGCTGTCACACCATAAATCTCTGTAATGTTGAAACAGCAGGAAGTTGTCCTCAAGCAATGTATAAAATTGGAAAAAAGTAGGAGCAGCTTTATTACTTAACGATTACAAAGTTGTGACGTTTCGGCGTGAGCCTTAATCATACAAAAACATACAGGACGAAGAAATAGGGAGAGGAGATAAAGTATAGATTTACATGAATAAGTACTTAGCTGTAAATAAGGTGTGGCTTGTCTGGCGGTGTGTGTCAGGAATGGATCTGGTAGGACGTGGAAATTGTTTAAATAGAGACCTGTGACATGTGGTCGGTGGGTTGTAACTGGGAGTGGTGGATGGGGAACCGGGGAGGGGAGAGAGAGTGACGCACTACTGGTCTAGCTAGGAGAATTTGAAACAGGTGATTGGGGAAGAGATGTTGCAGAGAAGAGGGGTTGCTGAGAAAATAGCGGGGTTGCAGAGTGATGCTGTGAGGAAGTTTGAAAAGTAAAAAGGGGTGGATTTAGTGGAGAGGTACTATAATGATTGAAGAAGATGATGTTACGTGTAACTAAACAGCGAGTTTAACCCATGTGGTTCCAGCGTCCCATAATTTTGAATGCACCGGTTCTCAAGTGCCAGGCGGCTTGTGTCATCTGCGTGACATTGTTTAATGGCTGTTACCAGAAAATCAGATTTGCCTCTGTGGTTGGGGCCATTGAAATGATTTGGGACTGGTTTCGAAGCATGCTGGGTGATGTCGTATAGATGTTTTTGCATGCGGTCCCCTAATCTGAGGCCAGTCTTGCCGATATATGTTATCCTGCATCTTTTGCACACGATGACATATATCACATTTCGGGACTCGCATGTGAATCCCTCATGAAGTGTGAGGATAGTTTTGGGAAAGGTGATTGTTTTCGTTTCCCAAACTACAGGGCAGGTAACGCAGCGGGGGCGGTTACATTTTCTGGTGCCAACATACTTAAGGCTCTGCTTCAAGTGGCTGTGGACGAGGATGTCCTTAAGGTTTGGCTCACGTTTGTATGCCAATAGGGGTGCTTCAGAGAAAATGTTACGAGTGTCGGAGTCGAGTTGGATTATCGGCAGATGACGATAAAGGATTTTCTTAACCATCTGACCGTGTGGGTGGAAAGGCAGTACTAACTTAACTCTGTCAGATGGAGTAACAGGCTTTTTCCTGAATACTTCTTTGCGGCTCACTAGTTGGATACGGTTGAAGGCTTTACGAAGGACCTTTTCTGGGTAGTGGCGATGACGGAAAAATTCTAATAACTTGTTGGACTGATCTAAAAAGTCCAAATTATCCTGACATATGCGGCGAAGACGGAGGAGTTGGGAATATGGGATGGAGTTCTTACAGGCCTCAGGATGGGAGGAGGTGTAAAGCAAATAGGTGTGGCTATCGGTGGGCTTGTAAAATACAGAGGTAACAAGCCTGTTTGTGCCAATAGAAATTTTAATGTCTAAAAAATTAACAGACTTGTCAGAGATTTCATAAGTGAATTTTATGTTCTTATTGTTCAATAACGCCGAAACGTCACAACTTTGTAATCGTTAAGTAATAAAGCTGCTCCTACTTTTTTCCAATTTTATACATTCTAGTATCACAGCTTTACTGCAGTGTTTAGTGTATAGTTGTATACTTATACACCAATTATTGTGTCCTCAAGCAATGATGCTTTTGGGTATACTGCAAAAGCTATATAACATACTCAGTTCTAGTACCTGAAGGTGGGAAGCACTGAAGAAAGCAGTTGGATGGTCTATTTATAGCACATGCAAGACTTGGCCTGCAAGAGTGAATTGTGTAAATCTCTCTGTGACGCATATGTCAGGGATAAAAGAAGCTAAAAAGGAATGTGCAAGAACTGAACCTAAGTTCTCTAATTCTGACTGACACCATGTGGATTGAAAACTACTTGAACACTTTTGAATGTCATCCAAATGGCTTAAAATACTCTCAGTCATCAACTGTCACTGTTTCACAAAGAAGGGAGGATACTATTTATACTGAGCATAACAATATTGCCAGTCCGACAGAATAACTAAAACTGTTGTGAGGCAAGTGGAAGACATTTTGTATATGAGCAGCAATCTGGTTATGACTTCACATTTCCTATAAAGTGCATCATCAAGAATTGTTTAGCAGACCAAACATTTCAAGAAGAAGGAACAAATAAACCATAAAGAAAGTGTTAAACAATCAGTTATTTATTTTATTCTGGACCATATCTTAGTTAACCTCAAGTGTCAGTATAAGATGATGCATGAATCTCAAATATCACTATAAGATGATGCATGAACCTCAAATATCACTGTAAGATGATGCATGAACCTCAAATATCGCTATAAGATGATGCATGAACCTCAGATATCATTATAAGATGATGCATAAACTGAATGAGTGGTTCATCTTCTTATGGATGTACCCAACATTGACCAATGGAGAACTAGAGAGGAGATTTAGCATGTGATTCACAATCTACAGCAGTGGTGTGTCATATTATATACATGGGGAAATGGATGGCTTCAGAATAGTTCAACCTGCCAACTTCAGTGGTAGTCTGACATCATTCCAGCTCCTCAACATAATTCTTGATTAAAAACTCTGTAACATTTTTTCCAAATGTTAACAATGAGCCTCGTGAATAGTATGGTTTATATATTTTCTAGTCAGCATTCTTAATCCAATAATTCTCACAAATGTAAAAATCCCAATTAATACAGCTAATGCATGATTAAGAAATAAATATATCTCTATTAGGATAAGAATTCAGATTTTTGTATTATACCTGTGGCTGGGTCTTGGAAGGGTACATAATGGGGAAAAAGAAAGAGAGGAAGACCAAGGCAAAGATGGCTGCAAGACATCATTGATGATCTGCGAATGGACGCATCAGCAGCAGACCTTGATTACAACTGAGAGGCCTACAGGAGAGCTGTTAGGGAGGCAAAGTTCTGCAAGAGACATGCAAATAACTGACTGACCGACCCTATGGCTGAAGCTGAAAAATTATTTTGTACACCTCAAGAGTGGAGAATGTCCTTCAGTCAATGATGACTCAACAAAGACTATCAGACTTGGGGAAACTTGTGATGTAATCTTCTTTAGCCATCAACAGAACTTTAACTGAAACATTTTCATTTGCCAGCAGAAAAGCAAGAAAAATTATTGTATGACAAAACTTAACAGCATAAAACAGTGGAAGAATATTTACTTGACATAAAGAATAGACATATAAATGCTGTATGAGAGTAACTGTCGCCGGGCTCTCCACAGTCCTGATCATCACTGTACTTTGGACAAGTCCACAAGTTCTCTGTGCTCATTTTGTGAGGAAGGATCTCGGAAGTACAAGAACTTTCTAGCACCAGCAAGAACCTTAGCAAATGGAAGCAGCAGTGGGCTGGGGCAGAACTCATGGCGCTCAGTCTGAGAAGCCACTTCAGTATTAATTAGGCCAGTCTCACTAGGAGTACAAAGGGACATCAAACTGCAGTTTCCATTTCACTTTTAATCCATCAGATCAAAGAAAGGATCACCTAGCACCTCCACAGTCTCCAAGTCGAACCAACAGTACCTCCAGTTTTTTCCTCTCTGATGACGAGGACAGTCCTGACGAGCAAAGGTAAGTTTTTTTATATATTTTCAGAGCGGCAAATTTCACTGATATTTTGTTTCCCATCAGATTTACTGGTTCAAAGCTGTATGTAATTTCTGCAAAATAAAAATTGTGAGAACAGTACAATCATGTTGCAATGTGTTTTACATCAGCAAACAAGCATTTTTAAACAATATTTGTAAAAAACTCATGAGACTCTATTATTTCCCTGCATCAAAAATAGTGAAGGTCTATGATTTTCTTCAAGCATCTCTCTCTCTCTCTCTCTCTCTCTCTCTCTCTCTCTCTCTCTCTCTGGTTTGTATCAATCAAGTGTTGGTTGTCATTGATTTCCACTATCATCTGTTCTTTGCTCCTTCTGTGTCTTTGACTGTGCTCTGTGCCACTCTTTTAGTCCATCAAGTATCTTGTTTCTTTATCTTCCTCTGTCCCTTTTCTCCTCCAGTTTTTCTGTTGTCACTAGGTGTTCCAGTCTGCTTCAAAACATGCCTGACAAATGTGGACTGCCATATTCTAAATTTTGCCATAATTTGTCTATTCTGCCCAGCTTCACTTAGAACCTCTTCATTTGTTTTCTTAGCTGTCCATGGCATTCTCATTCTTCTTAGGAAACACATCTCTGCTGCTTCCAGTAGATTTTGATGCTCTTGGTTACTGTCCAATCTTCACATCGATATAACAATACAGGTTTGATGTTACACTGAATAACTCTCTTACTGGTATCCATCAACAGAGCTTTATTGCATAGCTTGTCATTCTTTGTTTGTTCTTCAACCATAGCCAAATGGAAAGCAGCATAGTTAAATTCAGCTGCTGCAATGCAGCCATAGTGTATGGCTATGATACATAGAAGAAGTGATATCATAGAAGAGGGTATATCAACATTATTTCACAGGATTCATAACATTCCTCACAGTAATCTTTGACATGTTCTTAATTGTTCAGAAATTGCTGTTATATTAATTAACCAGTTGTAACCCACCAGATGGCAACATCAGACAAACGCAGAGGATTACAATGGACCCTTGACACAGTGCTGGAGGACCTTGACTTTGCGGACGACATTTGTCTATTATCAAGCAGTCACAAAGATATGCAAGATAAAATAAACAAGCTAACCCAGAATGCAAACAACATAGGACTAAAGATCAACGTAGGAAAGACAAAGTTAATGAAGCAAAATGTGAACAACAGAAATGTACTCAGAGTAGATAACAAGTTAGTGGAGGAGGTCAACGAATTTGTATACCTTGGCAGCAGAGTAGTAGAAAATGGAGACAGCACAGAGGACATCAACAGCAGACTTACTAGAGCAAACCAGGCTTTTGCAATGCTACAGAATATATGGAGATCAAATAAACTAAGCATAAATATGAAAATCAGGATATTTAAGAGTAATGTTCTAAGTGTACTACTCTATGGAAGTGAATGCTGGAAAATCACCAAAACCATAGAAAACAAGTTGAATTCTTTCCAGACTAAATGTTTACGTAGAATTTAAAAAATATTTTGGCCAAACACCATAAGAAATAACATCTTATTGGCAGAAATGCAGATGAAACCACTGACAACAATTATTGAGGAAAGATGCTGGCGATGGTTGGGACATGTACTCCGAATGACTGACAACTCACTACCAAAAATAGCACTAAGATGGACACCACAGGGGAGCAGAAGTAAGGGTAGACCAAAAGAGACATGGAGAAGAACAACAGAAAGGATGTTGAGCAATGGAGGGCTCACCTGGGCAAGAGCAGAAAAAAAGGCGAAAGACAGGCATTTGTGGAAAACCCTTGCGGAAGCCCCATGTGCCCTGGGCACTTAAGGTTCAGAGAGAGAGAGAACCCACCAGATATGACGGGAGAAAAAAATTAAATATGACAAAAATAAAATTACCTCTGTTTGGGATTGAACTTGTAATAATTTATTCACCATCGAAACACAGCTTCTAGTTTAAAGATGACAGTCAGAACAGAAATAGTAAGGGAAAAAAATTAAATAAAATTAACATAAACATAACTGGTAAATTCTATAGACAGATAATAACTTCTTTCTGTGTCAGAATTTTCAGAAAATTCCTGTCTTTTGGTGGAAAAATGAAAAAAAAAAAAAGAATGGTAGTTATTTCAGTTTATAATCATGAAATTTTTCTAACTGATTTGCTTCTGTGTTAGTTACTTGCCATACAGGCTCAGAAATGCATAGGTTTTTTTTTTAACAGTAGTGTTTGAAAAACTTTTTGATCAGAAAAAGAAGATGGACATATGTAGGCCATGTGATGAGAAGAAACAATCAGAGAATCCCAAAACAAGCTATCAAGTGGAGCACAACAGGCCGAAGAAAAAGAGGTCGACCGCATGAAACTCTGAAGAGGACATTATTAAGAGAAGCCAGTTTAGTGGGCATAAAATCCTTTGATAAGGTTGAAAGACTCGCCGAAGACATGAAAAATTGGCGAACTACTTTGCGAGCCCTATGTGACGTTTAATGGCACGGGAAAGATATAAGATATAAGATAAGAAGGATGTAAGATGTAAGTGTTTGAAAATATAGTGAAGTTGGAAATAAAAGGGTGCTTAGATATCACAATTTGGAATGATTAAAATGTCTTGTTTGCTAACATTATAACTTAATAAACTAATCATTTAATTTCTTTCTTTCAATGATAAATCAATACAAGTTTTCTTTCATGTTATGACTTTGACATTGCTAACTGTTTTATCTTGGTGTTTATCTCCAAGCTCATCACCTCTAACTTTGGACAGGCCACAGCCAGAAGGTGATGACATCACATCCATACTTGGGCCTGGCCAGATACCACCAAGACCTTCAGCTGGTAGACATATCTTCTCCTATCTCCACCCTTCTGTCCCTTTCACTTTACCGGCTATCTCTCTTCATATTTTTTTTTAAAATGCTGTTAATCGATAGACTAAACTCATATGCAGTTTATTTCTTCTCTGTGAAATAGTATAATTATTTTTGTAATGTTTTCTACTATTTTTCATTTCTTTCTAAGCTTTAACACTATAACTGTGACTTGGAGAAACAGTAGTAAAACAAAATTCTTAAAATTGGCATCATGACATATGGTAATCAAACATTGACGAAATATTTTTTCTTTGCATAAAAAATTTTTTAAAAATATTTTACCAAGAGTTGTCATAGTGAAACAGAGATATCACTGACCAGATTTAAAGAGAAATGCATGATCAGATTTTTGTAAAAGTACTGTCATTAACATTGTGTGAGATGTTTAATGATGAGTTACACTTAACATAGATGGTAGTTTCATTTGTCAAAGTTTCTTCTTCTTTTTTTTTTTCACAGAGCCTACAGTGTGTGGTGATATTAAGCTTGGATTTATGGTTTCAAAGGGTCAGCTAAAAATGGACATCGTCTGTGCTGCTAGTTTACTCAGAGCTGGAAAGAAACATCCTCCAGGTACTTGATGTTTTATATTAATCCGTCAATCAGTCAGATACCAGATGTGAGAATGGCTCTTCTTCTGCTATATTCAGTAATATCTCAAGCTGAATTGAGGTAGTCAGGCTCAAGATAGGCACACGTGATGAATGCATCTTTGGCACTGACAAAATGGCAGCCCAGAAACTGTTACAGGATTGCCCTTCATTTGAAGAACTGAGGCGGCGATTTTGGCAGTCACCTGTACCAGTCCATGACAAGTTTATGGTGATCTTGACAGCCTGAGACAAACTGCAGCATTCTTCAGAGATATCCAGGTTGATGTCTGAAAGAAGAAGGAGGAGGAGGTTCATTACAGACATCCTTTTTTTTATCCTTATAAATCATCAATTATCTCTCTCTCTCTCTCTGAACCTTAAGTGCCCAGGGCACATGGGGCTTCCGCAAAGGTTTTCCACAAATGCCTGTCCTTCGCCTTTTTTTCTGCTCTTGCCCAGGTGAGCCCTCTATTGCTCAACATCCTTTCTGTTGTTCTTCTCCATGTCTCTTTTGGTCTACCCTTACTTCTGCTCCCCTGTGGTGTCCATCTTAGTGCTATTTTTGGTAGTGAGTTGTCATCAATTATATTCAGACTCATTTTCATAAGCAGTTATTATTCCATTACTTTGCAGTCACTGAGATGTCTTGAATGATTTGTCTGAGAGAGGTTTCTGTTAGCTCCTGTTCAGTTTTGCAAGTTTTGTTTATTCTTTGCCCATCAGTTTATAAATGGACATATGCTGCCACCAGCTACATTTCACTGCTCTGGTTTTAGAATCTGGTCATTCAAACTATCTGTTTAAATTCTGATCAACCCACATAGGATAATACTAGGTAATGTAAACTACGCTAGCTTTCATTGTCAAGGTTTTATCAGAGATCAAAATACCACTTCCTGGCTCCTTCCAAAAATTCCACCATGGGAATCTCTGCAGTGTTAAATGTCAGGCAGTTGCTGGAAGCAGAATCCTTGATAAATAAATGAGTTTCTTTTGGTAAAAGCACTCACTTCTCACCAAGAGAAGCCATTTGACCAATCATGACATTTTGGTTATGAGAAAAATTATACATATCCTAGTGGATGTTTTTCAGAATGGTTAAATAACACAGCTTTATATAACATATTAATTTGTGTTTCTTTTTCACCTTGTTGTCTCATGTTTTTTTACCATCTGTATTACTCACATAGGATGTGTTCTATTTCCTGACCTCTTCTCCTTGTACAGCGAAAACATAATGAGGAATATAGAGAGCTTGCCAGGAATGTCACTTGGTGGGTACAACCTTAACAACTTAAGATATGCAGACGACACAGTTCTGATTGCTAAAAGTAAAGGAGAGCTACAGGCTCTTCTGGACATCGTGGCTCATGAAAGTAAAAGTAAAGGTCTCAGCCTGAATAAAAAGAAGACTGAAGTGATGGTCATCTCAAAGAAAAGAATACAACCACAATGTAGCATTGCCATCAATGACGCAGAAAGAACTGAAACAAGTTGATAAATTCAAGTACTTAGGAACAATTATAATAGTGATGGGAAATGTCATAACGAAATAAAAAGCAGACGTGCTCAGGCCAAGTCAGTATTCTAGAAAATGAGAAACATCTTGTGCAACAGATCCATATCAATGGAAACAAGATTCCGAGTACTTAAATGTTACATCGAGCCAATTTTGTTTTATGGATGTGAAGCATGGTCCATGAATAAGAGAGTACAGCAAGAAATGGAACCCATGGAAATGTGGTTTATAAGAAGGATGTTGAGGGTATGATGGACAGCTAAGAAAACCAACGAAGAAGTCTTAAGAGAGGCTGGAGTTAAAAGGCAAATTACAGCAAAGATCAGAGGGAGATAAATGAGATTTGTAGGACATTTTCTGAGAAGAGGAAAATTGGAACACATTGTGGCAAGTGGAAAAATTGAGGGAAGAAGAGACAGAGGAAGTCAGAGAAAGAAGTTACTGGATGGGCTGTCAGTGTGGCTAGGAAGAAAGTCACTGGCAGATCTCATAATCAAGTCTAAAGACAGGGAATTGTGGAGAGAAATGATCACCTCTGCCATGAGGCACGGCACTTGACTGATTGATTGATTACTCACATGCAAAAATTTTCTGTTTAGGTTTCATTTCTTTGGGAAGCTTAAATTGCTGTCTTTTACATAGACTTGAACTACAGAAATAAGATTTTTAAGGGCATGCATCTTTCCCATCGCAACGTAATGCCTGTGAGACCTGGACAGTTAACAAAACAGCTGAGAAACACATAAATGCCTTTGAATGTAAATGCTACAGAAGAATTCTTCAAATATCATGAAGACAAAAAAAGAACAAATATATCCATACTACAAGAACTTAATATTGAAGAAGGCTGGCTAGTAAAGAGGATTAAACAAAGAAAACTTTAATATTTTGGACACATTAAATGTCATGATAATCTAGAGAAGACTGTCTTGAAAGGATACATAATGGGAAAAAGAAAGAGAGGAAGACCAAGACGAAGATGGCTGCAAGACATCGTTGATGATCTGCAAATGATTGCATCAGCAGTAGGGCATCTTCCTTACAACCAAGAGGCTTACAGGAGTGCTGTTAGGGTGGCAAAGTTCCGCAAGGGACATGCAAATGAATGAATGAATTACATACAATTCACCATGAAATTATACCTTAAACTCCATTATTCTTCTTCAGATTTGTGAAAATACAGACAAGCTTCAGTTTTGTTTGAAATATTCATGAGATGCACTTTTCTCCCTTGCTGACTTTCAGATTGTTGGTTATCTCCCTTCTGAGGTTTTTTTCCTGCTGTTTGTCTTGTTTTAGATTATTGCACAGAACACTGTTTCAACAAAAGTACTCTTATTTTGTTTACAGTCTTTATGTGGAAGTAGGTGGAAAGATGAGGCCTCTTTTCTGTGTTTATTTAACTTTGATGTAGCTTTATGGATTTTCTTTGTCTTCCTTTGTTGACAGTTTTTTTTTTTTTTCAACTGTGTGATTTATCCATCTTTACTGACCTAAGGGCTGAAGTTTGGTGTCCAACGTCAGTGTCCCCAGGGGCCACAACTGCGTGCAGAGATCAAGTGGTGATCCATATCTAAATCAACTAATTTTTGTCACTTTATGCAAAAATGAGGGGAAAAAAGACAGTTATGTAGTAAAGGTGACCTGACTGTTTTTAGTTAGCTTTTGATGTCTTTAAAAAATGTTTTTATACTTTATTTTTACATGTTTTTGTTAGTTTTAATCAAACAAATTACACCTTCATAATAACCTCATGGACTACAAAAGGGCCTAATGGACCATATGTAGCCATTGACCACCAGTTAGACACCCCTGGGCTAGAACATACCAGCAAGTCAGTCTATAATAACAGCACTTACTTTCACATTTATTCTAGCACATTTTTACACTTGTTATCTGCTGGATGTTTTCAATATTATATTGTTTCTTTTTTTTCCCCCAAGGATACTGGAAAGGCTGACCTATTTATACTTTTTTTTTTTTTTTTTTGCAAATTGCAAGATGTATTTAATTATGGCTGTATTTGTCAACAAGGGCATTTAAGTGGCGAAGTTGTTAGTGCACTAGTCTCTCATGGCTAAGTTCAGATACTGGAATCCCGTGGAGCTGCCCCAGTCACCCAGCTGTAGAAATGGGTACCTGACGTCTTCTGGAGTTGGGAAAGGAAAGGTGGTCAGGTGTGATGCTGACTACATCACCCTCTAGTGTGCTGACAGGTCAAGAATAATATGGGCACTAACACCACATGCCCTATGTTGCCTCTCCCAGGCATAACAGGGTTACTTTTACCATTACTCTTTTTTCATCAAGCAATCAGTGCTTTTTTTTATTTCAGTTGATGGCTTACCACTGATTTGCACACAGTTGATGCAGTTTTTGTAAGTAGGGAAAAGGGAAAAAAAGAAATAAAAAACTAATTACCTTGATAATTAAATAAGTTACGGATGGTAAGTCAGTGGTTGTTACTGTTTCTCCACAGATACATATGTGAAGACATATCTTGTAGAAGGGCAGAGAGTGATACAAAGAAAGAAGACAGCTGTTGTGAAAGCTTCTTTGGATCCTGTATACAGACAAAGCATTATTTATTCTGCATACAATGTTCATGGCAGAATAATGAAGGTTGCAATGTTTAAACAAAAAAAAATCTCAATGTTTGTATTTAACTTTTAAACCATCAAACAACAGTCATAAACCATGAACATATTTTGTAATAGAAAACCTTGACCACGATGTTTTACTGGGTGATGATGGTATGCCTATATTTAATCATAGTTTAAAATTACAAACTTGTGACTAGTGTGTAGTTTAAGAGGTAAGAAAATTATGATCTCAGTAAAGATACACTGGTACTGAGCCATATCTGTGTCAACATGTCTATGTGTGCTGTTACAAATGTAATTCTTTCATTCCAAAAGTGTTGGTAGATCTTGAACACCTATGCAGATCAATGCTACTTTTGATTTTATTTAGACTTTGCTAAATATCAAACTTCAAGAATCTTGAGAACATATGGCATTCAAAAGTTATAAGCACAAAAACCAAGTTAAGATTATTCAATTCAAATGTGATATCCACCCTCATTTATGCATGTGAAAGCTGGAAAACAACTAAAGAAATAGACAAGAAATTAGACTCTTTCAAAAACAAATGCCTAAGGAAAATGCTTGGCATAAAGTGGAATGAATTCAAGAACAACACAGAGATATGACAGATGAGCAAACAACAACCTGTCTCATGTGTGATCAGAAAAAGAAGATTGACATATATCAGTCATGTGATGAGAAGAAACAATCAGAGGATTCCCAAACAAGCCATCAAGTGGAACAGAGGATCCCCAAACAAGTTATCAAGTGGAACACACAACAGGCCAAAGAAAAAGAGGTTGACCATGTGAAACCAAAGTGGAACACACAACAGGCCAAAGAAAAAGAGGTTGACCATGTGAAACTCTAAAGAGGACATTGTTAAGAGAGGCCAATTCAGTGGGCATAACATCCCTTGATGAGATTGAAAAACTCGCCAAAGACAGGAAATCTTGGTGAACCACCATGCGGGCCCTATGTGACGTTTAGTGGCATGGGAAGGATGTAAGAAATATCAGACTTAGCATTGATTCTCTTTGGCGTGAAAGATCTACCAACGGTGCCAATGTTTTTTGTTGTTTTCTTAGTGAAAGCATTAAAACCAGATAATGAGTACCTTTTCTTCGGCATCCGTGCCTCAGCCATATCTTCATCCTTCTCACAGTTCCATTGTTCTTGGTTTTGACTTTGGCCTCAAATTTGATCCTTTATGAAGACTTTAAAAAAAATAAATGTGACACTAAACATCTTACATCCTTCCTGTGCCGTTAAATGTCACATAGAGCTCAGGTAGTTGTTTGCCAAGTTTTCCTGTTCTCAGCGAGTCTTTCAACCTTATCAAGGGATGTTATGCCCACTAAACTGGCTTCTCTTAACAATGTCTTAACTTAGCCATCTCAATTTAACATTACTTACTGCCCCATGCCAAATCAACATCATCGTCATTTCTGATAATCACTTGTCTTCCAAGATAGCTTTTAAAATGTGAAGCCAGTTCTTGCCTTTCTTTCTAGCAGCTTCAAATGTGGTTGGAGTTCTGATTAAAATTTGTGAATAATTTAGCTTAAAACTGAATCCCAGCTATTTTCTGTTCATATAATTCTGGCTTCTGCTGTGCTTTTAGAGTCATTTAATATTATATGCATACCATTATGACTAATGTAATTTAATGTGACTTACTAGCCACTAAAATTTCAAAATACTCTAGCATCTTGCGTTTCTAGTTTTTACATTAATTTTTGTACGCTTTTTTTTTTCTCTATGATTTCAGCACTCATTTCACTGCAGTTTCAGTGCAACTGACAGCTTATTAGACTATTTAAAACAAAACTAGGAACAGCTTTATTGATTAATGAGCACACAGTTGTAATCTTCTTCTTCTGCTTCTTTTTCATTGGCGATGATGTGTAGTACTCTGGATTTTTGCGATGTGCCTTTTGGCTGGGTACCTCTGACTTCAGCATCTTTCCTTGCTAGGGCAGACTGTGGTCTTGCTCAGACTGCCATGAAGACAATGGTGTAGGCTGCCCTGGCCAAAACTTTGTTTTCCAGCCTCTGGTGGTTGTACTTAAGCCCATTCTCCATGTCAGATCCAGCATGCAATGCTGGCTGGCCAGACGGCTTTGAGACATTTCCACAAAGACACTCCGACTTGGGGATGAGGAATCTGATGAGTGCCTCAATGATATCCATTCTCCGCCACCTATAGTCTGCTGCCTCTGTTTTGTTTACATCATTCTGATAGCCATTGTTGTAATGACCCATGGGCTTGTCACGTCCTGGATTCATTGGTTTCACACCAGATTTTCCTCATTCCCGCCAGAGATCTCCATGTCCCCATCCATCTACCAACCTGTCATTACATTTTACAAAAATAACAATTACAATTAGTGTTGACTGCTACAGGTTTCTGGGCTACAGAAGTAGGTCAGAGTTTTTAAGCAAACAGATCTATGTTCCCTGTCTCATAAACACTGTGTTAAGATAAGTGTGTTCTTAACACATTTGTTACCAGTGGAGAGTTGTAATGTTTTGGTTCACACAACTGAAGGCTTATTAGACTATTTAAAACAAAACTAGAAACAGCTTTATTGATTTATGAGCATACAACTGTAATGTTTTGGTTCACACAACTGATGGCTTATTCTCCTGTAATTTCAGATTGATATATGGCAGCGTGCTAGCAACTTTGAGAAGAAAGCCTGCCTAGGTGAAGCTCTGGTCAGGCTTGATGGTCTTGACCTTTCGAAACATACCATGGCTTGGTACAAACTGTTTCAGATCAACAGTACAGAGTATGGCTCTGATGAATTTCTTGATCCTTGGTGAGGCTCGAGAATATTTGGACAAGTGATGTGGATGTTTGCTGAAACATTCAGGATTAAACTTGTGGATATTAACAATTTTCGTTAATAAATATGATTAACGTGGATTTAATTTGTGGATAATAATTATAGTTAATAAACATCAGGGATTTAATTTGTGGTTAAATGCAATTATAGCTGATAGACAGTATTAACAAAACTGCCATAAACATATGTTAAGTTTGAAATGCATGCATGTTAATCCAACTGATATCATGTGTGTCTTTGCTGCTAATTGTTTCTATATTTTGGAATGAGAGGAGAGGGCTGTAATTACAGTCCTATGTTTATGCTAACTTTCCAGTGTTTTGTGGCATACATTTGGTGCATTATGGGTATAACAGTAGTGCTTACAGAGCTTAGTAACACACTATAGGGAAAAGGCTTGAGTGATGACAGTGTGGCTAGGGGAATGATATGGAAAAAGTATGTTAAGTTGTGGCTTGGCTGTGGTGTGAGGAGGAATGGCTATGGCTGAATGCTAGAGAAAATGTTCTGTGATCATTGTGATTTGATGGAAGATCTCAAGTGTATGAAGTTATCAACATTATCATGTTCCATGAGTCATTCATCAGAGCCATTATGTTGGGAATTAAATTTCTTTAACTGGTCCAGCCTATCTCAGATGATTTGACTTTCTTTGTAGGCAAAGGTTGCTCTTGTGTGATGTTCATCTACACAAGCAAAAAGACATTACTGTACTACACTTTCATCATGACCATTACATACAACCTTGTCTTCAAAATTCAGACTCCGGCTTCACTGAACTCAGGTCAGCCCCATATATTCTCTGCTGCATGCATCTAAGAGTATCATCCTTGTCTTATGATGTACATACTTCCCATACTAAGACTAAACAAAAAGGAGTGGAAAAATTAATTATGTCAGTCCGTAAGAACAGTGAAGAGCAGAACCTCTATCCTAATGCAAAGAAAACTAAATTGATGACAACTGACAAAACAAACAAGGCAGCTGAAATATATATCAATGAGGAAAAATTGGAAGAAGTGGAGAGTTTTGAATATCTTGGATCACTACTAACTAATAATGGAGATACAATGAGGGAAATTAAAAGGAGGACATCTATCACTCTTCAGAAAGTAAAACAAATAAAGAATCTGTGGAGAGGAGCAGACAGAACCACAAAAATAAGATTTTTAAGGACATGCATCTTTCCCATCGCAACATATGCCTGTGAGACCTGGGCACTTAACAAAACAGCTGAGAAACACATAAATGCCTTTGAATGTAAATGCTTCAGAAGAATTCTCCAAATATCATGGACACAAAAAATAACAAATATATCTATACTACAAGAGCTTAATATTGAAGAAGGCTGGCTAGTAAAGATGATTAAAGAGAGAAAACTTAAATATTTTAGACACATTAAACGTCATGATAATTTAGAGGAGACTGTATTGGAAGGATATATAATGGGAAAAAGAAAGAGAGGAAGACCAAAATGAAGATGGCTGCAAGACATCGTTGACAATCTGCAAATGGATGCAGCAGCGGCAGGCCATCTTGCTCACTTCCAAGAGGCCTACAGGAGTGCTGTTTGGGAGGCAAAGTTCCGCAAGGGACATGCAAATGAATGAATGAGCAGTTCTTAAAGTTCTCTACCCATGTTGCACCTAATCTCTTCTTAACTCCAACAATCAAACTCAAAGGAAGGACAAGATCCAAATCTCCAGAAATCTTGAAGAGTTGCAAGGGATGCATGAAGAAAGGAGTTTCTTTCCATCACTCTGATTACAATCACTTAATCTGTTCTATTTTTACATTGTATCCCAGCCCCCACCCTTTCCTCCACCCTCTTAACTAGTGACCAATCAGAGTGGAATCACAACCAACAACTCCATATATAAGCATGTGTGTTTTACAACCACAACTTCTTAGAAATATGTAACTTTTTTTCCCTTCTTATGTTATATATCATACAGATAAATGTTTCGTTCTTCATCATCCTGTATCTTACATCTTTCCCGTGCCGTTAAACGTCACATTGGGCTCACATGGTAGTTTGCCAAGTTTTCCTGTTTTCGGCAAGGTTTTCAACCTCATCAAGGGATGTTATGCCCACAGAACTGGCCTCTCTTAGCAGTGTCCTCTTTCGAGTTTCACATGGACAACCTCTTTTTCTTCAGCCTGTTGTGTTCCACTTGATAGGTTGTTATGGGATTCTCTGACTGTTTTTTTCTCATCACGTGACTGACATATCAGTCTTCTTTTTCTGATCACCCCTGAGACAGGTTCTTGTTCACTCATCTGTCCTATCTCTGCATTGTTCTCGAATTCATTCCACTTTATACCATGTATTTTCCTGAGGCATTTGTTTTCAAAAGAGTCTAATTTCTTGTCTATTTCTTTAATTGTTTTCCAGCTTGTTTCAACAGGTATCCCTGATGCTCGGTGATTGATTTTGTTGCGAGTTTCCGTAACAGTTGCTTTTTTCCTCATCTTGAGTCACCTCTAGATATGTCTTAGGGTAAGGTTGTTAGCCTTACGCACAACATCATCCTGTATGTTTTTTAATAAATAAGGTATAAGCTGAACCATATTACCTTTTTTATGTGCTTTGCTACTTTAACATAAATATCATTACAAAAAGAAAAGTTTAACTGGTCAAAAATGTTTACCTTAAAGACTGGAATGGTTTTTTTTTCTTTCTCCATTACCAAATGATATGGCTTGTATGTACAAATCTGCGTGTAGATTCATTCATAAGGCATTTGAACCACTTGAAAAGTTCCATTTCAAATAAACTTTACAGCCATCATTCTCATAATTTGATCACTGTTTTCAAATGTAAGATCTCCAAATTAACCATATCATTACCATACATACCTATACATATATTTTTGTTCTTTAAATAAAGATTTTTTGTCTTTTAAACAACACAGATTGTATAAATACCTCTCCAATAAAACAATAAAACCATGGTGAATCTGTCCATCCTTTACTGTGCTTCAAGGTTTACAAAGTTATAAAGATTTTAATAACTGTGTCAGTGATGGACCCACATTGTCTGTTATGACTTTTCATGTGTATGTTATGTTATACTGCTCTCAAAATGATTGAGATATGTGCACTGAGCATAACTTGAGCGTTGCTCTCAGCATGTTGAAACAAGCACTTTGCTGGCCTTGGGTGCTGCTCTCAGCACGTTGAAACAAGCACTTTGCTGGCCTTGGGTGCTGCTCTCAGCACGTTGAAACAAGCACTTTGCTGGCCTTGGGTTCTGCTCTCAGCACGTTGAAACAAGCACTTTGCTGGCCTTGGGTTCTGCTCTCAGCACGTTGAAACAAGCACTTTGCTGGCCTTGGGTTCTGCTCTCAGCACGTTGAAACAAGCACTTTGCTGGCCTTGGGTGCTCTCAGCACGTTGAAACAAGCACTTTGCTGGCCTTGGGTGCTGCTCTCAGCACGTTGAAACAAGCACTTTGCTGGCCTTGGGTGCTGCTCTCAGCACGTTGAAACAAGCACTTTGCTGGCCTTGGGTGCTGCTCTCAGCACGTTGAAACAAGCACTTTGCTGGCCTTGGGTGCTGCTCTCAGCACGTTGAAACAAGCACTTTGCTGGCCTTGGGTGCTGCTCTCAGCACGTTGAAACAAGCACTTTGCTGGCCTTGGGTGCTGCTCTCAGCACGTTGAAACAAGCACTTTGCTGGCCTTGGGTGCTGCTCTCAGCACGTTGAAACAAGCACTTTGCTGGCCTTGGGTGTTGCTCTCATTATACTTGAAACATGCACTGTGCTAGCCAAAAAAAAAAAAGATGTGTTTAGGAACTGAGAACTAGCAAGACAGACAGGCTCCTCAAGCTGTAGTTTACTGTTATTATTGGACATATACTACATGAGTATCCATATTGTTATTATTGGACATATACTACATGAGTATCCATATTGTTATTATTGGATATATACTACATGAGTATCCATATTGTTATTATTGGACATATACTGCATGAGTATCCATATTGTTATTATTGGACATATACTGCATGAGTATCCATATTGTTATTACTGGACATATACTACATGAGTATCCATACTGCTATTACTGGACATATACTACATGAGTATCCATACTGCTATTACTGGACATATACTACATGAGTATCCATATTGTTATTATTTGATATATACTACATGAGTATCCATACTGCTATTACTGGACATATACTACATGAGTATCCATACTGCTATTACTGGACATATACTACATGAGTATCCAGTCTATGTGTATGGATAACCACTGCTGAACCTGGTGGTAAGAAGTGAACATATGGTTCAAGTTAAGAGGCAGCAGAGAAATTTTAAATGCTTAGCCTAACAACAGGGCTTCATCATTACCAGAAATGTAATATCTATCATCTTTTTTTTTAAAATCTTGTTCATAATATATGAAAAGTTCATTATTAATTATGATCAATGTTTCAATGCCTGGCATGAGGCCTGGTTTCTTACCACTCCATTTCTTTCTTGATGATGTGTACAAAACCTTTATAACTCACCCTCATTTTTAAACTATGTCCCTTTAATCTGATTGTTCTGATGTATTTTAAATATAGGTTTATTGATATATTATTTTTCCCCCAGACTCTCCTTTTTTTTGGGTCTCTTATATCATTTTTGTACAAAAATCACTTCAGGTTCTAGGGAGGCTTCTTGTAGCACTTCTCTTAACTACAATCCTTCATTTCTGTCTTGATCATTTATGATTTATATTAAACTGAAGAACAATATAAGAAAAGCCAAAATAAAGGCTGGTTTAATGCAGGGGAAAACAGTTGAATTCAGTCAAAACAAAGTTCGGGGGGGGGGGGGGGGGGGAGGGAGGGAATTGGCCATCAAAGAGATGAAACACAGTAACAATAAACAAGTAGTACAAACGGTAAAATAACTTCTTATTTTAATGTAAGAATCTGGCATTACATTTGTACAAAAAAGAAAACTAAATTGTGGCAGATGGAATGAATATGTCATGTCAAATCATTAATGTTAATTAACATTTTAGGAACCAATCCTTGACATTAACATGGTATGAACATCCTATCACCTCAAATTATTAACGATGACATTAACATGTACTGTGAACTAAACATAAACCTGTTGGAGAGCTGTAACTGCTGAGGCCAATAACATGAAAATCTTGTGTGTTTTATATGAAAATAAGAAAATACACATACAGAATTTTTTTTTTTAATTTCCAAGACTACACAAAAAAATTAATAATAAACACAGCTGCCATGGTTGTTTTTAAATCAGGAAATATCTGAGGTGTATCTTTAGCTTATCTCCCTCTCTCTCTCTCTCTCCCCCCCCCCCTCTCTCTCTGAACCTTAGGTGCCCAGGGCACATTGGGCTTCCACAAGGGTTTTCCACAAATGCCTGAATGCCTGTCTTTTGTCTTTTTTTTTCCTGCTCTTGCCCAGGTGAGCCCTCTATTGCTCAACATCCTTTCTGCTGTTCTTCTCCATGTCTCTTTTGGTCTATCCTTACTTCTGTTCCCCTGTGGTGTCCATCTTAGTGCTGTTTTGGTAGTGAGTCATTCGGAGCACATATCCCAACCATCGCCAGCGTCTTTCCTCAATAACTGCTGTCAGTGGCTTCATCTGCATTTCTGCCAACAAGATGTTATTTCTTATGGTGTTTGACCAAAATATTTTTCTAATTCTTCATAAACATGTAGTCTAGAAAGAATTCAACTTGTTTTCTATGGTTTTGGTGATTTTCCAGCATTCACTTCCACAGAGTAGTACATTTAGAATATTACTCTTAAATATCCTGATTTTCGTCTTCATGCTTAGTTTTTTAGATCTCATTATAGTCTGCAGCATTGCAAAAGCCTGGTTTGCTCTATTAATTATGATCAATGTTTCAATGCCTGGCATGAGGCCTGGTTTCTTACCACTCCATTTCTTTCTTGATGATGTGTACAAAACCTTTATAACTCACCCTCATTTTTAAACTATGTCCCTTTAATCTGATTGTTCTGATGTATTTTAAATATAGGTTTATTGATATATTATTTTTCCCTCAGACTCTCCTTTTTTTTGGGTCTCTTATATTATTTTTGTACAAAAATCACTTCAGGTTCTAGGGAGGCTTCTTGATTTCTGTCTTGATCATTTATGATTTATATTAAACTGAAGAACAATATAAGAAAAGCCAAAATGAAGGTTGGTTTAATGCAGGGGAAAACAGCTGAATTCAGTCAAAACAAAGTTCGGGGGGGGGGGAGGGAATTGGCCATCAAAGAGATGAAACACAGTAACAATAAACAAGTAGTACAAACGGTAAAATAACAACTTCTTATTTTAATGTAAGAATCTGGCATTACATTTGTACAAAAAAGAAAACTAAATTGTGGCAGATGGAATGAATATGTCATGTCAAATCATTAATGTTAATTAACATTTTAGGAACCAATCCTTGACATTAACATGGTATGAACATCCTATCACCTCAAATTATTAACGATGACATTAACATGTACTGTGAACTAAACATAAACCTGTTGGAGAGCTGTAACTGCTGAGGCCAATAACATGAAAATCTCGTGTGTTTTATATGAAAATAAGAAAATACACATACAGAATTTTTTTTTAAATTTCCAAGACTACACAAAAAAATTAATAATAAACACAGCTGCCATGGTTGTTTTTAAATCAGGAAATATCTGAGGTGTATCTTTAGCTTATCTCCCTCTCTCTCTCTCTCTCTCTCCCCCCCCCTCTCTCTCTGAACCTTAGGTGCCCAGGGCACATTGGCTTCCACAAGGGTTTTCCACAAATGCCTGTCTTTTGTCTTTTTTTTCCTGCTCTTGCCCAGGTGAGCCCTCTATTGCTCAACATCCTTTCTGCTGTTCTTCTCCATGTCTCTTTTGGTCTATCCTTACTTCTGTTCCCCTGTGGTGTCCATCTTAGTGCTGTTTTGGTAGTGAGTCATTCGGAGCACATATCCCAACCATCGCCAGCGTCTTTCCTCAATAACTGCTGTCAGTGGCTTCATCTGCATTTCTGCCAACAAGATGTTATTTCTTATGGTGTTTGACCAAAATATTTTTCTAATTCTTCATAAACATGTAGTCTAGAAAGAATTCAACTTGTTTTCTATGGTTTTGGTGATTTTCCAGCATTCACTTCCACAGAGTAGTACATTTAGAATATTACTCTTAAATATCCTGATTTTCGTCTTCATGCTTAGTTTTTTAGATCTCATTATAGTCTGCAGCATTGCAAAAGCCTGGTTTGCTCTAGTAAGTCTGCTGTTGATGTCCTCTGTGCTGTCTCCATTTTCTACTACTCTACTGCCAAGATATACAAATTCATTGACCTCCTCCACTAACTTGCTATCTACTCTGAGTACATTTCTGTTGTTCACATTTTGCTTCAATAACTTTGTCTTTCCTATGTTGATCTTTGTTCTCCACAAATCACTTTGCACTGAAAACCCTCATATAGGGCTTTGATTACATTCACTATCTTATGGGGGAGGTCATGCCATCTTAGGATTTTCCACAGTGCATCTATGTTGACACTGTCAAAAGCTTTCTCAAAATCTATAAACAATGCATCTGTTGTGCTATGCCACTCATCAGCTTATACCATAAATTAAAATGTGAACCTGCAGTGCAAGTTACAAAGTCAGACAAAAAGCCTGTTAATTTGTGTTCTACAAAAATACATTTCAAAAGACTCACTGTAAGAACTGAAATACAGAATTAGAAGAACAACAAAAAAAAAAACTTGGCTTAGGAATAGAAATACAGAATTAGAAGAATAGCAACAAAAAAACTAGTCTGAGTGACCTAACTGGATACACTGTGGTTTACAATGGCACATCACAATGAAATACAGTATATATTTTTAAAGGGAAATATATGTAATTCTAGTCAACAGTATATATTATAAATCACACAGACTGAATTATTTAATAATTAAATCACATTTTGCAATAAAACACTATGAAAGCCCACTCCATATATGAATGGAACAACAATATGCTATTTAAAAAAAAAAAAAAAAAGAGAAATCACACAGAAAATTGTGGTATTTATCACCTTCATACATAAAAACAGCCTTAAACCATAAAACAAAAACAGCCTAATCCAGCACATCTTCTGTGCATTCTTAATATCCACCCTTTCTTTACCCCTATCTGGAGCACAGGCCATCAACAAGGGCTCTCCAATTTATTTCTGTCCTGGCTGAATATACTTCACTAAAACAACTGAAAAACAGGGTCTTTATAGTCCAGACCAGATGGTTCTCTTTGTGGTAAAAGATAACACTTAAGCAAGTGAACACAGGTTAACAGAAGCTGCTGAACCACTTCTCTCACCCGCAGAGTCCAGCATTAGATATTTAGGCTGATCATTCTTGCACTATGGGCTTTTCCACTGCAGTCTGATCCTCTCAGTATGCCCTTCATATAATCCCTCTCATGCTCAAGCCTGGTATTACCATGTTTTACTCCAGGCTCCTCCATCTTATGTTGAGATGTTGCTGCTATTTGATTAAATTAACTGGCCAGCATTTGCTCAAGGTGGTTGATCTTCCCCATGATCTGAAGACTGCAGACTTGTTACTCATGTCTCTTGATGTCTTCTATTGGACGGGTCATATCATGAGACATGTCTTTTTACCAGAACCCTGTCCCTCATCCTCCCGGAATGCAATGTGGTCTTGAGCAAGATGACCAACATATAGCAATGACACATTCAGATTTTCCATGATGCTCTGAGCCCACTTGTGGCATGGCCATCCCTTTTCCCTTCTGCCAGGCTATTCTGCTGGATCAGGTGTTAAAAATTATGCTACACAGCAATTCTTACAACACCATGTCCTTATTGTCCTCTGATCACTGTTTACAGTTATAACGAAACATATGTTTTTACAGATTCCATATTGGCAGGGTTTTGGCATGCTCAGTCCAATTTTTATTAATAAATTTCTAGAAACAGAGCTTGGAGAAACCCACTTACACACTGAGATCCAGAACTATTTTCCACTGTTTAATTTAAAAGTCTCCCTTTATCTTATGAATAAAAAAGTTACACAGACATTCATATTTTAAAAAGCTGACAGTAAAAAGAAGAGCTCTCACGTTGTTTAAGCTGCTTCAAAACATCTGCTTCCGGGAAGTCTATTATAAACATTAACAATTATTGTCATAATTAAAAACTCACAACCACTTGTGTGTAAAACTACAAATATTTATATACAACAAATGATTAAAATGGTATGCAGACCACTGTACACTTCTTATGATGTCTACTGGACTGTCAACTGTGTTACTGTCACATCTTTTTTTTTTCTTCTCCATAATGATTTGAAAGACATTTATCAGAATGCCTCTCTAATAGAATTCAGCAAGGCTAATATGCACTAATAATGCCATTCTAAATTAATATACCGAGGCTAATATGCACTAATAATGCCATTCTAAATTAATATACCGAGGCTAATATGCACTAATAATGCCATTCTAAAGAATATGTACAAGCTAATTCAGACTAATCATGTCTTTCTAAAGTAATACATTAAAGCTAATATAATACCTTTCTAAATGAATACACAGTGAGGCTAATCTAGACTAATAATGTCAATACACTAAGGCTAACATAAGACCTTACAAACGTAATACACTGAAGCTAATCTACACTAATAAAGCCAATACACTGTGGCTAATGTAGTCTAATACCTTTCTAAAGTAATATGATGAGGCTAATCCAGATTAATAATGTGCTTCTGAAAGATTTCAGCGAGGATAATCTGATCTAACTGTGCCATGCTAAAAGAACATGCTGAAGTTAATCTGGACAATTAATAGCAATGTAAAAATATACAAAAGTAAATTTTAAGACCACAATTTCCTGCATAATCAAACCCGGTTCCGTGATGTTAACAATAGGTCAAAAGCACTGGCAAACATCAAGAGATGGTCAACAAGTCAAGGAGGGGATCTGTCTGTACAAGAAAGTGTAAATACAGCCAACAGTCTTGAACACAAACAAATAAATCATACAAATAAAATAAATACTTGAGACTGGAAGGACTGGCAGAGAGGTTTTCAAAATGCATGCTAAGAACTAACCTAAACTGTGCATAGTCTGAGAAGAAAGATTCAAACCCATGAACTGAATCCATATTGCCAAAACAGTCATAACTGTAGAGCTATACTATATCACCATCTACGTGCCACACTGTGAAAAATCACATACAAAACTCCAGCTGCTAAACTGTCTAGAATGTACAACATCACTACCACCACATATCTTTCTTCATAACAATACAACACAATATACAAGCCAACAAAAAAAAAAAAAAAAGAGAGTTTAAAAAGCACTTGTCTGAGGAAAAAATCCTCCAGGTAACTGGATCCACAAGAAAGCAATAGGTTATGAATGTTGAAAGCAGGGACCTCTGAAATGTGCCATGATGTTGCCAATGATCCTCTGTTTGCACTGGAAGCAGAAGCTCCCTTTGCAGTTCCAGCACTTGATGTGGTTATTGTTGTCATCCCCTTTCAAGTTCTGCTGCTTGCAGGTGGGACAGGTGATCCGGTTGTTGGCAAGGTGTGGATTTACTTCCAAACGTGCCTGAATGCGAAGGGCTCCCTATGAAGAAATTTAGAAATTCATAAAACTTGAAGAAGAATCTCTGAATCTGTCTGACTGAATAAAGAGCTGAATCTTTTACAGGGTGTGTCTGCTGCCTAACTATTATTTTTGTGTTATTTCCCCATCTTGTTGCTATTTCATAAATCCTCAATGTTGTGCCAAATTTGAAAAATCTGTTGCTTAACTACTCACATTACAACACAACAAGAACACCAGGTTCTCCACAGTTCTACAGCAGAACACCAAGTAATGAGATGTACTACACTGAAACATGAAGTCAATCAACTTCACCAACATATAACATTCCACAAGAGAGTAAAGCAAAACTACTGTTTTCAAAAATACTAAATACCACATTTATTAATGAGCAGAATGAAAGATGATATTATGAGAATGGAAATGTAGCCCATCAAGCTGGAAAGACACCTACAATAACAATTCCTGGCGTGAAATATTCAATGCCATGCGGGAAGAAACCTTACAATTTATTCACAACAAAAGAGACATATTTTCAAAAATTCCAACTGAAAAGTCTCCTCTAACAAGAAAACTCTTCAAACTGTCTCAAAACTAACCACTTCATCTTAACCTAAACTGCCTCCACCAAAAACTGTTACTACCAAAAAAACTCTATCCAAAACAAAACATTCTCCTATCCAAAACACAGTAATGCTCCTCTAACCAAACAAGTAAGGCTCCCTCTCTGCATCAAAAACAAGTAAGGCTCTCTCTCTGCATCAAAAACAAGTAAGGCTCCCTCTCTGCATCAAAAACAAGTAAGGCTCCCTCTCTGACAGTAACTAACTACAGAAGTACCATAAGGAGATCATGTGCCACGAATTTTTTTTAAAATCAAATAAAATTAACCATCAACTATAAATCTGCAAATCAGAGAATATCAAAACAAGCTATCAAGTGGACCACAATAGGCTGAAGAAAAAGAGGTCGACCACGTGAAACTCTAAAGAGGACATTGTTAATAGAAGCCGGTTTAGTGGGCATAACATCCCTTGATGAAGTTGAAAAACTCGTTGAAAACAGGAAAACTTGGCAAACAACTATGCGGGCCCTATGTGACGTTTAACGGCACGGGAAGGATGTAAGATAAATCTGTTTCTGGCCGTAAATTTTCAGGACACTGCATAATCTTAAGCTTCTTGTGTGGAAGAGACAGATCATGAAAAATATGAAACCTGTTACAGGAACTAAATCAACAGCCAGGCTGAGAACAAAAAAATATAAAATACTACAGAGCTAATACAGATAATTTAACCAAATATAAGTATTCAGGTCAGGAGAGAGAGAGTGAACTTAATATGTATTCATAAGTCATGCAAAGTTAAATAACAATTTAAAGAAACAGCCACAGAAACACATAGGTTTTTGACAATAATTCAATGATTTTGCTGTGACCCATCATTTCAGATCACAGAGAGAGAGAGAGAAAGAGAAAAAGAATGAGGAAGGGAGGGATGGAGAGAGAGAGAAGAAGTCAAATGAAAACCTTAAATATTTTTTTATTGTGCATAAACTTTATTGCACTGCAGAGCATCATGGACAATATGGTGGGCCGATCCATGGCTCATATCTAAATAAGAGGCAATTTCATATCACTATTATGTGCCAACTTTCCCTCACCGTGGCTTCCAATGCTTCAATGGCCTCCGGGTTCACTACTCTGAGTGCCTGACCTGGTCGAGGAGAGTCTGTCACAGAACTAACACCATTTCAAAACTTCCTACTCCACCACTTGTACACTTGCTGCAGTGACAGGCATGCATCACCATAATGCACTTTCATTCTTCAATGAATTTCAATGAGTTTGATCCCTTCACTATATAAAAAAACAAAAAACAAATAACAGAACACTGTTCTTCGGTGCATGTTGCAATATGATGGTGTCACCATATTTATACTACTACTACACCCTCGTACAGCGTTTCAGCTTCATGCTGCCACCTGTTGGCCAATCTTCAGACCACGCTTATCACTGTTACTAACTTCCAGGACAACTGCTCCGTTTCTTCATTTTAGCACTTTTAATGTTTTCATTTGACTCTCCCTTGTACATATAAATTTTTAAAAATTCATTACCTCAGCAGGGCGCCTGATGACACGAACAGGTGGTGGTGGCAGTTGTCCCGGGAACAGAATACAGGAAGTGGAAGAAAAATGGTTATAGCCTTCAATTTTTTTGCCACATACCCAACAAAAAATCTGCCCACATTTGCAGGTCATTTTGTTGCATCTGTTCAATAAACAAAACATAAGGGATTGATAATTAATTGTGCGGAAACTGAGTATTTCAGATGGCAGATGCTAAAGTTAAGCATGACTTACTTCTTTTCTAGTCTTCTTTTAAAAATGTGAAACATATAAACAAAACTATTTAGAGGAGTTAATGTGGACTTTAAGTTAAGACTATTCATTTCAAATGTAATATCCTCCCTCATTTATGCATGCGAAAGCTGGAAAACAACTAAAGAAACAGACAAGAAATTAGACTCTTTTGAAAACAAATGCATAAGAAAAATACTCGGCATCAAGTGGAACGAATTCAAGAACAATGATAAGATAAGAAAGATGACTGAACAACAACCAGTCTCATGGGTAATCAGGAAAAGGAGATGGACATATGCTGGTCACATGATGAGAAGAAATGATCAGAGAATCCCAAAACAAGCTATCAAGTGGAACACAACAAGCCAAAGAAAAAGAGACAGACCGTGTGAAACTCTGAAGAGGACATTGTTAAGAGAGGCCAAATTAACAGGCATAAAATCCTTTGATGGGGTTGAAAGACTCACCGAAGACAGGAAAAATTGGCGAACTACTTTGCGAGCCCTATGTGACATTTATATAAGTATGTGGACTTTATAAATTAAGTTTGTGTATTTCATTTACTCATTGTCTTGTCACCTTACTCATGTACTTTTCAGTACAGAGGAAGCAAACAGACTTTTTGATAACACTCTGTAGTTTGCTTCACATAGAAGGATACTTAAGGTTTCCACTATCTCTCCGTCCACTTCCCCATGGGCATCCATCTGTTTCTTACTGTTCTTAGCATGAATATTTTCTGAGTCATACTGTCTAGCGACAGACACGCAGCATGACCAAACCATCCGACCTGTTGTTTGCATTAAACATGTCATTTCTTTGGTTACTGATTCATCAAAACCAGAAACAGGTGGGCTGGTGCACGTGCTCACAACATATGCTCTATTGTGTGGACACGACCCAGAGAGCAAATCTCAAAAAAAACCAAAAATATTACGAAGTTACTGCTGACAGCGTAAATGTTTCAACCAATTTAATCAATGTGCTTCAAACTAAATTGTTCAAAAAGGTTACATTACCTCCACTCTAACAGAGGACAAATAACAAGTACCAAATTGGTCCTATAAGAATAACAACAAAATATGAACAACAGAATAGTTATTTTACACAAGAAAGAAATTCTGCTGTTCAGTGGAAGATTTTAAAACAAGTTCTTACCCTCCAATCTTTTCTACAGGAATTCTGCAACTCGGACAATTCCTTGTTTTGCCTTTCAAAGTCTTTTTGCTCTCTACCTCTTCACTAAATTTACGCAGCAATTCCTGAAATTTTTTCTCTTCTTCCCTACTCATCTGTGGCTTGGCTTGGTTCTGAATGTTATCTAAGACTTCTTCATCTGTCATGCAGTCACGTCCCTGGATTATAAAATGTTTCCATTAAGCTTCCCAATAATGAACCAGCAATTGCAAGAGAAAGAAATAAATGTAGCAACAAACTTTACTGATCTGACAATTTGTGAGAAATAAGCTTTGGGGGAAATGTAATTCAGCACTATCAATAATAGCTCATGCCAGCCTACATGATGGCAAGTTTACAATCTACATGATGGCAAGTTTACAATCTACATGATGTCAAGTTCACAATCTATATGATGCCAAGTTCACAATCTATATGATGCTAAATTCACAATGTACATCTTGCCGAGTTCACAATCTACATGATGCCAAGTTCACAATCTATATGATGCCAAGTTCACAATCTGTATGATGCCAAGTTCACAATCTATATGATGCCAAGTTCACAATCTATATGATGCCAAGTTCACAATCTATACGATGCCAAGTTCACAATCTATACGATGCCAAGTTCACAATCTATATGATGCCAAGTTCACAATCTATATGATGCCAAGTTCACAATCTATATGATGCTAAATTCACAATGTATAAATTGCCAAGTTCACAATCTACATGATGCCAAGTTTACAATCTACACGATGTCACATTCATAATCTACATGATGCCAATTCACAATCTAAACGATATCCAAGTTCACAATCTACACGATACCACGTTCACAATCTACAAGATGCCAAGTTCACAATCTATATGCCAGCCAAGTTCACAATCTGCATGAATGCCAAGCTTAAAATCCACATGAATTACACAAATCTGAAAGGACTGCTGAATCTCAGTATTACCTGGTTCAGACACACACTCTGATAATTAGGCCTATTTCAAACAGCTGCACGAACAAATTAACTTTATAAACTTTATTTTCAAAAGGGACTGAGCCGGCCATTGTAGACCTGCCTGACATCTTGTTTCCCACTTTCCCTTCCCACCCCTCCACCTCCACAAGACATACATTTTGTTTTTTCTTTCATCAAAACAATCTTTATCAGTAACAGTAAGCACTTGCTGGACTGTGGGAACAAGAAAACGGGAACAGCTCAGAATAATAAAACAGAAAGAGTAACACGGATCTTAATGATGCAGTTTAAGATACTCATAATCTTCCAGACTTCATTCTGTGCACTCAGAAAATAATGTAACAATCTACTGGACACTTCACAGCACAAGATGTAAAATGAAGAAGAAGAAGAAAAAAAAAAAGTAATATTAAAAAAAAACCACTACAGTCTTGTTAACTCTTCTATTTACATCCCTGCTATCATTCTACCAATTCTCTTTTTCCTCTGCTACAGTAGTAATTCCTGCTTGCAGCTATTGCTGCTCAGCTCCCATTGTTTTAACTACTTCTACTTTTATATTTCAGTTTAAAAAAACCTCTACCCTTTATCATTTACTGTCACTAGTACTACTGATGCTAACTTTTATCGCTGTTAACATTATTCCTATTCTTTTTTGCAGCTACTGTACCTTCTTCTTCTTCATCATTTGCTTAGACATCAACATCAATCTCTCTCTCATAAATGCAGCAGTTTGTCTCAACTTTTCAGCATCACCATAGGTACTCTTCTGTAAGGAGTTGGAGGTCTGGCCAGGTCCTTTGCCTGAGTGGGTTGTGTAGCTGGTAGCTATGGAGGATGTGATATGGTGTCTGTTGCTCTTTACTGCAGGCACATAGGTCTGTTGGGCCAATTTTTAGCTACTGGCATAGATGGTGTCTCATCCTGCAGTGTCTTGTTCTCAGTCTGACAATTATCACTTGATCATTTCTTGAAAGTTTTCATCATTTGTTCTTGCACTGGGATGTTGCTTTATCCATTTATCTGGCCTTAGTCTGTTCTTTTTTTTTCCCTTCATATGTTGAGCTTCATTAGATTGCTGCTTTCTTCCTCCTCCTTTAGCCAATTTGCCTACCTCTTCATTTCCTTGGATGTTAAGGTAGGCAGGTATCCACTGTACAACTGCTTTAATGAATAATGTGCTTGCTAGTGATAGAGATTCTGTTAGGTTGTTCAGGTCTTTTAATCTTTTAGCTTTGCTACTGTATCAACTTCTGCTGCTCTTGTTGTCACTGCCGTGGTTACTTCAACAAACCTTTATTAATTCTACTTTCTCGCTACAGCAATTTCTGACACAGCTAAAACCTTCACCACTACCGCCACTGCTGCTACTAGAGCTACCACAAATGTAATTTGAGCCAACCTGATGCCAGCCTCGTTCACACTGTGTACAAAATGCAAAGTAACACACGGTGCAGCAGGCCAGATGCATCTCCTCCTCTGCTTCGGCGATCACTAAGCTGGTGCATCGTGGGCAGTACACTGTGTCAGTCATCGCGTCAAGGGTTTTCTGGGTAAAATGAAAATTATATTCATCAAAAAAAATCAATAAATGTTATTATTAACTTAACTACTTTAATATGTCATCTGAAGTATGATTTAAGAATTTTAAAAAAACTTATTTCAATCTCAATGAATGTAAAATACACCTTGCACATTACAACATACTTAAATGTGTGTGTATATATATCTCTATATATATATATATGTCTACATACACACAGGGCTTTTAGGCGTTGAAGTGGTTAGCATATTTGTCTCTCATGGCAAAGGTCAGAACTCAAATCCAACCGGAGGCACCCCTGTCACCCTGATGTAGAAATAGGTTCCCGGTTTCTTCTGGTTCTGGGGAAGTAAAAACAGGCAGGCCTGACACTGACCATATCACCCTCTAGCATGCTGGCAGATCAAGGAAAACTGTTCAATTACTGCATGTGTTTCTCACATATTTATGTGTACAGAAGAACATCATTACTACAAACAAGCTACAAAATACTAAGGAACATTATTACTACAAACAAGCTACAAAATAATAAGAAACATTATTACTACAAACAAGCTACAAAATACTAAGGAACATTATTACTACAAACAAGCTACAAAATACTATCTATTATACTTTTAAATAGATTAAAACCATACAGCGAGAACATACTGGGAGACTATCAAGCAAGTTTTAGGAAGGATAGATCAACCATAGACCAAATATTTTATCTACGTCAAAAAAGCAGAAAAGTACTGAGAATATGGAAAAGAAGTACATAATATCTTCATTGACTTCAAGAAAGCCTATGACAGCATAGATAGGAGCAGCTTATGGAAAATTATGAAAGAATTTGAGATACCTAATAAATTAATCAATCTGTCCAGAATATGTATACAAAATAGATACACAAAATATAGTAATATACAAAGGAAGAAAGTCAGAATTCTTCTCTATAAGAACTGCTTTAAAACAAGGTGATACATTATCTCCATTACTATTCAACCTAATATTAGAAAAGGTAATCAGAAAGCAAAAGAAGAAAGCAGTACATAAGAACAAGCTAAAATACTAGAATACACTGATGACATCGACCTGGTGGGAGAAACCATACAAGAAGTCATCAATACCTGCATACACCTGAGAGATGTATCACTAAAAGTGGGCCATTCATTAACCAAGATAAGACAGAGTATATGAAGATATCAAGAGACCAGAGGCAGAATGATCCAGATTATATAAATGTTGGAGAGATGATTATTAGGAAAGCAGAAACATAAAAATATATAGGCACAACCTTCAACAGAAGCAACACAGCAAGGAAATTAAAATCAGAGTACAGATAGGGAATAAAATATACTTTGCCTTGCAACACCTGTTAAAATCCAAATTCCTGTCCCAAAACACCAAAATAACAATCTACAAAATTATAATAAGACCAGCCATCATGTATGGATCAGAAATGTAGAGTACGACAAAGAAAGACGAACAATTGCAGATCTCTGAGAACAAAATCCTAAGAAGAATCTCTGGGCCGATAAAGGATACCAACAGTGGAGAATGAAGAACTAGAAAGAACACTGAACTGAACAGATTATTTAAATCCCAATGAATTATAAATCTCCTGAAACTGAACAGACTATGCTGGCTGGGGCATGTATAAAGAATGGAAGAGAACAGACAAATGAAAATGATGTATGCACAAGAGATGAGGGAAACAAGACCATGGGGTAGACCAAGAGAGAGATGGAAAGACAACATAGAAGAGGATACAAAAGAAACTGGTGTCACCAACTGGAGATAGAAGATTAGAAATAGAGAGGAATGGAGGCAAACTTTATCTGCAGCGGTGAGTCTTAATGGCTCGGAAAGCTGAAGAAAAAGAAGATATTAAAAAAAAAAAAAATTTAGTAAAAGGTAACCCTGTTATGCCATGCAGGCATCTAGGGAATATGGTGTTAGCGTCCATATCCCCTAGATGCTTGCATGGCTTAAAAGGTTTACCTTTTGCTTTTTTTATATACACACATAAATATGCAAGAGAAACTGATATCAAGGGAAACACACAAAAAGCAAATCCAGTTTGTTATCTTGAATATGCCAGGTAGAGAAATGACCTACAGAAAACACTGAATGCAACCAAGATAATCTACCCAAGCTAATAAAAGGCTGCGGTGAAGGAGATATACAAAGGCAAGTTACAATGAAATTCTCTTTTTTTCTGAGACAACAAACTCATTTAGCTCACCTGTAACAGCAACTTCTCCCACCTCTGGTATGCCTCAGGGCCCATGACTGCCTGTACAATGTACGGTGGGATGATTGCATTGCATTCTCTATCAGGGCACCTGTGGAGACACATAGCCAAACAACTTATGACTTCTCTACTCTGGCAGGTTTTCAGCATACTCTTGTGACACTTCCCCCCCCCCCCCCCCGCCAAACTGTGTACTGAGGTGCAAAGGATCACCAGTCTGTTTTGTCTCTAGCCTAGATGAGGTGTCTGGATACACAGCATCCTATTCATCTCTTGACATTTTTCACTCACATGTACTGTGACTACTCTTGTATTTTTTTTTTTTTGCAGTAGACTGCACTTCTTATTAAAGTATTGTGACTTTTATCAACAAACTCCTCTTAATAAACATGTCTGCATGAATTAAAGAAACACAAAATAGCTCATTTTTAGTTCAATATATACCTGCATTACAACACTATCACACTGGTGTCACAGTTTACTTCTAGTTCTGTATATGCCTGTTTTAATATTATTACCATATTGTCACAGTTCACTTCTAGTCCTGCATCTTACATCCTTCCTGTGCCGTTAAACATCACGTAGGACTCACATAGTTGTTTGCCAAGTTTTCCTGTTTTCAGAGTTTTTCAACTTCATCAAAGGATGTTATGACCACTAAACAGGCTTCTCTTAACAATGTCCTCTTTAGAGTTTCACGTGATCGACCTCTTGTTCTTCAGCCTGTTGTGCTCCACTTGACAGCTTGTTTTGGTATTCTCTGATTGTTTCTTCTCATCACATGGCCTACATAAGTCCTGTATATGCCTGTTTTAACAGTATCACCATATTATCACAGTTCACTTCTAGTGCTATATATGCCTGTTTTAAAAATATCACCATAGTTTCACAGTTCACTTCTAGTCCTATACATGCCTGTTTTAATAGTATCACCATAGTGTCATAGTTCATTTCTAGTCCTGTATATGGCTATGATACAAGAGTATCCAAAAGACGCCATGAATGAAAGTCAGCAAGCCTTTCAAAAACAGAGCATATAACAACGCTGAGTATTATGCTCACCTGAGAGCCTCCACAGTCCCTTCCTTCACATGCATCTCACAGAATTCGGCCATGCAGTCATGGCAGTAGTGATGATGGCACTCATGCATGCGGAAAAACTGTTCCCCAGGCTTCTCACTGTAACAGACGTGGCATTCCTGTAAGTTCTTGCAGAACTCTATGTCCGTTTGTTCCTGATTGTATCTGTGGGATGTGATGATTGTAAAAAAATAAAAGTTATGTGAAATGATTCATTTTGTGGATGCACAAGTATACAACACATCTTGTCTTGTCTCCTTCCTCATATACCTTCCGGTGTTGAGGAGACAAACAGACGTCTTGATAGGGCTCAGCGATTTGGTTCACATAATTGGATATTTAATGCTTCTTTAATTTTCTCCTTCCATCTCTTGACTGAGCGACCTCTTCCTCTGTTACCTACAAATCTTAGTGTGAATGCTTTTTGTGGTATACCATCTGGCGGTAGCCGTGTAACATGACTAAACCATTTAACCTGCTGTTTCTGGATGTAGTGTAAAACTGGTGTTACTCTAACCTTTGCCCTGATGGTGTCACTTCTTATTTGCTCTGTTCTAAGTTAAAATAATATTTATTTTACTTTCTCAGCACTAAGGCATCCTTTTTTCTTGTTGTATCTCCCAAAAACGGCAAACAGGATGTTCTTATCAGCCAACACAATGAGTATGATGGGACACAGACAATGTATTGAATGAGAGTAGGTTACAGTGACCTGATCCACTTTCATTTCTCCAATCCAGCAGCCATTTGAGCTTGTGCTCTTTGGCTTGAAGTTATGGCAAAGTATCTGCAGGTCCTATTTAGTGTATCAGTGACTTGACTGAAAGCCTGGAGTGGAGTTCAAAAAGCGAGCTTCCTGACAGATTCCAACACCACAGGGACCCAAGCAAGTCTTAATCTGTTAGTCAGGCTAACACTTCAGCACCCTGCTCCCAGTCAGCACCTGAGGAGACTGATTCTAGTAGCACCAACAGTAAGGCCGGAAGTGGTCTTGCCCAAATCTGGTTCACCAGCCATGATTACAGTGTTCACTCACTGGATATGGTCTTGCCCATACCTAGTTTGCCAACCATGATCACAGAGCTATCGCTCACTGGATATGGTCTTGGCCATATCTAGTTCACCAACCATGATCATAGATCTATCACTCAAGAAAAAGTTATCTTTGTTTCCTACAGGCTGAAACCAATCAGAGATATCATGTCCAATTTCAAATGCTGGAAATGAATCTGACTTACCGAATTAAATAAGCTATGACCTCACCAATGTCATCAGCCCAGGGTGCCGCATTTTGGTCACTTTCCTCAAACTGAGGGACCGACGTCTGCAGCATGAGATGATCAGTGATTCCCAGGTGGCTGAAACAAACAAAACATTATAGTTTTATCTATCACAATGCAGAGATAAGACGGATGACTGAACAACAACCAGTCTCATGGGTGAACAGGAAAAGGAGATGGACATATGTTGGTCACTTGATGAGAAGAAATGATCAGAGAATCCCAAAACAAGCTATCAAGTGGAACACAACAGGCCGAAGAAAAAGAGGCTGACCGCGTGAATCTCTGAAGAGGACACTGTTAAGAGAGGCCAAATTAATAGGCATAAAATCCTTTGATAAGGTTGAAAGACCCGCCGAAGACAGGAAAAATTGGCGAACTGCTCTGCGAGCCCTATGTGACGTTTAACGGCACGGGAAAGATATAAGATAAGATATGAATGTTTCTGATTTGCAACAAACACTTATTCCTAAGTCATTCACACCTTTTATTTTTCTTTTTGACATACTGAAGAAGTCTGAGAATCTTAATATATTTTGGTGGTTAGAGTTACTCATCACTATTTTGTGCCATTTCTTCAGGGAATGTTTGCTGAAATTGATCTCTTAACTAATTCTGCCCTTTGATTTCAGGATGCAACCAGCCAACCCGAATCCCATCCATCTTCTGATGTTTGTATATCTGTATCATTATTATTCCCTTGCTCTTTTTTCCTTTAACTTTTCACGTAAATATGGTTTTTATTACTGTCCTGTGCCTTCTGATATAGCAAAAATATTTTTCTTGCAAAGACTGTTTAAGAAATAAATTATTTGCATTTTGTATAAAATTTCTATATATAGTTACAGTGCCGCTTTTATGTTTTTAGTGAGCATTCCTGTTCCCGATAAACTATTATTAGTATCTCATTTGGTATCTGGTAAGCCAGAAATTCAAATATCAAAATCTGAATGAATACTTAAAACTCATTATTCAGTGTATCATTTAGCAATTTCAAATGTAAAACCGTTCATGACTCACCTAAGAATATTCTGCTCTAGCCAATTCACCCAGGTATAAATTACAGGCATTTGGCTGCCTTCTTTCCATATGGCGTCCATCTCTTGACTCAAAGAAGTCAGCTGGTCTGAGGTTAGCCAGCCACATGACAAGTGAAACACTGGTGGCTCCAGTGATGGATATGTGGGAGGTAATGTGGCACAGAGGTACAGTGGTGACAGATACTTCACAGCAAAAGAACCACGCCAATGCCATCCTGGTGGAGGGAAATAGACACATTAAAAAACTAGGATATGAACATAAAAAATGGAAACATTCAGGAACTAAGACATAAACATTAACGATTAGAGACATTCAGGAACCAGGGCAAGGAAAAAAAACAATTAGAGACATTCAGGAACCAGGGCAAGGAAAAAAAACAATTAGAGACATTCAGAATATAAACAATTGAAGACATTCATGAATCAGTACGTGGAATATAAACAACTGGAGACATTCATGAATCAGTATGTGGAATCTAAACAACTGGAGACATTCATGAATCAGTACATGGAATATAAACAATTAGAGACATTCAGGAAACAGGGAATGGAATAAAAACAACTGGAGACATTCAAGAACAAAGACATGAATATGAAGAATTAAAAGAATAAATAAAACAATTTGTTGAAGAAGGTAAATGATAAGTAGTGTTGATGAACCAGCATATGGCAGACTAAACTAGAATGAAAGGATAATGTCCAACAATCTGTGATAAAACGACCCCATGTCCTTGCCAAAGATGTACAAAGAGAATATGATGTTGGTGCCCATATTTTCCATGGTATGTGTACAAATAAGAGGTTGATATCGTTCAAATCATGCCTGACAGCCTTTCCTTCCCCATGTCCAAGAAGAGCCAGGTACCATTATTTTACATTAGTATCTCCAGCTGAAATTGAACCGTTAACAGTTACCATGAGAAATGATGTATTAATCAATAAAGGTAATAGAGGTATACAAAGTGGCAGAGGGAGTAAGTAAAGTGAGAAAAGTGAGAAAAAATGAATAGAAGGTATGAGAGCGAGATGAGAGTGTATAAATAACAAATATACAACATCTGATATTTCAGCATAATCCTTTTTCGAGGATTACATACACAAATGAGACAAAAATGTATAACTAAACAAAAAACTTTTCTTAATGTGGCATCCTCCAGAAGTAGGAAACACAGAGAAATGCATGTCCACTAGACGAAGCAGAGAGACCATGCGGGGCCACACAAAGGATAAGCTGATAGAACCAATCATAAAGAAGAGGTGGAGAGAGGGAGGGAAACAGGTGGGGGAAGGGCAAATAGAAACATGATAGCTGCTAGAGGAGAAGATGTTGGGCAGGGGGTGGGGCACGGAGAGATAATGAACGAAGAATATAAACATTTGCTGTGAGAAAATGTGAAACTGGTGAATAGGACAAGACCCTATACACCTATAGGTCACCAGAGAAGAAGAGAAGGTGGTGATAGGGAGGGGAGCTAGGAGAAAGAAACAAGAAAGTAGAGTATAAATTTTTTTTAAAAAGGGGAGGGGTGGAAAACTAAAGAAGTTGAAGGAAGCTGAAGACATTGTTAATTCCAGCTGGGTGGAGACAGCCAGCCTGGAAAATAAAGCGCTGTTCTAGGACCCTCCGAGATCGTACATCAGCAGAACAAGAGCAGATCGCACTAACAGAAACGTCCTGATTTCCCGTGGTTGCTAAGGCAAAAATGTTTAGCCACAAGTGTCCGGGCCCTCTTAGAAATATCGTTAAGATGTTGGCAAAAACGATCTCCTAAGTAAACTGATCTTCCCTATATACTTTAAACTTCATTTTCGCCAACATCTTAACGATATTTCTAAGAGGGCCTGGGCACTTGTGGCAAAACATTTTTCCCTTAGCTACCACAGGGGAAAGCAGGACATTTATGTTAGTGCAATCTGCTCTTGTTCTGCTGATGTATGATCTCGCAGGGTCCTAGAACAGCGCTTTATTTTCCAGGCTGGCTGTCTCCACCAAGCTGGAATTAACAATGTCTTCAGCTTCCTTTAACTTCTTTAGTTTTCCAATCCCCCCCCCCCTTTTTTTTTTTATTTATACTCTACTTTCTTGTTTCCTTCTCCTAGCTCCCCTCCCTATCATCACCTTCTCTTCTTCTCTGGTGACCTATAGGCGTATAGGGTCTTGTCCTATTCACCAGTTTCACATTTTCTCACTGCAGGTGTTTATATTCTTCATTCATTATCTCTCCGCTTCCCTCACCCCCAACCCCCAGCACCTCCTCTAGCAGCTATCATGTTTCTATCTGCCCTTCCCCCACCTGTTTTCCTCCCTCTCTACATCTCTTCTTTACGACTGGCTCTATCGGCTTATCTTTTGTGTGGCCCTGCATGGTCTCTATGCCTCGTCTAGTGGACATGTATTTCTCTGTTTCTTACTTCTGGAGGATGCCATATTAAGATACGTTTTTTGTTTAGTTATACGTTTTTGTTTCATTTGTGTATGTAATCCTCAAAAAAGGCTCACGCCGAAAAATCGGATGCTGTATATTTTTCATTTATACATTCTCATCTCGCTCTCATACTTTCTATTAATTTTTTCTCACTTTTCTCACTCCCTCTGCCACCTTGTAAAACTGCACCATACACCTCTATCTACCTTTATTATTAGAACCAGTTTTACTGCAGTCGCCATCCCTTTTATCTGTATTAATCAATGCACTATTCTATTAACCAATCTGTGACAAACTTCTGTGTAAAGTCCATCAATACCTTTTGTTTAAGGAAAGATAGAGGGGGTTGAAGGCACTGCCTGATCTGGCAATCGCTGACCCATAGCTGACATGCTGGCATCAGGGCTAATGAACCATAGCTGACATTCTGGCATCAGGGCTAATGAATCATAGCTGACATCAGGGCTAATGGATCATAGCTGACATCAGGGCTAATGAACCATAGCTGACATCAGGGCTAATGAACCATAGCTGACATCAGGGCTAATGAACCATAGCTGACATGCTGGCATCAGGGCTAATGAACCATAGCTGACATGCTGGTGTCAGGGTTAACAAACCATAGCTGACATGCTGGCGTCAGGGCTAACAAACCATAGCTGACATGCTGACATCAGGGCTAACGAACCATAGTTGACATGCTGGTGTCAGGGCTAATGACCCATAGCTGACATGCTGGCGTCAAGGCTAATGAACTATAGCTGACATGCTGCCATCAAGGCTAATGATCCATAGCTGACATGTTGGCATCAGGGCTAATGAACCATAGCTGATATGCTGGCATCAGGGCTAATGAACCATAGCTGACCAAGATCCTGTCTCACCTCTCCGTTGGTGCTCCCAGCAACAGGCCCATCCTGGTTAACAGACCAGAGATCATCACAGTCCCTTTGGTGGTGGAGTCTGCTAAAGAAGCACTGCACACCCCCTGCTTTTTAGCTCCAACCAGGGATTAAACAAAAAAAAAAAAAAAAAGCTACGATAACCCACTCCCATGCCAACGTGACGCCATGCCTCAACATCTTCTCTGCATCAGCTACAAAGAACACCAGCTTGCAGTTCCAGGGAGACTGAAGAAGAAAGACTGACAGACCACAGAAATGTTCAAATCTAATAATAAATTCTATCTCACCAGAAATGGATCTATTCAGCTGCAGATTCTGACCCAGCAGAGGTGGACTCTGACCTTCTACGGGTGCAGCAGCTGCTGCGTTCTCATCTTCTCCGGTTGGTAATGCTAAATCAACTTGGATCATGCCACCAGACGGTTGAGGGCAGACAGTCAGCTAGTACAAGATTGACCAAAAAAAGGTATTCCTCCATAAGCCAGCTTTTCAAATCACAGCTTTTATACAGCAAATCATAAGACCTTTTATAAATATCTAAAGGTGAAATAGTTTCAGTCTTTAAATTTGTGGTATAAAAATAAAAATATAAAAACACCAAAATCTACAAAACTATAATAAGACCTGCTGTCATATATGGATCAGAAACATGGAGTACAATAAAAAAAAAAAAAGATAAACAACAATTGCAGATCTTTGAGAACAAAATCCTAAGAAGAATCTTTGGGCCCACAAAGGATACCAACAGTGGAGAATAGAGAGCCAGAAAGAACACTCAAATGAACAGCTTATTTAAATCTCAACGAATTATAAATGTCTTGAAACTGAACAGACTATGCTGGTTGGGCCATGTAGAAAGAATGACAGAGTACAGAGAAATGAAAATTAAGTACGCATAAGAGATGAGAGAAACAAGACCAAGGAGTAGACCAAGAGAGAGATGGAAAGACAACATAGAAGAGGATACAAAAGAAATTGGTGTTGCCAACTGGAGAGAGAGAACTAGGAATAGAGAGGAATGGAGGCGAACTTTATCTGCAGCAATGAGCCTTAATTGCATATATCTTCCTTAGGCATTTGTTTTCAAAAAATTTGTTTTCTATTTCTTTAGTTGTTCTCCAGCTTTCACATGCATAAATAAGGGTGGATATTACATTTGAATTGAATGATCTTATCTCTGTTTCATGCTTACAACTTTTGATTGTCATATTTTCTCAAAATTTTTAAAGGTCAATGCTGGTTTTGCAATTCTAACTTCCTTTCTGTGTCACAATCCTCGTCTATATAGCTGCCGAGTTATGCAATTTGACACCTAGACATAGTGATATTATTAACAGAGAGCTCAAGTTATTACTGGTCATAGCAACTGTCAGTGGAAGCATTCTGGCCATGACTCTTCCAAAACAGCAGAACATGTCAAGAACCTGGTTTCTTGGATCCACTGCGATCTTCAAGTAAACTATCATAATCCACTTCCCAACCTATGATATGTGTGCACTTCAACATCATCATGGTCCTAGCTGCAAAAATCAGCAGCTCACAGTTCCACAGAGATTGAAACAATCATCATCGGTCCTCTGTACTCCCAAGAGATCATAATGTATCCTTCTTCTGTACTTCCAAGGGATCATAATGTATCCTTCCTCTGTACTCCCAAGGGATCATAATGTGTCCTTCCTCTGTACTTCCAAGGGATCATAATGTATCCTTCCTCTGTACTTCCAAAGGATCATAATGTATCCTTCTTCTGTACTCCCAATGAATCATAATGTGCCCTTCTCTGTACTCCCAAGGGATCATAATGCATCTTTCCTCTGTACTTCCAAGGGATCATAATGCATCCTTCCTCTGTACTCCCAAGGGATCATAATGTATCTTTCCTCTGTACTCCCAAGGGATCATAAAACACCAACAAAGGTTCCCCAGTCAATCCTATCTTGAGGAAGAAGGGATACCTCAAACTATGTCTTTCTCACTTCCTTAAGTTCTTCCTGTATTGTGAGTCTCCATGTTCCTAATGACCTGCCCCTCTTTCTTTTTTCCTTGAGTGTCCAAGTCTAGGCAGCATAGCGGTTGACTGAAACAATAACAAGAAATGATCTCTTCTGGAAATTCTTTTCTTCAATTTTTTTATCATTGTTATACACAGTAAAACATTTCAATGTTGGTTTCAGACAGGAGAGTTAGGGAAAAGAAAAGGGCAACACTGATAATTTTAAACTAATATGTCACTTACCAACAAGGTAAAAAGACCACCATTTTCTTCATTCACCTCTGACAGCACCTTCAATTTTTCGTCATCACCATTGTTAAAAATAGCTTGTAGAGCAAGTATCTACTCAAAATAAGAAGAAAAAAAAAAAAGCAAAGGATGAGAAGAGACAAACTGGAAAACATAATAACAGTGGGCAAAACTGAAGGCAGGAGAGGCAGAAGATAACCAAAGGAACATAAGTTAGAAGGCCTGATATTGTGGCATGGCACATGATGATGAATGGAAAAGTTGATAAATTTATAACTTACTCCAAAATCACACATTAAAATACAATTCTACTACAAAGATTACCAAACTTTTATTACAGTAATTCATTCATTCATTCATTTGCATGTCCCTTGCGGAACTTTGCCTCCCTAACAGCACTCCTGCAGGGCTCTCGGTTGTGAGCAAGATGGCCTGCTGCCGATGCATCCATTTGCACACCATCAATGATGTCTCACAGCCATCTTCGTTCTGGTCTTCCTCTCTTTCTTTTTCCCACTATGTACCCTTCCAAGATGGTCTTCTCTAGATTATCATGATGTTTAATCAGCCACAGTAACAAAGAATGTTTGTGTTGCAAGGTCCTGCCTTCGTGTGTTTTCATCTCTGTCTTCATTTTTGGTTTTCATTTCCTTCAAAAAACAAAAAAAAAATCTGCAAGTACCTCCATATCTCCATGTAATGTGGTTAGTCTTCAGTTTGTATGGTTTGGACTGTCATCTGTGATGCCCAGGAATGTTCCTGGCCTTCTGCCACAGCGGGAATGGGGAAAATAAAAGTGGCAGACATAACAGAGACACTAAAGTATGCAATGGTGAAGAAACATGACTGTTTATGTCTACAAGCATGACATTGTTGATGATGATGATGATACACACTATACCTCATCACGCTGCTCCTGGAGATTCTCATTAAACTTTCCACTTCTGAATGTTTCTGCATGTGAGATTTGACTGCTTACATCTGATGAAGCTCCACTCATTTGCATTGCACTGGAATTGCTGCACTTGAAATTTTCTTAATTTTATATTTTGTATAAGGTGCAGATTAAATTTTTTTTTTAATGGCTGTCACTGGTTTTACTTGACGCAACAAGACAGCTGTTTCTGCCTTTGTGACTTACACAAATGTACTTGTGAATTTTCTAACGTGATCTTTTTGTACAAAACGCACTTAATAATAAAGTGCTATCTTGGAATCATATCAAATTCACTAATCAATTAATAAATCCTGATCTTTTGTACAAAACACATTAATGCAACGCTATCTTGGAATCATATCAAAGTCACTAATAAAGTAATTATTTCTCCAGCTTGTCTCGTGCACAAGGTAATGTAATGTTATTAGACTTGATTAATGTGGTGTAAAAATGACGTAATGTTACTCAATCGAAGTTCTCTTGCGCATTTCAGACAAATAACACTGCTATCTATTCGTCCTTTCCGCTTTTCTAAGATCTGCAAGCCAAGACTTATAACAGATATTCACCATACAATATATATTTCGCACAAAATCCGAAAAATCAAAATCTATTGCATCCCTGCGATGGCAGTAACAGAAACTTGAACTCGTCGGAAGCCCGATTTCGATAATTTAACGTTTTCTACCACGTTCTTTAAAGTCTGCGGGTGTTGCTGGAAAATATTCCTTTCGTCAGAACACGAAATTTTAAAACATAGTAACACGTCCCATCAACTTGCACAGAGCGTTTCACCATACATATGTAATCCACGCATTCTTCCAGACGATAGATGGACACTCGAATACGTGGTAATCGAATATTATATTCGTTTCTTATATCGATTCAGTATTGTATAACTAAAAATAAGATTTTTAAGGGCATGCATCTTTCCCATCGCAACATATGCCTGTGAGACCTGGACACTTAACAAAACAGCTGAGAAGCACATAAATGCCTTTGAATGTAAATGCTATAGAAGAGTTCTCCAAATATCGTGGACACAAAAAAGAACAAATATATCTATACTACAAGAGCTTAATATTGAAGAAGGCTGGCTAGTAAAGAGGATTAAAGCGAGAAAACTTAAATATTTTGGCCACATTAAACGTCATGATAATTTAGAGAAGACCGTATTGGAAGGATACATAATGGGAAAAAGAAAAAGAGGAAGACCGAAACGAAGATGGCTGCAAGACATCGTTGATGATCTGGAAATGGATGCAGCAGCAGCAGGCCATCTTGCTCACAACCGAGAGGCCTACAGGAGTGCTGTTTGGGAGGCAAAGTTCCGCAAGGGACATGCAAAGGAATGAATGAATTGTATAACTATATACGAAACAACTGCAGTAAAGCTTCTTCTTCTTCGGCTTTCAGGGCTATTACTTAGGGTTCACTGCTGCAGATAAAGTTCGCCTCCATTCCTCTCTATTCCTAATCTTCTCTCTCTAGTTGATGACACCAATTTCTTTTATATCTTCTTCTATGTTGTCTTTCCATCTCTCTCTTGGTCTACCCCTTGGTCTTGTTTCCCTCATCTCTTGTGCGTACTTAATTTTCATTTGTCTGTTCTCTTTCATTCTTTCTACATGGCCCAACCAGCGTAGTCTGTTCAATTTCAAGACATGTATAACTCGTTGAGATTTAAATAAGCTGTTCAGTTCAGTGTTCTTTCTAGTTCTTCATTCTCCATTGTTGGTATCCTTTGTGGGCCCAAAGATTCTTCTTAGGATCTTGTTCTCAAAGATCTGCAATTGTTGTTCATCTTTCTTTGTTGTACTCCACATTTCTGATTAATACATGACGGCTGGTCTTATTAGAGTTTTGTAGATGGTTATTTTGGTCTTTTGTGACAGGATTTTGGATTTTAACAGGTGTTGCAAGGCAAAGTATATTTTATTCTCTATCTGTACTGTTCTTTTAATTTCCTCGCTTACTGTGTTGCTTCTGTTGAAGGTTGTGCCTAGATATTTGTATGTTTCTGCTTTCCTAATAATCATATCTCCATCATTTATATAATCTGTAATAATAATTATAGTATCGTGCTTCTACGAAACAACAAAGCAACTGGTTCAGATGGAATTGCTGCAGAATTGATTAAGGAAGGAGATCTAAATCTACATAAACAGATATGTGCACTAATACAACAAATATGGAGAGAAGAAAAACTCCCTAGTGAATGGAGAGAATCATTACTGATCCCAGTATTCAAAAAAGGCGATAACAGCAAGTATGAAAACTACAGAGGAATATCATTACTACAAAAAAATCTATAAAATATTATATATTATACTTTTAAATAGATTAAAACCATACAGCGAGAACATACTGGGAGACTATCAAGCTGATTTTAGGAAGAATAGATCAACCATAAACCAAATATTTTATCTACGTCAAAGAGCAGAAAAGTGCAGGGAATATGGTAAAGAAGTACATAATATCTTCATTGACGTCAATAAACCATATGACAGCATAGATAGGAGCTGCTTGTGAAAAATTACGAAAGAATTTGAGATATGTAATAAATTAATCAATTTGACCAGAATATGTATGGAGGATACACAAAATATATAAAGGAAGAACGTCAGAACTCTTCTATATAAATACTGTTTTTTTTTAATGATACATTATCTCCATTACTATTCATCCTAGTACTAGAAAAGGTAATCAGAAAAGCGAAAGAAGAAAGCAGTACAGAAGAACAAGCTAAAATACTAGGATACGCTGATGACATCGACCTGGTAGGGAAAACTATGCAAGGAGTCATCAGTACCTGCATACACCTGAGAGATGTAGCAATAAAAGTGGGCTTGACCATTAACGAAAATAAGACAGCGTATATAAAGATATCAAGAGACCAGAGGCAGAATGATCCAGACTACAGTAAAGCTGTGATAACAAAATGTATAAACTATGAAAAAAAAAGAACGGCTTTATTCATTAACGAGTACACATTTGTGGTATTTCGACGAGAGCCTTAATCATTCAAAAACACACAGGACGAAGAGATAGAGAGATAGAGAAGATGAAATATAAATTCATATGAAGACCATGTTAAAAAAATATGAATGGAAAAAATAGAATAAAATAAAATGAAGTTAATGGAACACTTAGCTGTGACTTGTAAGAAGCTGTGGCTTGCAAGAGGCTGTGCTCAGAAATGCCCATAGTGAAGTGTAGAGAATGTTTAAATGGAGACTTGTGATGCATTATATGTGGGTCGTAAATAAGGATTGAGGAAAGACAGTGATACAATGGTAATATAGACGAGAGAAGGCGGAATATGTGTTATAATTGGAGTAGAGGGGTTGTAATGTGATGCTGAGAGGAGGTTCTGAACTATATGTTACAAGTGAGAATGGAGCGGAACTTGTGCAGGGGGATTCTGATTGTGGAAGAGGGGAATGTTAGACGTAGCCGAATAGCGAGTTCAAACCGTATGGTTCCAGCGTCACGTTTTCCTGAATGTAGCGTTCTCAAGCGCTAGGCGGCTTCTGTCATCAGCGTGACAATTTTTGATGGCTGTTACCAGAAAATCAGATTTGCCTCCGTGGCTGGGGCCATTGAAATGTGTAGGGATTGGTTTCGAAGCATCCTGAATGATATCGTACGGATGTTTCTGTATGTGCCCCCCCCCCCCTAATCTGAGACTATTTTCACCAATATAATCAGTGACGGGTTAACTACCTCCCAGCCATCTAAGCAAAAAACTTAGTAAGCTTCCTCACCCTCACATTCCCCCCCCCCACGCGGCCCCCCCTCACTTCAACCTATACACTATATGTCCTGATTTACCTCTAGGTTTGACCTCTACTTTTACTATATGACTTTATATTACACCAACCCAACACAATTGATATGTCACTGTCAGCTTTCTGCTTTACAGCAAACCTCTCTCTCTCTCTCTTTCTCTCTCACTCTCTGGTCCATGCCAATCAGGCGTTGGTCGTCATTGATTTCCACAACCATGATGAGGATAAACGTTCAGAGAATCCAAAAACAAGCTATCAAGTGGAACACAATAGGACGAAAAAAAAAAGAGGCCGACCACGTGAAACTTTAAAGAGGACATTGTTAAGAGAGGCCAAACTAATAGGCATAAAATGATGAGGTTGGTTGAAAAGCTCGTCGAAAACAGGACAAATTTGCGAATTACTTTGCGAGCCCTATGTGACGTTTAACGGCAGGAAGGATATAAGAATATATATATATATATATCTGTGTGTGTGTTTTGGACTGTGCTCAGTGCCACTCTTTTAGTCCGTTAAGTGTCTTGTCTCGCCAGTTTTACTGTTGTCACTATGTGTTCCAGTTTGTCTCTTCTCTAACTTCTCTAAACATGTGCTACATACCTGGACTATCGTATTCTGAATTTTGCTATAATTTCCCTCTTTTCCTCAGCCTTACTTAGAGCCTTTTCGTTTGTTCTCTTGGCTGCCCTTGCTATTCTCATCATTCTTCTTAGGAACATCTCCGCCGCTTCCAGTAGATTCTGAGTGGTCTCGGTTACTGTCCATACTTTGTATTCATATAACAATACGGTCTCCATGTAACTCTGAATTAACTCTTTTTTTTTAATTGGTATTCATATACAGAGCTTTATTGCATAGTATGCTTTTCATTTTCATGAATTCTGACTTGGTCTTTGCTGCTCTGTTCCTTATTTCTGTTTCACATCTTCCGTCTTGTGTAATTATTGTTCCCAAATACTTGAATTTGTCCATGCCCTTTAATTCTGTGCCTTTTACTTTGATGTTACATTGTGCTGATATTTCTTTCTCGGATATGACCATGATCTCTGTCTTCTTTTTTATTTAAACTAAGTTCTTTCTCCTTGCTTTTTTTTATACAATTTTGTCTAACAATCCTTGTAGTACTTGAACTTGTACACCTCCCTGTAAGTACGAGCTGGTGTTCTTTGCAGCCGATGCTGTAGAGGTGTTGAGGCACAGCATCGTTTCGGCGTTGGAGCAGGTTATGGCAGCTATTTTTTTCAATACCGGAGTACAGCTAAAAAGCAGGGGTCTGTAATGCTTCTTTAGCAGACTCCACCACCATGGGGCTATGACCATCCCTGCCCCGTTAGCCAAGCTAGGCCTGTTTTTAGGGGGTACCAACGGAGAGGTGAGACAGGGTCTTGGACAGTTATGGTTCGCTAACCCTGACGCTAGCATATCAGCTATGGGTCGCTGATTGCCTCATCGGACAGCGTCTTAACTCCCATCACTGAAGTAAGCAAACTTATACCTGTATATCTGTGTACTTATACATTTTCATAATGTAAAGTGTCTTTTTTCCCTGCCTGTCCGGTCCCCTAGACTTGAGCCTGCGCAGCGTAACAGGGCACCCGTCACTGACTATAATACACTCCCCACTGGATGGGATATTTGTGCTTCAACGATATCACGACGTCAAATGAAAGAGTTTGTGGTTATGGGAAGATCTGAGCAAGAACCAGAAAGCAACAAAAAGTATCACTAATTCTACTCCCTTAGAATTCGGTATATCACCTCCATTATCAGCCTGTTATTGTATTTTAAACTCATACTTAATGCTAACAGAGGAGCCCGTCCTTTCCTTCTGTCGGGTACTTCTACCTGGTGGCGGATAGTGGAATGACATCTAGATACATAGGCCAACTATGTGTTATAATTGGAGTAGAGGGGTTGTAATGTGATGCTGAGAGGAGGTTCTGAACTATATGTTACAAGTGAGAATGGAGCGGAACTTGTGCAGGGGGATTCTGATTGTGGAAGAGGGGAATGTTAGACGTAGCCGAATAGCGAGTTCAAACCGTATGGTTCCAGCGTCACGTTTTCCTGAATGTAGCGTTCTCAAGCGCTAGGCGGCTTCTGTCATCAGCGTGACAATTTTTGATGGCTGTTACCAGAAAATCAGATTTGCCTCCGTGGCTGGGGCCATTGAAATGTGTAGGGATTGGTTTCGAAGCATCCTGAATGATATCGTACGGATGTTTCTGTATGTGCCCCCCCTAATCTGAGACTATTTTCACCAATATAAGTTACCCTGCATCTTTTGCATACAATGGAAAATATCAAATTACGGGGCTTGCATGTGAATCCCTCATGGAGAGTGAGGATAGTTTTGGGAAAGGTGATCGTTTTCGTTTCCCAGACTACAGTGCAAGTAACACGGCGAGGGTGGTTACATTTTCTGTTGCCAACATATGCTAGGTCCCGCTTCAGGTGGCTATAAATGTTTATACATTTAAACAGTTTATACATTGTGTTTAGGAACCAGGTCTAGCTAGAGCATGGGAAGAGAATGGGAAAAGCACTCAGTGACCGAGAGGTTAGTGCTTGTCTTTTGGTGTCGTCCTATCCGAGTACTGGGCTTTGTTCTTAGTTATTCTCTCACACCAGAGTGCTAGTAAATTTCCGAGGCTGCTTGACTCTGTGGCATACGTGCCTCGTTCTTTCCCACAAATAATGAAAGATCATATTTGGTTAAGACCTTACCCCCCAATCTCTTCCGTTGCTATAGTTACATGCAGATTTGCACTCGCCAGTCTGGCTAACGAATTGAGTTGGCTGTTGTCTAAGGTACATTTCGGATCTTCCAGCAAACTATAATCAGTGACGGGTTAACTACCTCCCAGCCATCTAAGCAAAAAACTTAGTAAGCTTCCTCACCCTCACATTCCCCCCCACGCGCCCCCCCCCCCCCCACTTCAACCTATACACTATATGTCCTGATTTACCTCTAGGTTTGACCTCTACTTTTACTATATGACTTTATATTACACCAACCCAACACAATTGATATGTCACTGTCAGCTTTCTGCTTTACAGCAAACCTCTCTCTCTCTCTCTCTCTCTCTCTCTTTCTCTCTCACTCTCTCTGGTCCATGCCAATCAGGCGTTGGTCGTCATTGATTTCCACAACCATGATGAGGATAAACGTTCAGAGAATCCAAAAACAAGCTATCAAGTGGAACACAATAGGACGAAAAAAAAAAGAGGCCGACCACGTGAAACTTTAAAGAGGACATTGTTAAGAGAGGCCAAACTAATAGGCATAAAATGATGAGGTTGGTTGAAAAGCTCGTGGAAAACAGGACAAATTTGCGAATTACTTTGCGAGCCCTATGTGACGTTTAACGGCAGGAAGGATATAAGGTAGGTAGGTGTGTGTGTGTGCGTGCGTGCGTGCGTGCGTGCGTGCGTGCGTGTGTGTGTGTGTGTGTGTGTGTGTGTTTTGGACTGTGCTCAGTGCCACTCTTTTAGTCCGTTAAGTATCTTGTCTCGCCAGTTTTACTGTTGTCACTATGTGTTCCAGTTTGTCTCTTCTCTAACTTCTCTAAACATGTGCTACATACCTGGACTATCGTATTCTGAATTTTGCTATAATTTCCCTCTTTTCCCCAGCCTTACTTAGAGCCTTTTCGTTTGTTCTCTTGGCTGCCCTTGCTATTCTCATCATTCTTCTTAGGAACCACATCTCCGCCGCTTCCAGTAGATTCTGAGTGGTCTCGGTTACTGTCCATACTTTGTATTCATATAACAATACGGTTTCCATATAACTCTGAATTAACTCTTTTTTTAAATTGGTATTCATATACAGAGCTTTATTGCATAGTATGTTTTTCATTTTCATAAATTCTGACTTGGTCTTTGCTGCTCTGTTCCTTATTTCTGTTTCACATCTTCCGTCTTGTGTAATTATTGTTCCCAAATACTTGAATTTGTCCATGTCCTTTAATTCTGTGCCTTTTACTTTGATGTTACATTGTGCTGATATTTCTTTCTCGGATATGACCATGATCTCTGTCTTTTTTTTATTTAAACTAAGTTCTTTCTCCTTGCTTTTTTAAAATACAATTTTGTCTAACAATCCTTGTAGTACTTGAACTTGTACATCTTCCTGTAAGTACGAGCTGGTGTTCTTTGCAGCCGATGCTGTAGAGGTGTTGAGGCACAGTATCGTTTCGGCGTTGGAACAGGTTATGGCAGCTATTTTTTTCAACCCCGGAGTACAGCTAAAAAGCAGGGGTCTGTAATGGTTCTTTAGCAGACTCCACCACCATGGGGCTATGACCATCCCTGCCCCGTTAGCCAAGCTAGGCCTGTTTTTAGGGGGTACCAACGGAGAGGTGAGACAGGGTCTTGGACAGCTATGGTTCGCTAACCCTGACGCTAGCATATCAGCTATGGGTCGCTGGTTGCCTCATCGGACAGCGTCTTAACTCCCATCACTGAAGTAAGCAAACTTATACCTGTATATCTGTGTACTTATACATTTTCATAATGTAAAGTGTCTTTTTTCCCTGCCTGTCCAGTCCCCTAGACTTGAGCCTGCGCAACATAACAGAGCACCCGTCACTGATTATAATACACTCCCCACTGGATGGGATATTTGTGCTTCAACGATATCGCGACGTCAAATGAAAGAGTTTGTGGTTATGGGAAGATCTGAGCAAGAACCAGAAAGCAACAAAAAGTATCACTAATTCTACTCCCTTAGAATTCGGTATATCACCTCCATTATCAGCCTGTTACTGTATTTTAAACTCATACTTAATGCTAACGGAGGAGCCCGTCCTTTCCTTCTGTCGGGTACTTCTACCGGGTGGCGGATAGTGGAATGACATCTAGATACATAGGCCAACTGTGAATATTTGAAGAAACAGGAACATTCCAATATACAGCAAAACTTCGATTAAACGGATTATTAGGGGAATGGGGTATCCGAAAGTCCGTTAAATAGAATGCAATCTACAAAATTAGAATGAAGGGGAAAGAATTATTTTGAAATCATTTTGGGTCATTTTAAATGTAAAAAACTTCAATAAAATAGACAGTAGCATATAGTATAAAGTATTAAAGTATAATGTGCTACATAAAACAGGTCTGATGTAAAGTGCGGTGTTTGATAGTTTTTATTTATTTATTTTTTTAAAAATCATTTATGTAGTTCGTCAAGAAATTTGAAATCCGTTGTATCGTTAAATCGAGGGTTTACTGTACTATAGGTACCCAGTTGCCAGTGTGTTAGTCTCTTTAGACCAGTGGGTCCAAACTTCAGGGGTGGAGTGTGTGTGTGGGTGGGTTCTGATGTAGGGTCACGAGCATGATAATTTATTAAAACTTTTGTTGCATTTCAGTATTTTTTATGGGTCGCGGATCATGTGTCATTGATGGTTTAGGGTCGTGCTAAAGAAAAGAGGGGGAAAAAGATTTTAGACAAAGAAAGCAATATCGAACCGAACGGAAAGCAAAATGAGATCATTGTCGTACTACCATTGCCTTGTTAAATCATGGTTCACAGATCAATCAATACATCATTCAGAAATGGATAAGGATGAGATAGCAAAGGCCAGCTTAGTCAGGCTGCGTATCGAGGACGACATCTGGCTGAATGACAACAGTCACACCAGGAGGATGATCGACTTGGGGGAAGAGAGGGGAAGTGGGCGTTTTCCCGAAAGAAGTGGTTTAGTGCGTGTTACCTACAACCATTGTGTGACTTGCTCCATCAGTAGGCACACACTTCACTGGGTGTTGGAATGGAAAGCGGAGCACATATGGGAATGCGGGGATGCCAGCCTCTGAGTATAGATTACAGAACACACATCTATCAGGGAGAAGCATGACCGCTGTCCTGCATGTCAAGTAATTATGTATGCACTAACAAACGTCGAAGAAGACAGAAGTCAAAAGGCCGCAACTGTGAGCTTTGTTACAGAATAAAGCTTTTTTTCTCCTCTTAAAAATATTTTAATAATAATAATAATAATTCATACTGGAAATATCGACCTTTAGAATATCGGATAATCGTAATCGCTCAGTTGAATTGCTCAACCCAAACTCTACTTTTAGCCTGTGGGTTTTTATAATAGCAGAAAAGGGAGCCCAAGTTTTTTTGGCAGATTGCCATACATTCAGGGCCGGGCCTAGAAATTTTGCTTCCCCGTGCAGTAGCATAAAATACAAATTTATTACAAAATGAGAAACAAGTAAAAGAAATGAATGTAGATATGTTACTTGCATCATCATAATGCTCATCACATGTAGAGCGAAGAGCCTTCAAACTATAACTCACAGAAAAAAAGTAAGTGTGCAATGCTTTAAAAAGCACCATGAACGTGCTCAGATGATGACTAAAATAAAATTTGGCACACATTATGTTTGATTATCCAAGAACAGATAAAATGATAACTTTCAGGCCAGTCACATGTCACAAAAAAAAAGTAAAAAAAAGCTCACCTAATGTGGCTCACCACCCCAAGAACAGAAAATCAAGGTTTCAATATCGTGTGTGTCCTCCTCGGGCAGTTATCACTGCTTGACACCGCCTTCTCATCGAACCAATGACACGTTGTATCAGTTGTTGAGACATGTTATTCCATTCTTCTTGCAACGCTTGGGCTAATTCTTGGTGGTTTCCAGGACGATTGTGTCGTCTTCGCAACCTACGGTCCAGTTCATCCCAAATGTGCTCGATAGGTGACAGGTCCGGTGAAACTGCTGGCCATGGCAATACAGTAGTCTGATGTCGTTGAAAGTAGTCCCTGACCACACGTGCGACATGTGGACGAGCGTTATCTTGCTGTAGTATCAGGTCTTGTCCATTACCATCCAGAAAAGGCATTACGTGGCGTGTAACGATTTTGTCCCTATATCGTAAACCTGTAAGGTTGCCATTGAGGAAGACTAGGTTTGTTCGGCCAGCATATGAAATTCCTCCTCAAACCATTACGCTGCCTCCTCTTCTCCTATCCACCTCTAGCACACAGTTATTTGCTAAGCGTTCTCCTCTTCGCCTGTACACTAAAGCACGCCCATCATGGCATTGCAGACAGAATCTGGGCTCATCAGTGAATAGGATCCGTCTCCATTGATGATGAGGCCATGCCACATGATGCCTGGCCCAGTTCAAGCGGGTTTGTCTGTGGCGAACTGTCAGTACCGGTCTAACTGCAGGCCTATGAGGTAAGAGATTTACCTCTCTGAGTCTGTTCCTCACTGTCCTGCCCGACACACGTCTTACACCTGGAATGTTGCAGGCAGTCCATGTTGCCCGGAGAAACCTGTTATGAAGGTGCATGAGGTGGATGTAGCGGTCTTGTGCAAGGGCGGTAACTCGTGGTCTGCCGCTTCTATGTCGGTCAGCAACGGAGCCATTTTGCTTAAAACGACTTTGAAGGTGTGATATTGTGTTTCTGTGAACATTAAAATATTGAGATACTGCTGCTACTGTTGATCCAGCAATTAACATCCCAACAGCTATTTCTCGCTGATGTTCATTCAGTCTTGGCATGATGAAAAATAATGTTTATGTTGGAATTCCACTACTTCTTTCTTCAACGATTACGTGAAGAGATCTCTGAGAACAGAATTACACACTTACCCTAATTTTATCCGTGGTAAGTAACCAATCATGGATCACGCACGTGATTTCACTGTAGCTGTGGTTATCTCCCCATGAATAGTGCGATCAACTTCGTGCAGCGCGGAGAAGTGGACAACACTCAGACAAAACTTCGTGCCAAATCTACTTTCATTTCACTCATGACAACGTGATTGATAAGCTTGACACCACTGCACACTTTCCGTGAGTAATATATACAAACAATGGTTATGTATGTTTTAGTATTTAGTACACACATCTTCGCGTTAACTGCACTCGTGGGTTTTTCGAGCAAATATCTAGTGTTTAAAAAGATTTTCTTGCTTTCACATTCGCAAAGTCAGGAAAGTGGTCAGTACAGTCTCATTTTTTTTACTGATTTGTGTCGATATCTGAGTGAACGACGAAGAAGAAGCTCTGGTTTGCTAACTACTATCTCATTCAGTCCGAGTACAGAATCTTCCTTCATGCTGTGCATACCGGCCCCTCCTCCACCCCACAAAGCCACCCACCCATCCAAAATGCAAACATTACAAATAATTATATCAAAACTGTTTCTGGTAATGGTTGGTTTTTCAGCCTACTAGTATGTTTAATATTTAAATCAACGAATCATTCTGGATAACATCAAAGTTATATTGAAGGACGTCATTGTTTCTTACGTTGTTTGTTATATTTTAGGAATGGCAAACACAAATTATTTACAGATGATTTTCATTGTGGTGAACACGAACTTTGAACTCTGTTAGCTGAATTTTATTTCATTTAGTCATCATCTTGTCTTCTCTGGAAGATACTATTTTTTAGCGCTAAAAATGTGTCCATCTTTTCACACCAGTTTTTTTCCCCTGACAAATAACTTCATTTATGGAATCGTCATTTGTTTCCATTTATTTGATACATGATACGCATATGTTGAACATGGAATTATTTTGTTACAATGGCTTTTGTAAAAAGACCCCAAAAATATCACAACGCCCGCTCAAAAATTGCGGCGCAAATGTAACGTCCACGTTTTTTTCTCTGATATCAGATGAGTTAGGTTGTGGTGACAACTGGAGACATTTCCTTCTTCTGCGTTCGAGGTTGTTGGTCACTTCAGATCCTGATCCCTGTTGACATGGCAAAGCCTGCATTCGTCTCCAGATAATGATAGGAGCCCCAAAAGCTTTTGCCCCAACCTTGTGTCATCTGACCATGTCTCACGCCTCAGGTCTGCATGGTTTAGGCACCGCATGCAAAAACATCTGTACGACATCGCCCAGCATGCTTCGAAACCAGTCCCAAATCATTTCAATGGCCCCAACCACAGAGGCAAATCTGATTTTCTGGTAACAGCCATTAAACAATGTCACGCAGATGACACAAGCCGCCTGGCACTTGAGAACTGCTGCATTCAAAATTATGGGACGCTGGAACCACATGAGTTAAACTCGCTGTTTAGTTACACGTAACATCATCTTCTTCAATCATTATAGTACATCTCCACTAAATCCACCCCTTCTTACTTTTCAAACTTCCTCACAGCATCACTCTGCAACCCCGCTTACTTTTCAAACTTGCTCACAGCATCACTCTGCAACCCCGCTATTTTCTCTGCAACCCCTCTTCCCCAATCATGTTTCAGTTTCTCCTAGCTAGGTCGGTATTGCGTCACTCTCTCTCCCCTCCCCGGTTCCCCATCCACCACCCCCAGTTACAACCCATTGACCACATGTCACAGGTCTCTATTTAAACAGTCTCCACGTCCCACTAGATCCATTCCTGACACACACCGCCGGACAAGCCACACCTTGCAATTTACAGCTAAGTACTCTTTTAAAAAATACTTTTATCTCCTCTCTCTATTTCTTCGTCGTGTATGTTTTTGTATGATTATGGCTCACGCCGAAACGTCACAACTTTGTAATCGTTAAGTAATAAAGCTGCTCCTACTTTTTTCCTATTTTATACATTCTGGTATCACAGCTTTACTGCAGTGCGTCGTGTATAGTTGTATACTTATACACTAATTATTGTGTTTCTTGTAGGATATGTTCTGGAGTCTGGACTCCTCTGCCACATGGAGACTCGTCTGTGTGAGACATTTTGAGTTGATGCAGGTAGCTTAGTAGTCTGCAGTGGCCTGTCCTTAGGCGAAAGAGGATGGTTTGCTGATGTTTTTGTAGTTAGTGTATTGCATCTGGTTCAATGCTGCATTTCAGTTTCAGACATTTCCTATCTGTATTTGTCTTCGTGTGTCAATCTATGGAACTCTTCTGCCAAAAGAAATACTTAAATTTCGACCCGGAAATAGTCCCACCTAGTCTACACGTAGTATAACCGTGTTTCTGGAAGATTGGTCTGCTTTGTTGTTGAAAGCAAGCGAAATTTTTGCAGCACAGTAAGTGTTCAGTTTCACACATTTTAAGAAATTATGTGTTTTATAGTGATCCACATATATTCATGCACACTGTGAGTGATTTGTTTCTCGCTTTTTCGTCATCACCCTTTGCAAATTCTTGTACACGTTGTCGTCTGCTTGAGTGTGTTAATTTTCATTACGATCCTGCACATATTTCATCAAATGGCGCGTGGCATGTCATTAAATATATACAAGAAGTAATCGGAATCAAAGGGCATGGTTGGTCCTTTTATGTCTGTTGAAGTTTCAAGACTTTCTGAATTTATATTCCTGTCAAATGCAACTTCGTGGCACAAGTTTCTCATTGGCATTGCTATTGCACATTGTTGGTGCTACATTTATCTTATTAGGATATTGCGTGTACAGTTCACACATAAGAATGTTGTAGAAAAAAAGGAGTGGATGAATTTTTAAAATGGTTTTTATCGTCTGTCAAATGTATTTTTCTACAAATATTGTAATCACCTGCCCCAAAGTGCTCCGGTTGTCATCTTACCAGTTGTGTAGTTGATTAGCAGAGTGGTTATTGTACATGTTTCTAATGACAAAGGTTGCTTGTTCAGATCAGCCAAGATAGTGCCCTAGTCTGGCCACACTTCACTACTTGGGTCACAACATCCCCATGTTGTATAAAATCCTGACCAACATGGAATGCACTGCCGTGTTTGAGCTCATTATTAAATGATAAGATAAAGGATCTTTCAGCACAAACATGGTTCATGGTTGCTTTTGCCAGTACTTGGAGTTACATATTTAGAATCATCTGTGAGAGAAGTTTATACTTGGCAGCTTCCATGAACAGTGAGTATCCACCTGCTTCAGAACTATTTTTAACTCTATCCGGGCCACCTAAAAAAAACGCGGACGTTTCCATCAGTGCCACACAAAAAGTGCGGGTCTTGATATGTATAGGGGGTATAGTTGTAAAAGTTAATGTACAAAGTATTTCCACTTTAAAAGTATACATATTATGCATGAAAATAGTTGTAAATGTAAGAAGATTTCATAAATGAAGAGTTTTTTTTAGGAAAAAGAAGTAGTGTGATGATTTTAGCTGATAATTGTGTAGTGCTTACCATCGGCAATGCCTAGATGTTCAATGTTTACCATCGACAATTTCCAGATCTACTTAAATTTTCGTCCGATCTCGTCGTGTGGTGGCATTCTCACTAAAATAATGTCTGAAATAACCTTCTGACTACTTCTCCAGTCCATTTAATAGGTCTAAATGTACTTGGGGCACATTCAGGAACAGTGGTTGGGTCATAGGACATGTCCTTATGCCTCCAAAATCACAGTAAATATGGAGATTTCTCATTTAAGATAAATTGTGTACAATAAAAAGTTTTACAATAGTTTTACACTGCAACAAAACAAAATCGCAATAATGAGCATGGGAAGCGCTAGACTAACGGGAAGAATTCACTATAGTGTCGATGGCAGGGAAAGTGTTATGGCAAAAATAGCTAGAATCAATGTAGAATGTATAACAGCATTTTTCATCTTAGAAGTTGGGTTTTGAAGCCAATGTATGTTAGTTGAAATCTGGCTTTTCCTGGGAATTTGGTATGAAGAAAGTGCCTTGTCCATGTTACAGTTTCCTCATCTTAACTCTGCCAGTCAAATCCAGTTGAAAGTCAAGGTCCATGCTTTTAAAAATCTAACAGAGTTGCGAGGGATATTAGAAGGTGCACAGGTCAAAGACCTTCACTGCCAACTGCCTTTGGGTTCATCCCATCAGGATTTTCTTTCTGGGGTTACATCCATAGGTACAGAGTAAAAAAGGTAAAATTCCCATTTCCACGCCTTTAAGGCTGTTGGGGAATGTGGTGTTAGACCAGTATTTTCACATGAAAGTGTGATGTTGTCAGTATCATGCCTGGCCACTTTACCTTCCCAGATGTCTCTGGTACCATTTTTAGAGGCTGGGTGAACCCTGGGGCTTTTTTGGTGTATACCAGAAAAAAATCCCACGACTGGGACTTAACCCAATACCACCAGATTAGTAAATTGAGCGCCTAACCACCCAGCTAACCAGGCTGCCATAGGTACAAAGTATAATCATTCAATTTATTTTGACCCTCCAAGATTCATTCTGTCATCCTTTTTTTTAGAATTAATGTTTGTTTTGGTTTTTTCTTGATGTTTTCAGATCTGAAAATGATAACTGATGTACAGCTCGCTATTTTTGCCAACGGCTTGGGTGTGGCATTGTTCCTGCTTGTGGTTCTTTACCACTATGTTTCTGTCAATAATGTGAAGAAGACTGATTAGCCACCTCAAATGCAAAGTATCATGGAATCATAGTATCTTCATTGTCATGGTTAGTCTTTTATATAACCTTCCCTTCTGTAAATGAGCAGAAGCCAGTTGTATAATGTTATTAATACAAAACATATTTTTTGGATGAATTTCAAACATTGATGTGCTTTTTTTTAGGACTCTGTTTATTATGCTGCTGAGCTTTTCTTCATCATGGGCAGGAGATTTAAGATATGGTTGTTATCCATACCCGCAGCGTGTAGCAAGAATTGACGGACGTCATATCCTATACCATTATTTATGGAACTTCTAAAGAGAAAGAAGTCATGGGGCAGATGAGAATTAATATACAAGGATAAATGAAAGACACCTATAAGAGATTTTTTTTTTTATCTACAGCTTATAAGGACTAGGAAGATTTTGGAAAAAAAGACCTTGTAACATGGAAAGTCACTGCGTATGCACATATCCCGAAAATGGGAGATGTGAGATTGAGATAAGGAAAAGAATATGGTTGGCAAGACACATATTTAACATCATAAAGACAATGCTGTTCTCCAGGAATTTGCCCATAAAAAAAAAACAAAAATGAGATGTGTATAATGCTATATCTGTTCTGTATTACTTTACAGAGCAGAAACCTGGACTCTAACTAAAAAAGTTGGAGAGAATGATGAATGAAGCAGAAATGAGGATATACAGGAAAGTAGGTCATAGGTATTATGGAAAATGAAAAGAACAAATGTACAAGTATTAGAACAACTACAGGTGGAACATAAACTTCTTAGAGAAGTAAGAATCAAGAAAATAAAATACTTTGGCTGCATCAGAAGACATAAACAATATATTGAAGACCATACTGGAGGAAAAGGTTGACGGAAAAAGAGCAAGAGGTATACAGGGGTGAGGTGGGAAGATAACATATGAGAATGGACAAGATACAGGGTGACTGAACGCACTTAAGACAGCATGTGGTGATGATGATGATGATGATGATAAGATCACTTTAGAAGAAAATGAGGGTCAGTATTGAGAATAGAAGATTCAAGCTCAAAGAAACTCTGACACCACAATACACTTACAATTTGTTATTGTAGTTAATTATATGAATCAGATATCGGTGTCTTGTTTTGTCTTGTCTTGTCTTCCATCTCCCTGGAACTGCGAGCTGGTGTCTCTGCAGCCGGTGCTGTGAAGGTGTTGAGGCACATCATTGTGGTGGCATGGGAGTGGGATATGGCAGCTTTTTTTTTTTTTTTTTTTTTCAGGACCAGAGTGGAGCTAAAAAAGCAGGGGGTGTACAGTACTTCTTTAGCAGACTCTGTTGCCATGGGGACTATGATGATCCCTGCCCCATTAGCCAGGTTAGGCCTGTTACGCTGGGTACCTACGGAGAGGTGGGACAGGACCTTGGTCGGCTATGGTTCACCAACCCTGACGCCAGCATGTCAGCTGTGGGTTGTTGATTGCCATAACGGTGGTAAAAGCAGTCATGAATGCAACTGATCAACAAATGAATTCTCAGCAACAACAACATATAATTATTATCTGCCTACTTCAGAACAGTCTTCTGAGACAAAAGAAGTTGTTACTGAATATTATTATTATTATTAATGTTTCTGTTTCCACCTATTTGCTCTTTCATTTATGTTGTATGTTTCTTCCTGATCTTATTTTGATTTTCATTTATTTCACACATTACCTACTGTTCTGTTTCTTTCAGACTTTTTCTTTTTTTTTTTAACAGAGAATTTAAGTAACTTTTTTAAAATACTTTTTAAAAAAATTTAATTAGTTTTTTTTTTTTCATCCCCAGACTTCTTTAATTTCACTTGGATAATCTCATCCTCATTTTCCTGGCTGCCTGTAAAGATCAGTAGAGATTTGATTAAAAACATGTGAAATTGTGAATTATATTAAAGTGTGTGAGAGTTTTCTGTTTTATATGTGAGGTCTGTTGTTTTTACTGACAGACAAAGATACGAGTAGTGGCACTTGCTTATATATACATATAAATCAGTGCTAGGCAGAGGGTAATAGAGCACATTGTTTTAGACTTCGAAAAATCATAGACAAAGCGCTGTTTAGACTTGAGAGAAAGAAAAATCACAAATTACATGGAACTTGAACCTCAGACTCCGGTAGGAAGACCAGCTGTCTAGCTGTGAGAGAATTGAACCACAGACTACAGTAGGAAGAGCAGCTGTCTAGCCATGAGAGAAGAGCGCATTAATAGACTTTCCTATCTTGCACCCCCAAAACCGGCTGTTCTGTAGCAAAGCCATCAGTGCCTGTCTGATAGAAAATCTTGACACTTGGAACGAAATTCAGTTGCTTGGATTCAGTCTCCCACAGGTACCAAATTAAAGCCTCATCGTTACTTGTTTGTAAACAATTTTTTATCTCGAACCATTGCCCACAGAAAGAGAAGGAGGCATGGGTCCAGCCAAAATAAATGTCTTAACAAAAAAACTGTAATGTTTGATTTCATTCTCATCATCCATGTTTGAAATGATGTTTTTGAAAAATTGGTCATGTAAAAAAATAGTTGCAGAACAAGGTCATGAACTGTGAGATATGTCTCATATGATATAGTCACTTGGAAGTGAACTAAAGAGATAATGAATGACGACTGTTTCCAAGCACTTTGAGTTCATAAATAAAATGCTGTCAGCAGAAATAATTGTTGATTTGGCAGGAGATGGAGGGCTCTCAGAAAAAGAGGATGTGTTGTGAAGCATCCTGGATAGACTCCACACTAAATTTCAAAACCATTTTAAATGAATCTTAAGAAACTGAATTTGAAGCATGAATTTCTTTTGGATGTTAAAAGCCTAAAGAAACCCAGTGATTCAAAAGGGCAGCAGTAATTTCAGTCATTTTAACACTGACTTAATGTTGAAAGTGCATTACATTTATGTAATGAGATTATTGACTTTGAGAGGTGCTGTTACATTCATGTAATGACACAAGAAGTCACCACATGAAATGAGCTTATTAGTTTAATATACAGGTTCCTGCACTAGCTGAAAGCAGAGCTTTCCTATGGAACCTTTTTTTTTTTTGTAAGCTGAATGGCATAAGGTGAAGGAGCAGTTGCCATTAATATGCAGGAAAAATTTCACAAGTGGTCATGGGCAGAGTTCAAGGCTTTGATGGCTTGATGCTGATTGTAGTTTGTTGAGAAGGAACTTGGTGGTACCACTCTTGCCACTGGGAATGTTCACTTGCCAGTGTAATGAATCATTGCAAAAAACAAATGCTCAATCCTATTTTGGTTTTTTTTCATTAAAAAAAAAAATCTTGGAATTTCTTTCAGTTAGTGAAGACAGTAACTAAAGAAGGTCTTTTTTAAAAGTGAAGTGACATAAAATGAACTTTTAGAAAGTTGGGGAAACCTGTATTTCCAAATTTAAGGACCACACAACAATTCACGTAACATTCTCTGTGTCCACAGCAGAGTCTAAGTGCTCACTCAGCAAAATGAATTACGTCAAATTTATGTACATCAGTAGAGCAAGAGCTATTAAGTGATATGGCTTTAACTAAGCATAGAAAAACAAGCAATGGAGAAATTTAAAGCATGTAATAAATCTGTCTACTGCAGCAAAGATGTGGAAAGTGAACTTTTAGTTTAAACCTTATTTGGAAGCTCAACTTAAAAATTTCCAAATTTTTTTTAACAAATCTTTTATAACATATTTTATTAAAAGTATATTTTATCTAAATTACAAATTTATGAAGTCTTTTAATACCTAAAAACATCTGTAAAATGGCTTTGAGTTGTGATTCTTCTTGAATTGTTGGGGAGCAAGGTGCACAGTTTTAGAGCACCTCTGGGCTCTTGTTACTCTTACTACACCTGAAACTAGCAGCAGCGGATTAAATATGGTGGGAAAAGAAATGGAAAAAATTTTTTTGTAACTATTAAGTTTTATAGAGCTACAAACAAAATTTTCCAATAAACCATTTGTCATAAAAACTAATCTATAAATAACTTTGAGTTTGAAATACAAACAGATTTGCACATAACGCTCATCTTTAAATTCACGAACATATGCTAGCCATTTGTGCTGCAGATGGTATTATGTATATTGGTGTAATGGAGCATCATGTGCAATAAAAACTGCAAGAATGGTAATGAGAAGATGGTTCTGAAGTAGGCAAATATTAATTGTAAGTTTTGATGAGCATCATTTTCATAATAGTTTTCTTTTATGGCAGTAAGATTCTACTAATGACAGATTTGCATATTAGGCCACAGTAGTAGCAAACAGCGTTTGTGTTGCAAATAGCCCGATAACGAAGGACACAAACTTTAAAAACTTAAGTAATGTCAGTAATGCAGTTATTTCTCTTGGACTGCAAACGGGTTCATGCAGTGGCAGTTTTTTTTCGTGTGTAAATATATACATTTTTCCACTCATACAAGTATTTGTTATAAATCATACATAATAAATTTAACTTTCTTTTACTATTTCTTTTCATATTTCTTCATCCTGTATGCTTTTGTATGAATTGTGAGGTGGTGCTCTTTGCAACCAGTGTGGTGAAGGTCCTCAGACACATTATCATGTGGGCTTGGGATCCAGAGTGGAGGTAAAAAAGCTGGGGTAATGCAGTACTTCTTTAGCAGACTCCTCTACCATGGAGATTGTGGCAATCACTGCCCTGTTAGCCAGGCTCAACCTGTTACTTGGGGTACAAATGGAAAGGTGGAATGGTCTTGGTCAGCTGTGGTTTGCCAGCCCTGATGCTAGCATGTCAGCTGTGGCTCACTAATTGCCAAATGGACTGCGCCTTCAAATTGTATGCATATGGCATAAAGTCATATCTTTACAGCTGTGTGCTCCACTGGTGAATAATGCTGTTCCAGTCTTTTTTGTGTCAAAGGTGTTTTGTAAAATGATTCTGAATAGAGTTAAGGATGTAGTGGATTCTGCAATGAGAGAAGAACAGGCAGGATTTCGAAAAGAGAGAAGCTACGTCGACCAGATCTTTACTTTAAGAATAATACTTGAAGAACGTATTGAAAAGCAGAAACTATTAATCCTGAACTTCATAGGCTTTTAAAAAAGTATTTGATAGCATACACAGAGCTTCATTGTGGAGAATTTTAAGACTATATTGATTACCATCTAAACTTGTCAACAGCATTAGAGATCTCTACAACAGATATGTTTGTGCAGTCAAGACAGAAGAAGGAATGGACGAATGGTTTCAGATTGAAACAGGGATGTATATTATCTCCATTGCTTTTTGAAATTGCCATAGACTTTATAATTGAAAGATGCTGTACAGGTAAAACCGGCATTGATTGGGGTACATGGGATCCAAATAGAAGATCTTAATTTTGCAGATGACATAACTCTTATCAGTGACAATGTGAATTTATGCAGGAAAAAACAAATTCCCTGTCTTCCTTGGCTAGCAAAATAGGTCTTGAAATTAACAACAAAAAAAAAAATAATGAAATTTCTTACTAATCAAGAAGGAAAAATGTACGTAGATGGAACAGTTGTTGATGAAGTAAACCAATTTGCATACCTTGGCAGCTATATAGACCAGGATAGTGACACCAGGAAGGAAGTTAGAATTGCAAAAGCAGCATTGTCCTTCAAAAACATGGAATTCAAAAGTTATAAGCACAAAACCTCTTTTGAAAACATGCCTCAGGAAAGTACTTGGTATAAAGTGGAATGAATTTAAGAACAACACAGATAAGACAGATGAGCAAACAACAGCCTGTCTCATGGGTGATCAGAAAAAGAAGATGGACATATGTAGGCAATGTGATGAGAAGAAACAATCAGAGAATACCAAAACAAGCTATCAAGTGGAGCACAACAGGCTGAAGAAAAAGAGGTTGACCACGTGAAACTCTAAAGAGGACATTGTTAAGAGAACCCAGTTTAATGGGCATAACATCCCTTGATGAAGTTGAAAGACTCGCAGAGAACAGGAAAACTTGGCAAACAACTATGCCAAGAGTTTAACGTGGCATTTAATGGCATGGAAAGGATGTAAGATGTAAGTCTTTTTTTAAATAGTCTAATTACATGTAGGAATGAGAAGTTTAGATTATTTTAATTAGACTTTCAACTGTTGAGATTTATATTATCCTGATCGTGTATGATCGTTCCATACCCTCTTGTTAGCATTTCTCCGTTCAACAAAAGAAGTGCAGTATATTTATTCATCTATTCAGGTAACAGTTGTCTCACTTTAAACTGGTTGAAATCTTTCATCAAATCATTTTCTAGAAGCCTAATTGGCTTTTTGCATTACCACAAGCATTGAATCTTGGGTGTTTGTAACAGTGTTAAAGTTCATAATAGTAATTTATAGTAGAGTGATATAGCAGTTTGTGCTAATGTGGTTTATGTTTTAGGTAGTAAATTATCTGGACCAACACAGTTTGCAACACAGAATGGTAGGCCATATGAATGACTGTTTATGTTGGTTGAAAAATGTTATGTATGTGTATGGTTTAAATTTGGGCAGTTTTTTTAACCTTTGTTTTTTTATTTGATCTGTTGGAGCAGCTGCTTACACATGTAGGTATAATCTCTATCAGTGGTTCTCAGATTTTTCCAGACTCTGGCCCACACTTGACAATGCAGATGTCCATCCTGGTACAGCTGTGTTTTAATGTTGGACTGTTGACTATAAAATATAGTATTTTACAATTCACACTGCATTGATTATGTTCAGAATGTATTGCAGCATATGATATTTTTTATAGTAGGACAAAATGTTTGAGAGAGATTTTACATTCTATTGTACACGTGTCCTCTTTTCAGTGTGGAATGAGAGCCTTCTTGGAGGTATAGATCTTTATGAGGCATAGATCTTTATATGTGGGGTGATAATGAACACACACACTCTTGATTCATATTTTGCTAAAAAAAAAAAGGGTTCTCAACCTCTAGGTGTAAATTTTAGGGTTTCGAAACCATAGATTGATTTCTTCTTATGTCTCCCAGAAACTATAAGCTGGTGTTCTTTGCAGCCAGTGAAGTGAACATGTTGAGTCACAGCATTGTTTTGGATTGGGAGTAGGGTACAGTAGCCTCTTTTTTTTTTCTCAGTTCCTGAGTGAAACTAAAAAAAAAACATAGGGTGTGCAATAGTTCTTTAGCAGACTCCACCACCTTGGGGACTATGGTGATCCCCACTACATTAGCCAGGCTGGGCCTGTTATTGAGGGTACTAGTGGAGAGGTGAGACAGGGTCTTGGTCACCTATGGTTCGCAAACCCTGAAGCTAGTATGTCATCTATGGTTCACCAACCCTGAAGCTAGGCATGTCAGCTGTGGGTTGCTGACAACTAGAAGCAGAAATCTTCACCCCCACCACTGTAAGACTGTTGGAATATTGATTTACACTGTAGAAAGATTGAATACTCTAACTGAGCCTGCCAGTCTGTGTGGTCTCATTCCCTATCACCCTAAAGTTTCCTAGAATGGTAGGGGGATGGGGGGGAATTTCCCATTGGCTAAGAACCCTTGATATAAAATAGTAGAAATGTGTAAATAATGCATGAAAAAAAAAAGATACTCTCCACTCAATGGCTAGGAAAATAGGATTTAAGATCAACAAGAAAAAAAGACAAAATTAATGAAGAACCTAGTTTGCACATGAGAAAAAAAGGCATATTTGGAAGAAACAGCGATAGAAGAAGTAGACCTTTTAGTACATCTCAGAAGTTACATAGATCAGGAAGGGGGCATGAGGAAAGAAGTTAGAACCAGGACGGCAAAGGCAGCATTGGCCTTTGAGAATCTAGAGAAAATAAGGAAATCGAAACTCTTAAGCACGAGAACAAAGCTTAGGATATTCAAACTCATATGTAATACCCATCCTCACATATGCATGTGGAAGCTGGGAAACAAATAAACAGAGAGTAGTAAACTGAATAAATTAAAAAAACAAATGTCTAGGAAAAAATATACTATATACAATGAAACAAATTCAAGACTTGAGCAGAAATTTTAAAAAAGTGAGCATCTTACTTTCAACTGAGAGTCCTCCAGGAGAGCAAGCAAAGTTCTTGCAAGGGATATGCAAATGACTGACTGACTGAGTTGTTATAGTTTGTGAAGTTTATGTTGTTGCAGTTGTTACAATTTGTTTATGTTGTTGCAGTTGTTACAGTTCACGAAGTTTATGCTATTGCAGTTGTTACAGTTTGTTTGTTAAGTTTATTTTGGTGCAGTTGTTACAGTTTGTTTGTTAAGTTTATTTTGGTGCAGTTGTTACAGTTTGTTTGTTAAGTTTATTTTGGTGCAGTTGTTACAGTTTGTTTGTTAAGTTTATTTTGGTGCAGTTGTTACAGTTTGTGAAGTTTATGTTGTTGCAGTTGTTACAGTTTGTGAAGTTTATGTTGTTGCAGTTGTTACAGTTCATGAAGTTTATGCTATTGCAGTTGTTACAGTTTGTTTGTTAAGATTATTTTGGTGCAGTTGTTACAGTTTGTGAAGTTTATGTTGTTGCAGGTGTTACAATTTGTCTGTGAGGTTTATATTGGTGTAGTTGTTAGTTAATTATGTTAATATATTTGTTACAATATGCGTAAGAAAATAAGAAACTCAGACTAACAGCTCTGTATTCCAATATATGATTTTGCTTATTATGATATTACAAACCACATAAACACGCAGTCTATATAAAATATATATACATATACTATAAGACAATATATTCATTTGTACACAGGATACTAGTTTATAAATCTATACAGGTGTAAATATGTACATTATGGCACAGTAACATCATCAACATATCTATGTGTAATACAGTTGTACTACTACTACAATAACAGTGTAAGGTTATATATATATAAATATGTAAGGCTGCCACAGTGCCCTGTTGCCCCATTTAGGTATGGTCATCCATTTCATGGCAGAAATTTTAAGAATCCCAGAAGAGAAGCAAATGAAGAACATGCTAACAGTTCTAGTTGGCAGGAAGTTCATCTGTACACCCCTATTATGAATGCCCTCTCTCCCCTTTTTTTCTGTTTTTTTTATGGGGGGGGGGGCACCTAAAATGAAAACATGAAGGCTAATCACTTTGATGTGAGCGTAACGCGGAGAGGGGGGGAATTTCTGCATGCTAATATACTTTTATACGTAGTATTAGTAACTTGCATACATTGTACGTTCTCGTGGATACATCCAGTATCATCATACTAGAAATATAGGACTTGGTTAATATATTGATACAAGGCACAACTGTGGATGAAGATTTTTTTTTAAAAAATGACTGAATGATGTCTGAAATTTAAAAAAAAAAAGATGCAAAACGCGAAACCTGCAGGAAGAAACAGTCTCGGCTTATGGAATATGCTCAGGGCACACACATCAGAGACTATCATCAAACGCTGTTAAATAACTGATTTCGAAACCTAGTAGCTCACAATGATATTTCAGCCACTAATCGGGCGCTTGAACGAATTGTATAACGATGATTTTCTGGCGCACTTAGTTTATTAACTAAAGGAATTCATTGAACGAAACCAAATAGGGAACTTGATCGGCAGAGGGTGAAGGAGATGTTGTCAAGGGATATCACCGGTTTAAGAGATTGTGCCAGGAGAGACAACCATGTTTAATATTTTATCAGGGGAGATAACTATATATATATATAGCTATCTCCCCTTATATATATATATATATATATATATGCATAATTTATGTTACCCTTGGTTTAAATAAAAGTCTAAAAATAAATAGACGTGCAGAAAATTGGGGCCTCCCATTAGTTTTTATCATCTCTACTTTCCCTGAAAACATTAAGAGTTTCCAAAAAATGAAACATTACATTATGCTTTCTACCGCACATGAAAGATCGAGAACATAGGACTGATACGTGTATCTGACACTACACTTCTTAAGTTCCTACCCCATTCTCTGATGTTTTCACTTGAAAAAAATAATACTTCAGAATAAGGTAGGCCTATACGTGCTTCACTTCTGAACAATGGGGGAATTCCCTTTCTGTTTGTGAACCATTCCTAAATGGGGCACCAAGCCCTATGAAATAAAGCAAAGTTATATTAGTTCAAAACGTGAACATATGGCGTTTTAGAATACAAAATCACATTGAATTCAAATTTAACATTATAGTACATATTATACAGTGGAAATTTACATTCACTACAGGATACACAGGGAAGCTCAGCTTTCGTGACATCTTCCATATGAAAGTGTCGTGAAACAATGTCTACACGCAATAAAGACATGAACACAGCGCGAATAGTTATGAAAGTACATTCTTTGGCATAAGCTGCGCACTGGATGCAGAAGTTTCCACGCGGACTATTTCCTAACAGCGCGTTGATACATTACCTACGTAGTATGTAACACGGCACTAAATTTGCTCGACCTAATTAGAACCTGTTTAATTATTATGCGAAGCACAAAAAATACTATTCGGGTTTAAATGAGCGCTGTATTATATTAAATCTGTTTGCTTGATAAATATTCGGCGTCAGAATCACGGGTGGGCAAAATGTCTGTTGATTAACGTAATTTGTATCACATGGCAGTACAAATTCTGACGAGATATGCTGCTGCACAAAATCCCAACATTTTTCAGCTTTCGTACTCCCTTGGCAGTCTATTTCTATAAATTGTACCCCTTCATATTAGCAGAATTGTTTGTTACTATTATAACTGCTATTATTTATTTATTTTCCCGCCATTATCTGACTTCTTCTCGCGTACCCTTAAACGTCCTGCCGCGTACCCCAGACCTGTGCCCTAGTGGATAGGGCATTGTTCTCTTGGGGTTAAGCCTGTGTTTCCCAACCTTTTTTTCTTATCATGCCCCCAACCTCAACGTCTCACAGATTCTGATGCCCCCTCCTCTCTCTCTCTCTCTCTCTCTCTCTCTCTCTCTCCAGCGTAATAGTCACTTCTTTAAAAAAGTATAATATAAAGTATACTATACATATATTATAATTATCTCCCTGTAAAAAATATTCAAATTGCCCTACCCCCACCCCTTGTGGGGCGTAGGCCCTACGTTGGGAAACACTGGATTAAACGATTCCTCATCTTAAACTGAGTCTTTGGTTCGAATCATGGTCATCCTGTCACTAATTTTTCTTTCTTGGTTATTAAATGTTTTCTAGTTTTCGAGGCTAACAATATAAACCTGTGCTCTATGATATCATTAACCCGTATTAGGTCAATATTAACATGACCACCTTTTTCTCAAAGTTCAAATACGGAATACTAAGTCAAGCGGAATAGGAGAGAGAGAGAGAGAGAGAGAGAGAGAGAGAGAGAGAGAGAGAGAGAGAGAGAGAAAGAGAGGGAGAGAGAAAAGAAAAATTCAGTTTAATTTTTAACCCCCGAATTTTATTAATTAGGCCAGGTTTTATAACTCTACTTACAAATGTGCCAATCAGGCCTGCGTGCTGTACTTCTTTACTGTATGAGCTTTCTTCAAAATAGCAACATTTGCACTAAGATCATTTTTTTAAAAATCTAGGTATATTCAAACATGCGGCGATCAAAGATGAGAATACGAGACAAATATGGGACAGATTCGGGGGGTGAAGAGAAGGACTTCATTCGAGACCAAAAATAGGAATCGGTCAACAAATGAATAGTCACGTGAGGCGTGGAAGAGAGAAAACACACATAAGCGATAGACATAAACTATATAGACACACACACACACACAAACCGTATGCAAGCCAATATAGACGTACGTAGACAGACACACATTCAAGCAGACAAAACAAGTTTGTTTGTTGTTGTTGTTGTTGTTGTTGTTGTTATTGTTTTTCCCCTAACACAACAGCGTGGTTGGAAAATGGATGGGTGAAGAACAGCAGTCTCAGGGTGGAGACGCAATCAAGCCAACCATAGCTGACCAAGACCCTGGTCTCACTTCGTACCCAAAGTAATGGGCCTAGTCTTGCTAAACGGGGGCAGGGATTGCCATAGTCCCCATGGCAGTAGAGTCTGCTTAAAAAAAAACACTGCACGTCTCCCGCTTTTTAGCTGCACTCAGGGGCTGAACAAGTAGCTGCCATAACCCGCTCTCAAACCGACACGATGCTGTGCCTCAACATCTTCATCGCTTCGGCTGCAAAGAACACCAGCTCTCAGTTCCGTGGAGATTGAAGAGAAAAGTGTTAAACGATCAGGTTCATTTTATAATGCCATAGAGCCGACCATCTTGACAATATCTCTATGTTCTGTTTTGCCCTTGGAGAGAAAAAGGAGCATGGTTCCTGGGAAACTTGAAACAGAGAAGCCAAGCAAATGATAGGCCTTGGGTATCACTGAATACTTAAACACCCTACTCATTGAAGCAGGCATTCTGGTTGGTCTATAATACGTTTTTAAGTTCGCTATCACGACATCCGGGTTCTGAAAAGAACAGGCCGAATGAAAGAGCTTTTCCACAAGAAAGATTTCCTTAAATTGTTAATTCTTTCGTTTTTTTTTTTTTTACAAAATCCTCCCACTTTTCTTCGTTTACTTGATAATCTTAAATTTACACAAAACGGCAGGGAAAAATTTGATCTACCTTTATATATGTAAATGTAAAAATCGAGCAGCCGTACATGAATACATTAACTACTAGACAATATAAACAGCTCTTACATCATTCCCGTGCCGTTAAAAGTCATACAGGGCTCGCATAGTTGTTTGCCAAGATTTCCTCTTGCCCACTAAACTGGCTTCTCTTAATAATGTCCTCTTTAGAGTTTCACGTGGTCGACCTCTTTTTCTTCGGCCTGTTGTGTTCCACTTGATAGCTTGTTTTGGTATTCTCTGATTGTTTCTTCTCATCACATTGCTTACATATGTCCATCTTCTTTTTGTTCTGATCACCCATGAGATAGGTTGTTGTTTGCTCATCTGTTTTATCTCTGCATTGTTCTTGAATTCGTTCCCCTTTATACCAAGTATTTTCCTTAGGCATTTGTTTTCAAAAAAGTATAATATCTTGTCTATGTATATAGACAGTTACGTGCTGATAATACTCCCCTCCCCCAAGATGTAGATGCAGGTGTTTCATGTAAATATCAGCCAATTTTCAAAACAAATCTTTTTCGTACTAAGTAACATTACAGATAATTTATAACAATTTGTTGAATTTTAAAACCCTCGTGTCAAATGACAGAGAAGAAAAATTAGTATTATTTTATATTAATAAAATTAATACACACTTTCAGAAAAAAAGATACAAAATACATCCACATAATACACGTCCCCGCTATTCTGGATGAAAGGATGATTTACCAGTCAAAACAAAAACACATGATGAATGACAGGAGAAAGATCAAACAAGTTCAGACAGGGCTGACGGGTGATGGAACAAGTGACGAGACACCAGAGGAAGAAAGATCTTGACAAGAAATGGCTGAAGACTTGAAGTTCATCTTATATCTTATATCCTTCCCGTGCCGTTAGACGTCACATAGGGCTCGCAAAGTAGTTCGCCAATTTTTCCTGTCTTCGGCGAGTCTTTCAACCTCAACAAAGGATTTTATGCCTGTTAACTTGGCCTCTCTTAATAATGTCCTCTTCAGAGTTTCACGCGGTCTGCCCCTTTTTCTTCGGCCTGTTGTGTTCCACTTGATAGCTTGTTTTGGGATTCTCTGCTCATTTCTTCTCATCAAGTGACCAACATATGTCCATCTCCTTTTCCTGATCACCCGTGAGACTGGTTGTTGTTCAGTCATCTGTCTTATCTCTGTATTGTTCTTGAATTCATTCCACTTGATGCCGAGTATTTTCCTTAGGCATTTGTTTTCAAAAGAGTCTAATTTCTTTTCTATTTCTTTAGTTGTTTTCCAGCTTTCGCATGCATAAATGAGGGTGGATATTACATTTGAATTGAATAGTCTTAACTTGGTTTTTGTGCTTATAACTTGAAGTTCATGCCAGATAGGAATTCAAACTAATGAAACTGAGAAGAAAAATAACTGTAGACAGGTCTAAACTTTGCTACAAGTTAGAAATTATCTTGACAGAAATCTGCACTTTTTTTTCACCTTGCATAACGAGTCGGTTGAAAAATAAGCTAAGCTCGTTGCTGATTGGTTGATCTTCTTCAGAGACAATGCGATATGCATATCAATCCGCGATGAGCGTGGTGTATGTTTGTGATTGGTGGCTTTGTTAAAAAATTAAAAACGTTAGTGCCGATGTTACTGTTATTGCTGTTGTTGTCGCTATTTTGTCTGTTAGTGCTATTGCTAGACCCGACATAGGACCGGGATTGGGGGCGGGGGCGGGTGAGCATAGGACATAGAGTCCCAGAAGATTAATGATGTAACTGGCGCATTTGCAAGCAGAAAAGCAAGAAAAGTTATTTTATAATCGTCACACAACTCAGCTGTATAAAACAACGTATGAGTAATTACGTTAAAATAAACGTATAATTACTATAAAAAGAGTTACTTTCCGTGTCTGGATAGGGGGTCTGATAGTAAATGGCCCCCCTTGGGCCTGACCTAGATCTCTACAGCGCTGGCTGTTGTTGCTTCTTTCAGTGCTGCTGTTCTTGTTGGTTCCCCCTTTTTTCTTTCTTTCCCCAGCATTTTGGAACTTCAGTGGGGCTTATGGTGATGATGACGATGACTACTGCAGTTCATCGTGGTTCACTAAGTCCTGGGACTATGCTGATGGGCTCTCAGCGAGCTCGCTGTCCAGTTTATCAGTAAGTACTACCACAACAGAGGAATCGCGCATAAATTACGCCGTCACCAAGGCTGTTGTGGCATTGCCTGTTCCAAGCAAATGGAAGCCAGGGGCTGCAGACTTGAAGGACTTCTGACTTGCCTTAGCCTGTCCTGCTGTACTTAGAGTCTGAAGTGATTGTTCACTTTTACTTGAAGGTTAAAAACAAAAGGGAAGGGGAAAAAATCAAATTCTGGAGGTCTACTCTTGTTAAAGTAGGATCGCTCAGTTTAAGTATTTTTCTTTAGTCCCTTATTGTAATTTCCTGAATAAAGCGTTGTGCTGAAATATTGGTTTGTTTTTGTTCCTCTTCATCACCATGTGTTTTCTTACTGATCGTTGTTGCCATCTCTCTCTTTTCATTCGTATATTTGTTAAAAACTTTGTATGAAACTGTACCATAATCTCTGTATGCTTTGGATCATTAGCATAATTTTTATTGCATTAATCTATACTCCTTGCCGTACTTAGACAAAATGTCTTTTGGGATTGTACTGGGATGATAGTCACATGTAAAAACGACCAAAACGTGCCCCTCGAATGTACCACGATTATGTGCACACAAAAAAAACACGTGCAAGGTTTATTTACTTCGTTTGCACTAGATGATCGCTCCGGGATCGACATCAAAGTAACCGTAATCTACATGCATTAAACCTAAAGTAAACTAATTACACAAATATAAAAACATTAAAGAGCATGCAGATTTAATACACTTTCTCTTTTGCATGCTACACTGACGGGGAAAAAAAAGTTTTCTGTATAAAAACCGAGTTTGGAGCCCCCATCAATAAAACTATTGAAGAACTAGATATAAGTTATCTATCTTGAGCCAATGAAAAGATTACAGCGGAAATGCTAGGAAATAAGAACTACATTAAAATTGTTAAAAAAAAAAAACCGCGGGAATACATTTGAGTGCACAGAAATTGTAACTGGAGCGAGGGGTAAAATAAGTAAACTACATAGAGGAAAGACCATATTTGTTGTATAAACTATATATTGAAAAGTGTACACCAGTAATACTGTACTACTTTTTTCTGCTGATGTTTGCTTTTAAACAAGTTGACATTCGCGTTTCGGTTTATATCATTCTGACAGGTAGATCTAACTACTTTCGCTCCTTTAACTTCTGAAGGTTAAATATGATTGATATCGTCAGAAGTAGAATTATTTATAGCGTATGATTGGCAGCTTCTCATGCTTAAGGAAGGGATTTGCAGAAATGTTTGGCACGAATGCATGCAGCAGCTCACTCGTATACTTCTTTACTTGACGATCTACTCAGTGTTGATGTTTTTACCTGAAAACTTAGGGCGGGGGAAGATGCTGCCCTGGGGGAGGGGGGAGAAGAGAGGAGGAAGACACTGTCCAGGAGGAGGAGGAGGGCGAAGATGCTGTCCAGGAGGAGGATGGCGAAGATGGTGTCCAGGAGGAGGAGGAGGGGAAGTTGCTGTCTAGGAGGAGGAGATGGATGAAGATGCTGTCTAGGAGGAGGAGGATGGGGAAGATGCTGTCTAGGAGGTGGAGGATGGAGAATATGCTGTCTAGGAGGAGGAGGATGGGGAAGATGCTGTCTAGGAGGAGGAGGATGGGGAAGATGCTGTCTAGGAGGAGGAGGATGGGGAAGATGCTGTCTAGGAGGTGGAGGATGGGGAAGATGCTGTCTAGGAGGAGGAGGATGGGGAAGATGCTGTCTAGGAGGAGGAGGATGGGGAAGATGCTGTCTAGGAGGAGGAGGATGGGGAAGATGCTGTCTAGGAGGAGGAGGATGGGGAAGATGCTGTCTAGGAGGAGGAGGATGGGGAAGATGCTGTCTAGGAGGAAGAGGATGGGGAAGATGCTGTCTAGGAAGAGGAGGAGGAGGGTGTAGTTGCTGTCTAGGAGGAGGAGATGGGCGAAAATGCTGTCTAGGAGGAGGAGGATGGGGAAGATGTTGTCTAGGAGGAGGAGGATGATGATAGGGAAGACGCTGTCTAGGAGGAGGATGAGGGCGAAGATGCTGTCTAGGAGGATGAGATGGGCGAAGATGCCGTCCAGAAGGAGGAGAGTGAAAACGCTGTCAGATTTAGCAATAACCGCAGCCAATAATAGGCATGCAGGCGCCAGGGTTGGGGAACCACAGGTGACCAAGACCCTGTCTCACCTCTTCTGGTGGTGCCGCCGGTGACAGGGCTAGCCCGGCTAAAGGAACAAGGATCGCTGTAGTCCCCAGGATGGTGGAGTCTGTTAAAGAAGTACTGCACACACCCTGCTTTTCATCTCCTCACGAGGACTGAAAAAAAGTTGCGGCCTTGAACCAGTTCCCAAGCCGACGTGATGCTGCGTCTCAGCATCTTCATGTATCGGCTGCAAAGAACACCAGCCTGCACTTAGAGGGAGACGGATGAAGAAGAAGAAGAAGAAGAAGAAGAAGAAGGTGACAGCGAAAGTAGCGCTTTCTTTTTTTTTTAGAGTAAACGCTGAAGAAGAAGAAGAAGAAGACTTAAAAAGAAACTGCTAATTAGTCTTGCACTATGCACTATCTCCAGCTTTATAAAACGGGAATTCCTTGACATCTGAAAAACAGTGTGAAAGGTTCAGCCACGGTAAAAGCGAGCAAGAAAGTCTCCTTTTATAGTCAAGTGACCTCCACTGCTGCTTTTTAAGGGCATGCATCTTTCCCATCGCAACATATGCCTGTGAGACCTGGACACTTAACAAAACAGCTGAGAAACACATAATTGCCTTTGAATGTAAATGCTACAGAAGAGTTCTCCAAATATCGTGGACACAAAAAAGAACAAATTCAGTTATAAGACTCGGACTAAATAATATATATATATATATATTACAGATTGAATATGAGGAATATACAAAAATTTAAAAAAAACTGCACTGGAAAAGATCAGTTTACACAATGGTCATAAAGAGTTTATAAAGCTTTGAAAATCCAAGAATGACTAATGAAGGATCAATATAAAAAAACCCCACAAAAAAATGAATAATTTACAAAAAAGTTAGTAAGGTCAATAAAAATTAACTTCCTAAAGCAAAACAGGGAGGCAGCAGTTACAGTTCAACAACAGTCAGTCAAGAAATTGCGAAGTAACATAAGAACAGCAAAAACCTTCTGCAAAAATAGACATCAAAACATAACAAATGCCTTAAGGAAACTTTCAACATATTAAAAATAAAAAAAAAACAGTTAAAACATACAAGGTGAAACTCAAAGACAAAGAGTGAAGATTTTTAAAAAGTTTACAAGCGATGAGAAAAACACTTTAAACCACAGCCACTTATTATCCATCACAATTTTTTAGAAGTGAAGAATGTAAAAAAAAACATCTAAGAAATTTAAAGAAAAAAAAACATGCAACACAAATATTTATAAATAAATACAACAACAACAAAAACCAAGCAACGGCAGAGTCACAGATAAGGTTAATAATATCTCCCCTTCCATAACTGGCCATGTCCTAAAATATACCACAACACAGTTCGGTTTGTTCTTGCAACCGGATAATTGGATATCAAGTTCCTGTAAACCCAGCAATGTTTACTGCTGAGATACAGTCTTTAAATAAATATAAAATGAACCGTGCTTATTACTCTGGATTCTGTGTAATAAACACCGTTCACTTTATATTTAGAAAACAAATATGAAGTGAACATAGTTTACTACTGACTGTCTTGGTTTGGAATTCTTAATCTGGGACGTTTAAAGTAACGCCGAATGAGTAAATGGAATACATTCAGAGTTCGCAGGATCTGATATGTGGAAGGAACCTCGGAGATGTATCTTCAAGGAGAGGAAACTACTGATAACAGCCGTGTCTTGTGCTTGTGAAAGGATTTAGGTTATGTTTTATCATGAATCCTGGCTGTGACTAGAGGAACATATAGAATATGATGAAAACTTTTCTGGCTGACTCGTCCTTGAGAGCTTCATTCTACGTCCCTGATTGTCTTTCTTGTATTTTATTTTATTTTAGCTGCGAACTATATTGTCTTTGTGGTGAGTCCAGTCAACTTCTCGTCTCGGTCGCATGTTACTTTTCCTTCATTGAACTTATTCAATCAAAATCGTGTTGTTGATTTATCTCGCCATTTACGATTTTGAAAAAAAAAAGTATTTTTTTTACATTTCATTGTTCACTGCTCCATTCCCTCCAAGTTACTGAAAATATTTCTTAATTTCCTGTCTTACTCTGTTATTGGCAATATTTTTCTCAGTGTTATCTTCCAAGGTTACTGATAAAATTCTTCTTAGTGTTCCGTCTTCCAAAATTACTGACAATATTATTCTTAATGTTCTCTTTTCCCAAGTTACTGACATTATTCTTCTTAATGCGCTGTCTTCCCAGGTTATTGGTAATATTCTTGTCAATACTTTGTTCTCATAAACACTGACTAGACAAGTGGAGAGGTCGTTGTCCTTTCGCGCCTAAATGAGTGCACGTGCTTCCGGAGTCCGTTGTTCGGGGTCAAGGACATTCTCTTACTAATTTTCTTAATCACAAACCATAAAGGTGATTAGCACTTTTTTTCGTGGCAAACTTTACAGCACTGGGCCTGCTATAAACACTAAGCATGTTTTCTATTTTATTAACTGTTTTCTACGTTTTCAAGTCCTGTTGATGAACTGTTTGTGGCGTTACGTTTCATACAGTTTACATTTAAAAGTGAGCTATCTTTCCCATTTGTTGTTGTTGTTGTCTCCCACGTGGATGTTATCATCCAATGGTATTGTTCTACCCCAGTAGCTTAATTCCGCGACTGACTGGGGGATCTCATTTCTGAATTGGATGTTTCCGTTACTTATGAATTGGATGTTTCCGTTACTGTATTCTTTATCCCCGCGTTTCTTTCTTATTTCTTGGTATAAACTTCATACCAAGTACACGTGACTGTCCTGTTTGGCTGACATTTATCTCGCACGTGTTCTGTGCTGAGAAGCTATACTTTACTTTTTTTTTATCCTGGCATAAAGAGAGCAGTATTGGAAGGTTTCATGAGGAACGAGAGAGGGACGGCGACAGTGAAGAGCGCAGTGGGCCCAGGACATCGCCAAAACGTTAAACACTACACTCCAGGAAACGGATATCATGGCCGACAACGGGACATCTTTAGACTGGATTTTAAGACAGAAGCATTTAATAATGAACACGCCACCCGAACGAAGCACATATTAGTGCACCATTTCCTTCACACGCTTAGCGAGATCCTTTTTGGTCGCTTTATTAAAAGAGTATCGATAGTATATAATCATGCAGGATATCTGATGTTAGTCTGGAACAAGAATATTTTCCCTAGTGCTTATTTTGTTTCATTTCGCACGCCATACAAAAAATGCACGAAGTAAAATAGAACAGAAAATTGCTATGATAAACCGAAATATCATCTACTCAATAAATTAACATTTAAGCAGATCTGTACTTCTGATAGTAGATCAGAGAAATGGTAAAACATTAGGAACACTTATTCATTGAGAGAAACACATTAACTACATGGGACACATTAACCCACTCTAAAGAAAATGAAGATAAGAACATTTTTATAGGCACTCACTTTCGTGAAGAAAATAGGCGATGCTAATGACATTTCTGATTGGATGATTTAAATAATTAATTCAGAAGTTATAAAAAATGTTTAAAAAAGGTAAAGGTAAAGGTAACCCTGTCATGCCTTAAAGGCACATAGGGATATGGTGTTAGTGCCCATAAAATGTTAACGAATGCATAAAATTAGAGGTTTTTTAAAAAAGCAAAACGTGATCTTTTCGCAAAAGAAAACAAACCGTCAAACAAGAGGATACGAGTTCTTCTATTACATTTCCTCTGCATGCAGAACGAGCCTGTACTAAAGAAAATGCCACGCGCAATTATGGTAACTACCAGACCCAACAACCTCAGTTGTTATAACGTAACAATAACGGCACTCCACCACTTCTTAAAATGCACTACTACAACAGTGTCACTTAATCCGTGTCCTTATTTAAACCATACAACCCACCGAATCCAGCAACAAAAAAATAACAGGAGGTAGCATTGACACGAGCCAGTCTTGTCACCCCCCATTATCGGCACGAGTTGCACGAGAGAGGGCAGTAGAGATTCCCGATGAGCTTGTTATCCAGGCAAAACCCTTTCTTGGCCCAGAACTTACAGCTTACCACGTGCTTCGGATCATCTCTGCAGAGTCCCGGACGCTCTGTGGAATAAATGTTACTGCGATAAGAAGATGTTAAAAATCTGTAACAAAGATATGGAAGTCAGAGAAGAAACTAGCAGTGGTAGTCAGCAATGAGGGTCAGTGCTGAAAGACAACAAATAGACTGACATACAAATAATCTGGCAGACAAATGGAAGAAGAAGAAAAAAAAACAACTATGGGACTAATGTGCTCTCTCTCCCTAAAAAAAAGGTTGCCGGCATTGGATCTCCAACTGCCTCTGTCCCTTGTTTAAGAAGGGCCCAGCCGAACTGGATTCAGTTTTGCGCAAGTGGCAAAAATATCATAGTTCGACTTTCATTTTTCTCGGGGGGGGGGGGGGGGGCAGGGCAACAACAGAAATGAAAATATTGGACATGAGAAACCAATGGAGAGTTGTTTCCTTTTTATGATCGTCAGCTGGAGTCTTTGGCAGCCGATGCTGTGATGACGCCCCTGAGTGGAATGTGGAGGGGGCTTTAATATTTCTCTTTAACTTCCATAGCGAACTCAAAAAAAAAAATTCTCCACGCACGTAAGGAATATCTGGGTGGCCAGGCTGAAGGCAAGCAACAGGAAGCTTCCAGAAGAACTGCAGGAAGGTAAAAGACTCGGCGCCAGCTAAAGGAAGATGTAGAGAAGCGTAATTAGTAAGGCTTATGTAATGACGCATACGACACATCTGTAATAGTGGATTAAAGTCTTTTTTTCGGATTACAAGTTATGACGTGCTGAACAACGCCCCAAACTTTAATCTTCATTATAAATTTACAGGCATAAAGTCCCTTGATGAGGTTGAAAGACTCGCCAAAGACAGGAAAAAATTGGCGAACTACTTTGCGAGCCCTATGTGACGTTTAATGGCACGGGAAGGATATAAGATATATAAGATAAGATAAATTTACAATATTGCTGTTAGATCAGATCCAAACTACCAAAAGAATAGCAATTTGCTTTTCCTTTCTTTCTTTCTTATTTTGTTTCTACAGGTAGATGGATACTGTTCTTTCAAAGAAAAATCCAAAAGTACAAGAAAAGACAAGATTGGAATAGAAATCCAGGCTCTAGACCAGATTAGATAAAGAGCTATGGCTCTTGATATGGTGACAGATGATGACATGGATGAGCTTTGTCTCATACAGAAAAAAAAAGAGCTAACACACCTGAAGAAAGTCAACAATGTGCTCTTTAGGAACCTCTCCTAGAGACAGGCAGTAAAATTAGCTTCCATTATATTTACTTCTAAGATTCTTTCCATAGATGTACTACACCAGCTCTATATTACAACAGAAATGGTTTGCTTTGTAGATTACAAATGCTAGTATACGTGTGTAAAGGCCAGAATCTGATTGGTTGTTTCCTTTCAAAACATTACCTTGTCATTAACATAACATAGTAACAATCTTCTTCTTCGAAGTTCAAGTTATTGGTCATGCTAAATCAGAAGCCCGGTTGCCATGATGAAGTCCAGAATCTTCTCTAAGTCCTCTCGACAACCTCACAGCTTCTGCCTTAGGTCCAAACCCTGCGGTCATGTCTTGTTGGCTGTGTAGGTCTCCAGGAGTTGGGCACTCTTGGAGTCTGTACTCCGCTTCGATACTGACATTCATCTGTATGTGAGATCTTGGGTCGGTGGAGATGGCTCAGCAGTCTGCAGTGGCCGGCTCTTAAACGGAATAGGACCGTTTGTTACTTCCTCTGTTGTTGGTGGATTGAGTCTGGTTCACTGCCTACACCCAGCCTATTGGCTTATATTTGATCGTAGCGATATATTATAGCGGTATAGTATAGCGGAAAGTATAGCGGTATAGTAACATTACCTTCTGTAGACAAACGTGTTGTAAGTCATATATCTCACAGTTTACGCCTACCTTGTCTTTGCTCCTGTCTAGCTGGCCTCTGTTGTTCCTGAGCTTGTTTCTGCTGTTGTTGAGCATGTTTCTGCTGCTGTCGAGCTTGTTTCTGCTGTTTAGCATGTTTCTGCTGCTGTCGAGCTTGTTTCTGCTGTTGCTTAGCTTGCTTCTGCTGTTGCCGTCCTTGTTTTCTCTGATCCCTCAGAAGCCGACGCTCCTCTCTGGATTTTCCTGTTGCTTGTCTGCCAGAGTCCGACTGTGTCCCCGGTCGTGCCATCAAAGCGCTGGGAGCATTCTCGTCCGGCTCGTGCTGGCGCTGCAGTCTTAAGTGATGAGATTTAGAGAATTACTTCGATGGTCAAAAAATTATGTATTTCGTACAAATTTTCCCGCTGGTTTCAGTTTCATATCCCCATATTCCCGTATACTACAAATACTAAGACTTTTACTTCATACATTTAAACTGGCGCCCCTACCATTATCTTTTTTTCCAGTTTACTGTTCTGCTTAGTAAACAGTGGCTGTGTCATCCGAGGTGACAACTTTTCCTACATCTTTGAAACCTTCATAATTTATATAGCTAGCTCCAGCCCGCCCAAAAAATGACGGGAAAAGAAATAAAGAATACAATTACTATGCTTAAAACTATTCCAAGAGTATAATCAAGCATCAGTAGAAGAAGAAGCTACGGACTGACCAGCGCAACCCACCATCTAATGACCAAATGCCGCAACTCTCACGTCAAGAACAACCCATCATTTTCAGACTACTCCAGGGGACACTGCCGATTGCGAACACGCCTGTATTGTCCATTTACTGCGCATGCGAAGCAGGCATCTGTACTCCAGAGCGCATCCTGCAGTTTTGCTCCCTTTACCCCCCCCCCCCCCCCCGTTTTTTTTTTTTTTTTGCACAATTTATCGGACGATAAATATAGTTGTCTAAGATTAGAACCTCGGAACGCAGAAGGAAGGAAAAAAGAAGAAGAATATAATAAACTTATACAGCCCCGGTGAAGGAGAGGATCCAGAAAGTACATTGCTCCAGGGCCGGAGGGATTCTCAAGTTTTTAATTGAGGACCCAGAGTGCCTTTTTTTTCTATTTTAAGGGACACATAAAAGATAACTGACAACTCACTACCAAAAATAGCACTAAGATGGACACCACAGGGGAACAGAAGTAAGGGTAGACCAAAAGAGACATGGAGAAGAACAACAGAGAGGATGTTGAGCAATAGAGGGCTCACCTGGGCAAGAGCAGAAAAAAAGGCGAAAGACAGGCATTTGTGGAAAACCCTTGCGGAAGCCCCATGTGCCCTGGGCACTTAAGGTTCAGAGAGAGAGAGAGAGAGAGAGAGAGAGAGAAAAGATAACAATCAGTTAAAGCGGGGATTCTGATCCCATATATACAAACACCAGACGTATATAATGATAACCTAATGTGAACAAGTTTTTGTTTAGTTTCGTGTCGGACGTCATGAAAGCGAAATGAAACATAGTTCCGGATAAAGTATGGAGCTGGTAGTTTGCGAGGGAGATTTTTATTGTTTTTCTGCGTGGAAGTGTTCGTCTCGTGTTTTTAGTAATTCTGCATTTTGGTAAGAAGGACTGTTAAGCAATGATCTCCTCCTGTGTCTCCTTATTTATGTTAAGTGTTTTCGTTATATGTTGTCATAAGTGTAAGTTGTTTAAAAAAATGTGTAAGAAAAAAGATAGGCTGAATGCAACATTATGTTATAGGCCTGAAGATGGATTTTGTGTCGAATAAGAAATGTCACTTTTGCCTCTATATGATGTGACAGTATATATTGCTGGCCAGTCACGTGCAGTAAGTGTTAGTCCTGGAATACTGGAATATTTTCCCTGATCACTATTAATTGTTAAGTTCACAAGAAGTTTTTGATGTATTTGAATTCACATTCATTTTTTTATGTGTGATATCATGTGTTCTTTCAAAGGTTATGTGTTCATGCTTCACTATTATGCTTCACGATCATCATTATGCTTCATTAACATCAACTGCCATCAAAAATAAGTCGTGCCCCTTGATGCTTTGTCATTTTGCGATTGTTTGTGCTCGTTAACGGAATTAAATTGATATAAATGTCAATCGTGAGTTATTGAATTCATGTCCATGATGCAGTGTGTTGTGTGAAATTTAGAACTGTTGCTCAGCTCATGAAAAGATTTACATTAAGTAATCATCATGATGGGCCACGAAAGATCTGAGGGCAGAAGATTGATGAAACATATGATAAAGAGTGTTCCTGGGCTCAGATAACTGATAAAAAAGGGGTTAAGATATAACATGATTCTCACCAGTACAATGGTACATTAAATAAGAGAATCAGTTCCTTCCAACGAGTATGACAGTGCGTTATAACGTGAAGAAGAAATGAAAAGAAAAGAATAAACTCCCTTTTCAATTTATCGTAATAATAAATATAATTATACTCGCATTGTTTACACTAACACTTGTTCACGATTATCTGCCCACTTCAAGTCTTACCTTTCTGCTTCCTTTTCAGCAGCAGTGACCTCTTTTCTGCCCGGCTCATGCTTTCTCTTCAACTTCTGTCTACGATCTGGCTTCCCTGGCCTGTCAAGGCCGTTTCCTCTTGTCTGATCTTCCTGGATCTGGTCAAGACCCAGGTTAAGGGCGCATTTTCCACATGTCATGGGGCAGGACAACCCCACAGCAAAGCTTTTGTCACATTTAACTGCCCATCGAGCGCATCTGGAGAAATAAAAATGGCGTTTGGTTAGAAACTAGAGAAGATATTTACAAGTTGACAAAATACAATTCCGCTACATCCTTTCTCAATCTTTTAAGCATAGAGGAAACATTGAAATTCCTTCTGGAATCACATACAAACAAATGAGAGTTCAAGCGCCAGGTGTTGAAAGAGCTGAGACGCTATCTGTAGTGGGAAGGAATACTTCTAAATCATGATAAGGGAAGTTAGACTTAGATACGAGAAGTTAAGTCTAGTCTACTTGCCATCCACCTTTAACTCAAGTACACCCATACTATATATCTATACTACAAGAACTTAATATTGAAGAAGGCTGGCTAGTAAAGAGGATTAAAAAGAGAAAACTTAAATATTTTGGATACATTAAACGTCATGATAATCTAGAGAAGACCGTCTTGGAAGGGTACATAATGGGAAAAAGAAAGAGAGGAAGACCAAGGCGAAGATGGCTGCAAGACATGGTTGATGAATCTGCAAATGGATGCATCAGCAGCAGGCCATCTTGCTCACAACCGAGAGGCCTACAGGAGTGCTGTTTGGGAGGCAAAGTTCCACAAGAGACATGCGAATGAATGAATGACACCCATACGCGACCATTCATTCAGCGTCCACTCACGCAAGTAAACACACGCGACCTTTCACTCAAGTAAAGAAACACACGATCATTCAAGTAAACACACTCAGGACCACTCACTCACGTAAACACGCGACCATTCGCTCATGTAAAACACACAGGCTTTACTCTCGTAAACCACTTGTGATCATTCATTCAAGTGAGCACACACACGCGAGGACTGCTCACTCAAGCAACTTACTCTGTGTGTGTGTCTACGCAGCGCCGTCCATTCGTTTCGATGACGTAGTTCTCTCTATGTGGGTGGTTAACGGACATCTTTCTTATCTCCCCTTGACGATATCGCCATTTCTTTCTCAAATGTCTGCTTCTTTCTTCTCCTTGCTCTCTTAAACGTCCCTCCAGATCCGTGCCGTCAACAGACTGTTCGTCGTAAATCGACAGGTCAGACTCTCCCTGCGACCCATCATAAGAGTGACTGTTAGGATGATTTTGACTGATCGAGCTTCCGGAAGTCTTCACCTGCTGTTGCCCACCCGTTCCACTTGTTCGCACTTGGCTCAGAACTGACCTGGATTCAGTTCCGTAACTTTGGCCGTAACTGTGACCAATGGCTAACTTTTCTGTTCCCCCCTGCGGCTGAATCTTGGCTGCTGCATTTGTTTCACTCTTTGTCTTTTCACCATCTGCCCTAGAAGTTAACGGTCTTTCAATGTTATAATCAGGCGAGGCTGTCCCATCTACTGATCGATTTGAAGATTTTTTGTCTTCCTTCTGGCCATTTGTTAAAAATAAAGTACGGCCGTGGTCATAACTGATTCCATGCGGTCCTTGGTCAAGATCAAAATATCGTCTTCGACCTGCTTCATGTTTCGTCAGACCTTCCTCCAGGTCCTGTTCCTGTTTTTGTGAATGCTCTTTGTGAAATTTGTTCTTTTCCTCGGTCTGTTTTTCAAATTCCATGCGCCGTCTTATTTCATCGAATTCTGTTTGCCTCTGCTGCTCCTTTAGCACAGCCTGTTGGCGCTTCAGAATATCTTCTTGCTGTTTTCGCTGCTGTTCAAGCAGTTCTTGTTTCCTCTTCTCCTCCTGCTGAATATGCTGTTGTCTGTCTTGCTCCTGTATCCAGTGGCTAGTCCTGTGCTGCTGATGTTCAAAAACCCGCTGGTGATGACTTGAATGCTGCACTTGATGATGCTGCTGCTGTTGATGATGATGCTTCTGCTCAATTCGATGGTGCTGAGCTGAATAGGAATGCGATCCTGATTCTGAAGAGGTTGCGGTGCCTGTTCTGAAATGCTGCTGATGGTGTTGTTGATGATGTTCTATGCGGTGGCTGGACTGAATTTGGTACCCTGGCGCTGAAGATTCTGCTCCAAACTCCTGTATCAAGCTCTTGAATGCTTGGAATGAGTGACTCGATGAGAAGCTCACTGGGTTCTGTGGCGCTAGCTTTTTCACAAATTCTGAGGGGGAAAAACAATTTATATTAAACTTCTTCTTCTTCTTCTTCTTCTTCTTCTTCTTCTTCTTCAGTAGTCTCCCTGGAACTGCGAGATGTTCTTTGCAGCACATGCGGCGAAGACGTTGAAGGACAGCGTCGTGTTTGCCTGGTAACGGGTTATGGCGGCCATTTTTTTCACTCCCTGAGCGGAGCTAAGAAACAGTGGCTATGTAGTACTTCTTTATCAGACTCCACCACTATAGGGACTATGGCGATCCCTGTCCCGTTAGTCAGACTAGACCTGTTTCTGGCGGTTCCAATGTAGAGGTGGGACAGGCTCTTATTCAGCCATGGTTTCCCAATCCTAAAGCTAACATGTCAGCTATGGGTCGCCAGTCCTAAAGCTAGCATGTCAGCTATGGTTCGCCAATCATAAAGCTAGCATGCCAGCAACTGGTCGCTAATCTTAAAGCTAGCATGTCAGCTATGGTTCGCTAATCCTAAAGCTAGCATGTCAGCAATGGGTCGTCAATCATAAAGCTAGCATGTCAGCTATGGGTCGCCAATCCTAAAGCTAGTATGTCAGCTATGGTTCCCCAATCCTAAAGCTAGCATGTCAGCTATGGTTCGCCAATCATAAAGCTAGCATGTCAGCTATGGTTCGCCAATCCTAAAGCTAGCATGTCAGCTATGATTCGCCAATCCTAAAGCTAGCATGTCAGCTATGGTTCGCCAATCCTAAAGCTAGCTTGTCAGCAATGGGTCGCCAATCCTAAAGATAGCTTGTCAGCTATGAGTCGCCGGACATCGGCTTCGTTCTCTAATGTTGAATACAGAAAAAAAAGTAAAAGTAATCTTGTTATGCCATACAGGAGCTTAAGGACACGATGTTAGTGTCCTTATTTTCAATGAACAGTTAGAGGGCGACTGTGCGATGTGGTGATGTGGTCAACATCATGCCATCCTGACCACTTTTCAAATCTTAGTTCCAAGAGGAGCGACGTACTCATTTCTACACCTGGCTGACAGGGGCGTAGACACGTTTATAGTGAATCTCTCTCTCTCTCTCTCTCTCCTCTCTCTCTCTTTCTCTCTCTCTCTGAACCTTTAGGTGCCAAAGGTGCACTGGGTTTTTCTGCTATGGTTTCCCCACAAACACCTGTCCTTCGCATTGTTTTTGGTCCCCGCTCTTGCCCAGGTACGCCCTCTGTTTCTCAGCATTCTCTCTGTTATTCTTCTCCAGGTTTGTTTTGGTCTTCCCTTGCTCCTGTTTCCCTGAGGTAATCAGTTCAGTGCTGTGTTTGGTAATGAATTACAACTAATTCGGAGTACATGCCCCAGCCATGTCCATCGTCTGTGGTACCTGGGACCTGGCCCATGCCTAGTGTGCAAAGAATATGACCGCTGTGCCCTAGCTAGAGTGATTGTAAAAGGTGACTAAAGAGAGTTGGACTTTAGGACCAGCAACCTGTCCAGCAACCTATCCAGTAACCTGTTCAGCAACCTATCCAGCAAAAGAATCCATACAAACAAACATCAGACTACTACAGAAATGGAAGCACGGAAACAGTAAATAAACGGGATCATTGAAAGTTTTTCATCAAATGAATTAAACGGGTAAGCGACGGAATGAAAGAGCGAACAAACCAAATAAACTTTATTTCACAGAGTCAAGAACTGGTCCATGGTTGGGGGAGTTTGTAAATATGAATCGCCCAGAAAGCTAAAAATAGGCATCCAGGTGAAACATGACAGCCAAGATAAATCTTCTTCTTCTTCTATGTTCGCTTCTAGCACCAAGACCGCATCATGATCCTACTGAATTTACTCATGTGGTCCTCGGTAGGTTCCGTGGTCCCCCTGTGGCCCCCGAAAGGACTACACGAGATCCCCGAGAGAACCACAAGAGGTTCGGAGTATCGCAGGGCTTAAGCCTGTATTCTCGGTGGGTCTCAGAAGCGGGATTGCGTGACACCGTGGTTTTCGTTGCACCAGTTTAATCTAGAGTTGGACTTCCTCATCGGAAAACCTCGACGTGTTTTGGATATCAGTATATCCCCGCTGAGTGAGAGGTGGTTGCCCATCCAGGCTAGAGTTGGACCTTCTCACCGGAAAACCTCGACGTGTTTTGGGATACCCGTGTATCCCCGTCGGGTGAGAGGTGGTTGCCCATCCAGTCCAGCGTTGAACTTTCTCACCGGAAAACCTCAGCGTGATTAAGATACGCAGACATCCCCGTCGGGTGAGAGGTGGTTGCCTATCTAGACTGCCCTGGTCCAGTGTCTCCGACTTCAGCAGTTTGTGGCCGTGGCCACTACCCTTCTTAGTTGTGACCAGGACGGAGCTTTTGTAAGTAAGTTTCACCCCTGGGTTAAGTTGGTCTAGGCCTATTATCCCAGTATGGGCGTGTTTAGGACGTGACCGACCTCTAGAGCGGAGGTACCGTGTCATGAGTAATCATCAATTTTCACCCCTGGGTAAAGCCGGTCTAGGCATATCTCACCAGTATGGGTGTATATCGGACGTGGCCGGCCTCAGAGCAGAAGTGCCGTGGTATGAGTAGCTCTTGCCACGAGACTACTGGACATATTAAGGTTCATTTTATCTTTTCCATCACCTTTTTACAGCTGCGCCGCCCGGCAACCCTAGTCGCATTTTCGCATCTTCTTCTTTTGCCGGGAGGAGTTTCGCTCCATGCGCGGCAGCCGAAGAATCTCGTCAGCAGTGTCTTAGTCTAAACCCTGGGTTAAGCCGGTTTAGGCAATCTGCCCCAGTATGGGTATGTATAGGACGTGGCCGGACTCTAGAGCAGAGGTCCCGTGATTGGAGTAGTCCTGACCTTGAGATTACTGGTTACTTCACCTTTTTTTCACGAAGGCGCTGCCCTAATAGCATTTTTGTTCATTGATCGGGAGGAGTTTCTCCCCACACACGGCAGCTGAAGAAAAACTTGCCAGCAGCGGGCCATGATAAATGATAATAAAGTTCAAATAATGTTTCTGTGTATTGCAGATGTTTTTCGGTTGTCTGAAAGTTAAAGGAGTCTTGTCTTGCCTCCTTTGTCATATACCTTTCAGGACAAAGGGATATCATGATAAGCTAAGCAGCGTGGTTCATATAATGAGACACTAAGATTTCTGTAATCTCCTTCCATCCTCTCTTGCCTGTCTCAGACCTGTTTCATGGGTGATCAGAAAAAGATGGACATATGTAGGCAATGTGATGAGAAGAAACAATCAGAGAATACCAAAAACAAGCTATCAAGTGGACCACAACATGCCGAAGAAAAGAGGTCGACCACGTGAAACTCTAAAGAGGACATTGTTAAGAGAAGCCAGTTTAGTGGGCATAACATCCCTTGATGAAGTTGAAAGACTCGCAGAGAACAGGAAAACTTGGCAAACAACTATGTGAGCCTTATGTGACGTTTAACGGTACGGGAAGGGTGTAAGATGTAAGATCTCTTGCGAGGGACGGTTCTCTTCATCTGTTACCTACAAATCTTAGTTGTGTCTTGTGGTAGACTGTCTGGCGATAGTCGTGTAACGTGGCCTAACCAGTTGACTTGCTGTTTCTGAATGTAGTGTAATGTTGGTGTTACTCCATCATTTGCCCTGATGGTGTCATTTCTTATTTGGTCTCGTCTTGTCACATTTAATATTCTCCTTAAACATTTCATTTCTGTTGTGATGATTTTCCTTCTGTGTTTGGCTGTTGGTGTCCATGTTGAACACTGATAGTATAGAGCTAGGAGTGAACATTATGTTGTACAATGATATTGAAACACACATTGCTGACCAAGGAAACAACATACTACCAAGTCCTGTGGACGATTACATTTCGGTTCAAGGTCGTAGGCCTCCTCGAACTCCAAAACGCAGACATCGTCCACAAAGTGGTAGCTGATAACTTACCAGGCGCTAACTTAGAAACTGGCCCAGAGGTCACACAGAGGCCATTTGAACACGTGTCCCCAGGGGCGCACTTGGAGCACGGATTTCCTTTAGCATACGGGAAACTCCCGATAAAATTTCCCCTGAAAAGAAAAAAAAAAGATCATACATAAGAATGTCAGTCTATGGTAATTCCATTAAAGCAGTCAGTCAGTCAGTCAGTCATTTGCATCTCCTTTGTGGAACTTTGCCTCCCTAATAGCTCTTATGTAGACCTCTCATTTGTAAGCAAGATGCCCTGCTGCTGATGCGTCCATTCGCAGATCATCAACAATGTCTTGCAGCCATCTTCGCCTTGGTCTTTATCTCTTTCTTTTTCCCATTACGTATCCTTCCAAGACTGTCTTCTCTAAATTCTCATGACGTTTAATATGTGCAAAATATTTAAGTTTATTCTGTCTATTTAGAATATATGTATATTTGTTCAGAACTTGATTGACTGTTATGCGGGGGGGGGGGGGGGGGGAACGGGAAAAGGTATAAAAATGTTTGAGGCATTGAGGCGGGGTATGATCGAAAAAAGGTTGGGAAACACTGGTATAACACGAGGATCTGAGGAAAAAAAATACATCGCTGAAAAATTACTGCGCATTCTTTTAATCTTGTTACGAGATAAGAAATAGTTCTGGCTCCATCGTCTACCGCATCTGCGTTATGCTTCACGGTAATAATTTTGATGGGCTTTTTTTTTGTTTGTTTGTTTTAGAACATGTAACATTTCCATAAAAAGTTAAGTTTTGCTTGTGTGTTTTGTTTGTTACGCCTGGTACAGCGTGACCTCACTAGAAGACATGCGTGGCGATGTTATATTCACACACCGGGATACATAGAGAGAAACAGGCAGGCTGATGTGTCTTGATAAGGCATGCAAACATACATTAACGGACAAGGAGGCAGCTAGACAAGACAGTCAGAAAGACAAGACAGACAGAGACAGACTGACTGACTGAATAACCAATCTTTACTTCCAGCCGGTTGAGAGTTGGGCACGCAGGCCCATCTACCAAATCTTTCTGTCTGCTCCAGACATTCTGCAAATATGCCGAGCACATAACAAGCAATCCGCGCTGCTGCACTGGCTAATGCATTCGCCTGCCGATCAAAAGGTACCCGGTTCTATTTTGCACTCTGGCGGAATTTTTTTCAGACCGACCGCCACAGGGTACTAGCCCAGACTTTAAAACAATGGGTACTCGGGGTTTCCCTAGGAAAACAAAGGCGATGAGAAGAGGCGGTGGTTTCCCTGTCTCAAATGCTGTAGTGGCCTAGAAATGTGAAGGCACTAACACTTCACCCCCCCCCCCCCAAAAAAAAAAACAACCCCCCCCCCGGGGCATGGAAATGCTACAGGTCATTGAAAAAAAAGTGAGAAAAATAAAATAAAACATTTACATTTCACTCTTACATATAGACAGACAGACTTTTCAGACAGGCAGGCAGACAGACAGACAGACATGCAGGCAGGCAGAAAAGCCGGTAGACAGACGAGCAGGCAGACAGACATATGGATGGATGGATGGATGGATGGATGGATGGATGGATGGATGGACAAGACAGACATGCAGGCAGACAGATAGACAAGCAGGCAGGCAGATAGATAGATAGATAGATAGATAGATAGATAGATAGATAGATAGATAGATAGATAGATAGATAGATAGATAGATAGATAGATAGATAGATAGATAGATAGATAGATAGATAGATAGATAGATAGATAGATACAAACCTTGGATAATAGTAACATACTAAAAGCATAGCGTTTTTAACTGTTCTAGGGCCAACACTCAGCCCTGGACAGACGTTTGCCGAACACCCAACTGTAGTAGTGTACCCCCAGATCAGCTGTGGATCGCATGCAAAAAACTTGAGTAAATACGGTAATGGTTTCGTGTGAAGAAAACTGAAAGACATATTGTAAACTATCTATTATCAAACACAACCAAAATTTAATAGCCAGACTTTGTATTTTTTCTATTTTCTGTTTCGATGGATAGTCTGATGAACATTATTCTTACTAACTTCTCTAAAATTTGTTCGATTTTTCTGTGGGAGTATAGCTCTGATTCAGTTAGTTTCCTACAGATTTGTATGTGAAATGCTGTACAGACAAGAAAGTAATGGCTAACAAACTTCTGGTTTTCACAATCTGTTCCTCAGTTAGGTCCACGCAGCAGAGCTTTTACTGTAATTTTTTTTTTACCGTACTTTTGCATATAAGCAGCCAAAACTTTAAACTCCTTAACCACCTGGTGAATAAAATATATTTTTCTTCTTCTTTTCTTTTTCATCAGTCTCCGTATTTCCAGTTTTCTTATCTACTTGTTTTGTTTACTTTCATTTTTCTCTCATATCATTTTTCTCCATTCCATAATATTTAGGGAAACTGAAATTTAAAAAAAAAGTCTTTCCTATGTTATATTTTGGGTCGAGATCACCCTTCATCAGTCCTCTGTATTCCCAATGGAGCATAAGCCATCAACAAAGGTTCCAAGCCAATCCTAGCTTGAGATAGTCGGGATACCTCAAGCCATGTCTTTCTCGCTTCCTTTAGTTCTTCCTGTCATGCGCGTCTCCGTGTCCCCAATGGCCTGCCCCTCTTTCTTTTCCCTTGAGGTGTCCAAGTCAATGAGGTACAAGGGTGTCTTGTTCTTTCCATTCGTAGCATGTGGTCCAGCCATTTCCATCGCCGTCTTTTGACCTCTTCAGTGATGTTCTCAATGCTCGTAGTGGATACACTAACATACATTTACGATCAGTGCACTACACATTGTCATTTTCTTCAGGCTTATACAATTGCTAAAATATATTCCCTTTTTAAATCTGGTTCGGAGAAAAATCCCTCAAGCTACAGACAAATTTCCGTTCTATCGATTTTGCCAAAACAAATAGGAAAACATATACAAAAAAACCTTACAACACATGCAAGAAAATGATTTGATTGTTGACTGTCAGTCAGGTTTTAGACCAAAACATTCCTGTCACACAGCTCTAACAGAAATGACGGAATGTTGGTTATCTGATATAAACGATGATACATTATGTGGTGTTGTCTTTGTTGACTTAAAAAAAGGCATTTTACATGACTGATCATGAAATCCTAGTTAGAAAGCTTGAGATTTATAGATTACACCCTGACTTGACAAAATTTATTACATCTTTTCTTTCCAACAGACAGCAGGTAGTTTGCCTCAAAAACTCTTTCAGGTTCATCTGTGGTTGATAATGGTGTTCCACGGGGATCTATTCTTGGTCCTCTCCTGTTTACCATCTACATCGATTATCTTCCACTTCATCTAAAAAAATCATCTTGTGACTTCTTTGCTGATGACTGCACAGTTTACACTAGTGACAATGACTGTATTAACCTTGAGTCAATTCTTCAAATTGAAATAAACAGTCTAATTAAATGGAACAATAACAACAGAATGCTCATAAACACCAGCAAAACAAAATCCATGCTCATTACAACAAAACAGAAATTAACAAATTCACCAACAACAACACTACAGCTCCATGCTGGAACTTCACAGATAGAGAATGTTAGTGAACATAAAACTCTAGGTCTCATGATTGATCACCATCTCAACTGGAATCATCATGTAGACAATCTAACCAAACTCAATGCACAAAAAGGCGTACCAGTTTACTAAAATTAAACATTTTCTTTGCATAGACACCAGAAAAATATACTATATATCACAAATACAAACACACTTGGACTACTGTTCCACAGTTTGGGATGGTTGTTCCGTGTCAAACATGAAAAGATGTTACTCACTTCAAAAACGAGCAGTAAAGCTTATAGATGACAAACATGCAGCACGTATTACAAATAAGGACAAACATCTTGATATTCTACCCCTCAAGAAGAGATTTCTTTTCAACAAGGTCAAGTTAATTCATAAAATTCTATCTCACAATGCTCCATCCTATCTGTGGTCGTTGTTCAAATCCAACCCAAAACACAGTCAACGCTTAAGCAATTGTATTTTCCCAAAACCAAGTCTTGACATGTTTTAAAAAAGCTTCTCTGACTCAGCTGCACACCTTTGGAATGCCCTACCAATTCACGTAAAACGTATAAGTAATATTCGTTCTTATAACTTTAAACTTTGTCAACATCTGTTTGATATGGACTATATGCTCCCTAAGCATAGTTTAAAGTAGTTTAAAGTGCTTGAGTGTTGTAATTTTTTTAAATACTGCTTTTGTTATGAATGAATGTAAAGAGTGCAAGTTTATTTCATTTTGTTGCATAAATCAGAGTATAGAGCGTATGGACATGAGATAAGTTTATTATTTATTTATGCAATCATTTAATTGTGTCTTCATGATTATTATGCTCATTAACAAATGCTGAATGACTGTGACTGAGTGAAAGCTGTATGATGAAGGGCAGAATGTCAGACGGGCCTGCGTGCCCAATTCTTAACCCTTTGAAAATAAAGTATGTTCGTTCGTTCGTTTGGATTTCCTCTTTTGTCACGCGTTCTTTCCATTGTATTCTTGGAATTTTTCTAAGGCACGTTCCCACAGATCCTCTCACCCTGTTTTCCATTCTCCATTTGGTTCTCCATGTTTCGACTGGAGATAACAGAATGGAGCGTACACTGGATTTATAGTCTTTGATCTTGAGGTTCATATGGAGAATGGGAGATTTCCACATGTTTGCTAATTTATCATTATTATTATTATTATTACTAATTTTAGTTTACGGGCTCCGAAGAGAAATTCGTAATAATACATTTATGTGCAGTTCGCCGTATGGGAAAACTACATTACTACTAACCGCATAGTTACTAAATGCATTATAAGTTGTTATCATACAAGGCCGGGAATTGGGGGTGGGGGCGCCCAGTCGATGCATCGTTTCTAGGTCTGGATGGCTTCTTAAAGGGACACCCAGAGTGTTCCCCTCTTCGGGATGCGGGGTAGTGAATTAAAACAGCATAGCTAATGAATAGTAAGGAAAATAATAATAATTATTATTATTATTACTGTTTCACTCCTCAGTTATTTTCCATAATGTGCCAGAACAAATTTTGTTTGAGCAATTTCGGTAGAAAAAAAACTGGAAGTTACTCTATAATTTAAAAATAAAAGCTGTGTTAGAAATGTGCTGGTTTTAACTTTGTTTAGACTTCGTCTAATATCAGACCGTGCATTATTTGCATAATGTGCAAGATCTACCAACATACCAGTGCTGTTCTGGCTGCAAAAGAGTTATCAAAATCCTCCTCGAAGGCCATGCTACCATGTTTACTTTGGCTTGCAAACAGTCATAAGGAGACACATATCTACTGGGAAAAGGCTGTAGATCTTATTGGAGATGATGAGCATATTCTAACTTTATTAAGAGGGCATCCACTGTTAGTGAATGGATTATGGAAATACTCGAAGACAGCTGCCGTTAACAATCTGTTCAGTCTCGCTGCTGAGTACAGCATTATTTCTGTCCTATTTGTAGCAACAGGGCCTCGTATGTTCTGTGTGAGACTGGTTAAATTTAGGCGACATCATCTCTTGGCGAGTTCTCCTCGCTTGAGGAAATTAAGGCAAGCAGTTTTGGGTATGCACAGTTAACTGTTGTTGATGCGTGCCAACTTCCACAAACCAGCCGTTTAACTGTAGTAGACGCTTGGTGAAGTGCATTGTTTACCTGCCTGTTGCTCGCCTACATTTTGAACCTTCTCTTGAAATGTATTTAGTACAACACAGAAAGACTAGATATAACAGAATTCCCCAGAAAACATCATCATTATCTTGTGGCGTTTCGGCTGGGAAAGTTGGTTGCAATGAAATTCTAGATCGTTCTGTCCATTATTTTGAAAGCTCAGTTGACCAAACTGAACCCTTTCCAGTTCTTGATGTTGTCCACCCATTTTTTTGCCGTTTTTCTGGCCCTTGCTCTTCTCCCTTCCAACTTTTCACTGAAGAAATGGCATTCATGATTGTATTGTGTTTTTTTAATGGCCAAAAAATACAATATTCTAAATGTCTGGCTCCAATGTTTGGCTCTAATGTTTGGCTCTAATGTTTGGCTTTAATGTTTTTCATTATTTCGCTTCTGAACTTCAACTGATTTAGTACTTTTTTGTTTTCTTTTCTGTCCATGAATACTCTCAGAGTAAATGACTTGCTGAGTTTAATATCACGAATTTTATTTATCTGTTTAATACCATGCTCCCTGAATCATTTATGAGTACAACAAATAAAAAAAAAAAAATAAAGCACTACGTAAATCCAAATTTCAACACCGATATCAAATTAGAGCGGTGTACAACGTTGAACACGATAAAGTAAAGAGTTTTAAAGTGATGAATATTTAAAGAGAAGTAATTTTTTTCTTTACAAAAAAAAACCAGCATAAATGTTAAGAAATAGAAGAAGAAACAGAAAATATGAAAAGAGAAAAACAAGTTTATAAAGACAAGTTCTATTAGCATAAGAAACACACACATGCACATATAAACACACACGCACAAACACACACGTGTACACACAAACACACACGCACAGCCACACACAAAAATACAGACGCACAAACACAAACACACAAAAATACAAGCACAAACAAGACGCACACGCACACAAAAACACACACGCGCACACAAACAAACACACATATCTTATCCTTTTTTTAAATCGTAAGTTTAGTAACAAAAAAAGTTATGCTGATGTTCAACTCTTTCGCTCCTGAATTACTTTCTATGCTGTACCCAAATACATTTTAATGAGGCCTTATTTTGGTAGAAGGAAACTGGAAGGAAGTTATTTTATGATTTAGAAGATGAGCTGGGTTAGAAATGTGCTATTAAAAAATATTTTATTGCATTTAGACTTTAATAACTCTTATCAGTGACAATGTGAAATCAATACAGGAAAAAACAGATTCCTTATCTTCCTTGGCTGACAAAATATGTTTTGAAATTAACAAAGACAGAACAAAAATTATGAAATTTCTGATTAATCAAGAAGGAAAAATATATATAGAAATAACAGCTGTTGATGAAGTAAACCAATTTGCATACACTGGCAGCTACACAGACCAAGATGGTGACACATGGAAAGAAGTTGGAATTGCAAAAGCAGCATTGTCCTTCAAAAATCTTGAGAACATATGGAATTCAAAAGTTATAAGCACAAAAACCAAGCTAAAATTATTCAATTCAAATGATATCCACCCTCATTTATGCATGCGAAAGCTGGAAATCAACTAAAGAAATAGACCAGAAATTAGACTCTTCTGAAAACAAATGCCCCAGGAAAGTACTTGGTATAAAGTCGAATGAATTTAAGAACAACACAGAGATAAGACAGATGAGCAAACAACACCTGTCTCGTGGGTGATCAGAAAAAAGAAGATATAGACAAATGTAGGCAATGTGATGAGAAGAAACACTCAGCGAATACCAAAACAAGCTATCAGGCGGAGCACAACAGGCCGAAGAAAAAGAGATCGACCATGTGAAACTCTGACGTAGGCATTGTTGAGAGAAGCCAGTTTAATGTTCATAACATCCCTTGTTGAAGTTGAAAAACTCCCCGAAAACAGGAAAACTTGGCAGACAACTATGCGAGCCCTATGTGGCGTTTAACGGCACGGGAAGGATGTAAGATGTAAGATTTAGACTTCGCTTAAATATGGCTGTAAGCATTGACCGCTTAGATATGCAAACTATACCAACACTACTAGTATTGTTCGGAGTGAAAGAGTTAATTGATGATCAAAAGGAAAATGTGTAATATGCAAAAACATTTTAACAGGCAAACATGTACACCTATTATTCTGATGGGAAAAAAATAAGACAAAGCTACTTCCAAAAAGACGTAAAACAGATTTGCATTGCTCCTCTTTTATGATACATTTGTGGATCAGTCAGTCAGTCATTTGTATCTCCCTCGCGGAACTTTGGCTCCATAACAGCACTCCTGTAGGCCTCTCGGTTGTAAGCAAGATTCCCTGCTGCTGATGCACCCATTTGCAGATCATCAACGATGTCTTGCAGCCATCTTCGCCTTTGTCTTCCTCTCTTTCTTTTTCTCATTATGTACTCTTCCAAGACGGTCTTTTCTAAATTATCATGACGTTTAATGTGTCCAAAATATTTAAGTTTTCTTTGTTTAATCGTCTTTACTAGCCAGCCTTCTTCAATATTAAGTTCTTGTAGTATGGACATATTTGTTCTTTTCTGTGTCCATGATATTTGAAGAACTCTTCTGTAGCATTTACATTCAAAGGCATTTATGTGTTTCTCAGCTGTTTTGTTAAGTGTCCAGGTCTCACAGGCATATGTTGCGACGGGAAAGATGCATGCCCTTAAAAATCTTATTTTTGTAATTCTGTAGGTTCATCTCCACAGATTCTTTACTTGTTTTATTTATTGAAGAGCGACAGATGTCCACCTTTTTAATTTCCCTCATTGTATCTCCATTATTAGTTAGTAGTGATCCAAGATATTCAAAACTCTCCACCTCTTCCAATTTTTTCCTCCCTGATACATATTTCAGTTCCCTTGTTTTAATATCAAACTTAAGTTGTCATCAATTTAATTTTCTTCACATTAAGATAGAAGTTTTGCTCTTCACTGTTCTTACAGACTGACATAATTAGTTTTCTCTGTTCCTCTTTATTTGCAGATAAATCTCACATTTATGCATAAGATTTGCCTACGAGTTATCTTCCAGTTTCTCGTGTCTCCACGCACATACACGTATTTCAGACGAGATCTCGTACACGACGATGAACCAACGAATAACCTACTCATAATAAATGCATGTTTATTTCACGCTGCTGTCACTGGCGTAGGATGTCAATACATAGTAGCCACGCCATGCATAGCAAAGTAGCATGTCTTCTTGACAGAATTCCATCTTTAGGATGCAGCCACTCATTAGCTTGAGTGCAGAAAGGGGCGTAACTGTATATTTTCCGCATAGAATACTCTGTATAATTGCAAAAAAAAAACAAACCCCAAAAACCACCGATTTATTCTTTGTCTTCGCGTGTTATATCTGTGTATCTGAGCACCTGAACTACTTATGTCACAGATATGTGCCTGTATGCGCTGGTGACACCTGTCAAGTAGTGAAGAATGAGGGAAGACGTTTAAATATATCAGAATCATTATTACTATCAATACTCCCGAGAAGGTCCATGGGCGCTCCAGTCTCTTTCACGAAAGGAAAACATCAACAGACCTGTACGCAGCATTAGCCAGAATCCTTATGAACTGAAGAGGAGACAGCAGCATCGACAGAACCCACTGTCTCCTGTCGGAGAAGCCTTTCCGCTATCACTTCTGTCTTGTGAGACACGGGAAATGTTAGATGTCTCTTGGCATAATGTGACTCTTTTATCTTCAACAGATTTTTTTTTTGTTTTTGGGCTGAGATAGCATCTAATACTGAAGTTCTTCTGTATGAAGTGCTATTTGATCTTCTGAACTGACAAGTACCAAACCTGCGTGAACTGACGCTTTGATCTTCTGAATTGACAAGTACCAAACCTGCGTGAACTGACGCTTTGATCTGCTGAATTGACAAGTACCAAACCCGCGTGAACTGATGCTTTGATCTTCTGAAATGACAAAGTACCAAACCTACGTGAACTGACGCTTTGATCTTCTGAATTGACAAGTACCAAACCTGCATGAACTGACGCTTTGATCTTCTGAACTGACAAGTACCAAACCTGCGTGAACTGAAGGTAGCCTAGTACCAGCTTATCTTCCGTAACGTGGCATAGTTTACCTGTATTACCTAGAGCGTGTTAGTAATATTTGACATTGAAATACGGCAAGTGAAAATGTGTGGGGAACATCATGCAACAGAAGAAAAGTCATCTACATGTGGAGTAACTTGAGGGAAACAGAGTTTATCGGCGTGAAGTGATATGTAAACAATAATAAGTTTAACGGTATGTAGATTAATACGCAACAAACGAAAGTTTACATGTAGATTAACACGCAACAAACGAAAGTTTATATATGGAGTAACACGTGATGAACAAAAGTTTATACGTAGAATAACACGTGACAAACGAAACTTTACCTCTGTGAAGTGACATGCAGCAAACTAAAGGTTACTTGTAAGTAAGGTAACACATGACAAATGAAAGTCTACCTCTGTGAAGTGACAATCGACAAACGTAAGTTTACTTGTGTGTAGTAACACGTGAGAAACGAAAGTTTACTTCTGCGAAAGTGACATGTGACAAACGAAAATTCACCTCTGTGAAGTGACACGAGACAAGCTAAAGGTTACCTGTAAGTAGAGTAACTCGTCGCAAAAGAAAGTTAGCTTGCATTTTGAGTAACACGTTGGAAAAAAAAAGGGAAAGTTTACCTGAGTGTAGTGACCACGCCACAAACGAAAAGTTTACCTGAGTGTAGTGAAGACGCCACAAACGAAAAGTTTACCTGAGTGTAGTGACCACGCCACAAACGAAAAGTTTACCTGTGTATAGTGGCACGCCGCAGAACAGCTACGAGAAGTATACCCATAGTTAGTCTTCTCGTCGTGCCAGGCCTCCAGACCTCTTAGGAACACGCCGTTCTCGTGGTCCGTGTCGAAGAACAAGTTCTCCCCAAGGTCAGGGTTTCGCTCATGCTGGAAGAGGCAGCGGCGAGCCCAGGCATCAGCGCGCTGCTGGAGGCTAACGTTCCAGTGCTGTTAAGCCAGATCAAGTAGCAATGGAAGAGCAGTTAGGGAATTAAACTACAGGTAGTACGTAATATAAGAATAATTATTGTTACAGTAATCAGCTAAAACTGGGAAGAGAAATAGAATAAATGATATCTAGAGTCCGGCCAGGGGCGTGCCAGTCACCAGCTGTAGAAATAAGTACCCAGATCTAGAAAAAAAAGGAACCAAGCTGAAGAAATAGGTACCCAGATCTAGAAAAAAAGGCACCAAGCTGTAGAAATAGGTACCCATCTATAGAAATAGATACACAGCTGAAGAAATACGTTCCCCGTTGTAGAAATAGATACGCAGCTGTGGAAATAGGTTCCAGACTGTAGAAATACACAGCTGTAGAAGTAAGTACACAAATTGTAGAAATAGCTAAACAGATGCAGAAATAGCTACACAGCTGTTGGAATAGGTACCCAGCCGTAGAAATAGGTTCTGAAGCTGTGGAAGGAAAGACGGCCAGACGTGGTGGCTACATCATCCACTAGCGTGTCGGCCCTAATGCCATGCCTTTCAGTGTTTCTCTATGCATGATAAGGTTACACCCAGAGATTTAAAATATTTATCCATATCAAGAGACATAACACAGTAATGAAAACCGTAGTTGATTGAAGAAAAAAAAAGACGAAGGAAAAAGAAGCAATAAGGCGACAGGGATATGGGTGAGCGAACAACATCAAAAGTCGGGCGGGATTCAACGTGATCAAGTGCACGCGCGAAGGCAAAGGAAGCTGAAGAAGTCTGGAGATCCACTGCGGCCAACTTTTCTTTGAGAAGACTGCACAAGCTGAAGAAGTCTGCAGATCCCCTGCGGTCAACTTTTCTCTGAGAAGAATGCACAAAGTGAAGAAGTCTGCAGATCCACTGCGGTCAACTTTTCTCTGAGAAGAATGCACAAAGTGAAGAAGTCTGCAGATCCACTGCGGTCAACTTTTCTCTGAGAAGACTGCACAAGGTGAAGAAGTCTGCAGATCCACTGCGGTCAACTTTTCTCTGAGAAGACTGCACAAGCTGAAGAAGTCAGTAAAGCGACGGTGAGTAAAAGTGACCGCAAAATAAGGGACATAACCAATGAAAAAAAACATGTTAATCAGAGTTTTTTCATATACGGTCGCGCGTTGCATAACGTCAATTCGGACAAGGTCCAGTTGCATATATGTTAGTGGTCCCATAATGTTATAACAAGGTTCCAAAATCCCGATCGGAGAAAGGGACGTAGCCAATGTAGCGAACATAACCGGACGTGACGTGACGAACCTCAACAGCTTCCTGCATTCAACACGTGCATCTCACGTCTCATATAAATAAAGCGATAGCGCTGCCAGGCGTACAGCACATGGCCAATACAGGTATACTACATTACTCCACATAGGTTTGGTAAGTGTATAATACGGCGTTCGCATAACGTTCAAATCACATATAGTGGGCAGCATTCGGCACATGGCCATATTCTTCAGTGGTTATGTCCTTCATCGTATATGCACAGAGGAAACCGCAGATCACACATATATTCAACAAGCTCTTTCGTAAAGACAAGGAAGTGTCCATATTTTACTGGCGATCTGGTTGGCTAAGCAATACACAATAATTAGTGTATGAGTATATAACTATACACGGAGCCACTGCAGTAAAGCTGTGATGCTAAGATGTATAAACTAGGGGGGGGGGGGGAAAAAAGTAAGAACAGCTTTATTACTTAACGAGTACATAGTTGGGACGTTTCGAGCGTGAGGCTTAATCATACAAAAACATAGCTTCTTACAAGGTTTCACCTAAGTGCTCTGTTCATTTTATTTGATATTTTTTTTTAAACATAGCATTCTAGTGAATTTATACTTTATCTCCTCTCTCTATTTCTTCGTTCTGTATGTTTTTGTATGATTTAAGGCTCACGCGGAAACGTCACACCTGTGGACTCGTTAAGTAATAAAGCTGTTCCTACTTTTTTCCCTATTTTATACATTTTGGTTGGCTGAGTGGTTAGATGCTCGCTCTATCATTCCGGTAGTGCCGGGTTCAAGTCCCAGAAGTGGGGATTTTTTTTTCTGGTGCACACCAAAAAGGCCGGGGGGGGGGGGGGGTCCAATCAGCCTCTAAGAATTGGTACCAGAGAAATCTGGGAAGGTAAGTGCGGCCAGGTGTGATACCGACCACATCAGACTTTCTTGTGCCGATGGTCTTGGAAATACGGGCCTGACACCATGTAACCCAGTATGTCTTAATGGCGTGAAAACGGAGATTTTATCTTCACCTTATCATATGTTACTGATCTGTCTGAATAACTGAAGGGGGATGCTGCCAGAATGAAAGGTGACAGTCTGACCTTTCTAAGGTCCTACAAGAGCAGTCAGGTACGCTTGTTTTATAGATGGCTTAACCACAAGATCTCGGGACTGAAGTCCAGTACAGATAAGAGAAACAAATGCACTGCTCATTACGCTACTCCTGTGTTCACTTTCGTAATAGGGAAAACAAATATACTTCATCATCATCATCATCATCATCATCACGTGCCGTCTAACCACAGAAGATTGGCGGCAGTGAACCTATCCTCTGCTCTGTTTCTTCCCTTCATACTCCAGCACTCGGTCAAGCTGATTTCTGTCCACCTCTTTCCCTTGCTCATCCATCTATGTCGCTGCCATCCTCTTGTTCTCTTCCCTTCTGTCGTCCTAAAAAAAAAAATGTGTCTTCGATATGGTATTACGGTTCCTGACGTGCCAAAATTATCTCCCTTCCCTTCCCTTGTCTTTTATGATTTTCAATACTTCTCTTTTCAAGATTTCTAGCTGCTTTAGCATTTCTTCGTTTCTTTTCTTCTCTGTTCACGGGGACACGCCTTATTTTTCTATATATCCACATTTCACACGCACAAAAACCTGCGACAGTATAAATACCTTTGAAAACTGTAAAGAAGAAAATAAATATGTCAGGAACTAAGTAGGCAAAACATGAGCACAATTTACAAACATAAAACTTCAGCGGAGGAGTGGCCCAAGGAGCAGCAGAAGAAGAAGTAGTTTCTCGTATTCTAAATAAATAACGCAACCAGGAGAATAACAAGGCAAGTGTGGGTTAATAATATAAGCAAATAATAAGCGGAAATATTGTAGCAGTACTCTCCCCCCCCCCCACACACACAACCCCCACCAACCCCTCCCAGTCATGTAAATCAAAAGATAGTCTCTTTAATACTCTCTCTCTCCTCTTTCTCTCTCTCTCTCACACACACACACACAAACCCCTACCCCTCCGAGTCATGTAAACCAAAAGACAGGCTCTTTCATACTCTCTCTCTCTCTCTCTCACACACACACAAACCCCTACCCCTCCAAGTCATGTAAACCAAAAGACAGACTCTTTAATACTCTCTCTCACACACACACACACACAAACCCCTACCCCTCCAAGTCATGTAAACCAAAAGACAGACTCTTTAATACTCTCTCTCTCTCTCACACACACAAACCCCTACCCCTCCAAGTCATGTAAACCAAAAGACAGACTCTTTGATACTCTCTCTCTCCTCTCTCTCTCTCTCTCTCTCTCACACACACACACACACAAACCCCTACCCCTCCAAGTCATGTAAACCAAAAGACAGACTCTTTAATACTCTCTCTCTCTCTCTCTCTCTCTCACACACACACACACACAAACCCCTACCCCTCCAAGTCATGTAAACCAAAAGACAGACATTGATACTCTCTCTCTCTCTCCTTCCTTCTCTCTCTCCTTTCTCTCCTTCCTTCACTCTCTCCTTTTCTCTCTCTCCTTCCTTCTGTCCCTCCTTCTTTCTCTCCTTCCTTTTCTCTCTCCTTCTCTCTCTCCTTCCTTCTCTATTTTTAACTGATCTAAAAGCTTCGCCTCTTACGTACGTTTTCCAGTTAACAAATCCAGATGAGGCTATCGAATACTGGATCAAGATATTTCGAAATATTTTTGACAAGCATGTCCCCATCAAAGAAATGAGAGTAAAACACGTAACAAAATCCCCGTGGATAACTCCCTATATATTGCAACTCATGAGGAAACGGGATGAAGCTCACAAAAGCAGAAATTTCAGTAGCTATCGTTCACTTAGGAATAAGGTGCAGTATTTAATTAGGCAGGAAAAGAAAAATTACTTCCGAAATTTAGTGAAAGACAAAACTGATAGTAAATCAATCTGGAAAGCGATTAATACTCTTGTAAATAAAAGGAAGCAAACTGACCCACAAACACTTAATGGTGAACATACTTGCACTAACTTCAGTGAACATTTTAGGGAAGAAATTAGTATTCTAAAATCTTCATTACCGACCTCAAATTGCGACCTGAGTGTGTTGAAAACTTTCAGCGACAGTAAATGTGTAAAGCTAAAACAAATTAATATTCCTTTCCTCACAGTCGGTGAGGTTTATAACTACATCCGGTCCTTAAAGAACACTAACTCAGCAGGATGTGATGACATTAGTAACAAGATACTACGCTACGCTGCACCAGTTATCACAGACACACTAACATACTTACACAACTTGTGTATTGACAAAAAATATTTCCCTGACGCTTTTAAACTCGCCAAAGTTTTTCCTCTTTTTAAATCTGGACAGACTAGTGACCTCTCAAACTATAGACCCATATCCATTCTGTCATCACTATCTAAACCTCTTGAAAAACATATACAAAAGTTAACTCTGCTCCACATGCAAGAAAACAGTCTACTAATAGACAGTCAGTCAGGTTTTAGACCAAATTACTCCTGCCACACAGCATTAACTAAAATGACAGAAAGCTGGCTGTCTAATATAAATGATGACAAATTGTGTGGTGCTGTCTTTGTTGATTTTAAGAAAGCCTTCGATATGATTGATCATGAAATTCTTGCAAAAAAGCTGGAAGGCTATAGATTACATCCTGACCTAACAAAATGTATTACATCTTTTCTCTCAGGTAGAAAACAAGTAGTTTGCTTTAGAAACAAAATATCTGGCTCGTCTGTGGTTGATACCGGTATTCCTCAAGGCTCCATTCTTGGTCCTCTTCTCTTTGCTATCTATATTAACGACCTACCACTACATTTAAAGCACTCTTCATGTGATCTTTTCGCTGACGACTGTACTGTTTACAATAGTGAGTATGACATCAATAACCTACAGACAACGCTCCAAAATGATATAAACAGTTTGATTAAATGGAGTAATAAAAATGGTATGTTGATAAACACCAACAAAACAAAATCCATGCTCATCACTACAAGACAGAAACTGCAAAATGCAACTAAAACTTCACTACAGCTTTGTGCTGGGACTAAGGCAATAGAAAATGTTCATGAACATAAAACCCTAGGACTCATCATTGATCAGCATTTAACTTGGAATTCTCACGTACATAACCTAACAAATTTGATTGCACAGAAAGTTTACCAATTAGCCAAGATTAAACACTTTATCGACAAAAACACAAGAAAAATATACTACATATCACACATACAAACACACTTAGATTACTGTTCCACAATCTGGGATGGATGCTCAGTCTCAAACACAAAAAGGCTCCACTCACTTCACAAGCGAGCATTAAATCTTATTTGTGACAAACACCCAGTACAGACTGTAGATCAACACAAACAACTCAAAATTCTACCCCTCAAAAATAGAATCATTTTTAACAAAGTTAAGTTTGTTCACAGAATTCTGTCGCACAATGCTCCGCCTTACTTGTGGTCACTGTTTAAGGTATAACACTAAACATAGCCAGCGTTTAAAAAACTGTCTTCTTCCTAAACCCAGAATTGATATGTACAAGAAAAGCCTTGCATACTCTGCAGTACAGCTCTGGAACACCCTCCCCTACAATTTAAAATCCATTGGTAATACTTCATCCTTTAACTCAAACCTGTTTCATTATTTACTTGCATGTAATTATATGCCTCCTTAAAATAGCCAGCTAATATCTCTCAACACATGGCTCGTAAACCATCAAGTACTTCAGTGACATAGTTAGAAAAGCAACTTGTTAGATATTGTTAGAAATTATTTTAATGTTTGTTTAAAAAAATATGTTAGAAGATCTGTATTTACAATGTATTTTTATTTATGTATATGTCTGCGGGTGTATGTGTGCGTGAGTGCTATTTTATTAGGTTAATTACTTCTTCTCTTTTACCGTGAATGTAGTAGTTAAATCTTACACTCTTTTGATATGTTTTTACTAATTTAATTTGTATTTTTGTACTAAATCAAGTGTGTGGGAAGAATGAAAGATGGAGTGATGAAGGGCAGAATGTAAGACGGGCCTGCGTGCCCAATTCTTTACCCTTGAAAAATAAAGATTATTCATTCATTCATTCATTCATTCTCTCACACACACTACTGTGAGTACTCTCCATCATCTCCTCTTCCCTCTCTCTCTCTTTCTCTCTCTCTCACACACACTACTGTGAGTACTCTCCATCATCTCCTCTTCCCCCTCTCTCTCTCTCTCTCTCGCTGACCTTGACTTTCACTGTCCTTTTCCCGTCCTCCCTACCACCAACCTCGCCCCCCCCCCACCACAGGCATACACACTCCCTTTTATCTTTTATCATTTACAGTGTACAACGGTTCTCAAACTGCACTTTCTATAACATTCTACACTACAGATTGTACGTAATGTATATAACATTATTTAGGGGTAGAAGGGGTGTGAGAGGGGGTGGGGGTTGGGGGTGGGGGGTGTGGGAAAGAGGAATGACATTCTGTCGGATATTGAATAGGAATGCATGAGGAAGAAAAGAACTGAGAACCACTCCCTTTTTTTTTTTAGAAACTGGAATAAATCATATACGGGCACTTTGCCTTTTCCTTGACAGATTACTAGCTTTTCCTCCATCATATAATTTATGTTGTAAGTGGAAATTTGTATGTAAGCAAACTATAAAATTGTTACGAGTGGAAATTTATATGTAAGCAAACTATAAACTGCCACGTAAACAAACATTTAATGGAGCAACAAAACAACAAGGGAGATCACCTTAAAGCAGAGGGCTGTGCAATATGCGTTAAATTATACCATCAAATATCCATTAAATGTATCTATTAAATTACACCATAAAATATCCATGAAATTTATTTGCGACAAATATACTGGACAGAAAGTAGTTTCATCCGCTCACCACAAGTTGTTAAGTCCTCAACGCCTGTATAATAAAACTAACATTGAGGATCATAGTATACACGTGGCTTTTATTTTAAGAACAGAACAGAACAGAACTGAACTGAACAGAACAGAACAGGCCTCTCTAACAGCGCTCTGCGGGCAAGCTGGCCAATAAAAACCGCAGTTGCATAACGGAACAGCTGGAAATCTGTCTCAGACATCTACAAGTTTAAAATTTACCTCAAAACAGCACCAAATAGGATCTTCCATTTTGTAAGGCCATGTGCTTTTACAAAGGTTGTTGGGTTTTTTTTTTTTAGAAAATTGCATCCGTCTGCAGAACTAAACGAAACAATTTACCGCTCGAAGTAAAAGCCAAAACTAAATTCAAAAAAAAACTTTCAGGGAGCGCTTAAAATAGCAAAACAATTTAAATGCAAATCCTTTCCTGTACTGAAAGTTGAAAGCATCAGTATGGACTTAACAAAAAAAGTGTGTATGTAATCTGGGCATATTGTTAAGTTCCCAGCGCTAAATGTATGGACATAACGTGGTAGGGATTTCTATCTCTCCGTCTGTCGATCAAGAAAAGACAGGTCAAGTAAAAACCTGATGAGGAATTGCTACAGCTGAAACCAACAGCAGGATAGAAGCTACAAATGTTACGTGAGAAGCGGAGAGAGTTTAAAAGTCGTCTTAAGAAATACTTGTCGGTGCTCGCTTCGTCCACTTTCATCCAGAGACAAGAATGAACTGCCAAATAAAAAAATAACGATTACTTCCCTTGATAATCAAAGTCTCAGGTCCTGGTAATTTTTCCATACAGTCTCAGCAGCGCTGGAGCTTAAGAGAGAAGGAAAAACTATATTTCATTCTGTGGACACTGACTCAGTGTGTCTCTAGAAACTAATGGAAGTGTATCAATCCGCCATTTACTTCATCAGTTTGGGCGTAGAGCAAACACCTTGGTTCTATTTACGTCCACAACACAAAACGGAATAGAAAAATAATCATGTAAGTCCATAAGAATAGTGAAGAGCAAAACCTCTATCACAATGCGAAGAAAACTAAATTGATGATAACTGACAAAACAAATAAGGCAGTTGATATATGTATCAATGAGGAAAAATTGGAAGAGGTGGAGAGTTTTGAATATCTTGGATCACTGCTAACTAATAATGGAGATACAATGAGGGAAATTAAAAGGAGGACATCTATCGCTCTTCAGAAAATACAACTAAAGAAGCTCTGGAGATGAACATACAGAACTACAAAAATAAGATTTTTAAGGGCATGTATCCTTCCCCTCAAAATGTATGGTTGTGAGACCTGGACACTTAAAAACACAGCTGAGAAACACATAAATGCCTTTGAATGTAAATGCTATAGAAGAGTTCTTCAAATATCATGTACACAAAAAGAACAAATATATCAATACAAGAAGAACTTAAAATTGAAGAAGGCTGGCTAGTAAAGATGATTAAAGTGATAAAACTTAAGTATTTTGGACATATTAAACGTCATGATAATTTAGAGAAAGCAGTCTTGGAAGAGTACATAATGGGACAAAAACAAAGAGAGGAAGACCAAGGCGAAGATGGCTGCAAGAAATCGTCGATAATCTGCGAATGGATGCATCAGCAGCAGGGCATCTTTTTTACAAGTGACAGGCCTACAAGAGTGCTGTTAGGGAGGCAAAGTTCCATAAGGGACATCCAATTGACTGACATTTGACTGAATCAGCCAGTTTCTTGACCAGAAGCAAAGGGGCGAGTCTTTATTTGGGAACTGGGTGGTTGGGGGGGGGGGGGCGGGGCGGAAAGAGGGAGATGTGGGTAGGTAAAAGTGAGAAAGGCATTTTCTCCTTACCATCTCCGCAGAAAAGAAACAGCAGAAAAACATTTGCCCGTTTTAAAAATCTTCTAATAAAAGAAGGAAGCCAGGACTGTTGCTACAGGCTAGTATTATTAGTGGTATTGTTATCATGGTTCCACTCAATTTTCTTAATATGGCTAGTTTTCTTCTGGCTTTTGCTTCTGCACTGTTGATGTGTTGCTTCCACGTCAGTTTTGAGTCAAGAGTCACTCCTAAGTAAGTGGATTGGTTGTCCATCCTTAAGGGTATTTCATTTACAAAGATCTACATGGGGAGCTAGTGAAAGAATCCTCAAGAATGTATCAGTATTCTACCACATTTAGAATATGGCTCAACATCTTGGTGCACAGCATCAAACACTACGCTGCATAATCTAGACAAGGTTCAAAATCAGTCACTACGGATTATCACAGGTGCCATGAGGTCCACACCAATAGTAGAAATGCAGAAAATAGTTGGTGTTCAACCGCTAAAGGAACGTAGAGACACAAAGGTCATGACCATGGGAGAAAAATTCCTTAGCTCTGTAAGCCATCCCCTGAAGGAGAGATTCAATAACTTGGCATTAGGACGGCTTAAAAGAAGCAGCTTCATTCATCAGGCAAAGCGTATGCGTAAGCTGATACCTGACCTTCCAACTGTAGTCGCTCCATTATCATCTGTACCAGAACATACACCATGGAAAGAAGCAGATTATACACAAATAACTATTCAGACTGAAGTGAAAGGTGTGCAGAATGGTGAGATGCAGAGCAGTCTTGTAAGATCAACAGCCACACTTAGTGTTCTAGATGACAAATATCCATGTGACACCTGGATACGTGTGTATACAGATGGATCTGCACATAATGCCATAAAGAATGGAGGGGCAGGAGCATATATTGAATATCCAAACAACACAATTGACAAGATTTCCATACCCACTGGTAAATACTGCAACAACTTTGATGCAGAAGTTAGGGCAATTATTGCTGCAGTTGAAAAACTATCAGACTCCAGAATTGATATATGTCCTGTAGTAATTCTCACAGATGCAAGATCAGTATTGGAGACTCTTCAGTGCAACAAACTACCAGACCTTAAGGATGCCTTGTCAAAAATTGGCTTACAACATGGAGTCACTTTGCAATGGATTCCCTCCCACTGTGGGATACCAGGCAATGAGAAAGCTGACCATCTGGCCAAAGAGGGCACTGAAATGGAGCAACCAGACATACCAATCACTTATAATCAGAAGAAAAGCATGATAAAAACCTACAGGAAGCCACAAACACCACCACATGATGACTATCACATGCTAAACAGAAAGGAACAAGTCACCATCTTCCGTCTCCGAGCAGGACACAGCCGACTCCGAAGTCATATGTATACAAAGTTTAAGGTTGGTACTACTAATCTATGTACATGTGCCCAGGTGCCCCAAACTGTGGAACATATCCTCCAGAACTGCACCAACTATGAGACACTGAGAAATAATTACTGGCCCAGTGAAACCACTAAAGAAGATAAGCTCTACGGTTCCATACATGAATTACAAAAAACAGTGAAATTTATCGAAGAGACAGGACTGCAGATATAGACAGACAGTGCGAACGAAGAAGAAGAAGAAGTTATCATGGTTTTATATGCTACGGGGCTGAACAATTTTCAGATGTTCTCATCCCCCCCCCCCCACATTCCTAATGTGGGGAGGGGGGAGGGCGGGGCGGGGGTGAAGACGCCCGTCAGTTGAGGCAACCAGTGACCCACAGATGATGTGCTAGCGTCAGGGTTAGCGAACCATAGCTGATGTGCTAGCGTCAGGGTTAGCGAACCATAGCTGATGTGCTAGCGTCAGGGTTAGCGAACCATAACTGATGTTCTAGCGTCAGGGCTAGCGAACCATAGCTGATGTGCTAGCGTCAGGGTTAGCGAACCATAGCTGATGTGCTAGCGTCAGGGTTAGTGAACCATAGCTGACCAAGAGCCTGTCCCACCTTTCCGTGGTATCCCTAGTAACAGACCTAGCCCGGCTAACGGGGCAGGGAATGCCTAGTCCCCATAGTGGTGGAGTCTGCTAAAGAAGCATTGCACACTCCTCCCCCCCCCCCAACTGCTTTTTAGCTGCACTCTGGGGCTGAAACAAATAGCCGCCATAACCCGCTCCCACTCCGACACGATGTTGTTCCTCAACACTTCTACAGCATTGGCTGCAAAGAACAACAGCTCACAGTTAAAGGGAGATAGCACACCCAAGCAACTAACCAACCAACCAAACAAACAAACAAGCAACCAACCAACCAACCAACCAACAACCCACCGTGGGGGTCACTGGAAATTCCTTACTGGCTGAGAGATTATTTTCTGGTACCTATTCAGAGAACTGTAAAACTAGGCCCCTCACGACATCATGGACTCCACTTCCTAGGGGCAGTGTACTAAGCTCGCCCAGGATTCACACTTAACAGCCAAGACTTTCTGTCAGTCAGAGCCATGGCGGGCTATCCGAGTTTACTGTTGCAATAACAGCAACAGAAACAGCTACTACTACAGCCGCTACTTTTACTACTACAAATTTCTAGTACTACAATTTTCAACTACTACTTCTTCTGCTAACGGTACTCTAGCTTCTTCTTCTTCTTATACTACTACTACTACTACTACTACTACTGCTGCTGCTGCTGCTGCTACCACTACTACTACTACTACTACTACTACTACTACTACTACTACTATTACTACTATTACTACTACTACTACTACTACTACTACTACTACTACTACTTTTGACCATCTTCATTCATTCTTTCATTCATTTGCATGTCCCTTGCGGAACTTTGCTTCCCAAACAGCACTCCTGTAGGCCTCTCGGTTGTGAGCAAGATGGCTTGCTGCCGCTGCGTCCATGTGCAGATCGTCAACGATTTCGTGCAGCCATCTTCGTTTTGGTCGTCTTCTTTTTCTTTTTCCCATTATGTATCCTTCCAATACGGTCTTCTCTAAATTATCATGACGTTTAATGTGTCCAAAATATTTAAGTTTTCTCTCTTTAATCCTCTTTACTAGCCAGCCTTCTTCAATATTAAGCTTTTGTAGTATAGATATATTTGTTCTTTTTTGTGTCCATGATATTTGGAGAACTCTTCTATAGCATTTGACCATCTTACACGTTAAAAAATACGTTACATAATTTACTATCTTTTTCTCCATCAATAATCTCGTCTTAGAACTGACCGCAGCTTAAATCCTTTCCCACAAGCGTGAAGAATATATACAAGAGTGAAAGCAATTATGTTAAGTCAAAGGATAAGACGAAAGGGGAAATAACTAGAGAAAACACATACTTCTGTTCCAGTGCTCAAGGGAAAGAATAAGAGAAAATGGATTGCCTCCAGAAATACACTTCTCTTAAAGGTGAAATGATGGAAGGTATATTCTGCCATTGTTATCTACTCTGAGCAGAGCTCATTAACTTAATGCATTCTAGGCGCCTGCTATTTTTTCCCACTGGATGCCATTCTTCTTTTTCTTCTTCTTCTTATAGTTCTTTGTGAATAATAATGAAAAATGGTGAATACCTCCTTCTCCTCTTCCTATTTCTATTTAGTTTGACCCTCTCTCGACAACCTCATCATCTTCCTTCTTCTCCTCCGCATCATCATCATCATCATCATCATCATCATCATCAACTTCTTCTTCCTCTCCTCCCCTCCTCCTCCTCCTAGTTCTTTGTGAATAATAATGAAAAATAGTGAATACCTCCTTCTCCTCTTCCTATTTCTGTTTCTTTTATCCTCTTCTCGACAACCTCATCATCTTCCTCCTTCTCCTCCGCATCATCATCATCATCATCATCTTCTTCTTCTTCTTCTTCTATAAGCGTACACACGTTTCTCCTACCGCTAGTGACAGAGTACGTCACGAGCAAGGATATCTGTGCTAGAGTGATGGCGAGGCTACCTGGAAGGGGGGGGGGCACAAATCAGAGTCAGCCAAGATCTTATCCCACCTCTCACCCGGAGAAACGTAGTAACCAGTGCCCTTATCCCACCTCTCAGCCGGAGAAACCTAGTAACCAGTGCCCTTATCCCACCTCTCAGCCAGAGAAGCCTAGTAACCAGTGCCCTTATCCCACCTCTCAGCCAGAGAAGCCTAGTAACCAGTGCCCTTATCCCACCTCTCAGCCAGAGAAGCCTAGTAACCAGTGCCCTTATCCCACCTCTCAGCCAGAGAAGCCTAGTAACCAGTGCCCTTATCCCACCTCTCTGCCAGAGAAGCCTAGTAACCAGTGCCCTTATTTCACCTCCCCGCCGGAGAAGCCTAGTGCAAACTTATCTGGCGCTAAATTTATATTTTATGGATAAAATGGGAAGAAATAGATCAACCCCGTTGTTTCATGCATTCCCTTGGCATGTACTACCGTACTGTGTAGCCAAGATCTCGCGACCCCCATGACCGCCAACCCAGATTCTTCCCTCCAAAGATACTGCATATCAGTTAATTCAGCATCTTACACACATTCATACAGCACATCAACGTGAAATACATATCACTAAGTTACATCCATTTATGAACACTCTCTACATATATCATCATAGTGAAGCCACCACAGACATTACATACACAGGACATCAACATGTATCATCATGATAATAACAAGGCATGACATAAATACAACGTATTATCTCTAACTAAGTATCAACTAAGTCAGTGGACCAGACTGGCCTGGGGTCCTCTGGCCTTACTTCTTCTTCTTCGTTCGCTTCTACCACCAAAACCGCACTGTGATCCTACTGAATTTACGCCTGTGGTCCTCGTTAGGTCCCGTGGTCCCCTGTGTGGTCCCCGAAAAGACTACACGAGATCCACGAGAGGACCACAAAGGGTTCAGAGTATCGCACGGCTTGAGCCTGTATTCTTGGTGGGTCTCGGAAGCAGGATTGCGTGACACCGTGGTTTTCATTGCACCAGTTTAGTCTAGGGTTGGACTTTCTCACCGGAAGACCTCGGCGTGTTTAGGATATCAGTGCATCACCACCGGGTGAGAGGTGGTTGCCCATCCAGTCCAGAGTTGGACTTTCTCACCGAAAACCTCAGCGTGATTAGGATACGCAAACATCCCCGCCGGGTGAGAGGTGGTTGCCTATCTAGACTTCCCTGGTCCAGTGTCTCCGACTTCAGCATTCTGCGGTCGTGGCCGCTACCCTTCCTAGTTGTAACCAGGATGGAGCTTTTGTCCAGGAGGACGAATCCTTGCCACTAGTGACTTCTACCTCTGGGTTGAGCCGGTTTAGGCATTATCCCAGTATAGGCATGTTTGGGACGGGACCGACCTCTAGAGCAGAGGTACTGTGACATGCATAGTCTTCAAGATTCACCCCTGGTGTGAGCCGGTTTAGGCAAAATTCACCAGTATGGGTGTATATCAGGCGTTACCGACCTCTAGAGCAGAGGTGGCATGACATGTCTAGCCATCGAGTTCCACCCCTGGTGTGTGCCGGTTTAGGCATATTTCACCAGTGTAGGTGTATTTCGGACGTGGCCGGCCTCTAGAGCAGAGGTGCCGTGGTATAGCTCTCGTAGCGATACTACTGGACATACCAGTTAAACTTCACTTTCCACCACCTTTTTCCATCGGCGCCGCACAGCAACCTTTATTTCTTTTCCACATTTCTTCCTTGACCGGGAGGAGCTTCACTCCACGCGCGGCATTTGAAGAGTCTCGCCAGCAGTGTCTTAACCTCTGGGACAAGCCAGTTCATGCATTTCACCTGATATGACTGCACTCAGGGCGTGGTCGACCTCCAGACCAGAGGTGCTGTGATTTGACTGTTTGCTTCGTTTTATCCTTTCTACCACCTTTTCCGCAGTGATGCTGCGCGGCAACCTCATTTGCACCTTTCTTCATTGGCCGGGAGGAGCACCGCTCCACGCACGGCAGCTGAAAAATCTCGCCAACAGCAGCAGATGAGCTGCCAAACGTGCCACTCATCTACCCTAAGTAACTGGTTTTCAGGCGACAGATATTCGCCCTCGCCTCTTCTCCTGTCAGTTTAAACAGTTCTGCCACGGGAAGGCCAGGAGCTGGACTTGACTGCCAGAGGCTGTTTGAGGCGCATTTGCAGTCCTTAGAACCTCTGGCCTTACTAAGCAATTATACATTTTTTTCTCAATATTGTGCCGATGCACTGGTAACACATTTCAGCCGCTGATGCCACGAACCGCACCTCCCCATACTACACATATCACCATATGCTAATGCACTGAAATAATACACAGATCATGTGCTAATGCACTAAATTCTCCCATAATCTCCATTTGTGCTAACGCACTGAATTCTCACCCTATCTCTCCTCCCATCTCCAAGAATCACCATGCGCTATGGACATCATTGATGATGCAGTCGCCTGCTGCATGGTTAGTATCTCTTGATACCTTGACATAGTATTATCCATGCAAATTAAACATGATAGACTTGATATGTGCCCATCCCACATGACAAGACTCAACAGAATCATCGAAATCTTCACATACGATGAAAGTGGCGATAATCCAACACCACAGTATGATTACGACACATCATATAATTCACTGTACATAGAATCACATATTGAGGTCGGCAGGGCTAACCAGACGAGACGAAATTAGTTCCCTGCCATATCCTCTGGTTTTCTGCTCTCCTCTCAGTTTCATGAAGTTCACATGAAATTAACATCATGACTGCATCCCCTGTGCCATTCAGGGAATATTAATCATGATGAATCACACACACGCACACACATATATATATATATATAACACAATATCCAGGGCAGATGGGACTAAGTATTTCTATATCAAACACAACACAGACGAGATCGAACTTGCACCGCCAATTCCCGCTGGCTATGCTCTGTGTGACCTTTTCCGCGCGCTTTTTTCCTTTATATAGGTCTTCCAACTCCGCATCACGTGAACTGCATCTCTCCGTCCAAAATCCGTACACTATTATGGGCTTCGACAGGCAGTTCACACTAGTAACCAGTGCCCTTATCCCACCTCCCCTCCGGAGAAGCCTAGTAACCAGTGCCCTTATCCCACCTCTCCGCCGGAGAAGCCTAATAACCAGTGCCCGTATCCCACCTCCCCACTGAAGAACCCTAGTAACCAGTACTCAACCAGGCTCACGAAACTGGACTCGTATCGGGAGAGAAAGCTGACAAAGAAGCAGTGACAGTAACCATCATAGTTTATACAAACATAAGTAACGGCTTCATGTCTTTTCATAGTTTATTTATTGTAGCTGCTTATCATTGTCCATTGTTTATGTTCGCACTCCGTTAAAGTAGAAATTTAGAGAGAAAGAAGCGAAGATGAGAAGGAATGTCTAAATAAACAAGGAGGTGAGCATGTACAAATGTAAAACAAACAGTAACAATCCAATTTCGTCACTGTCTACTCCTCCTCATCATCCTATTGCTGTTTCGTTATATCCTAATCATCATCATCATCACTGTCTTTTTCGTCGTCTTCTTCTTCTGCTTCTTCTTAATATTAGCAGAGATGTGGTACTACAGAAAACTAGGTCATTTAACATGAGAGAATGAAAAGAACAAATACACAAGTTTTAGAACAGCTCCAAGCACAATGTGAACTTATCAAAGAAATAAAGATGAAGAAAAAAAATTTGGCCTTATCAAATAACATAACAATATACCGTAAAACCATACTAGTAGTAAAGGTGGAAGGGAAACGAGCAAGAGGAAGACAGAGATGAACATGGGAGGATAACATACGAGACTGGACAAGATACAGCCCGGCTGAGTGGCACCATCAAGGGGAGGGAGCGAGAGAACAACTGGACATTTATTACCGCCAACCTTCGTTCTGGAGAAGGCACATGATGATAATGAACAATCCAATATTTCGGCAATAGGTCTTTATCAAGGACGACGAAAATAACGAAACAACAAATAGCATTTAGCTGGCTAGATTCTCTTGGCTAGGACATCAAGGAAGTAGCCCCACAATCAGTGCCAAATAAATCATACTAAACTAATCATCAAATGTATAACGATTTAGGCCTCTTAGAAGAAGTCACTTGTTTTGTTTTTTTTTGCTATGGGCCGTGTGGATAGTGTTGTTGAAAACTGCACATAAAATAACTCTGTATAATCAGTTAAAACCCGGCTTTTGTAAAAAAAAAATAAGCTAAATATAGACATCATGTCATTTCCTTGTTTAAAAACACACACAAACACGCACACATAGCAGGTGTGTTTATTATACAGTTGTTTGTGTAGAGCTGGGGATTTTTTTGTTTTTGTTTTGGTCAGGTTGTATAAGAAAGAAAGCACATCGGTGTTATTTAATCTCGCTCAGTAAAGTGAGACAACATCACGGACACAACAAACCCCGAAAGGAAATGAAGATAAATAAACTACACAATATTTTTAATACCGACATAATAAAATGATTAAACTTGCAAAGTTTCTAATTATAGAAAGGATCTTCTTGTCCATGTAAACATAATAAAGGGAGACGATAATAACCTTCTCACAGCAAATGCATAGTCAAATAATGGATTTTTATAGCTGTACTTACCAAAAGATAAATGTCTGCGCCCGATTCTTGGCGCCTGTAATCATTGTGCTTCTTCAGAATACTCTCTGCGTCTTGTGGAGTGAAAACCTCAGCGAAGGTCAAGGTTAGCACAAAACAGCCAATCAACAACAGACGGAAGATGGTCTTCTGTGAACTGGGCGGAAAAATACAGATACGAAAATAATGTAGAAACACGTAATCTACTGGGATTCAGTTTTAAAGAAATGCAGAAGGAAAAGGGAATTTGATACTGTGTAAAGCTTTAAAAAAAGGTAACGGTAATCCTGTCATACCTTAGAGGCACATATTGATGTGGTGTTAGTGCCCATACTTTCCTTGACCTGTCAGCACACTAGGAGGGTGATATGGTCTAAGGTAAAGGCAAAATCCCCGTGTCCATGTCATTAAGGCATACTAGGGATACTGTGTTAGGTCTGCGTTTCTAAGACCTTCGGCACGTGGAAGTTTGGTGAACAATTTTTTTTTATAAATAGGAAACAACGAGGTTTTCATACGGTAAAGTAAGAGAACACAGATTTATTTGATTAGACCTGGAAAAAAAGAATCGTAGACAAAGCACTTTAGTGAGACGTGAGAGAAAGAAAAATCACAAGAGAATTACCTGGGAATCGAACCACGGACTCCGGTAGGACGAGCAGCCGTCTAGCCACGAGAGAATACCATACTAACGAACAACACTATCTCTCACCTCCAATTAAAAAAAAAAGGGTGTTTGAAAACGAAGTCATTAGTAACTGTTCAGTCGACACGAGGATCGTGATACCTGGAAAGAAACGAGGTCATGACACAGAAATTCCGCAGCTTAGGTTCAGTCTGTAGCAGGTACCAACTTTGGACAAACATACACACGGTCTCCTGCCATGTCTGGCGCATACTTGAACAACAACAACAACAGCAACAACAACAACAAACGGACGAATACCTATTACATGAAGTTAGTTTCAGGTATAATTTCAGGAACAGATTTTTTATAAATAGGAAACAACGAGGCTTTCGTGCGGTAAAGTAAGAGAACACAGTTTTGTTGCATTAGATCTCGAAAAAGATCGTAGACAAAGCACTTTAGTGAGAGAAAGTCACGCCTGGGCGTATTTATCTTCTCAGATTTTATTGAAATATACGGGAATATGAAATTAAAACCAGTAGGGGGTGGAGAGTGAGGCTAAAATGAAAATGAAAATAAGTAAGGTAACAGCATGCAACTCTGACGGACCCCTTGTTTTATGTCAAACCAAGTTGTTGTTTCACCATTTATTCTTACTGCTGCTTGTTGGTCTAGATACAGCAGTGATGTTAATTGTATTAAATGTGTTGGAAGTCCCATTTTTCCCCCATCGTTTCCCAAAGTTTCTGGTGTTGTACACAATCAAATGCCTTTGAGTAGTCTATAAAAGATAAATATAGATTCACATTAAATTCTCTGCATTTCTCTATTATTAAGCTTATATTGAATATATGATCTCTTGATCCTCTTCCTTGTATAAAACCAGCTTGGACCATATTGATTTCTCCTTCTATTTCCTAACGAAGTCTACCTATTACGATTTTTAATAGAATTCTGGCATGATTAACCAGGGCGATCATACTCCTCGACAAATCTCGGTCCTTGACATTTCTGAGTAACTTTTGCTGATTTCTTTCCATGTCACAATGTCAGGCCTTCTAACATCTGTTCACTCGGTCCTCCTCCTCCTCCTCCTCCTCTCTCTCTCTCTCTCTCTCTCTCTCTCTCTCTCTCTCTCTCTCTCTCTCTCTCAAACCTTCAGTTTTGCCCATTGTTATTTTTTCTAATTACTTTCTTCTCATCACATGCCCCAAGAATGATGATTGCACTTTTTAAAAAAATCTGTGTTATACAACGTTTCTCATCAGCTTATCTCAGACACTGTTCATTAATTATCTTTGGCTGTCCACGGGATCCTCAACATTCTTCTCAGGAGCCATATCTCTGCTGTCTCCAGTGATTTACTCATCTGTCTGGCAATAGTCCATGATTCACATCCATACTGCAAAATAAATCTAGCAATAATTATTTTGTTAAAACATTGTCCAAAGACCGAGTCCTCTACCTCTATTTTTAGACTTATTAACCGTCCCAAGTGGGCATAGATACTCCAGGTTGAGAACCCCTGATCTAAATCATACACCAAATTATAAATCAAGCTGGCAGTAAGACACGTGAAAACACGTAGAAGACAGGAGAAAGCATACATGACAAAAGATCGCACCAACTGTCCCATGAATGATCATACCGCCTTATCACCGAGAGAGCTTATCACATTTCTTACCCGTGTCGTGCCATGACCATCTGTATACTTCTTTATCATGGGTCCGTGCTGTTAATCTGGAACTGTTAGCTGGTTCTTGCTAACAGCAGGCAATACGTTCTCATAGGAAAATCTGAACGTTGCTATGACGACTGATACGGAAGATGAAAAAGTTGGCACACTTTAAGGAAGAAGAAAAATAAGAAGAAAGAATAAAACAGAAAGAAGATAATCAATCAGTCAGTCATTTTCATGTCCCTTGCGGAACTTTGCCTCCCTAACAGCGCTCCTGTAGGCCTCTCGGTTGTAAGCAAGATGCCCTGCAGCTGATGCATCTATTTGCAAGTTATCAACGATGTCTTGCAGCCATCTTCGGCTTGAAGAAGATAATATAACCCCCCCCCCCAAAAAAAAAAAGGTTAATAGAAAGAAATAGTAAGGGGGGAAAGATAAAAAATCAAAGAATCACATAAAAGAGATTTAGAAAAAGATTTCGTATAAAGGCATGTTTTTCTCATGTCAAAAAGAAATCCAACAAAATGGAAGTTAAATATTTCCACCGCCAAACGTTTCTTTCCTTTTCTCTTCCTTTTAACAATAGCAAGAAATGAGCGTTAGGGAATAAAGAAAGAAATAGATATTCTTCCGTTTTTTTTTTTACTATTGTCTGTCCACAACTTACAGATGTCAATTAGAACCGGCATTTACTGCGGATCTACTGCAACCAAGTCTGGAAACCAAGAACTGACACTATCCCACCTCTTCTTTAATAATGTCCCAGTAATAATTTCCATTCTGGCTAGTGGAGCATAATCCACCATGACTAATATGGTATACAGGTAAAGATAAAAGAAAAATAAACTCCCCGTTTCCATGCCATTAAGGCATACTAGGGATCCGGTGTTAGGCTGGTATTTCCAAGACATGAAAGGGTGATGGGGTCATTATCACACCTGCCCGCATTTACCTTCAAAGATTTTTCCGGCACCCATTTTTAGAGGCTGGGTGGACCCAGGGACCTTTTTGGTGTGATGGTACCAGAAAAACTCCAACTGCTTTGACTCGATCCCGGTAGCACCGGATTGGTAGACCCAGCGCCTAACCACACAGCCAACCAGCTCTGAAATGGTATATTAGTCTATTGAGAAACCGACCTTTTGTGGATTGGCTTCGGGTTTCTCAAAATAAAGCTCTGTAATCCGCTTCCAGACCTTCACAATATCTATGTTCCAGTATCATCATGACATCGACTGATAGCCAGGTTTAGAACGGAGACTGACTGGCAGAGACGCCACGAGACATGTAAATCAAAGTCAAATCAAGATCGTCTGAGACTTGCTGGCGCAGCGCGCCCCCCGACAACAGACACAGGTCTGTCCAATATGATTTGATGAGATCATGGTTTACATATCTGTCTAGCTGAAGAACCTTGATTGCTGAGTTAGCTACAGATTTTGTTGTGGAGATAGATGCCAAACTATATATATATATATATATATATATATATATATATATATATATATATATATAAGCAAAGTTGTGGAGCTGGCTATAAAAAATATAGCTGTGAAAGTGGAAACAAATCTATTTGTAGAGGTAGATAAAATGCACTCGTGAACCTACATAAATATCTACTTGTATAGTGGATTAAAACAATCTAATTGTGGAAGTGGATGTACTTGTACTTGTACGAACTTCATATAACTGCGAGCTGGTGTTCTTTGCTGCCGATGCTGTGAAGGTGTTGAGATACAGCATCGTATCGGTGTGGGACCGGGTTATGGCGGCTACTTTTTCAGTCCCGGAGTATAGCTAAAAAGCAGGGGGTGCGCAATGCTTCTTTAACAGACTCCAACACCATGGGGATATGGCGATCCCTACCCCGTTAGCCAGGCTAGGCCCGTTACTGGGGATACTACGGAGAGGTGAGACAGGGTCTTGGTCAGCTATGGGTCACTGATTGCCTCATCGGACAGGCGTCTTCATCCCCTGGAAGTGGATGTAAATAATCCAACTGTGGAAGTGGATAAATAACATTCTTGTTGGGAGGTGGATAAAAAGTGTTTTCTTTCCTTCATGAATCTATACCACCTAATTCCTGATCCTAATTTAATTTTCAAATTTTTTTTTAAACGGCAAAATTACGTGCCAGTAAGTCACTTTAGTCGTTATAAGTAGATCATTCACTCATTCATACACTCCATTATCCCAGGCAAAAATTGATCATTCATTCATTCATACACTCCAACATCCCAGGCAAAGATAGATCATTCACTCATCCATAAACTCCAACATCCCAGGTAAAGATAGATCATTCACTCATCCATAAACTCCAACATCCCAGGTAAAGATAGATCATTCACTCATCCATAGACTCCAACATCCCAGGTAAAGATAGATCATTCACTCATCCATAAACTCCAACATCCCAGGCAAAGATAGATCATTCACTCATCCATAAACTCCAACAGCCCAGGTAAAGGTAAATCATTCATGCAGATCCAACTAACCAAAGTTCTTGCGCTGTTCGAGAGACGCCAATGATGTGCTCTCTCTCCGGAGCTAGGATAACGCCAGGAGTCACCGAACCTCGACCCAGTAACTCGGTTTGAAAACAGACCAGACTTATGTTCACCTGGTCAGCTGATTAGTGGGCAAGGCGGGTTGTGAACTTGGATTGGGGGTGGGGTGGGGGCATGTTCGAGAAACTAAAGTAGTTTCCTATTTCTATATCTTATATCCTTCCTGTGCCGTTAAACATCACATAGGGCTCGCAAAGTAGTTCGCCAATTTTATGCCTGTTAATTTGGCCTTTCTTAACAATGTCCTCTTCAGAGTTTCACGCGGTCTGCCTCTTTTTCTTTGGACTGTTGTGTTCCACTTGATATCTTGTTCTGGGATTCTCTGATCATTTCTTCTCATCAAGTGACCAACATATGTCTATCTCCTTTTCCTGATCACCCATGAGACTGGTTGTTGTTCAGTCATCTCTCTTATCTCTGCACTGTTCTTGAATTCGTTCCATTTGATGCCCAGTTTCCTATTTACTTGTATTTTTTTTAATGTTGGAGAAAGTAGATTTAAGACAGTTGGCGAGTGTGGACGTGTTCGTGACTGGAGGGAACGTGACTGCTACAATAAGACTGCAAAACATTATTTTGTCTTAAGATGTTCTTGGCGAAGAGAATCTAAATCACGTCATTGGCAAGTGCAAGAAGTCCACCTTTAATCTTCGCAAACATTGCTATGTATCTATAAAGCTGTACCAACACCGTACGCAAGGAAACCGCAACGCAACAGAATTGTCATTTATTTTCTGAGGACAGGCTCGGGGGCATACTTGATATCATGGTCAACAGTGTGAACCCCACACGCACGCACGCACGGACGCACGTGTCAGAAAGCCGTAAGGCCGAAACCAACTTGCGCCTGGAATTCTCTGCACAGAAAACCATTAAAAAAAAAAAACAATTTCCGAAACCATGATCCAATGGGATCTTGAAATGCGTGTTCAAAGGAGCAATTTCAAAGTTATGACAGTTGCTAGCAGACAGCTTTTGAAGAACTTGGCTTTAAGAAGGAGCGAGGAAAAAAAAACCTTAAGTTGATCATTTGTCGCATTTGTCTGTGAAAACTGGGATTGGATCTTAAAAACAATTCTTTCAGACGAATCTTCGCAGGATATTTGTATTTTTTTTAAGAACATATTTCGCCTGGAGAATATCTATTTCACTACAGGCCCAACGAGAATGGAGTGAACTGGGCTTACCCTTGGGACCCGAGCTGTTGAAGGGACCCCCCCCCCCCCCCGAGACGGCCCTGGCTTTTCCTTCTCTTTTTTCATATTTCTGGTAAAATTCAGGAAAACTATTCCTTGCTTGGATAATGGGCCTGACAGTAAAATACCCCGGGGCCCAACTTGGCTCATCACGACCCCCGTTTGACTGACATGGAGAAGATAAAAAAATATATAATTAGAAAGCTCTGAGACATAAGGGAACATCAAGTGCAAGGATAAACTTTAGAGATTTAAAAATATATCATGAGAACTTTTTGGAGGTCTTGAGTATACACAAGTTTTTGAGGTCTTGAGTATACACAAATTTTTGAGGTCTTGAGTATACACAGGTTTTTGAGGTCTTGAGTATACACACGTTTTTGAGGTGTTGAGTATACACACATTTTTTAGGTCTTGAGTATACAAAAGTTGTTGAGGTCTTGAGTATACAAAAGTTTTTGAGGTCTTGAGTATACAAAATTTGTTGAGGTCTTGAGTATACAAAAGTTGTTGAGGTCTTGAGTATACAAAAGTTTTTGAGGTCTTGAGTATACAAAAGTTTTTGAGGTCTTGAGTATACACAAGTTTTTGAGGTCTTGAGTATACACAAGTTTCTGAGGTCTTGAGTATACAAAAGTTTTTGAGGTCTTGAGGATAAAACAAAAACCTTGACTCTGGAAGATTCAGAAAGTTAGCAAAAAAATTCAAAATCTTATGCAGCCCACGAATAAAAATGGAATAAATTTGTAATAAATAGGAAACAACGAGGCTTTCGTACGGTAAACTATGAGAACACAGTTTTGTAGGATTAGACCTCGAAAAAAAATCGTAGACAAAGCAATTTAGTGAGACGTGAGAGAACGGAAAATCACAAGAGAATTACCTGGGATTCGAACCATAAGAGAACAGCGTACCAACGACCTACACGTTTAAAAAAATTTATAGTTCGTCGGTACGCTGTTCTCTCGTGGCTAGACGACTGTTTGTCCAACGGAGTCCGTTGTTCGAATCCCAGGTAATTCTCTTATGATTTCTCTCTTTCTCTCTCTTTTTCTCTCTCTCTTTCCCTCTTTCTCTCTCTTTCTCTTTCTCTCTCTTTCTTTCTCTCTATCTTTTTCTCTCTTTCTCTCTCTTTCTTTCTCTCGCTATATTTCTCTCTCTATTTCTCTCTTTATTTCTCTCTCTCTATCTTTTTTTCTCTCTCTCTTTCTCTCTGTCTTTCTCACTCTTTCTCTCTCTGTCTTTCTCTCTCTCTATTTCTCTCTCTATTTCTCTCTCGCTCTCTCTCTCTATCTTTCTCTCACTCTTTCCCTCTCTTTCTCTTTCTCTCTCTCTCTTTCTCTCACTCTTTCTCTCTCTCTCTTTCTCTCTTGTTCTCTCTCTTTCTTTCTCTCTTTCTTTAACAAATTCACCAACAACAACACTACAGCTCCATGCTGGAACTTCACAGATAGAGAATGTTAGTGAACATAAAACTCTAGGTCTCAAGATTGACCACCATCTCAACTGGAATCATCATGTAGACAATCTAACCACACTCATTGCACAAAAAGTTTACCAATTTACTCAAATTAAACATTTTTATGACATAGACACCAGGAAAATATACTACATATCACAGATACAAACACACTTGGACTACTGCTTGGTTCTAAGGACTGTTATTGCCGGAGGTGGGGTGGAGGATACGCTCTCCACTCCAACGGCGTGCATCTCAAATAGCCTCTGACAGTCAAGTCCAGCTCCTGGCCTTCTCGTGGCAGAACTGTTTAAACTGATAGGAGAAAGGGCGAAGGCGAATATCTGGGGCCTGAAAACCAGACGATTAGGGTAGATGAAAGTCACGTTTGGTAGCTCATCTACCGCTGCTGGTGAGATTCTTCAGCTGCCATGTGTGGAGGTGGGCTCCTCCCAGCCAGTGAAGAAAGGTGCAAATGGGGTTTTCGTGTGGCACCACTGTGGAAAAGGTGAAAGAAAGGACTAAGCGAAGTAAACAGTAATCAAATCACGGCACCTCTGGTCTGGGGGTCGGCCACATCCTATGTGCGCTCATATCGAGCGAAATGCCTGCAAGACACTGCTGGCGAGATTCTTCGGATGCCGCGCGTGGAGTGAAGCTCCTCCCGGCCAAGGAAGAAAATGCAGAAAAGCAATTAAGGTTGCTGTGTGGCGTCGATGTGAAAAGGTGATGGAAAGGATAAAGTGAAGCTTAATCGGTATCTCCAGTAGTATCGTGGCGAGAGCTACTCACACCACGGCGCCTCTGCTCTAGAGGTCGGCCGCGTCCGAAATACACCCGTACTGGTGAAATATGCCTAAACCGGCTTACATCAGGGGTGAAACTCGATAGCTACGCATGTCACGGTACCTCTGCTGTAGAGGTCAGTCACGTCCTAAACACCCCCATACTGGGATAATACGCCTAAACCGGCTCAACCCAGGGGTGGAAGTCACTAGTGGCCAAAAGCTCCGTCCTGGTCACAACTAGGAAGTGTAGCGGCCACGACCACAAAATGCTGAAGTTGGAGACACTGGACCAGTGCAGTCTAGAGAGGCAACCACCTCTCACCCGGTGGGGATGTATACGTATCCTAATCACGCTGAGGTTTTCCGGTGAGAAAGTCCAACACTGGACTGGATGGGCAACCACCTCTCACCCGGCGGTGATACACAGTTATCTCAAAACACGTCGAGGTTTTCCGGTGAGAAAGTCCAACTCTAGATTAAACTGGTGCAACGAAAACCACGGTGTCATGCAATCCCGCTTCTGAGACCCACCCAGATTACAGGCTCAAGCCGTGCGATACTCTGAACCTCTTGTGGTCCTTTCGGGGATCTCGTGACCACACGGGGGACCACAGGACCTATCGAGGACCACAGGGCGGTCTTGGTGGTAGAAACGAACGAAGAGGAAGAAGAATAAGGACTGCTGCTTTACAGTCTGGGATGGTTGTTCCATGTCAAACATGAAAAGACTTTACTCACTTCAAAAACGAGCAGTAAAGCTTATAGATGACAAACATGCAGCAGGTATTACAAATAAGGGCAAACATCTTGATATTCTACCCCTCAAGAAGAGATTTCTTTTCAACAAGGCAAGTTAATTCATAAAATTATATCCCACAATGCTCCATCCTATCTGTGGTCGTTGTTCAAATCCAACCCAAAACACAGTCAACGCTTAAGCAATTGTACTCTCCCAAAACCAAGGCTTGATATGTTTAAAAAAAGCTTCTCTTACTCAGCTGCCCACCTTTGGAATGCCCTACCAATTCACGTAAAACGTATATGTAATATTCGTTCTTATCACTTTAAACTTTGTCAACATCTGTTTGATATGGACTATATACCTCCCTAAGCATAGTTTATAAAGTAGTTTAAAGTATGGCTTCATTCATTCATTCCTTTGCTTGTCCCTTGCGGAACTTTGCCTCCCAAACAGCACTCCTGTAGGCCTCTCGGTTGTGAGCAAGATGGCCTGCTGCTGCTGCATCCATTTCCAGATCATCAACGATGTCTTGCAGCCATCTTCGTTTCGGTCTTCCTCTTTTTCTTTTTCCCATTATGTATCCTTCCAATACGGTCTTCTCTAAAGTATCATGACGTTTAATGTGGCCAAAATATTTAAGTTTTCTCTCTTTAATCCTCTTTACTAGCCAGCCTTCTTCAATATTAAGCTCTTGTAGTATAGATATATTTGTCCTTTTTTGTGTCCACGATATTTGGAGAACTCTCCTATAGCATTTACATTCAAAGGCATTTATGTGCTTCTCAGCTGTTTTGTTAAGTGTCCAGGTCTCACAGGCATATGTTGCGATGGGAAAGATGCATGCCCTTAAAAATCTTATTTTTGTGGTTCTGTCTGCTCCTCTCCACAGATTCTTTATTTGTTTTACCTTCTGAAGAGCAATAGATGTCCTCCTTTTAATTTCCCGCATTGTATCTCCATTATTAGTTAGTAGTGAACCAAGATATTCAAAACTCTCCACTTCTTCCAGTTTTTCCTCACTGATACATATTTCAGTTGCCTTGTCTGTTTTGTCAGTTGTCATCACTTTAGTTTTCTTTGCATTAAGATAGAGGTTCTGCTCTTCGCTGTTCTTGCGGACTGACATAATTAGTTTTTCCATTCCTTCTTGTGTTGTGGACAGCAATACTGTGTCATCAGCATATCTAATCTCTGGTATTTCATAACCTCCAACTGTTATGGCATCGTAATATTCTTTGTCTACATCTTCTCTAACATTCCTCATTATATTTTCAGTATACAAGTTAAATAAGTAGGGTGACAATATGCACCCCTGACGGACCCCTTGTTTTATGTCAAACCAACTTGTTGTTTCACCATTTATTCTTACTGCTGCTTGTTGGTCTAAATACAGCAGTGATGTTAATTGTATCAAATGTGTTGGAAATCCCATTTTTTCCATTATTTCCCAAAGTTTCTGGTGTTGTACACAATCAAATGCCTTTGAGTAGTCTATAAAGGATAAATATAGATTCACATTAAACTCCCTGCATTTCTCTATTATTAATCTTAGATTGAATATATGATCTCTTGATCCTCTTCCTTGCCTGAAGCCAGCTTAAGTATGGCTTAAGTGTTGTAATTTTTTTAATACCTCTTTTCTATAAATTTGTTAGTTTTCAATGAATGTAAGAATGCCTTTGAGTAGTCTATAAAGGATAAATATAGATTCACATTAAACTCCCTGCATTTCTCTATTATTAATCTTAGATTGAATATATGATCTCTTGATCCTCTTCCTTGCCTGAAGCCAGCTTAAGTATGGCTTAAGTGTTGTAATTTTTTTAATACCTCTTTTCTATAAATTTGTTAGTTTTGAATGAATGTAAGAATGCAAGTTTATTTCATATTGTTGCATAAATCAGAGTGTAGAGTGTATGGACATGAGATAAGTTTATTATTTATTTATGTAATCATTTAATGTCTTCATGATTATTATGCTCATTAACAAATGCTGAATGACTGTGACTGAGTGGAAGCTGTATGATGAAGGGCAGAATGTCAGACGGGCCTGCGTGCCCAATTCTTGACCCTTTGAAAATAAAGTATGTTCGTTCGTTCGTTCGTTCGTTCGTTCGTTCTCTCTTTCTCTCTGTCTTTCTCTGTCTTTCTCTTTCTCTCTCCCCCTCTAATCTGCAGATTACATAAAAACATCACAGACAATGATATAAGAATAGATGGTTTTAATTTGATCAGGCGTGACCCAACTAGGAAGCTAGAGACAGGTTTAGTCGTTTACATTTCTAACACAATTAAATTTTGTAGAAGAGAAGACCTAGAAACATCAGAGGTTGAATGTATTATGCTAGAAATCAAAATATCAAATCTTAGTCCAATTCTAATTAGTTTTATATACCGAAATCCAAATGCTTCAGCCGAGTGGTATGATCACTTTGCGACCATGATGGATGATGCTGTAACTTATAAATTCAAGGACATAATCATTCTAGGCGACTTCAATATAGATCTTAATCAGCCAAATCCTACATGGAAGAACATTTTAACATCTTACAACTTCTCGCAAATTGTTAACAAACCTACTAGAGTTGCTGAATCATCATCAACACTAATAGATCATATTTATATAGCTGATCCAGGAAACATTACTGAATGTACTGTCCCTCATGTGTCGCTGAGTGATCACTACCCGGTCTGCTGTACGTGGTCACATAAGGGGTATAAAATACCAAAACACAAACATACCAGCATCAAATATAGAAACTTTAAAAACCTTTAACTTGGAATTATTTTTAACTGATCTAAAAGCTTCGCCTCTTACGTACGTTTTCCAGTTAACAAATCCAGATGAGGCTATCGAATACTGGATCAAGATATTTCGAAACGTTTTTGACAAGCATGTCCCCATCAAAGAAATGAGAGTAAAACACGTAACAAAATCCCCGTGGATAACTCCCTATATATTGCAACTCATGAGGAAACGGGATGAAGCTCACAAAAGCAGAAATTTCAGTAGCTATCGTTCACTTAGGAATAAGGTGCAGTATTTAATTAGGCAGGAAAAGAAAAATTACTTCAGAAATTTAGTGAAAGACAAAACTGATAGTAAATCAATCTGGAAAGCGATTAATTCTCTTGTAAATAAAAGGAAGTAAACTGACCCACAAACACTTAATGGTGAACATACTTGCACTAACTTCAGTGAACATTTTAGGGAAGAAATTAGTATTCTAAAATCTTCATTACCGACCCCAAATTGCGACCTGAGCGTGTTGAAAACTTTCAGCGACAGTAAATGTGTAAAGCTAAAACAAATTAATATTCCTTTCCTCACAGTCGGTGAGGTTTATAACTACATCCGGTCCTTAAAGAACACTAACTCAGCAGGATGTGATGACATTAGTAACAAGATACTACGCTACGCTGCACCAGTTATCACAGACACACTAACATACTTATACAATTTGTGTATTGACAAAAAATATTTCCCTGACGCTTTTAAACTCGCCAAAGTTTTTCCTCTTTTTTAAATCTGGACAGACTAGTGACCTCACAAACTACAGACCCATATCCATTCTGTCATCACTATCTAAACCTCTTGAAAAACATATACAAAAGTTAACTCTGCTCCACATGCAAGAAAACAGTCTACTAATAGACAGTCAGTCAGGTTTTAGACCAAATTACTCCTGCCACACAGCATTAACTAAAATGACAGAAAGCTGGCTGTCTAATATAAATGATGACAAATTGTGTGGTGCTGTCTTTGTTGATTTTAAGAAAGCCTTCGATATGATTGATCATGAAATTCTTGCAAAAAAGCTGGAAGGCTATAGATTACATCCTGACCTAACAAAATGTATTACATCTTTTCTCTCAGGTAGAAAACAAGTAGTTTGCTTTAGAAACAAAATATCTGGCTCGTCTGTGGTTGATACCGGTATTCCTCAAGGCTCCATTCTTGGTCCTCTTCTCTTTGCTATCTATATTAACGACCTACCACTACATTTAAAGCACTCTTCATGTGATCTTTTCGCTGACGATTGTACTGTTTACAATAGTGAGTATGACATCAATAACCTACAGACAACGCTCCAAAATGATATAAACAGTTTGATTAAATGGAGTAATAATAATGGTATGTTGATAAACGCCAACAAAACAAAATCCATGCTCATCACTACAAGACAGAAACTGCAAAATGCAACTAAAACTTCACTACAGCTTTGTGCTGGGACTAAGGCAATAGAAAATGTTCATGAACATAAAACCCTAGGACTCATCATTGATCAGCATTTAACTTGGAATTCTCACGTACATAACCTAACAAATTTGATTGCACAGAAAGTTTACCAATTAGCCAAGATTAAACACTTTATCGACAAAAACACAAGAAAAATATACTACATATCACACATACAAACACACTTAGATTACTGTTCCACAATCTGGGATGGATGCTCAGTCTCAAACACAAAAAGGCTCCACTCACTTCAGAAGCGAGCATTAAATCTTACTTGTGACAAACACCCAGTACAGACTGTTGATCAACATAAACAACTCAAAATTCTACCCCTCAAAAATAGAATCATTTTTAACAAAGTTAAGTTTGTTCACAGAATTCTGTCGCACGATGCTCCGCCTTACTTGTGGTCACTGTTTACGTATAACACTAAACATAGCCAGCGTTTAAAAAACTGTCTTCTTCCTAAACCCAGAATTGATATGTACAAGAAAAGCCTTGCATACTCTGCAGTACAGCTCTGGAACACCCTCCCCTACAATTTAAAATCCATTGGTAATACTTCATCCTTTAACTCAAACCTGTTTCATTATTTACTTGCATGTAATTATATGCCTCCATAAAATAGCCAGCACTCTCTCAACACATGGCTCGTAAACCATCAAGTACTTCAGTGACATAGTTAGAAAAGCAACTTGTTAGATATTGTTAGAAATTATTTTAATGTTTGTTTTAAAAAATATGTTAGAAGATCTGTATTTATAATGTATTTTTATTTATGTATATGTCTGCGGGTGTATGTGTGCGTGAGTGCTATTTTATTAGGTTAATTACTTCTTCTCTTTTACCTTGAATGTAGTAGTTAAATCTTACACTCTTTTGATATGTTTTTACTAATTTAATTTGTATTTTTGTACTAAATCAAGTGTGTGGGAAGAATGAAAGATGGAGTGATGAAGGGCAGAATGTAAGACGGGCCTGCGTGCCCAATTCTTTACCCTTGAAAAATAAAGATTATTCATTCATTCATTCATTCTCCCCCTCTCTGTCTATCTCTTTCTCTCTCGCCTTCTCTTTCTCTCTGCTTTTCTCTCTCTCTATTTCTCTCTCTCTCTCTCGCTTTCTCTCTCTCTAAAGTTATTTCAGACTGCTCTTACAGACACCGAACTGTTACTGTAATTGACATTTTTGTTTAGTAGATAGTCATTTATATGTGTATGTAGTTACTTCTGTACTGAGTGAATGGATAAGAGCGAAACGTAAATGTTATATTTTATTTTATGTCTCTCAGCTTCAATGTTAATTATGTTTGTTATATGAACAGCATATTTATAGAATGTCTGGAATAGAGTGAAAGATGTATGATAAAGGGCAGAATGTCAGACGGGCCTGCGTGCCCAATTCTTAACCCTTTGGAAATAATGATCAATCAATCAGTCAATCTCTCACTCTTTCTTTCTCTCTCTCTCTCTATTTCTCTCTATTGCTCTCTCTCTCTCTCTCACGTCTCACTAAAGTGCTCTGTCTACGATCTTTTTTAGGTCTAATCTTACAAAACTGTGTTCTCTTACTTTACGAATAAAAATGCAGCGGACGCTTTGCTCACCTATTTAGACTTTGCAAACTATTTTATTAATATGACCGCAGAGTACTTTCATTTTGTTCAGAGGCTGCCAAAAAGAACCTGGGACTTCTTCCAAATGTTATTTTCGCTTTATGCGAAGAAAATTACTTCACATGCGACGCCAAGGAAGGTCACAGATTTGGCACACACTATCTGTGTTAACTCTTTGACACCAAAACCCGCACTGGCAGTGTTGACAGATCGCGCACACTTCTGTGAATAAATGCTCGGAGTAGACTAATAAAATGGACAAAGTCTAAATAAAATGAAAAGTAGCACAATTCTAAACCCAGCCCACGTTTCTAAGTTACAGAGTAACCTCCTTCCAGTTTCTTTCTATCAAAATTTCTTATAAAGATTTATTGTGGCAGAGTATGGAACTTCATTCAGGAGTGAAAAGAGTTAACCCTCTCACTCCTGAATTATTTTCCATGATGTGCCAGAATAAAGTTTGGGTAGAAATTTCGATAGCTAGAAAAAAATTGCTCTATAATTTAAAAACATGGATTGGATTAGAAATGTGCTATTTTTTTACTTTATACTTCCTCAAAATATCTGATATCTTCTTCTTGTTCTTCATGTGTACACATGTTTGTACAATTGAGAGGAACAGACAAAACTACAAAATTAAGATTTTTAAGGGCATGCATCTTTCCTATCGCAACATATGCCTGTGAGACCTGGACACTTAACAAAACAGCTGAGAAACACATAAATGCCTTTGAATGTAAACGCTACAGAAGAGTTCTTCAAATATCATGGACACAAAAAAGAACAAATATATCCATATTACACGAACTTAATAATGAAAAAGGTTGGATAGTAAAGAGGATTAAACAGAGAAAAAAAGTTAAATATTTTGGACACATTAAACGTCATGATAATTTATAGAAGACCGTTTTGAAAGGGTACATAATGGTAAAAAGAAAGAGAGGAAGACCAAGGTGAAAATTGCTATAAGACATCGTTGATAATCTGCAAATGGATGGATCAGCAACAGGCCATCTTGCTTACAGCCAAGAGGCCTTCAGGAGAGCTTTCAGGGAGGCAAAGTTCCGCAAAGTACATGCAAATGACTGACTGACTGGACTGACTGATGTCCCAGAATAAATTTTGTGTAGAAATTGTGTTATTAAGAAGCTAGAAGGAAGTTGCTTTAAATTTTTAAAATTTGGATTGGATTAGAAATGTGTTTTTTTTTTTTTACTTTATTTATACTTATACACGTCACAAAGATATGCAAGATAAAAATAAACAAGTTAACCCAGAATGCAAACAACATAGGACTAAAGATCAACGTAGGAAAGACAAAGTTAATGAAGCAAAATGTGAACAACAGAAATGTACTCAGAGTAGATAACAAGTTAGTGGAGGAGGTCAACGAATTTGTATACCTTGGCAGCAGAGTAGTAGAAAATGGAGACAGCACAGAGGACATCAACAGCAGACTTACTAAAGCAAATCAGGCTTTTGCAATGCTACAGAATATATGGAAATCAAATAAACTAAGCATAAATATGAAAATCAGGATATTTAAGAGTAATGTTCTAAGTGTACTACTCTATGGAAGTAAATGCTGGAAAATCACCAAAACCATAGAAAACAAGTTGAATTCTTTCCAGACTAAATGTTTACGTAGAATTAAAAAAATATTTTGGCCAAACACCATAAGAAATAACATCTTATTGGCAGAAATGCAGATGAAACCACTGACAACAATTATTGAGGAAAGACGCTGGCGATGGTTGGGACATGTGCTCCGAATGACTGACAACTCACTACCAAAAATAGCACTAAGATGGACACCACAGGGGAGCAGAAGTAAGGGTAGACCAAAAGAGACATGGAGAAGAACAACAGAAAGGATGTTGAGCAATAGAGGGCTCACCTGGGCAAGAGCAGAAAAAAAGGCGAAAGACAGGCATTTGTGGAAAACCCTTGCGGAAGCCCCATGTGCCCTGGGCACTTAAGGTTCAGAGAGAGAGATACTTATACACCCGTTATTTATACTTATACAGCCTTCATTTATACTTATATAAGGTAAAGGAGGTAAAGGTAATCCTGTCATGCCGTAGAGGCACATAGGGATATGGTGTTAGTGCCCATATTTTCCTTGGATATTTATACTTATATAGCCTTTATTTATACTTATACAGCCTTTATTTATACTTATGTAGCCTTCATTTATACTTATGCAGCCTTTATTTATACTCATACAACCTAACTGTCAGCATTGATTTACATAAACATTGAAGATCTGTTAACCCTCCTAGTGTTGTTTTGGAGCAAACGCACACACACGGTGCAACTTGTTTTCTACTGTTAGAAAATATGGCCACTAACACCGTATCCCTATATGCCTCTAAGGCATGACAGGATTACCTAAAGCTTTTCAAATGATCTTAGGGAAACTTTATATAATAATATCTATGCACCTCACAGTACCCTAGCATGATTACAAAGTTGTTGATATTCATGGTCCAATAATAATTATCACCGTATATTTCTTTTCTTTCTTTCTTTCTTTCTTTCTTTCTTTTCTTTCTTTCTTTCTTTCTTTCTTTCTTTTTCTTTTTCTTTCTTTCTTTTTCTTTCTTTCTTTCTTTCTTTCTTCTTTCTTTTTCTTTCTTCTTTCTTTCTTTCTTTTTCTTTCTTTCTTTCTTTCTTTTTCTTTTCTTTCTTTCTTTCTTTCTTTTTCTTTCTTTCTTTCTTTTTCTTTCTTTCTTTCTTTCTTTCTTTCTTTCTTTCTTTCTTTCTTTCTTTCTTTCTTTCTTTCTTTCTTTCTTTCTCTTCTTCTTTTTCATTCTTTTTCTTCTTGAATTCTCAGAGGAAAATCTGGAATTTGTTAAAAACAACAGCCTCAGGCTGAGGCTGTCGACATGGCCGTAAAGTTTGGTCTGTACTGGTACTGTGAGGTCATGCGTGCTCCGCTTATTATGGCCAGTCTTGCAAAAGATGTTCTGTTCGGCTGTTGTTTAGGAGCCCCAAAGATGCATTCATCACTTGTGTTTATCTTCAGCTTGTTATACATGCGGTATCTCAGTCTGTTGTGGCGGCCTATCTTCTGCTTGTTATACATGTGATATCTCAGTCTGTTGTGGCGGCCTATCTTCTGCTTGTTATACATGTGGTATCTCAGTCTGTTGTGGCGGCCTATCTTCTGCTTGTTATACATGTGATATCTCAGTCTGTTGTGGCGGCCTATCTTCTGCTTGTTATACATGTGGTATCTCAGTCTGTTGTGGCGGCCTATCTTCTGCTTGTTATACATGTGATATCTCAGTCTGTTGTGGCGGCCTATCTTCTGTGTTATACATGTGATATCTCAGTCTGTTGTGGCGGCCTATCTTCTGCTTGTTATACATGTGATATCTCAGTCTGTTGTGGCGGCCTATCTTCTGCTTGTTATACATGTGATATCTCAGTCTGTTGTGGCCTATCTTCAGCATTTTATACATGTGGTATCTCAGTCTGTTGTGGCCTATCTTCAGCATGTTATACATGTGATATCTCAGTCTGTTGTGGCCTATCTTCAGCATGTTATACATGTGATATCTCAGACTTCTGGGTCCTGTGGGGAGCCAGACGTTCTTGACCTGTTCTTCTTTGTCCAGCTGGTGATATGAGTCATCTCCCCTGATAATCTTGGTGCTCTTTTTCCCTACTTGGAAAATAACGTTTGTGGCGTTTGTGTTATAAGTGATGCCTTGTCTGTAGAAGTGGTAAAATGCCTGAACATTTACTTCATATGTTGCAGAAATATTGGTAATATGTGTTTTGAAGGATTAACTCGATTTATAGACAATCTTCTGCAATCTCCAACCAAAGTGTTAATAATTAAGAACAGGAGATAGTTTCAGTGCTGCACTATTCCACGTCGTAAGTTTATGAACAGTAAACATTTAGCTCAAGTGTTTGATGTACACAGAGATTAGTCTACATTAAAAGTTTATGAACAGTAAGATTCAGCTGAAGTGTTTGATGTACATAGATCAGTCTACATCATAGCTTTATGAACAGTAATATTCAGCTGAGGTGTTTGACATACAGAGACTATTCTACACCATAAATTTATGGCCAGTAATATTCGGCTCAAGTATATGACATACAGAGATATTCTACATCATACATTTATGGGCAGTAATATTCAGCTCAAGTATATGATATACAGAGACTATTCTACATCATAGCTTTATGAACAGTAAGATTCAGCTGAAGTATATGACATACAGAGACTATTCTATATCATACATTTATGGCCAGTAATATTCAGCTCAAGTATATGATATACAGAGACTATTCTACATCATACATTTATGAACAGTAATATTCAGCTCAAGTATATGACATACAGAGATATTGTACATCATACATTTATCGCCAGTAATATTCAGCTCAAGTATATGATATACAGAGATATTCTACATCATACATTTATGGGCAGTAATATTCAGCTCAAGTATATGATATACAGAGACTATTCTATATCATAGCTTTATGAACAGTAAGATTCAGCTGAAGTATTTGACATACAGAGACTATTCCACATCATACATTTATGAGCAGTAACATTCAGCTCAGGCGTAAGACATACAGAGAAGACACAGAAGACATAAAAGATCGTGGAACATTATCCAGTCAGACAGGAAAGAGAGCTCCTAAATAGAGAACTGGTTCGTGGTACTTATCTCTGTTTTTAGAATAAAGAATGAAAAGGTCCCCAGGAAAGTTTCAGAAGAACGCAAACTAGTTACAATTTAAAACAACAACAACAACAACAAAACACAAGGACATTCTCAACATTTTTTTTATATGCCACGAGATGACAGAAGTTAATAGAACTTGGTAATGACTGGAAAATTCAAAGGGGAAAAGAAGAAGAGGGATGACAAAAGAAAAACATCTGACAGACCAAGAGGTATGGAAAAAGAAAAAAACATTTGAACTGACCGGAAACACGGAGGATGGTAAAAGACAGAGAAGCATGGTCGCCAACGCTGACCTGCACCACACGTAATGTAATGTAACTCGTGACAGCGAAGATCAGTGATTAGATCCTGACTGCCGGTGCTCCTGTCAACCCAGCTGTAGATATGGGTACCTGGTTCCTCCCAGAACTGGAGGAAGGAGAGGCAGCCTGGTGCGATACTGACCACATCACTCTCTGGAGCAGTGATTTCCAGTCTTTTCATGTCATGGACATGTATATGTAATTACGCAATGCCAAGAACGCTTAATTGTTTTTTTTTAATCACCAGATAGGACGTACTACCAAAACGATAATGCATCCGCGGTTAATGATGAGAGGACCTTTTGTTGTCCACGGGCCACTGGTTGGAAGCTGGCAGGTCAAGGAAAACAGAGCCACTAGCATCATGTCCCTTCTATATTTCAGTGGCATGAAACAGAGCTACCTTTATCTCAACCCTTATATGAGAGTATGAAGTATTATATAAAGTACAATGAAAAACAATAGACGAAATCTATAAGACAGAGAAATCAGAGCCACCTTGAGGTCTAGAAGCTGGTGAAAAAACGTGCTTTTTTTTCTTAAACATATATAAGAGATTAATGCAACCAGGAAAAGTTGTCTCACATTTTGGACAGGGTCCCAAAGTGACAAATTTTCATAAATGTTTTTAGGTTTTGTGTTGAGGCTATGAAACAATCACTTCATCTTTTCGTTTAATCCTGCGCGAGTCATTTTAAGAGCATAGAACTCGTGAATAATACGCATGAACTGTACACGTTACGAGAATCGTTTGATAAGTAAGTTTAAAAAGCTAAATAAGCACTGGGGGGGGGGGGGGGGTTGGAGGGAATCGATGTTGATTCTCAAAGTAGCCTCCAGTGAGGGTTATACACTTGGTCCAGCGGGTTTCCAACTTTTTCATCCTGTTGGTATAGTCAATCAACCAAGTGCCGTGCCGCGTGGCGTAGGCGATCATTTCTCTCCACAATTCCCTGTCTTTAGACTTGATTATGATATCCAGAGGTGACTTTCTTCCTAGCCATACTGACAGCCCATCTGTAACCTCTCTCTGTCTTCCTCTGTCTCTTCTTCCCTCAATTTTTCCACCTGTCTCTTTTTTTCTCAGTTTTTCCACTTGCCACAATGTGTTCCAATTTTCCTCTTCTCAGAAAATGTACTACAAATTTCGCTTGTCTGCTTCTGATCTTTGCTGTAATTTGCCTTTTAACTCCAGTCTCTCTTAAGACTTCTTCGTTGGTTTTCTTAGCTGTCCATGGTACCTTCAATATCCTTCTTATGAACCACATTTCCATGGCCTCCATTTCTCGCTGTACTCTCTTATTCATGGAACATGTTTCACATCTATAAAACAAAATTGGCTTGATGTAACATTTAAGTACTCAGAATCTTGTTTCTATTGATATGGATCCGCTGCACAAGATGTGTCTAATTTTCTGGAATGCTGACTTGGCCTGAGCACGTCTGCTTTTTGTTTAGTTGTGACATTTCCCATCAGCTGTTATAATTGTTCCTAAGTACTTGAATTTATCAACTTGTTTCAGTTCTGTGCCATCGATGGCAATGCTATTCTTTTCTTTGAGATGATCATCACTTAATCTTCTTTTTATTCAGGCGGACACCTTTACTTTTACTTTCACGAACCACGACGTCCAGAAGAGCCTGTAGCTCCTCTTTACTTTCAGCAATCAGAACTGTGTCGTCTGCATATCTTAAGTTGTTAAGGTTGTACCCGCCAATTGATATTCCTGGCAATCTCTTTATATTTCTCATTATGTTTTCGCTGTACAAGGAGAATAGGTCAGGAGATTGTTGGTATAGTAGTTTTTCTCAAATGCTGCACAAGACGAATTTACAGCGGCGATGACATCCTCATTTCACATGAATTGCTTCTCGCCGAGCCAAATTTTCAAATCTGGGAACAGGAAAAGTCACATGAGGCCAAGTCTGGAGAATAGCGTGGATGAGTAATCATTTGGAAGCCCAATTTGTGCAATTTTGCCATAGCGACGGTTGATGTGTGGGAATGCGCGTTGTCTTGGTGCGCATTGTCTTGGTGAAAGAGCTTTTTTTTTTCTTTTTGCGCTCCATTCTTGGCCTCTCCTCTTCGAGCTCTTCTTTCAAATGGGCCAACAATGTTGCTTAACAGTCTTCTACTTTTGTTTTATCTTTCTCCAAATAGTCAATCAGAATTATTCTTTAGGGATCCAACAAAAAAAAAAAAAAACAGTGGCCATCACCTTACCAGCCGATGGAGCGGTCTTTACCTTCTTCGGTGCACTTTCACAATTCATTGTCCACTGCTTAGATTACTGCTTACATTCAGGCTATAGTGGTGAGTCTATGTTTCGACCACGGTGACAAATCGACGCAAAAGGTCCCGCGGATTGCTTTAAAAATCGACAAATACTTCGTTGAAATGTTCTTTTGCGTGCGTTTTTGTTTTTTTTGGTCGACAATCAACAAACGCGGCACCCATCACGCACAAAGCTGTTTCATGTGGAATTTTCCATGCAGGATGTTATGAACTTGTTCAGTTCAGATGCATACAGACTCTGCTATCTCGCACACTTTTACTTGGTGGTCTGTCATAACAATACCTCTGGGATTTTTAAACGATGTCCGGTGTGGGGACCTCCACAGAGCGTCCATTCCGCGCTTCATCTTCGGTGCTTGTTCGGCCGCTTTTAAACTCATTTATCCAGAAATAAATAATCTTCAGTGATGGAGCACAGTCCCCATGAACTTCATCCAGCACCGCCTTGATCCGTGAGACGGTCCACATCTTTAAATAAAAAGTTTTATCGCTATGCAGAACTCGTTTGCGTTCATGTTTTTTGAAGCGACTGCTTCCCTGCTCAGTTCAAACGCCCGCCGAACGTTAACAACGAACGACTATTGGCTGAAATTTTGCATGACGTATTTTGAATAGCGATACTTGCCAGCAGTGACGTCACTAGCTGAACTGTGGCGCCACCTCATATAACTTTACCTTACTTATCAAACGACCGCTCGTAAGAAAAGTGCAATGAAAGTGTTAAAATATACACTCTTCCCAAGATGATACGGAACAAAGAAAAAAAAATGCTGGAAAAGAAATTTCAGTTTTAGATGTTTACTGATGTTGACATTCTTATCTCTGTAAAGATTACACGTCGCTTACTTTTCATTTTCTTTTTAAAACTAATCCTTATATGTCAGGTAGGATGATTAATTTTCTAGAAAAAAATAAGAAAACAAGGGTGACCTTCTCTGACAAATGAACGCGTGTGTGGGAGAAATGTCATGTGGAACATCATAAGAATAGACGCGTTAGATGTAAGAGTTTTGTGTTAGATGTAAGAGTTCTGTGTCCCATGTGGATTCCCATGCTGTAGAGCATGCGAATTGCACCTTGTTGGTGCTTTCACATTTCTAAAGCCACAGCATTGTGTGGGGTCGGGGAGGGGAGGGGGAGAACCGGCGGAAGCCAGCATCTGTCTGCTCTGTCTTTACTTCTCAACACTTCACTTTTTCCCAGCACTTTATTTCCCAACACTTTACTTCCCAACACTTTACTTTTTCCCATTACTTTTTCCCAACACTTTACTTTTTCCCAACACATTACTTTTTCCCAACACTTTACTTTTTCCCAAAACTTTACTTTCCAACACATTACTTCCCAACACTTTACTTCCCAACACTTTACCTCTTCCCGACACTTTACTTCCCAACACTTTACTTTTTCTCAACACTTTACTTCCTAACATTTTACCTCTTCTCGACATTTTACTTCCCAACACTACTTTTTCCCAACACTTTACTTTTTCCCAACACTTTACTTCCCAACACTTTACTTTTTCCCAACACTTTACTTCCCAACACTTTACTTCCCAACACTACCTTTTCCCAACACTTTACTTTTTCCCAACGCTTTACTTTTTCCCAGCACTTTACTTCCCAGCACTTTACTTCCCAACAGACACACGTAGTACTTATTTCTTGAGACTATGTTTGTCCCCCGAGCAGATTATTCTGAGAGAGAAATTTCTGCTCCAATGGGGAATCTAACTCAAGACGTTGTGGTCGACAGACAAGTGACGGATATTTCAGGTGTCTTTAACAAATTTTTATACTGTTACTTCAACATATATGAAAGTAGGACTGATCGAATAAAAATTTATTTTAAAAAATAAGAGATATAAATAACTACTTCTATATAGTTTTTTTTTAAAGAATATTTTACATTTTAAACTTTCTAATACGCTGTTTGCATTTTATCAAATCCCTAATGGGACAGTAGTCTAGAGATGTTTTAATTGCACAAGGAGATAGGATGTCGCAGTAGTGTAACAGTTAGTACACTCAGCTATCGATCAGAACATCTCTGGTTCGATTCCAAACCTAGGTAGAATTTCTTTTTCTGACCGATCGGCACTGAGGTCAATCCAGTCTCAAAGAATGGATAGCTGCAGGTTTCTCTAGGAAAACAAAAAGCAACGAGGACATGCTCTGGTATTCGTGCCTCAAATGCTATACTGGCCCAGAAATGTCAAGCCACTAACACAATGTGCCCACTACAGTATGCAAAATGCCATGAAACGGAGAGATAGGAGAAAAGTTTGACTCATATCCGAAAGACAGCTGAAAGTTGTAATCTTAAACACGAAAACGTGGCTGATGAAACCTCACGAGAGATGAAGCAAAATCTCTTCTCAGGATTGTGTTCTGTAGTAAGTGTTCTCTGTGCTGTAGTAAGTGTTGCCTGTGCTGTGATATATGTTGAACGTGGGTATAGTAGATGTGGCTTGTGATATGGTAGGTGTTGCCTGTGCTGTAGTTAAGTGTGCTGAAAGTAGGTGTTGCTTGTGCTGTAGTAAGTGTGCCGAAGTAGGTGTTGCTTGTGCTGTAGTTGGTGGTGCCTGTGCTGTTGTTCCCTGTGCTGTAGTAGGTGTTGCCTGTGATGTAGTACGCGTTGCCTGTGCTGTAGTAGATGGTGGCCGTTCTTACTGTGATGTAGCAGAAGCTGACTGTTTTGCGTTGTGAGATGTCGACTGCATTTAACGTCGACTTTACTGGCCAGACTTTCTCTGAATTATACAGATAGTTAGGACCATCTTTCACTATTTTATATAAAGTTGTTTCATATTAAAGGAATGATGGATGTGGTTATAGTGGTGGTGGTGGTGTGGCGGCGGTGACAGTACTGGTGGTGCTGGCGGCGGTGTTAGTGGCGGTGATGATGCTGGTGATGGTGGTGCTGGTGGTGGTGGTGGGTGGTGGCGGTGGTGTTGTTGTTGGTGTGGTGGCGGTGCTGGTGGTGGTGGTGTTGTTGGTGGTGTTGGTGGCGATGATGGTGTTTGTGGTGGTGTTGGTGGCGGTGATGGTGGTTGTGGTGGTGGTGGCGGTGGTGTTGTTGGTGGTGTTGGTGGCGACGATGGTGCTGGTGGTGGTGGTGGTGCTGGTGGTGGTGGTGTTGGTGGCGGTGATGGTGGCGGTGATGTTGTTGGTGGTGTTGGTGGCGGTGATGGTGGTGGTGGTGGTGGTGGCGGTGGCGGTGGTGTTGTTGGTGGTGTTGGTGGCGGTGATGGTGGTTGTGGTGGTGGTGGCGGTGGCGGTGGCGGTGGTGTTGTTGGTGGTGTTGGTGGCGATGATGGTGCTGGTGGTGGTGTGGTGGTGGTGGTGGCGGTGATGTTGTTGGTGGTGTTGGTGGCGGCAATGGGTGGTGGTGGTGGTGGTGGTGGCGGTGGTGTTGGTGGCGGTGGCGGTGGCGGTGGTGTTGTTGGTGGTGTTGGTGGCGATGATGGTGCTGGTGGTGGTGCTGGTGGTGGTGGTGGCGGTGATGTTGTTGGTGGTGTTGGTGGCGGCAATGGTGCTGGTGGTGGTGGTGGCGGTGGTATTGTTGGTGGTGTTGGTGGCGATGATGGTGCTGGTGGTGGTGGTGATGGTGGTGGTGGTGTTGGTGGCGGTGGTGTTGGTGGTGGTGTTGTTGGTTGTGTTTGTGGCGGTGATGGTGCTGGTGGTGGTGGTTGTTGGTGGTGTTGGTGGCGATGATGGTGTTTGTGGTGGTGTTGGTGGCGGTGATGGTGGTTGTGGTGGTGGTGGCGGTGGTGTTGTTGGTGGTGTTGGTGGCGACGATGGTGCTGGTGGTGCTGGTGGTGGTGGTGATGGTGGTGGTGGTGTTGGTGGCGGTGATGGTGGCGGTGGTGTTGTTGGTGGTGTTGGTGGCGATGATGGTGGTTGTGGTGGTGGTGTTGGTGGCGGTGGTGTTGTTGGTGGTGTTGGTGGCGGTGATGGTGGTTGTGGTGGTGGTGGCGGTGGCGGTGGCGGTGGTGTTGTTGGTGGTGTTGGTGGCGATGATGGTGCTGGTGGTGGTGGTGATGGTGGTGGTGGTGTTGGTGGCGGTGGTGTTGGTGGTGGTGTTGTTGGTTGTGTTTGTGGCGGTGATGGTGCTGGTGCTGGTGGTTGCAGTGGAAATGTTGTTGTTTTTGATATTTGTGGTGTTGTTGTTTTTGGTGGTGGTGGTGGTGGTGTTGTTTTTGGTGATGTTGTTGTTGTTTTTGGTGGTGGTGGTGGTGGTGTTGTTTTTGGTGATGTTGTTGTTGTTGTTTTTGGTGATGGTGATGGTGGTGGTGTTGGTGTTGTTTTTGGTGATGGTGATGGTGGTGGTGTTGGTGTTGTTTTTGGTGGTGGTGGTGTTAGTTGTAGTGGTGGTGTTTTTTGTGTGGTGGTGGTGTTGTTTTTGTTGTTGTTTTTGGTGGTAGTGGTGGTGGTGGTGGTGGAAGGAGAAAAGAGGAGAGAGAAGACGTAGTCTCAGGTTTCCATCAGCAACTCACAGCTGATGGAGTTGACGAACCTTACCCGGGATCAATAAAAAAGTGCCACAATTTATTGTGAGAGATTAATAAAGCTGCAGCTTTTGAAACAAGGGAGATAAATGAATATTTTAAAGGAGTAATTTATCTCCTCTTCATCTATTCCGTTTTACGCTGCAGTTTTTGTGGCCAGTAAGTCTGGATTTTATCACTCGCGGCTTGTGCATGAGGATAAATAATGTTCCAGGAGACAGATTCTGAGAAGTAGGAGAAGGTCGGATTACCTCTTAGAGTTCACCTGTACCTGATAATGTGAAACTGCACCCCCCAAATGAAAGTCTTAAAACGGCAGGTCGTAGTTTGTGCTGAGATATGAGGCAGACTTTGTGTTTTTTTTTTCCTATGAATAGCATAAAACCATTCTGAAGTTTGATAATGTCTTCAAGGACTCATAAGATGTAATCTAGCTCAGCAATTTCTGTCATAAGATATTGTCTGACACAGCAGTTTCTGCCATAAACATAATCTGAAACAGCAATTTATGCCATTAGATGCAACTATACACAGCAATTTCTGTCATAAAATATAATCTGATACAGCAGTTTCTCTCATAAAATATAATCTGATACAACAGTTTCTCTCATAAAATATAATCTGACACAGCAATCTCTGTTATAAATTGTCCAGGTAAAACATGGTCTTTTAGAAAGTAGGCTTTGTGCCGGGTCTTGCCTAATTTTCTGTGATCTTTTTGTCCAGTTGTACTTCTTTTCCAGCTCCATTGTGTGGAAGGCCACATTCGATATCCAGTATTTTATCAATTCGATCGCGCAGAACAGCTATATAATATATATATATATATATATATATATATATATACATATTTAAAAGCTGATAAGCAGAATTCGTAAATAAACATACTGAGGCGTTAGAAGGAACTGGTCTATATTGGACCATTGCTTTGCTCATTACATTTGTCCGGGTCTATCACGTATTGCTGTATGTTTCTGGGGCAGTTCTAAGATATATTATTGAGTCTGAGTTTGAGTTTGATTGCAGCAGAGGCCCATTGAGCAGCGAGAGGGTCCACGTAAAGTTTCAAAAATGGGCCCGAATGGCTTTGGGATATCCTTAGGGGACGGAAACAGATGTAAAAGGGGGGGTGGGGTGGGATAGTTTTTGCCCGGGGTTGGAAAATCTCTCACAGGCCCCCGGCCGCAGCTATCCCAAGTTTTGCATAGCCCTAGGCTTATCTTTGTTCATGTCACTGATTCACGCTGTTCTACACTGTTATTATTAAATGTCTTTATCTATCTACAATAGCAGCAGTAGTAATAGTAGCAGGATTAGTAGTAGTAGTAGCAGCAGTAATAGTAATAGTAGTAGTAGTAGTATTAGTGGAAGTATTAGCATTAGTGGTGGTGGTAGTAATAGTAGATTGATTAATTGATTGTATTATAGTGGCAGTAGTAGTAGTAGTAGTAGTAGTAGTAGTAGTAGTAGTAGTAGTAGTAGTGGTAGTATTAGTAGAGCAGCAGTAGTAGTAGAGTAGTAGTAGTAGAGTAGTAGTAGTAGTAGTAGTACCATCAGCAGTAGTAAGCAGTAGTAGTAGTAGCAGCATCAGTAGTAGTAGCATTAGTAGTAGTAGTAGAGTAGTAGTAGTAGTAGAGTAGCAGTAGTAGTAGAGTAGTAGTAGTAGAGCAGTAGTAGTAGTAGTAGTAGAGTAGTAGTAGTAGAGTAGTAGTAGTAGAGTAGTAGTAGTAGTAGTAGTAGTAGAGTAGTAGTAGTAGTAGTAGTAGTAGTAGTACTGATGGAGTTGACGAACCTTACCCGGGATCAATAAAAAAGTGCCACAATTTATTGTGAGAGATTAATAAAGCTGCAGCTTTTGAAACAAGGGAGATAAATGAATATTTTAAAGGAGTAATTTATCTCCTCTTCATCTATTCCGTTTTACGCTGCAGTTTTTGTGGCCAGTAAGTCTGGATTTTATCACTCGCGGCTTATGCATGAGGATAAATAATGTTCCAGGAGACAGATTCTGAGAAGTATGAGAAGGTCCGATTACCTCTTAGAGTTCACCTGTACCTGATAATGTGAAACTGCACCCCCCAGATGAAAGTCTTAAAACGGCAGGTCGTAGTTTGTGCTGAGATATGAGGCAGACTTTGTGTTTTTTTTTCCTATGAATAGCATAAAACCATTCTGAAGTTTGATAATGTCTTCAAGGACTCATAAGATGTAATCTAGCTCAGCAATTTCTGTCATAAGATATTGTCTGACACAGCAGTTTCTGCCATAAACATAATCTGAAACAGCAATTTATGCCATTAGATGCAACTATACACAGCAATTTCTGTCATAAAATATAATCTGATACAGCAGTTTCTCTCATAAAATATAATCTGATACAACAGTTTCTCTCATAAAATATAATCTGACACAGCAATCTCTGTTATAAATTGTCCAGGTAAAACAC